>JABFTP020000165.1:37144453-38371953 GCA_013387265.2 Cryptolaemus montrouzieri
ACTTGGAGAACATTGATTTTGGTCCACTACCCAAAATTGTGAATGTTGGCTCTGAAAATATTCAAGACATCTCCATGGATGAATGAACACTCGCCCTCTTGGCAATCAAAAACAACAAATCACCGAGATGCGACGATTCAGTGATGATTGAATTAATAAAAGAGGGAGGCAATAAACTGTTAAGCATGATTCAGAAACTTTTCAAAGGATGGTTGCTCCAAGATACAACCCCCACAAATTGACATATTGTATTCATGGTTATGATAGACAAAAAAGGAGATTTGAAAAACTATCGCCCTATAAGCCTGCTTTCTCACACTTATAAACTCTTCATTGAGATAATCACAAATAAGATCACTAGAAAATTAAATAACGACCAACCAAGGGAACAAGCTTGTTTCCGCTCAGGGTACGGTACCTACGACTATTTACAAGTCTTTGATTGAAAAGTGTGTGAAGTATAACAAGCCACTTATTTTGATCTTTGTGGATTATGAGAAAGCGTTCGACACCATCAACCATCAAAAAATGCTTCGAATTCTTGCAGACTGTCGAATCGATCGTCATTACACTGCTCTACTGAAGAACATTTATGATACAGCCAAAGCATGTATAAGACTTCACGAAGGTTCAAATAACTTCGAAGTGAAGCGTGGAGTCCGCCAAGGCGATACAATCTCCTCCAAATTATTTATAACCCTCCTCGAACATATGTTTAAACAATTGAATTGGAACCACCTAGAAGTAAATATGAATGAAGAAAACCTAAGTCAAGGTCGCAGACAACATTGTTCTCATATCATCTGATATGAGAACAATGTTGTCTGCGACCTTGACTTAGGTTTTCTACACTATCTAGTGTAGATAAGGCTGCTATGATGTTGAAAGAACTTCACCAAATTTCAAAAACGGTGTTCATGGTCAATTTGGTAGTAGATAGGAACATCCCTTGCGGAAAAGAAGAAATTCATCAAGTAACCTCATACAAATACTTGTGCCACGAGATAACCATAGGCTTGGACAACCAGACTTGAGAAATCTATAGACGAAAGGGACTCTCTTGGGCGACTTTCGGTGATTTAAAAGATGTTTTCAGATCGAACATTTCCATTTGTCTGAAATGACAGAGCGTTCTGCCTATAATGACATACGGAACCGAGACTCTGACGCTTACGAAACAGAGAATCACTCAAATAAAAGCCGCCCAGAGAGCCATGAAGAGATCTATGCTGAGAATTTCCCTCAGGGATAGAATACCAAATGAGGAAATAAGGAGAAGAACGGCATGGATGCTGCGAGCAGAATAGCTGTGTTGAAGTGGAACTAGGCTGGACACATTACAAGAAGAACAGACGGTAGATCGACCAGAAAAGTTATCAAATGGATACCCAGACAAGAGGCATTTCGAAGCAGAGGACGCCCCCCTAGAATTCGAAAAGGTTTTGAGGTACATGTATCACTTTTTCGAAAAAACCGGAAATCAACGATTACACCTCGAAGGGTAGTGCCGGAAAATCAAAATTAGACTTTGTTTCTTATAGAATTTAACCATCACATCGGAAAGAAATACAATTTTATTTAATTTAAGTTGAATACATTTATTCAGGGAACCATATTTCTCACTGAGGCAGCTAGATCTAAGATCATAATCATCCTCAACCAAGCCCACAATAGTATTAGTACAATCCAGTTGGATATCATGAATATAAGTAACAGACAGGAATTTCGTTCTCGTTTGAGCTCGTCAGTGCTGTATATCCTTTCATGACATTGAGTCAAACCTCAAACTACCTGTATCAATTCGTTGGAAGGTAACGAGTTTATGCATATGTGGATGTATACGCGTGGCGCCCTCCAACAAACCGACACAGAAATCTACCAGAGATCACTTAGAATACGATGAAAACAACAAGCAGATCGAAGTGAAGAGAACATTAAACGCCAAGCTCGGCTATTCAGTGCGGTAAACAGTAATTTCCGACCTCTTCGTTTTGATCGGCTTGTTGTTCTTATCGTTTCCTAGGTAGTCTTCTGTGTCGTTCGTTAGAGGTCGCCAGGCGTATATGTACGTGATGTACAAACTGGGCTTCAGTCACACGGTACGGATTAAGTTGTGTTGATTGGATTTCATTATCAACAGAATCACAAAAAATCGGCTCAACTACATATAATATAGCTCCAAGACCGAATATAATTTCCACAAAACATGAGACACAATGTACAATCATTGAAGGAACTCATGCTTTACAGGCATAAAAAATTTGGAACGAGTTGAAAAACCGAATATTTGTCATCAACTTATATATTGGGTAAATCGGAATCGAGATTATAAATTTCGAAGATTCAACTCACTTTGAGATCTGTATCGTACGATTTGTCCCAGATATTGTTTCCCAGGAAGGTTGTTTGGGCTTCGACGTTACCCCATAAATCCGAGTCATCTTTACTTTTACTGTCATCCCCCAAAATACTGCCGGCCAAGTCTTTGATAGTTGAGTGGTTATGGGGATGTGTGGGTTTGCTGTTTCCTGAAAAAAAAAACAAATTGTTATAAAATTCACTCAAGTGGCTCTAACGTTGTAACGTTGTCAATAGATACAATTAACAATTGATACATAGTAGTTTGCATTCATTTGTATGAAAAATACAGAATGAGGTTAAATGGAATAAATTCAGTCAAAAATCGAAGAAGAATATGAAAATGTTTAATAAGTTTCAGAAGAAATTAACTTCTCAGAGCATCATTTGTCATATTGTTTCGAACGACTGTCAAAATTTTTTCGCAAATTTTTCTTTATATTAACAAAGTTCCACGAAGAAATAATATATGGGCGATGTCAACCCAGATTATTGGGTCCATAATGATTCTTAAACATCTATTGATCATAATCGGCATTACTTGGAAGACTGAACCTGGCCATCGGGGCTCTCTCGATCAAAACGAGAGATGGAATTTGAGGAAATATCGCAGGTTATGTATTTTTTTATTGTCTCCTTAGTCCCTTTCATGGCCTTGCTTGCTATGTAAAATCTTTTCTCAGATTTGTTTAGACACATAAGAAGTTTGATTGTTGAGATATTTTTCTGCTGGTTTTCTTTTTCCATTGTTACAGATTCCTGTCCCAAACCCCCTTCCTTTCACCCTTGTTCTTGGAAATCATGGAATGCAAGAGAGAATGAATCAAGCGAATTGCTAGTGCAATAACGACAGGGAAACGAGTTTTTCCTCAGGTTCTTTCACTCGTTGATTGAATCATATACAAGATAGTATGGTTCCCCTGTTACATTTCCTGAGCTCACACTTGTGTTTTTTCTGACACATACCAAAATAATAGATATAAACACTTATTGTGAATACTATTATTCAAATTTCTGTAAATCCTCTCTTTTCAATATATATATATATATATATATATATATATATATATATATATATATATATATATATATATATATATATATATATAATTGTCAATCTGTGTGAGTTTGAAAATGGTTGATTTTTACGTGATCAACAAAGTGGATACACGAAATAAGGCTTCATTTTCATGTAGAGCAGTAGAGCGAAGATGTTTTTTTTTAGATTCATGGTAGTCCCCTTCCACCATAAACGGAATATTTGGATTTTGCGGACGACTGCACCCTAGTGTCGTTTTGTAGTCAGCTTTCTATAAGTGCTGAGGAGTTACACTGACAAAAATACTAATGGAGCATATCACTGAAATATTCAGGCTCGAGATATATACCAGAGTGAACTTGATCAATTTTAATGCGAACAACAACAACAGACTTTGTTATCATGACCATTGGTCAACCATTGCCAAATCTGCTTATGTTTGACTAAGTTTTCTTTTCAGGGCTACGAAGAACTTCACGCTATCACAGCTAGTACTTTTATGCAAAGCACATGTGCAACCTGGTCTGGAATACCGCTTCCGTGTATGGTGCTCCGCACCTGAGCATTCATTACATCTATTGGATAATGTCTAGAAGAGAGCAGTAGGTCCCATCGATCACCAGGAAATCATGCATGATCTCCTGATTCTCGTTCAAAGTTTCCTTATCTTTCTCTTCTCTTCAAATACTTCTATGATAAATATTCTGAATAATTGAACGGCTTGGTTTCAGAAAGGATCCAGTTACAAAGAAAAACTAGGCTCGCGGAAAACTCCAATCGTCGTATGTTCAAATCAGCAAAGTCATCAACCTCTTTCTATAAAAATTACTCTAATTAGGGGGCTAGTGTACTATAGAACTGGTTTCTATCGAAGATCTTTCCGATAACTTATAATTTGGGCCTCTTCAAGAAGCGAGTGAACAGACACACCACATCATCTAGGGCGGCCTAAGCTGTAGCATGACACACATCGCAAGGTTTCAGAATAGAAGAGAAATGATGGTCCCCAAATACGGCAATTGATGAAAGATATAAATTTCATCAAAATTATGACTGTACTGGACAGAAAAGTTTTGTACTGATAGATGAAAATTTTCTAGGTAACCACATTGCACCAACTTTTGAAAAAATTGTGCAAAACATGTTGACAAACTTTAGAATTAAAGGAACAATATAAGTATCAAGTTTAACTATCTCCATAATTAGAATTAATTTTCGGATAAGTTTGGAAATTTCAGTGGGGAATAGAGACAGTGTTTCCTCCAGTATGTAAAAGTAATAAAGGAAAGGTATCAAGGTCGGTGGGATCTCAGATTACAGCTGGTCTGTAAGAAGTTCCCTGAAAAATTAATATAAAGGGCGTTTTATTGAAACATAAAATGTCTAATCATTTTCCATTAGGAGTAGATCTTTCCTTGAGCATAGATATATCTATTTATATCGACTTGTTTTTGTTATTGTTTGAGTTTAAAAGTTTTTTCAATTGTTCTTTGCCATAATCTCAAGGTGTAGTAATTATTTCTGACTTCATCATTCAAAATATCATTTCTAAAAAGAGTATCTATTTTTAAGTCGCAGAAAAGATTGACACACAATTCATAATGACATAGAATACAAAAGAAGTTGGAAAATTAGGGTAAACTGTAAAATTTGAATTTGGTAGGCCTTTACTTGGTAGAATTATTCCATTATCAATAATAAAAACAAGTAATGTTCTTTGAGGAATTTTACTGAATAATTGTGATTCGTAAGGCGTTTCACTAAACTGAGAATATTTTGGCCAGTAACAGTTGAAACATTGAAAGTTCTTGAACTTTCTGACAAATTTCAAATGAATTTCCATATTGCTCTCAAGATCCAGATTCCTTTTTCATTTCAGTTATTTTCACCACAGAACGAAATGAAAAAGATTTAATGAAATTTTTTATCGTCTGTTAGGTGTTATTGAGAACTCGTACAAAATTTTGATTTTACAGTTTGAAAATAAAAACAAGTAATGTATTTTGAGGAATTTTACTGAATAATTGTGATTCGTAACGCGTTTCACTACACCGTAGCTTCTTCAGACGAATGAATGTACAGAAATTATGAACTATATATAGATAAAAATGAGAATATAAATACCAATGTTCTTAAGTAAGTAAAAGCTTATTGAGCTGGTTCTTCTGGTGGTTATTGATGACAGGTATATCCAATAAAATTAAGGAATAGATCGCTTCCTGAAGAGAGTCAATAGAGGTGAAGGGCTCAAATCGGCTTCTTTGTGTTTGTTGGTTTCTAAAGTACCCCAAAGATCCACTTTGCAATATTTATTATCTGTATGCAAAATTACATACAGTTGGTCGAAAGAGTGATTATTTGCGAGGAGATGATTCGCGTAATTTGAATCTGATTTTTATTTTTTATTATTATTTATTTATTATTTACTTATTTTAGTTACGAAACAGATTCATAGATTGATCAACATTTTGTTATCACCAAAAATTTCAACAAAGAATTAAATTTAATTAAACAAATAGCTAAAAATAATGGCTATAATCCCAAAATAATAAATGATATTGGTAATAGAAAACAAAGTAGAATTGCATTGAATGAAGTTTACCCTGTCGATAAATTGGAACAAAAATTGAACACCTAAACCTACGTTGGCATTACAAGTGAAAAACTGAGATCATTCTCGAGTAGAAATAATTTCAACATAGCTTTTCAAACTAATAATGGCTTAGGCAAATATATACAAAACAATAAAACCAAATCAGATAAAAATAATGAATCAGGTGTTTTTGACTGCAAAAATTTCTACATTGGTAGAACACATAGAAATTTCAATATTAGAATATCGGAACATGAATGCAGGTTTTCAAAAAAAAATCAGATTCAAATAACGCGAATCATTTCCTAGAAAATAATCACTCTTTCGACCCACAGTTTGAAATTTTGCATACAGATAATAAATATTGGAAAGTAGATCTTTGGGAAACTTCAGAAATCAACAAACACAAACACTCAGGTAGACTCATTAATGAACAAGTCCATTTAAGCCCTTCACATCTACTGAATTTCTTCAGGGAGCAATATATTCCTTTATTTGAATGGATATACTGGTCATCAATAACCACTAAAGAAGAACCAACTCAATAAGCTTTTACTTACTCAAGAACATTTGTATTTATATTCTCATTTTATCTATATATAGTTGTCATGATTTCTGTACATTCATTCGTCTAACGTCTAAAGAAGCTACGGTGTAGTGAAACGCGTTACGAATCACAATTATTCAGTAAAATTCCTCAGAATACATTACTTGTTTTTATTATTGAACTGTAAAATCAAAATTTTTGTACGAGTTCTCAATAATACCTAACAGATGATAAAATATTCTATTAAATGTTTTTTTTTTCGTTCTGTGGTGAAAATAACTGAATTGAAAAAGGAATCTGGATCTTGAGAGCAATATGGAAATTCATTTGAAATTTGTCAGAGTCAGAAAGTTCAAGAACTTTCAATGTTCCAACTGTTACTGGCCAAAATATTCTCGACATTATGTTAAACGAATCAAGCAAAGTAATAACATGAAAAAGAAATTTTTCTCAACGCCATCATCAATATAAAATCATCGGTGCACTCGTTCCAAAGAACGAATCAATGATTTCTATTATTTTAATAAAGAAAGAATTTTGATATCCCAGGAAAATAATGAACGAGGAAGAAGGAAGTGCAAAAACGACTGGATTAGTAGAGTAGAGCAAACTTGTCTATCCCAACAGCGGTTTACCGACTTTATATTATGCCATTTCTCTTCCTACAAGTTGAATTTCACCAGCGCGGATATTCGAACAGACTCTCTTGCTTGCCTGCATGATGCGTGTATCCAGCAAAATGCAAGTGTTACGTTATATTATAATTTATTCAAATTATCGTATTCAACTATTTTCCTCGTTATATTGAATAGTCGTTGTTTTTCGGAAACTATTCAACTGTCACTTCCTATACTAGGAAGTCCGACTTTCTCCAAACCGACGTTTGACAAAATTTGCGAAGGAAAATAAGTGGATGTTATTATTTGAAAAAATTAATACATCGTTGTCAGTAGTGCACTTAATAGTACAAAATAATGCAATCTACATAAAAGAGTTATGAAATATGAATGAGCCACTTCATAATATTGTTTATCTCCAATCTCTACGAATTATGGCAAAATAAAGTATAGGTTGTTCGAAAAGTAATTTCGTTTTTTTTTGTGGAAATGAAGACACTTTTGTATAATAAACAAATACTTCATAGAATTATATATTGGCCCAACACCTTTTATCATCTTTCTGGTAGTAGCATAATTCCACGCTTATGAAATTCATGGTCTTTGCTGGAAAAAACTGATCGAGATGGTTTTTGACCTCTTCATTTGAGATGAAGGTTCTACCGACGAAAAATTTCACAGTTACCGAAACAAACAATAATCGGATGGTGCCACGTCTGGAAAAATTGGTGGATGTGGCATTGTATCCCATTCGAGCTGTAAAAGCTTTTGGCGAGTGACCAAGCTTGTGTGAGATATGTCGAAAATGCTGCTTATCGCTCTCCATATTCAAAGGGGCACCAACCAAAAACTACAGCGTAGAATTAATTGGAATTTTTCACACACAAGCCTTGCTATATGAGCTCTCAAAGCATATAAAAATTATACGGCTCAAATGTGAAGTTGGATACGAAAAATACAATTAAATCCTCTGTAGGAAAAAACGAAATTACTTTCGGAGCAACCAATATCTACCGGAGTATTCAAGTTAGATGGCTTATCATAAGATTATGGAAAATGGGTTGAAATATTTTCCTGAAATTTAGATTTAGAAAAACTACATATTAAAAATATTATCTTATCTATAACTTTCTTATTTTGTACAGAACACTATATTTTTCCACATATAAATTGCCATCTTCATGATGATTTCAAACATATTCCACACACAGCAGAATGAATTGTACGGTTTTGAAAATCTTGCACTTCTGTGAAAAAAAAAGATCTAGACGTGTCGCAGATAAACTATCAGAATTCGAAATCTACACACGAAAATAAAGGACACTTTCAGAGAGAAAAAATAACCGCTTTATAAGAGCATTTGCGAAAAAATCTTGAAAATATACGGGGAGTGTCAAAATCGATCGAGAAATACGAACCGAAAAATTGGAATAACTCTTTTTTTTTTAATTTCAACATTTTTTTTTCGAATTTCATCGTATTCTTTTTTCGATGAAGTGAATTCCTTTTGAAAAAATAGATAAACCACAAAATATTGTCTATACCTTAATTTCAATAGTGTTGGAGTTATAGCGCGAAAACTAAAAATCCAAAAATTATTGCTACATTTGGTAACGAAGGCCGCGGTTTTCTTCTGAAGAATTAAAGAATACAGAACAAAATCTTGCGATTCAACTAAAAAAAAAGAGATAACAATATTTATTTTTCTCATGGCGAGTGAAGGAAGTTCGATGAAATTCTCCTGAATGAGCTGTACTGTAATGATTGCTGGAACGATATATCAGTTTTTAAAGAAACATGATATGATAGTGAATTTTCGAATTATTTTAATTTTCAATGAACGAACTGTTTTGGTTTGCTCTGGGCTACATTATTAATCGAGAATTATCTCTAACATCTAAAATCTTATTCAACATTTTCTCTACAAGCGTTAGTTCACTTTCATCTGTGGAAAAATGTTCCCAATTTTACGAACTTTTCAGGTAAGAAGAGCATTAGTGATCCATCTCCTTACAATTTTTTCTTCTATACGTCTATATTTTTTTCTGTTGAGAGTTTTGGAAGCTCTAGCACCTAAAATTGACAGTATCATTTTCATGTTTTCTGCACAAACGGTATCTTCAAAGTTTTGATATATTTTGACTCAGAATGCATCAACATTCTCTCAATTTTTATGAGAAAGGAAATTCACAAAGGACAAATAAGTTTGGTAGACGGAATTATTAAGCCGGTCCAAAGCACACATTTGAATCTATTGGATCGCACTTATGTATTAGAAGTTCTTTGGAGAGGACATAACCCATTTTCGTTACTGACGATTTCTATTGATGCACTTCCACCAAAAGCCAGACCAAGAAATTTCTTTACGAAAGTATGTTGATTCTTGATAGAGCATCTAAAATTAAAATGAAATAGACCTAAGATGAAAAAAACAATTTCAGTTTTTAGCGAACAATTCCGAAGTGAAAATAATTTATAAATAACGAGAAAGGATTGTTACTGAGTTATATCTGTTTGAATTCAATTATTTGTTTAACTACATACAATTTTTGCGGACGGTAATAAGAAAAAATATAAACAATTTCTTTTTCGATTTAATAGAACAATGATGTTCAAATTTTCACTAAAGTTGCATGAATATAGTGAAACTTATTCTAGTCGTTTGTGATTTTTTTCTGTAGCTGCCCTATCAGATCTAGAAGACTTCCACAATCTGTAGCGAACGAACTTTAATTTCGTTTGCTGAGCTAAAGCTATAGAATGAATATCATTCACAATTCGATGAGTCATTCATATTTTTAGGAGCATTAGTAAAAATTAATAAGAACTCGAACTTATTGAATTGGACTTATCACGTTATCAATTCATTGAACAAATATACCGGAGTACTCAAGTTCGATTACCTATTGGAAGTTTATGGAGAATGGGTTGAGATATTTTCTTGCAATTTTCACATTTAGTTTCGATTTTAACAAACTAAATTTGATACATTTTCTCAACTTTTCACCATTTCCGGTCAGACCAGTAGTTAACGCGAACTGTTAATAAACTATAGGGTTTCGAAAATACGTCACTTTTTGTGAAACAAATTGATCCTGACGTGTCGCAGATAAAGCAATTATAACTCAAAAATTACACATAATAAAAAAAATACTTGCGTCATAAATTTATTCGAAACAATTTTCGAAAATAAACAGGGAGTGACAATCTCAATTGAGAGCTGGAACTGAAACTATAGAAAAATTCCGTTCTTTTAAATAACAACCTATGTTTTTATTGTTCAAATGGATTCTTATTGAAAAACTAGATAAGCCACAGAAACAACGTATATACCTAAATTCAAAGCCAGTCGGTGTTATAACATAAAAACCAAAATTCTGAAATAATTGTTAGGCTTAGTAACGAGACTTTATCAATAGATAACGTTTTTGGACTTTCTTGTTGACAATTTGAAGTGGTTATATTTATTTGGAGCAAAAAAAAATGCTTTTTCATCTATTTGGGCAGCTCGAATTTCTAAAAAATGATAGTATATGCTTCAATTGGGGAACTCTTAAATAATTAATAGATTCATCGATATGAATTCACAAAATGGCAACTTACGATCAGCAAACGGAATCAAAAAAAAATGATTCGCTACACACGAGAAAGTCCTCTAGATCATATACAGTAACATACAAAAATAATATACGTGAAATTTTAAGAAAAAAGTTCATATAAACATAGGTCAGCAGAAGCTTCGTTACTGAGCTAAAGGGTGTTGAAATTTCCGGAAGAAATTGGTTTTGTCTCCAAAACTCCTGCATTACACGTTCTAAATTCTAACTGAAATTCACAAGGTGTTTCCTATTCCGAGGACATGTCTCCTTTTCCCCTTTCAAACTTTTTTACAGTACGCCACTGATCAGGGTACAATCAATTTTTGTCATCTTCGTTCAATTTAGAAACTTTTTTGACGATTGTAATTTTTTCGTATCTCCGACCGTTCTCGAGCAAAATATTATTACGATTGTATACATTCGCTGAATTGAAAGCACATCTAATTAAAAAAATGCTACTAGGATTTGATTTTTTTCATTTACTTATTTATTCATTTTGACAGTTGCTAAAACTGAACTAGTGTCTGCTCGAATTGTTCATTAAATTAACGATTAGTTTTAAGACTTTTGAAGTTATTGCTGTAAGAAAAAGATGGCTGATTTTACTAACGCCGAATTGGCTGAAATCCATTACTTGTAGGGTCTGGCTGACGGAAACACAACAGAAGCTAGGCGATTATATCAGGTGCGCTTTCCAAATCGAGTAACACCAGACAAGCAAACATTTTCAAATATCCACAGAAGGTTGAGGGAAACTGGTACTTTTACTGCAAATAATCATTTAAAAGGTGCAACTCCAACTATGAGAACTCCAGATATTGAGGAAGCAGTTTTGAATTGTATTGATTTGAATCCTTATGTGAGTACAAGAAAGAGTGGAAATCAGTTGAATATTTCACATGTTCTAGTTTGGAGGATTCTCTACGACTTTTAATTGTACCCGTTTCATATTCAACGTCCCAATTCTACTTCCTTCAAGGCTGAATTTCTGCGGATGGTTCTTAGATAAAATTGGACAAAAGGCTCATTTTAATAGTGAAATAATGTTCACAGACAAAACTAACTTTTCGAGAACTGCTATCACAAATTTTCACAATAATCATTATTGGGCTGAGGAAAACCCAAATTTGATTGAAGAATCTCATCATCAAGAACAATCCTCACTAAATTTCTGGGTCGGAATAATTGGAAATTATTCGATTGGGCCATTTTTTTGCCAACAAACTAAAAGGTCCCGCTTATCGGAAATTTCATGAGGAGGAGTTACCTTTATTGCTCGAAGATGTGCCACTTTTGGTGAGAAACATAATATGGTTCATGCATGACGGGGCACCAGCACATTTCAGTGGACAGGCTAGGGAATTCTTGAATATTACATTCAACAGCCGATGGATAGATCGGGGTGGGCCAGAACCATGGCCTCCTAGGCCCCCAGACTTGAATAGTTTAGACTCTTTCGCATGGGGATATCTCAAAAGTTTAGTTTATACCAGTGAAGACTGTAGAAAAATTGAGAAATCGAATAATAACCTCTTGTGACACGATGAAAAATACCCCAGGAATATTTCAGAGAGTCCGTGATAATACAGGACAGAGGCCTGTATTCTTGCAGGTGGAGAACACTTCTAACAATTCATTTAGTTTCTAATAGTTCTTTTTTTTAGTTTTTTAGTTTGATATTGAATAAGTATGAGTTGAATCTCAGAAGACGAGCTATCAAAATCAAAGCAAATGTTGGGCATACCTATCGAGTATTTCTATTTTTTTTTCTAGCAAATAACATACAATTCAAATAATTCAAATTCAATAATTTTTCACTCGAAAACGGTTGGAGATACGGAAAATTACAAGTGTCAAAATGTTTCTAAATTGAACGAGGATGACGAAAATTGATTGTACGCTAATCAGTGGCATACTGTAAAAAAGTTTGAAAGGGCAAAAGGAGACATGTCCTCGGAATAGGAAACACCTTGTGAATTTCAGTTAGAATTTAGAACGGGTAATGATGGAGGCTTTTAATTCAGCTTGCATTCCAAATTTGGGCTGAATATCTCGTGAGTTTTGAAGAAAAAAACAATTTTTTCCGGAAATTTCAACACCCTTTAGCTCCGTAACGCAGCTTTTGCGTACCTATATTTATATAAACTTTTTTTCTTAAAATTGCACATAAATTTACCCCATTAAGTTGTGACATACTTTTATGTAACACCCTGTATATTTATATTATATAGTTTTGGACAAAATATCGCATTTTCCGCTAGAAAAAGAGTCAAACATTGTTCAATTAAATTGAGGAGACCGATACTTCATTTCAATAAACCAATGCCGTTAAAATTTTCACCTTCAAATTAAAAGAAGAGGTCTTAGTTTGCGAATCGTCATATGAATATAACTTCAGGGAAAATTTAAACAGCATTGTTCTATGAAATCTAAAGAAAATTTTTTTTCTTATTATCGGTCTCAAAAATCACCTACCATAACGTGAAAACGCACCTATAGCCGAGTATGGCCTGAAACTTCTATAACAATGTTGTCCGTATTTTCAACGCGATTTCTCGCACACGTTAAGAAAGGAAACTCCAGTTCTTGGTCTTGAAGCATTACTATGGTCCCGAAATTTAACGCGTGAAAAATCGAGCAGTGAAATTCTTAGATAACTATTGAAAATAGGAAATATTACAATCGAAATAAAATATTTCGTATATGGTTGAAATAATGAAAGTGAACATATATAAACAACTTTCAAATTTTGCAACATAACACTTACAGCTATAAAATCATCATTGGGATTAAGAAAGAAGGAAAATATATAGGTAAAGCAAACGAAGAGCGTGAAAACCAATTGATTACCATGAACAATCGACAGTTTTTCGAAAAACGTCAAAACTCGCGGTAACAAACTAAAAGCGCCCTTCATCAAAGAAAAGTTCAAGAAAATGAAGAACTTAAAATAAAAACTGAACGCAGTACTTATCACAAAAACATTTTTAAGAAACCGAGAGCTAAAAGACCTCAAAATTTGTTGCAGGAACCTGATCCTGATGATGATCCACCGGTCCATGTTGGAACCGATCAAAATAGTGGATCTTAAACAAAACCCTGGTATCCTCCTTTCTTGTTGGCGAAACTAAAGTCAAAATCGGAACTCATAAATTCCTCCATTATGTCGATCTGTACCCCATTGAAAACGAAATAAAAGTTCTAGTCAAACAATACAGAAATTTTAAATCTTCTTTCAAATCGATTTAATACATCCGAATACCCTACAGAAACTTTGGAACAACATATACAATATCAAATCAACTACATTTGGAATAAATTCAAATCTGTATATCCTTCGAAGATAGAAAACGGAAGAAACGCGGATTAGTTAATGGTCTGGGCAATATTATTAAAGCCATTTCAGGAAATTTAGACGCCGATGATGCCGAGCGCTACGATAAAGCTATTGAAAAATTACAAGCTAATAAGGAACGGATTATCTCTACTGTCAATCACCAAATTTCATTAACTCACGAAATTCTTGAGAATAATAATAAAACTCTTTCATTAATGCTGCATAACCAAAACATAATTTCTAGAAGAATTCAAGAGATCAAAATGATAACACCCAGTATTTTTCTATTATAGACACTTTCGCTCAAATGAAATTTAACTTAGACACAATCGGATCTATTCTTGAAGATTTGGAAAATTCAATTACTCTAGCTAAATTAGGCTGTCTTCATCGTAGTCTTATCTCAAAAATCGATTTAGGCCATATTCTTACGATTCTCTTAGAGAACCATTCGACCCATAGCACGACATACACCAACAAAATGCCTGCAATTAATTTTCTAGTAGGAATTTGAATATAATCGCGTATGATATTCTCATGAAGTAATAATGAATACGTTCGTACATCAGTCAATTTGAGATACGATCACTGTGAGAGAAATAATACATTACGTTGAAATACATAAAAGGTTCAAGTCTTTCCGCTATAATTTATCAACCAGAGAATCTCTAATACTTCATGAACGATTCGTAAGCAAGATTACATCTCAGGCACATATGAGAATGTATACTCACAATAAGAACAGCTTGAGTTTTCGAGAAAGTCAGGCTGTATCGTTGGAGTAGAAGAGATTTTCATTTTCAAGGAACAATGGTAGGAAATGAATTCTATAATTCGTGATATAGCCGTCTTATCCATATGGATGCAGAATTCGTTTCAGTACTGATGGGATTATACATTGTGCACAAAAAATTGGGGATATGGAAATATTTTCAAGTGAAAGTACTTATTTATTTGAGGTATCAATTACTGGTTATTATGGAATAATTAAACAATTAATTTGTTAACTGAGTACCTTTTTCAGACTATTGAGAACGCAATGAAGATGATTACTTATTTATGGGAACAAAATGTATAGGGAAAGTCCCGAATTAACTCATAACTATAAATCCGAAAAATAAACGCCATTGTAAAAGTTACTCCCCGAACATAAACAATAGGGGTGAATTTGCATGACGTACCAAAACTTGAAGGTCGAAACTTTATAATGATGATAATGGTTATAAAATATCACCTAATAGGCAGGATAACCAATTCTTTCCCAAATTATCGCTCAAAAAATTCGTATCTTGCCCTGAGCTGTGCGTATTGCTGTTTCCAATTCCGTCGTCCAGTGTTATACATAAAACACATCATGCTATAGGCTACGTGAATTGTGGAAGGAGTATTTCAGATGAGACATGATGAGTTCTCTTGTAACAAAATTATCCGGAGGTAAACTTTTACCGCAGTCACATCCCCACAGGAACTATCTCGGGAGGCAATACAACGATTCTCTGGCAGACGTACGGATTTCTCCAGAATCAGATGATTGAAGCCAATTCGTTATTGAGTATTGCAATATATGTTAGCGGACAAGGAACACCAACATGAATGTGAGAACAGTACCTAGGCGATTAGATAGACACGATCCAAACACAGCATCCGTCAGCGGAGGTCATAATGAGAAACTTCAAGTCCAGAACATTAACTGGCTCCTACACTCAAATAGAACCGACAAAGCGGGAAGGTAAGCGAATGCCTTCGCGATCAATTTGACATAACTTGTCGATAAGCAGACAAGAATTCCTGACTGAATATTCGATACTCTCGATCTCTTTATTATTTCAGACCAAGATGATTTCTGTGTACAAGTCTCAGCACCCTTAGGCAACTCCGACCACAACCTTATTTCTACCACTGGTTACTTCGTACGCAATAAAGGTCCAATACCTTCAGGAAGATATGGCATCACAACCAGGGCAGCTAAAAGGAACTGCATGAGTTTTTCTCGTCTTCTCCTTCTAATGATGTCTGTTTTTCAGAACCTGACATCAATATCAACACTGACTCCGCCTTTGAAGTTATTTTTGTAGGCATGGACCTCCACATTCCACACTTCGCGAAAAGACTGCCACACAAAAAGCTTGGTTCACTAAAATTTGACAAAAATCTGTCACAATTGAAAACAAATGAAAGTAAATCTGAATACGTGAGTCTCAGGTACATTTGTAACTCAACAATTGTTGGAGCGAAAATCAACTTCAATGAAAGGGTTACGGAAATACTCTTGGAGTAGACCAGTTATTCTAAAGCTGTACCAAAAAAAAAGAAAGAACCACCAAAATGTGCAAATTGAAGTGTCTTCATAAAGTAAGTCATAAGAGATGTCCAAATCATCCGAAAAGTTACCCCAACAAGTCAAAGCAATTCGGAACAAACATGTGGTTAGTAACCAATACCTAATAAGAGTATTATATGACTCGACGAGAGGTTTTGTCACTACTGGAACCTAATCCTGCCATTACTCAAACATAAAAGCCAAATACCTAGTTTACATAAAACAATCAAGGGAACAAATACCATTAATTCATTTTACACAACCCAACTTTAGGAGCTGTTAAGACATTCAGTTTGACTAAAAAAATATTTACCCCCCCCCTTCATTGCATTCTGCATAATAAAGAAGGCTTTCCTTTCAAATCCTCAGCTCGAATATACCAAAGCTTTCAACATATTTCGAAAATTAGACGAACTTAATCCCGTTTTTCCTTTCTCCTTTTCTCGAATAAAGAGCTCAAAAACGTGCCACTCATTTTTTTTGTAGCTCCAACGGATACTGGGAGGGTTCAGTATACAACGAATTTAGGTCACCCTGTACGTCTGTCTAGGATTGACCCTATACAAATAAGTTAATCCCCCAAACATATACCAGCATAAGTAATTTGAAATGGGATCGTTCTTTGCCTTAACCATTGTTGATACTACTACCCCGTTCTCCTCTAGACACAAATACATCTAGTATCACTACACAAACCAAAGCTAGATTCGTCTGCAAAAAAAGAAATTCCATTCTTCTTACCAATGTTGATTTTCTCTCAAACCAATCAGCTGGATTGGGGAGCCTTAGTGATCAGTATAGACTACATGCCAGCAACTCAGCAGAGGGCTTCTATTTGATATGTAATAAGGATTCTCCACTTAAAGGCTATCTATCATCAATACTATCGACCATCCAGCGTCACCAGTGCCCCAGCTGAAGCGGCAAGGGCTGGTTGAATCCATTCCAGACGAAAACAGATTTGAAGATAAATAAGGAAAAACTTACGCCGACTTTGATGCGTAGACATCAAGATTTTAGTTATTTGGCACATATCATTGAAGTTATTTTGCTCATTAATTAGATGAGCGTACCTGGTTGTTAAGAAGGAGAAGAAGTTTCATGAAAGAAGCACGATAAAAGTATATGGAAAGCTGTTTGATGGATACTACATCGGCAACGATCCTCTCAATCAAACCCAGCTCATGTTATTGGTGAGAGAACCAAATGTGTTGAAGGCAGTAAGCTGAAAGTTGGGGTTGAGCCAGGAGTTTTGCTCCACGAAGTCTACCTTGAGCTTCCAAAGGTTAGTATTCCTCTGAGTAGCATCATTTTCCCAATAAATCTGCCAGAGCGATATGAGACAAACTTTCAAGGAATTTTTACGTTGCCTGATGATTGACTGCCTTTCATGACATTCAAGAGACACAGTGGCAAAGCTCAAGAGTACCAGAAGAAAAACTAAGACCTGAAACAAATGAAAACAACCAGCAAGGTACGTAATGAATGATTCAAAGGGCGTATGTCAGGAATTTCCTGTAGGGAAGAATTTGAGACTGTGCGACAAGCATGCCCCATCAGTAGTAAACATTTTCTCTGTGATGCCAGAAAAATCTCGTCAGGTAGACAAGAGACCAACGACTCTCCTACACAGAAGCGCAAAAAGTAGTTATCCAATCATAAATTGATTTAAAATAAATCCCCAAAAAATAGGTCAACAGTTTCCATTCCCAAAAACGCTTTAAATAAATTGTATTGTTATTGATTATTTCTCACTTGAGCAGCACGTTAAGGAGAACCTATTGGGCTAATGTAACGATCGTGTATGCGTTATACGACGATCCTATTACAAAAGATGAAAGAAATCATAGCATGAAGGCTGCACTAATACACTCATAATTCCTAATAATAATCTGTCCTCAATGTAAACACCTCCAAAAAGTCTAGGGAACACTTCTGAATATCGATTTATCGTATCCAGAATGATCAATATGGATGATTTTTTTCAAGAAATGAACACGTGCATCAATTTCTCACCAAATTACGTAGAGTGCCACAACAGATTTCAGTTTTTTTTTATAAAAAACTGAAAATGCAGCAGATGCGACGCTGCTTTATAATCATTTTATGTATTCAGTGTTTGAAATCAGTTAGTTGGCACTTTGTTTCTGTTGTAAGCACAAATAAAAGATTCAAGTTTTGTGATTCGACCATGGAAAGACGACATTCGACTAGAGAAGAGATGTTACGAGCCGTTGGCATACTTCAAGCTGGGAGTTCACAACGGGAAGTATCCAGGGTTCTGGGAAGTAACCCAAGTGTTATAAACCGTTTATGGTTGCATTTCGTTTCAGGATTACTACAGTCGCCCAAGACCGATTTTTGGTTTTACAAGCTAGAAGAGATCGTACTACCACAGCATCTCAATAAGCTCAAGAGCTATCACGAGTTCATAATGTACAAATTTCCGACCAAACTGTGAGAAAGGTCAACTCCACTCCAGACGTCCTTTAAGAGTTCCACAACTGACCCATGGAAATCGCGCTGCTCGTTTAGGTTGGTGCCAAGAAAACGTAAACTGGGATCGAGAGAGGTGGGCCACAGTTCTTTTCAGTGATGGATCCAGATTTAGTTATTATCCCGATTCGGGAAGAATGCAAATATGGAGGGAACCTGGAAAGCAAAACCGTCTCCAGCATGCTCGAGAAGTTGTTAGACAGGGAGGCGGATCAGTGATGTTTTGGGGAGGTATACGCCTTGGTGGAATAACTGACCTCGTTTTCATACAGAACAACCTCACGGGAAATTCTTACGCAAATGAGATAGTTTTACCTGTAGTGGTACCGTATCTCCAAACAATGGGTCAAAATCCACTCTTCCAACAGGATAATGCTCTTCCTCATCGTGCAAGAGTTGTCTTGAACGTTCTTGAAGAGAATGATATCGATCTTCTACCGTGACCATCCTGCACCCCAGATCTGAATCCCATCGAGCATGTGTGGGACACCCTAAAAAGAAATCTCCTGCGTCAAAACGTCTTCCATCATGAACAGAAGCTTCGATTAGCAGTTCAGGGGGCTTGGAACGACTTAGGCCAAAATGTAATAGATAATTTAATATTGAGCATGCCGCGACGATGCCAAAGTGTCATTAATAACAGAGGTGGATCTTCTGGGTACTGAAAAATATAAGTGCTTCCATATCGTTTTATCGAATTTCGTCATTTTCAAATTTCAAATTTTTTTCTTATAATAGGTGCTTTGGAGAAGTAAAATATTATTTCGTTTTCTTGAGAATACATTATATACAATACATCCTAACAAAAACCAAAAGATTTCTATGAATTCGAATCATCAAATTCATATTTTGAAGATATTGGTAAGTGTTCCCCTGGACTTTTTTGAGGTGTTTATTTAGCATCTTAAAACTACACATCACATCAAATCGAAAAAGAAATTTTTCAAACACCGAAGAGTGTTTCTGCTCCGTTCCTACTGCAAAAACAAAGTAATAAAAAGAACATACTATGTTAGACATTTGACGTTTGATAGCTGGCATTTGACGTTCGACGTTTGAGGTTAATATTCGACGTTAAGCGCTATTCATATTAAATATTTATAGTTGAAACATTCGATATGTAAAGACCGGCTCTGGAAACAATAACTTGTGAAGGTCTCGATGAGAAGCTTCAAGCAGGTAAAGCACCAATAACTCTAGGAGTACCACAATCTCTAATGCGTGAGTTGTCTTGTCTAGAAGAGTTTCCTTCCTTATTCGTTGTTATGCAATACTCGGCCAAGCGTAATTTACCTACTTATCTTTTTTCAACGGTATTCATTTCGCATCAATACTTTCTTCGTTATTAGCGATCATTATGTTATTATTGATTGATTACAGCGAACTGGCAAAAAAGGTTGGTTAATTCTACTTTTGTGATACCATATTGGTGTTCGTTGAGCGGTATCGAATAAAAAAGAAATAATCAATTAAAAATAACTTGTCGTACTACCTATATTGCCTAAGAAGCGAATTCCTACACTTTCACTCTCTGCGTTAACCAATAAAATTAAGAATACCCGACAGCCAAATTAACAGTTGAGTTGTTTCCATTTAATGGGCGTGAAATAACATTTTCGGAAATAACAATCTCGATTAAATTTTAAGTAATACTTTCATTAATATGAATAGCAATTGTCTTCATCTGAATGTTTCCAGAGATATATTGTTGTGAGCGATTCGTCGTTCAATTTCAATGCTTATAGTTTCAATTAATATATGTGATAAATTTTATCGTTAATGGGATACTAGTTGGCTCCCTTCAACTATTTGGCCTCTTAAAGAAGAAGAAGAATATTAAATCATATTTCACGGCGACAACTGTTGTATGACAAGCATCGCTTCCTCCCAAGAGTTAAGAATAAAAAGAAGGATTTTAATCTTGAGTTCATCTAATAAAATAAATTGGAATTGATTTGGAATGAGCTAGAAGAAAATCACGCTTCCACCCAGTTAATAAGAGAAACAGCACTTCCATCATCTTCAGTATTACTCCATTAATGGTGATCAGAATTGAGATGAGGAAAAAAGATATTAAAATTCAGACCAGATAACTCCAGGTGGTCTATGAATATTGATAGAACTAACATTCAATAATTAACGAAAAATACACCGCACAGAATAATCTTTTCATACCAATCGAACATTGTTAAAAGAAGAATTCTTAATGTAAATGACAAGAACATACACACGACCACGAAAATATGTAGGTTGCCTTACAAATTTACACTTTTTTTGTTGACAGCTCCATCCAACAACTGCGTCGTGTATTTTCACATTTTCAACCTAAAAGCAATTACAACACTTGTGAGTATTGCTTTTTTATAGTCATTTGAAAAATTTAACTTGGACGAAAATGGAATTAACACGTGAACATTTTTTTAACAATTTTCGACGTGGTTTAACTCGACGTGACGTTTATTCAGACCATAAGATGGGATGATAAGACATCCCCTAGGTCTTCTGCACATTCTAAATTGAAATACCTCCCATCAATAACAAAATTCATCAAACATGTTTTGATAACAATCATAAGTCTCCCACAACAATTTCTCAGATTAAATTGTAAATACCCTGTAGATAAAATCTGATCGTCAATAAACCTAAAATTATTGTGTGACTCTTAGATGCTATATTTTGTTTCCATAAATATTCCTCTTCTTTTTCATATTATAAAAGAACTATCCATTTTGGTACTTTATCGTCCACAATTTTTCTAATCTCAAAATGAAACAGTTGAATAAATGTTGAATATTACCGTAGAATACTTATCTTATCGAAAATGAACTTAGAATAATATTCAACTTATTAGGAAATTCTACTTTGACTTTAAATATTCTTCACAGAGTTTTGAGCCCAATATTTATTGTGAAGAATTAATAATTTCGTAATTGTTGGTTTAGCCCAAGTTAAAGATTTCTTGAATTTATAACTTCACGCCAAGGTATTTTTCTACCATCTACATCTATTTAAATAATTTTCAAGATAAGTATCTAATACTAATATCTCCCAAAGTTTGACCAAGAACTCAAGTTTATAACAAAATCGAATTTTCAAATCAAAAACAAATCAGCGTTCTTTTAAAAAGCAGCAAATAGTTAACGGATCTGCTCATCTTTAGAAGATCTGCCGTCTGGTAAATTCAAGGCATTTCATTGAGCAAACCCACAAATAAAATTCTCCTGTTAAACTCGTTGAATACCTCGACATGTAAACAGGATTAACAACATTGTGTGTACTAAGGAGATGCACTTCTACCTCCAGACGTAGTTGAAAACTACTACTATTTGCCCAATAGCAAGTCTAGAGCCATCATATCTCGATGAAAATTATTGCACTACTTTTTGTATCAGAATCACATGCTCTCGTGGACGATTGGAAAGAAAATCACCAGGGAAGCATCTCTAGCCTAATTCTCAGTTTGCCAAATAGTTGTACAGCATTTATAAACTAACATGATGCACATACACGCATTCTTGATTATGGAGCGAAATCATCTTCAAAGAGAAGAACACTTATGAGTGATTGATATGTTGAAAGCAGAGGTGACCCAGAGAGTTATTGCAACTGCATTGTGGAAGTTCACAACTGCTTAAAATAGGTACTCATGAATTCAAGCACTGAGAAATCCCACTCGAACAGCTGGTATACTTAACATAGAGCTCAAGAATGCTCAAAAAGTACAGATAAGTGATCAAACTGTCAGAAAAGTACTACATCGATTCAGTTTACATTCCCGAAGGCACTTGTGGGTTACCCCATTATCCAGAGAAAATCGGGAAATTGGAGAAGCTTAGGCTAGGAATCACCTTGAATGGGGTGCCGATCATAAGCTTCTATATTATTCAGTGATGTATTCAGATTTAGTTAATGTCCAGATACAATATTGGAGGCTAAAAACTGCGCAAAAAAATGACATCTATCAATGCTGTAAGGTGATGGTATGGGGTGATATTAGTATTGGCACAAGAATGGCCTCGTTTTGCTGGAATAATTTGTAAATGCTGATTTTTCAGCCATATCCGTTATGCAGGATTTGCAAGAGAATAAAATA
Source organism: Cryptolaemus montrouzieri (assembly GCA_013387265.2). Lineage (NCBI taxonomy): Eukaryota > Metazoa > Arthropoda > Insecta > Coleoptera > Coccinellidae > Cryptolaemus > Cryptolaemus montrouzieri. The sequence continues at coordinate 37,167,453 of JABFTP020000165.1, forward strand.
ACTGTTCAAGATTGGTCTTCTCAATTACCAGACTTTCATCCAATTAAACAAGTGAAAGACTTGCTTAAGAGAAGAAGTCTAACACAATCACATCTTTGAAACAAGAAACCAATTAATTTATGATCTCGTGGACAAATGAAACGCAATTGATAAAGTAAATCTAATCAATTCTCAAACACTCTATTTGAAATCTTTTAGATGTGTCACGAAAAACCTAAAATTTCGGTTGCTGAGCGAATATTCCCGAATACTTTGGAATTTTTTCGACTCTTTTGCCATAATAATACATACACACTCTTTGGTTTTGATGTGTTCTTGATCAACAAATACACTGAACACTTTATTCCTTCCCACGAAATAATACAATTGAAGCATTTCAAATGTATATATATATATATATATATATATATATATATATATATATATATATATATATATATATATATATATACATATGAGGCCAAGCATAACACCCAACCTATATCCAAGATTTTAATCCAGACCATTTGCGCAGGAGCCAGTTCAATAACTGAAACCTACGGAGGCATCCAAGACTAACTATTAATTCAATAAGTAAGTATTCCTTCATTTTATTCTTTGCCTGTTGCTATCCTAAGATAAAAACGTGGAACGAAGGGAATTATGAAAACCATACAAACTAAACCAGCATATCGTTACAACCTCAAAATTGTTTAGCAAATTTTTTCTTTAAATTAAACAAGAACCACGAAGAAATAATATATGGGAGATGTCAACCCAAATTATTGGGTTCAAATTTTACACAATGAAAATAACAGACAAAAGCTCAATCTATTGGAAATTTTAGAGATCAACACAGAAAAGAATTCAGGTAGGTTACTTAATAGTCAATTAGATCTATATCCTTCTCTCTTACTCAATCTTTTCAATTCATAAAGTAAGCAACTCCGATGGGTTTTCCAACATACCTCTTGTACCTATTGTAATATTAAGTAGGAAATAAGACTAATATATAAGGAATAACAGTTTGTATCTATCTGATGATTCTAAAACATCTAAAAATCATAATCGGCATCACTTAGAAGACCGAACCTAGCCATCGGGGCTCTCTCGGTCAAACTGAGAGGGAATTGTTTTGTTGAGTTTGAATAGTGAAGGGATTTTGTGAGATTATACTTCGGAATTGGCAAGCAAGAACAAGGAAGTGATTATGTTTCAGGAGACTTACAGCGACGGAAGAACATCTCCGCGAAAGAGGAAAAGTCGCAGGTTATGTACTTTTTGATTATCTCCTCAGTCCTTTTTATGGCCTTGCTTGCTATGTAAAATCTTTTCTCATATTCAAGTGTGTTTAGGCATTAAGAGTCTGGTATGATTGTTGAAATATTTTTCTGCTGGATTTCCTTTTCCACTAGCCTAACCTTTCACCCTTATCTTTGTCTGGAAATAATGGAGTGCAAGATGAGAATTGAAGCTGCTAAGCAGAAAAATCTTTAGTACTCTTTATGTACACACGACACTAAGACAACATAAACAGACAAGCTATTACTACTACAATAGCGTCAGGGAAACGAGTTTTTTCCTTAGGTTTTTTCACTCGTTTATTGAATCATACGCAAGATTGTATGGTTCCCCTGTTACATTTTCTGAACTCACACTTGTGTTTTTCTGCACACACTAAAATTATAGATATAAGCATTGATTGTAAATACAATTATTCGAATTTTTGTAAATCCTCTTTTTTCAAAAGAAATATATATATATATATATATATATATATATATATATATATATATATATATATATATATATATATATATATATATATATATATATATATATATATATATATATATATATATATATTTTTTTTTCTATTGAAAAAGGAAAGGTCACCTCTGATTATATAAAGATTTCCAATATCGAAATCGAGCCAATGCATCAAGGAGATACATATAAATATCTTGGATTTTGTCAAGAGAAGACAATTAACCATAGCAGCACTAAAGAAATTATTAGAAGTTCATATTACAAAGACTAAGAATTATCATCAAGAGTTGTTTAACTAGTAAAACCTTTTCAGAGCTATCAACTCTATGCTGTTCCTATTCTTACATCTTCTTTTGGAATTATTAAATGGTCTAAAACTGATCTAAATGAATTACAATGTCAAACGAGGAAAATGCTCTGTAAATATCATAAGCACCACCCAAAGTCAGCTGTTCAGAGAGTTACACTACCTAGACATCTTGGAGGTCGTGGATTAATTGATTTGAATAATCTTCATAGTAAACAGATTTTTCATCTACGTTCCCATTTTCATGATAAACAGAGAACGTCTAAATTACATGATATTGTTGTTGCTTCAGATTATAATCTTACACCTCTGAACTTGACAATGCAAAAGGTAGATTTTGATATATTTGATGATAATTCTAAAAGAGAAAGTTGGATGCAGAAGGAATTACACGGAAAGCACCCTAAAGAATTGAAAAATGATTATATTGATGAAATTGCATCGAATAAATGGTTAGTATTTGGAGTATTGTTTGCTGAAACAGAAGGCTTGGCAATTGCGATCCAGGACCAGGTTGTTTTTACAAGGAATTATAGAAAACATATCATCAAACAAAATATAGATGATTCTTGCCGTAGATGTTTCTGTTCTTCAGAAACAGTTTTTTATATATTATCATCTTGCTCAGTCCTTGCTTCAACAGATTATTTAGAAAGACATAATGCCGTCGCTAATATTATTCACTTCAATCTAGGAATTAAACATGACCTAATTCCCAAAAGAAAAAATTTCAAAAATATGAACCTGAGATTATTTGTGAAAATGACAAATATAAACTTTATTTTGATAAAACAATTCTGTGCAACAGAGCTGTAAAACACAATAGACCAGATATCGTTCTTAATGATAAACAGAATCAAATAACATATATAATTGATATTGCTATACCCGACACACATAATATACAAAATAAATACAATGAAAAATTTCTAAATATATGATGCTTGGCGACGAGATTAAAAAATGTGGAAAATGAAGAAAATATTTATTCTACCGATTATTATTTCTACAACAGGCGTTATTCCTAGAAATCTTCACAAAAGTATTGAGATTTTGGGTCTGAAGAAAAATTTGTTTGAACAGTTACAAAAGATAACAGTCATCAAATCTTGTAATATTCTTCGTAGGTTTCTTTCCGAAAATAATAATGAGGTAGAGTCATAGGTTTTCTTTAGTTTATACTGCTCAGAATCTCATTTCATATTTTATTTATTTGTTTATATAAATGTAATATAATTAACTGACAATTTTGTCATATTTATATTCAGAGCAGTATTCTATTCGATCGTTCACCACTTCACACAAAGGAAACTATTAATGAGTAACATTCAGTGTTACTTGACTAAGGTCCGTACACTGGATTTTTCCGGGGAGAAAGCCTCTGACACTACTCGTTGGTACATTGATATCATTGTCTGATGATGCTATAGTATGTATATATTCTGGTAGATTGATATATTCTCATAACATTTAACGTTATCCTAATATATAATTACTCCAGGATATGTTTTAATTATAATCATTGCCTGGCAATGGTATTAATTACCGGGTGGTGGATTTATATTTTTTCATGAAATCAGTTTGATTGCATGAACAGATATATGGGCAACTCGTCGGGGTAAAACCCCCTATATATATACATATATGCAAGACTCTGCCAAAGAAGGAATACATCAAAGAATATCAAACAAATCGAAGCAGGAGTGAACAGGGTATTTTGTCTTTCTCCTGTAAAATCAAAAATCTTAGAAGAAACGTTTTCGGAGGTATCTCCTTAAAATGAAGAGACGTTCACTATATTATAGATCTAGAAGTCCAACAAATCAACTAGTCGAATAAATGAAACAAGTTGTCTAAGCATTGTTCATTTTCAACACCCATTCTTCTAATAGAAAGAATAGATAATAATTCATTTACTCTCGCTAATACTTCCCTGGCAAAACCGACCAACAAACAACGTAATGTATGGCAGTGGGTATCCATGCCGCATGAAATGTTCACCACGATTACTTTGCCGACTTTCCTCGTGAAAGTGAGAGTTGAATCCATCTCTCTTTTACAAGGAAACGCGTGAGAGAGAAACCAGCAGCGTGTGGGCATATTTTTCATGTATCGTTGCGTATGCTATTCTTAATTAACATAAAAATCGAGTGAATTTTCCCGCCATTCAAATTACAAGTTGCTGCTAAAAAAATAACCGATAATTAATTTCCTCGTGCATCTTGTGTGAACCATCAATTTCGACATGGTAGATTATACCGTGGACTTATGCTTGGGGCAAAGAATGATTTTTGTAATTTGACTTTAATCACTGGTGATGATTGTATGTTTCCAATAGAAAGAAACACATACTTCCGATTGATTGATGAATGATGTGTGAATTAAGATATGTTCATTGATGATGTAAATGTAAAGGTGATGAAGAACGTTATAATGAGATAAATATTGCTCCGAGAGATAACAAGATTCACAAAATGCCAGAAGTGCCAGAATCTTCTTATAGCTCTATATCTCTCTATATCTAGCTTATAAGGAGCAATCTTTATAAGAAGTTAATTCTCTCAGTCCAATATACTGAAATGTTGGTATGTTTAAGTTCTTTCCTGTTAATTCTCTCCTTCAGGTCACAATCAGATGGTTGATTAGCAGAAGCAGTTTGAATAGCCTCCTCCATTCGAATCTATTAGATCGTTTCAACTCATTATAGCTCTGGAATTTCATGTTTTTCTTCACACTATTTATGATAGCTTTTCTTAGTCTCTCTCATGAATTTTTTCTTCTATTGTATCTTCAATATGAGTTTTCAACATTCCGTCATGGCGATTAATGTATTTTATCAATTTTTCACTTCTTTCAGCAATGATTTTCATTATTCACCAATTTTCTGCAATCCTTTCTAGAACTTCATCGTTGGTTATTCTGTCTGCCCAGACTACACTGCGCTAAGAAACTAACGCACATAATGGAAACTTCAAATTCATCCAGAAAAAGTTTAGATATGTCAAAGAATTGTATTTCCATTAGCACTTACGAATGCTTGACAACCATAAAAATGCAAATGGTACCCATAGAAATTGAAATCTAATTAAGAGTGCGAAATATAACTTATGGAAAAAATCAAAGCCCCCAAAAACCTGTTAATACTTGATATTTCTATCATTAGTGAGAATCACAACTTCTTATCTACGATTCATACTCAAAATTAATGACCTTATAGCATTCGGATCCCTTATCAAGTTTCAATCAGTCTGTTCCGAACCTCATTCAAGGTAGCTGTCTGATTTTGTTGACTTCATGACCTCCTCTTTAGAATATCCCGGATATATTCGATGGTATTGAGGTCTGGAGTTTAAGCAGGCCACTCCATTGAATTTATTTCGAGATCGAGATGGTAGTTTCTAACGATATAAGCTTAGTCTGGCGTTATTTTGCAGAAACGAAAAGTTTTTACCCCTGTATGCCGCAAATGGTACAACTTATCCTTCCAAAATGTCTGTAACGTACCTCTAAGCATTCAGGATTTCACTATTCACAATGACCAGATCTATACACGTTCAACAAAAATTCCTCCCCACACAATTACCGAAACTCTACCAAAACCATAGGTAGGTAAAAAGTTGCACTGGGCATATCTCTCATTTCAACGTCTGTACACTGGAACTGTCGATCGCGACGAAAAGTATGAAATCTTGACTCATCGGTGATTAAAACTCTCTCCCAGTCAGCTGCTAACTAATTGACATGTTCCCTGGAAAAATTCAATCGGGCTCTTGGTTAGAGTTGGGCCTCGAGCAACAACACAAGGCCTCAAACGAAAGTCCCTGAGTCATATTGTTTCAGTGCTGAATTGTACTCCACTGTTCTGTCGAAACTGCATTTGAAGGTGCCTAGCAGTAGCATATTCTTGAATAACAGTCATGGATCGCGGTTGGTGAACTAACCTTGCCCAGGTCTCTTCTCATCTGCGGATCATTCTGGAAACAGTTGAACGGAACATCTCAAGCCTTTAGCATATTCTTGTATAAGTCCAACTTAGGTCATTCAACTCCACTGCTGCAAAACATTCTACTGGGGACGAACTTTGTGGCATTCCCTAAGGGAGGTTGATCAACAACTGTTGTTATCAGTATGTGGTAGTTTCTTCCAAAAGCTCGATTCATTTCTTCCACCTTATTCCTCATACGGAATAGAGGAATATGTGCACCATGAAAAACAACGAATTTTGTTGACATATGTGATGATAATTATTTGCCTACCAAAACAGAAATTTGAATTATAGAAATTGTGTGTTAATTTCTTGGTGCGGTGTATTTTCATGGCTCTCCTAATTCACCACATTTCAAACGTTCTTAAATATTCTGCATCTAGAACAAAAGTCTCTAAACGAATGATTCAATCGAGGTTTTTCTTATGTTAAGAACTATATTGGGAGATTCAAAGTTTTAGATTTTTTTTAAACGCTATTCCTGCTTGTTGTATTCTTCTTTTTTCTCTTTATTGCATTGACCGTCTTCTATTATTTTCATCCCTAGGTAGTAACCCTTCAATTGTCTATTTTGTATCATCTAATTTTCTGTTTGATCATTTTTCATATTTGTTTGCATTCAAAGCCAAGACTTTGTTTTATCTTTATATTTCTATCCTTTATTCGGAATTATTTTAGACCAATCATCAAATCCAGGTCTGTTGTTCTAAGAGCAGCGGAGAAGAAGCATGGCATCACAAGTATCCCCTTTCGTTTCTAAAACCATATTGATAGATAGGTTGGCTTCAAATTCAAAATATTTTTGAGGTATGAGAGATAAGGCGTCGAGTTCTATGTCCATTACAGTTAGTTGTTCGTGGTTTCTTTGGTATCACACATATTTCGCATTTATTGAATTCTGATGAAATTTGGCCCTCCTCATAGATTTCACTAATCATTTGGAAAATATATTCTTTCATTTCTTCAAATTTTTCAACTCTTCATAAAATTCCCTTCTTAAAGTATTAATATATCTACCATCTTCAGTATCTTCATATTTCTCGAACATGTGGTATTCATCATACACTTGCTGGTCTTCGTATAGTGCTGCCATGTCTTCACTTAACTGATTTTTTTTCTTTTGAAAAGTTTATACTTTCTTGTTGCTGTTTGTCGTTGATATCAGCACATTCTTCTTGTAATTGCTTATCTTTAACTAAACTGTATTCTCTATTAATCTTAGTTCTTAATGATCTCTACATTTTCTGTTATTCTTATGTGGTACAAATCTTCAATTTTCTCCTTTGTTCTATCAATTTTATTTCTCATCAGTCATTCAATCTTTTCTCGATCTAGCTTTTCAATTGTTTATGATTTCATCTACTGAATTCTTTGAAGTTTTCTTTATATTCTCCCTGTTATGTTGTATTCTCTCGTTCTCAAGATATTCACACTTTATTGTTTCTATCTCTACTTCTGTTTTCATTTTGTTGTGATTACTACCTTAATCTGGACTTGCATATGATCTACAGTCTCGTATTTCGTTTTTATATATTTTTTCTTACTAGAATATAGTCAATCTGAGATCTAAAGATGTCGCCTGGAGATTTCCAAATATTTTTCTCCTAGGGTAATGTTCCTTATAAAAAATTAATCCAACACATCAAACTAATCTGCTAGATTTTCAACAAAATCAAAACTCATGAACATTTGTAGAGATATGAACGAGCATGTATAATAACAACTTTAATTACTCAAAACAATTAAGATAAATTTGTTCAAGCATCCTCTTGAAAATTAAAGGTCATTCAAAATATTTTGGTATTTGAAAGTGCCACTTCAATAAAATGATCTCTACAAGAAACAACGTAAAATTAGTTTCATTACGCAGCTTCTCTCCTATACCTATCGTAAATAACAGATATCCAAAGAAGATAAATAATGTTTCCGAGATAATAAAGGAACTACAACTCACTCATTGTTTATAAATAATCAGACATTTGAAAACAGAAAAGTTCCACATTTAGTGCTAAATGTCCTTTTCCTGAATTTTATCTCGACAGAACCGATTAAAATTGGGAATGTAATATTTTATCATAATTTTCAATATTAAATGAAGAATTGTTTATGTTTCTATAACCTTTTGACATATTTCGAATGTATCTCAGTCATGGCACTCATGAAGGAAATACGATTTGATGAACACTAACATTATATGCTGGTTTACTATTTAAAATTCTTTCAACTCGATTATTGGAAAACTTTTTATATATTACTTTGGTATAACTCAGTAGAAGCACTAACTGCTGCCGCTTTATCATCGTATAAACGAGGAAGTTACCTCTGATTATATAAAGATTTCCAATATCGAAAATCGAGCCAATGCATCAAGGAGATACATATAAATATCTTGGATTTTGTCAAGAAGAAGACAATTAACCATAGCAGCACTAAAGAAAATATTAGAAGTTCATATTACAAAAGACTTAGAATTATCATCAAGAGTTATTTAACTAGTGAAAACCTTTTCAGAGCTATCAACTCCTATGCTGTTCCTATTCTTACATCTTCTTTTGGAATTATTAAATGGTCTAAAACTGATCTAAATGAATTACAATGTCAAACGAGGAAAATGCTCTGTAAATATCATAAGCACCACCCAAAGTCAGCTGTTCGAGAGTTACACTACCTAGACATCTTGGAGGTCGTGGATTAATTGATTTGAATAATCTTCATTGTAAACAGATTTTTCATCTACGTTCCCATTTTCATGATAAACAGAGAACGTCTAAATTACATGATATTGTTGTTGCTTCAGATTATAATCTTACACCTCTGAACTTGACAATGCAAAAGGTAGATTTTGATATATTTGATGATAATTCTAAAAGAGAAAGTTGGATGCAGAAGGAATTACACGGAAAGCACCTAAAGAATTGAAAATGATTATATTGATGAAATTGCATCGAATAAATGGTTAGTATCTGGAGAATTGTTTGCTGAAACAGAAGGCTTGGCAATTGCGATCCAGGATCAGGTTGTTTTCACGAGGAATTATAGAAAACACATCATCAAACAAAATATAGATGATTCTTGCCGTAGATGTTTCTGTTCTTCAGAAACAGTTTTTCATATATTATCATCTTGCTCAGTCCTTGCTTCAACAGATTATTTAGAAAGACATAATGCCGTCGCTAATATCATTCACTTTAATCAAAGAATTAAACATGACCTAATTCCCAAAAGAAAAAATTTCAACAAATATGAACCTGAGATTATTTGTGAAAATGACAAATATAAACTTTATTTTGATAAAACAATTCTTTGCAACAGAGCTGTAAAACACAATAGACCAGATATCGTTCTTAATGATAAACAGAATCAAATAACATATATAATTGATATTGCTATACCCGACACACATAATATACAAAATAAATACAATGAAAAATTTCTAAATATATGATGCTTGGCGACGAGATTAAAAATGTGGAAAATGAAGAAAATATTTATTCTACCGATTATTATTTCTACAACAGGCCTAGAAATCTTCACAAAAGTATTGAGATTTTGGGTCTGAAGAAAAAATTTGTTTGAACAGTTACAAAAGATAACAGTCATCAAATCTTGTAATATTCTTCGTAGGTTTCTTTCCGAAAATAATAATGAGGTAGAGTCATAGGTTTTCTCTTTAGTTTATACTGCTCAGAATCTCATTTCATATTTTATTTATTTGTTTATATAAATGTAATATAATTAACTGACAATTTTGTCATATTTATATTCAGAGCAGTATTCTATTCGATCGTTCACCACTTCACACAAAAACAATTAATGAGTTATATATATATATATATATATATATATATATATATATATATATATATATTACTTTGGTATAACTCAGTAGAAGCACTAACTGCTGCTGCTTTATCATCGTATAAACGAGGAAGTTATAAATCAAGCCTCTTAGAACTTCCGAGTTGGTGTGACTTGAAATACCAAGAATGTGGCATTTCTGTTACAGACCTTGCCTGGGAATATCGTCAGTTTCTGAAGTAACGTGCTGAGAGAATAAACTTTCCCTCTGGTAATTGTATGACTACGGATGTATAAAGGATAATTACTAGATATTAGATCAGCTGCTAAAACCGCCCCCTGAATTATTCTGCAGCTAAAACAAACCTCACAAACGATAAGAACTGAAACGGTGGAAAGAACTGGGCAAAAGAGAATAACCCCTGGTCTAAAGCAAAGAAAAAAGTGTATCGGTGATCTCCTTACACCTTCATACTGAGATACCATCAAAGCTAAATGGTCAAGACATGTAGAATGAGCGATGGGGGTGACGTAACACCCAAACTCATTGTGTGTAGTAGCATTACAATTGTTCATAAGTGACATACATAATTCGGCAGCGAAATACTAGATCCGAACGAAGTGAAAGGAAAAACTCCCAGAGGTCCAAAGATCATCTCTGATCAGTGAGTTATTTAGCTCTGACAATAATGATAATTTCACAATACACACAAGAAAGCTGGAACTGGTTCGAGAATTGTAGGGAATAAACTCTTTAGAGGAGTGAGCAAGATGATCGAGCTGCATAAAGAGCCGTATTCAACCTGGGTTTAAATTCCAGGTCCTATTCGGCACATTGTAAGCGAAATTGCGGATTTACTCGCAGAAAAAGCAGAAGATAATTTTTGTACAACTTAGACAATTGCGCTCAAATAAATCATTACGAAGCTACATACCTTATGCTCGGACCTGAAGTGGAAGTACCAGGAAGGGACCAAAGCTCGACTAAACTTCAAAAACTTCAAACCAAGGAAGTCAATAGATGTTCCTAACCTAAACAAAAAAGATTTCAGAATCCTTTACGTTATGCTAATATGTCACAAGATGACACATACCTATGAGAGAAAAAGAGAAGCATGAAACTGCACTCTCCACTGACGATATGTTCTGTGCTGTATAGAAATAAAGCAGAAGCTTTAGAATGCTATATAATACAAACGAAGGAGCATGAGCATAATCCGGCTACAACAGCTCCAGTGAGAATAGCGATATTAGCAACCCATTAAACGGCAGCACTAATCAGCCTTCAGTTACGTTCAAAGAGTTGTTGGCTCTTGTCTCCTTCAGTCTTGTGAACTTCGATGCTTCTTGTCGATCAAGAGTATATAAGCACGTCAAAAAAGTCTAAAGAAGACCTATGACCATCGAAATGTCGTGTTTAAGATAACAGATTAGTATATTATGGTTACTGAAACAAATACTTGCATCAATTCATAATCAAGTAATGAAAAATTTATCTGACCTTGGAATTTTTGCGAATACAATAATGTGTACCATTTGGATGATATAGAAAACAACAAGAGAAGCATCAAGGTATATGGAACAAAGGATATGAAGAGATAATTATTTGAGTACAGGAGTTGGGAGCCATTAGCATCATCCAAACCAGAAGCTCACAGCAAAAAGTATCTAGAATTCTAGAAAATTGCCCTAGTGTCAATTAGTTATGGTAGCATCCATGAAGCTAGTAACCTGGAGGAACGTTCAGGATCATCATTCCCGCTCAAGACCAACATTCAATTTTACAAGCCAAAATAGATCATACTATCACAGTATCCCTGTTGGTTCAAGAGCTGCCTCGAGTACATCATGATAAATGAATTTCTAAGCAAACTATCAGAAAATAATTGCAAGAACAACAGCACTTCAGGCGTCCTTTCAAAGCGTCTCAACTCACCTCAGAAATCATTTTCGGTACATTGAGTCAAAAAAATCACATTTCATCATCATCATCATTATCTCCTTCGTATCCATAGCACCTGGCAGCTTATACAGAGAATGAAAAATTCATTACAACCAGAATGTCCTTAACCCTGCCATCGTTTTTTACAGAACTTTAACTTTGAAAATGATCACAATTTAAAATTTATGTTAAAAGTCAATCGAAAGATATTCATCAATAATTAGTAAATTTATATTAATCAAGGATAACCTTGTTGTTATCGACTATATCAAGAACTGGACCATTAGCTGATATTAACAACTGCGTCGAGCAAGCACAGTATGCAGCGTTACGGTGAACATTCAAATTAGCCTGGTTTCTTAAAGTTCTCTTCGTTTGATCCACTCTTTGTCTTTTTCGTTTCCCGATGGGCCTGGTAATCTTCGGTTTGTTGGAGGGTGAAAATTGTATATGTCTACATTCACATATACTTGATAACAACATCAACGAGTTCAAAGGAAAATGAAACTGCAGCTCCTATTCTTGACATCCGACTTATTTTGCATAACTACTATTGCGGCTCTGGTTGACGAAAATTATGGAGAGTAGATCAGAGAACCAGCTCCTTGAGTAAGGCGTATTTAACATTCTACGGAAGGTTGAGTATCACTCCCTGAATAAAATTCTCCAATGTGTTTACACGTAAGGCGATAAATTTCGCTTGTTATCGGATAGTGAGATATCACATAAATCATTCTGTTAAAATACTACGTGATTATTTTTCACGTGATCTAATAGTATATCAGGACGTAACAATACATAAAGTTGGGAACAATTCCAGATAATTTTTCAGTCTCATTGCCAAATAATACGCATATCGTTTTTCGGATGTCTGATGTAAAAGTTTGAAGGATTGAGTGATTTCTCGAAAACGAACAGATCTTCCCTCGTGAAGATTGCAGTCTCATTTTAGAATTGAATGATGAAAGCCATAAATTTTTTTCTCTAAAACTCCTGATCCTATAAGTTCTCCAATTATGTCGACCAGTATGAACGATATAGTCCATCGAGACTGCCTATGAGATTTCACTTGGTTCATATTTGTTTCATATGTCATAAATGTACTGTCCAACTTTTTGATATCTGTTTCTTCTTCTTCTTATTTTGTTCTATTTGCTTTACTTTGCATTTGTTGAAGTAATTAGGAATCCCACTCGACATATGCAATTAATAATATAATATCTTCAATCTTCTTATTTGAAGATATACGGGGTTAATCCCAGAAAAACCCTACTCAACAAAGAAAACACATAATAATATAATATACCTAAAGCCGTATGGAGGGTGAATAACGGTTTTTCGTTACTTACGACTACTTCACTCATATCGCAAACTGAGATAAAGAACCTCGGTTTAAAAACATTGATACTGAACAATAAATGAATTTTCTCTAAGAAAACTGTATAGCTTGATCAGACCTTTACTACTTGACGAGGTATTTTTCATATGCCAAAAAAATTAATATAGCATTATTTATTCCTGTTGTCACTTCATGTCACCTATACAGGATGGACAGATTTCGACGTTTTAGTACTGCAGCTATGTGAAATATTGTGAATAGAGGAAAATGACCCACCTTCCCTGTTTTTTTTTTGCATGGGAAATTACTATGAACAGATTCAAGGTAACTTTTTTCGTTTGCGAATTCGTTGAAAAATATCTTAGTTGGTTTGTAATGACGAAGCAACCATGCCGTACAAAAATTTTGAAAACTTCGATATGACTGCATGTTATATTCAAAATAATTATGATGCTGATGATGCAGAAGCTGTTTATTTGGATTATTTTCTTGAGAAGCGACAAGCCTTAAACCTAATGAACATTCAACGTCCCAAGGAAATAAACTAATTGAACGGATAACAGAATGGAAAACAACGCAAAAAAGATGAGGGAAGCTGATAATAAAACAAAGGAAATGTGGAAGATCATAAAAGGTGAAACCAAAACAAATGAAATTGAACCGATATCAGACTTAGAACCAGATACTCTGAACAAATACTTTGTGGGGATAAGAGCGAGCTCTGCTTACTGCTGTCCAGACACAGGAAACACCCCATTAAACCTTCTAAAAAGATCCGAAGAAAAAATAGAGAACTCGATATTCTTGGGAATAGTGACCGAGGAAGAGGTTATCCGGATTACAAGAAATTTGAAATCTAAGGACACAAAAGACAATTATGGAATGTCCACAAGTCTGTTGAAAAAGATCAATGCACAAATCGCTCTCCCAATCAGCATCCTTATAACAAGATGCTTTTCTGAAAGGTTATTTTATACATAAAGGAGGAGATGTGAATGAACCAGGTAATTGTCGGCAAATATCAGTGCTTTCTGCAGTATCAAAGATCTTTGAGACGGTTATAGAAAATAAAATGGCATCTTTCTTGCTGTGTAACAATGTGTTTTGCAAGGAGCAGCACGGCTTCCTAGAGCTAAGATCCACTTCGTCTGCACTAACTAAGATTCTGAAACGAAAAGCTGATCTCAGTAGAGCTTTCGACAGCATCATTCACCACGCTATGCTTATAAAATTTGAGTTTCTTGGTGTCAGGGAAGTGGCGTTACAGCTTCTGAAGAGCTACATAAGTGATAGGTTTCAGCAAGTCGGTTTCCAGGGTGCAACCTCTCAATGGCGAAGAGTTTCCAGTGGAGTGTCACAGGGATCTATCCTAGGGCCCTTTTTATTCATCCTATACGTAAACGACCTCCCGGCAAATGCAAAAGCCGATGGCTCAATCCTCCACGCCGATGACATCACATTTATAAATATTGGAAGGGACATAAACGATATCAATTGTCAATCTCAAGGGACACTGAGGCAAACAAAGTTATGGTTTGACACAAACGAGCTGAAGATGAATGCTGAGAAGACACATGAACTTATATTTCATACAAAACCGCGAAGTAATGAACATCTTAAATTCTTAGGAATATTGCTGGAGCCAGACTTAGGTTTTGGACGCCACATGTAGCATGTAGGCTGTCAGGGGCTATTGTCGCGATAAGAAGAATAAAACAGATAGCTGGACTACCTTTAGCAGAAACAGCCTACTTCGCATGTTTCCACATCCTCATAACATACGGCATTACATTTTGTGGAAACCATCATGAAAGTGATTTTTATCAAGCAGAAATATGCAGTGCGCATTCTTAATGGTGCCAGAAAAACTGATAGCTATAGAGAGCTATTCAAGAGAGAAGACATACTCGCTTTGCCATCCTTACTTACACTTGCCAGCATACTTTCCATCGAAAATTCTGAAGAGGCATTACAGAAAAATAATGCAAATCATACCTACCTCACTAGAAATGCAGAGCAATACCAAATTCCGTACCAAAGAGTGAACGCATGTCAACTAAGCGTAAATTATACCACCCTGAAATTATTTAATAAGCTTCCTAACAACTACAAACATTTCAAAAGGAACACTCTCAAGAAAGAAGTGAAGAATATCATCATGATGAAAGCCTATTACTCCCTCACGGAATATTTTAACGATAATTTATAAGATTGTTTTAGCTAAATTTGTGTGATGTAAATGTTTCTCTAAGACTTTAGTTTCTTTTATATTATACTTTCCATTTTATGACACCCCATGTATTTTTGATGGGTCAAATGTATTGTTCTCACTTCTCATTGAGTAATTTGCAAATGAATAAACAATAAATGACTTGAATTGAAAAAAAGTAGTTCATGGAGAAAATGCAACAATCGATGTAATAGGTAATGTAACTGCCAACCCATCAATTTCGAGCAGGCGAATTGGAATAGAAACAGGGGCATCTAAGAGTCTAACTTCCGATATTTTCAGAAAAATAGATATAGACCTTATGAAATGAGAATATCTTAGTTTTTACAGCCAGTAGATTTCCAACGTCATACAGATTTTCGCAATTGGATTCTGGAAAATCCGCATTTTTTTCGGGAAATAATTCAGATTGATGAAGTTTACGCCAGTAGTGATGGAATATTCATTCATCAAAATGAACATTGGTGGTTGGATGTGAACCCATATTGCCATATTGATATTCAACGTCAAGGACGATATGAGTTCAGAATTTTCGAATGACATAGTCGCTTCGTTATTGCGAAGCATTGTATATTCATACAACTATTGTAACTTGATGCAAAAACATTAAATAATTTATCTAATTGTAATTACGGGAATTAATTTTCGAACTATCATAATGGGAGCACAGAACTTCAGCTGTTACAATAATTCCGTGTGAATTCTGTGAATAGATATACAGGGTGTTACATAATAGTATGTCACAACTTGAGATGGGAAATCTACGTCCAATTTAAGAGAAAAGTTCATATAAACATAGGTCCGCAAAAGCTTCGTTACGGAGCTACAGGGTGTTGAAATTTACGGAAAAAATTGTTTTTTCTTCAAAACTCCAGCAGTTTTTGAGATGTTCATCCCAACTTTGGAATGCAAGCTATTTTTTATAGCCTTCATCATTACATGTCCTAAATTTTAACTAGCATTTTCAAGGTGTTTTCTTTTCCGGAGCCATGTCTTTTTTTGTCCTTTCAAACTTTTTTGCAGTACACCACTGATTTGTTGACACTTGTAAATAAATAATAGAAATACTCGATAGGTATGCCCAAAATTTGCTTTTATTTTGATGGCTCGTCTTCTGAGACTCAACTTATACTTATACAATATTAAACTAAAAAAAAAAGAACAATTGCAAACTAAATAAATTGCTGAAAGTATCCTCCCCTGCAAGAATACAGGCCTCTGTCCTTCTTTGCATTTTATCACGCACTCTTTGAAATATTCCTGGAGTATTTCTTATCGTGTCACAAGAGATTATTGTTCGATTTCTCAATTTTTCTACATTTTTCACTGGAGTGGTATAAACTAAACTTTTGAGATATCCCCATAAGAAAAAGTTTAGACTATTTAAGTCTGGGGACCTAAGAGGCCATTGAAAATGAGCATTTTCTCTACTTTTATCTAAGAACCATCGGCAGAAATTCAGTCTTCAAGGAAAATTTGCTGATTGCTGATTTCTTGTACTCACATGAGGATTCAAATCGATACAATTCAAAACTACTTCCTCAATATCTGGAGTTCACATAGTTCGAGTTGCACTTTTTAAATGATTATTTGCAGTAAAAGTACCAGTTTCCCTCAACCTTCTGTGGATATTTGAAAATGTTCGCCTGTCTGGGTTACTCGATTTGGAAAGCGCACCTGATATAATCGCCTAGCTTCTGTTGCGTTTCCGTCAGCCAGACCGTACATGTAATGGATATCAGCCAAATCGGCGTTAGGTTAGGTTAGATAGCAATAACTTCAAAAGTCTTAAAACTAATCGTTAATTTAATAAACAATTCGAGCAGACACTGGTCAACTGTCAAAATAAATAAATAAATGAAAAAAATCAAAGCCTACTAGTCATTTTTTCAATTAGAAATGCTTTCAATTCAGCGAATGCATACAATAGTTTAATAGTTTTTTGCTCGAGAGCAGTCGGAGATACGAAAAAATTACAAGTGTCAAAAAAGTTTATAAATTGAACGAAGAAGACGAAAATTGATAGAACGCTGATCAGTAGCGTACTGCAAACAAGTTTGAAAGGGCAAAAGAAGACATGGCTCCGGAAAATAAAACACATTGTAGATTCTAGTTGAAATTTAGGAGTGTAATGATTGAGGCTGTGAAAAATAGCTTGCATTCCAAAGTTGGGCTGAACATCTCAAAAACTGCAGGAGTTTTGAAGAAAAAACCAATTTTCCCGGAAATTTCAACACCTTGTAGATCCGTAACGAAGCTTTTGCGGACCTATATTTATATGAACTTTTTTTCTTAAATTGCACGTAGATTTACATCCTCAAGTTGTGGCATACTATTATGTAACCCCTGTATAGTTACTAGTTAAATTTAGAGAAGTCATACAATTTTCGGTTTTTCATGAAAACACATTCTGGATGAAGAAATTAACGGCACATTTGAAAGAAATTCTATTTAACGAAATTGAAGTTGCCTACGGTTTATCTTCTTTCAGTCCACCCTGTACTCTGCACCATAATCCTGTTATGCATCATTCATTACAGAAATTCTATAATGAACTCAACAAAAATTTTATAGCCATTGAAAGAATTAATATTGAAGAGAACGTAGGTCGAGAAGTTTTTGACTCAAAGTCCACAAAATATTCATCATTATAACTCAAACGAGTAATTTCTGGGCGTTCAACCTCGTGCCGGAATAGGATGCCAGAACAGTGAACAGTGAATTTATAAGTTCGGAATTGTTCGGCAGTTGGTCACTGTGTCACTCGCCGATAAGAAATATGATGTTCGAAAAAATAACTCAAGGATTGTAGGATTCATACTAGTCGGTAGGTTTCTATTTTTGCCTTGCCGAAAATAAACCATACTATTCGCGAAGGAGTCTCCTGAAATCGACAACTTCCAAACGCTTTTTGGTGATCGGATGGAAAGTGTAGTAATGCATAAAGACGAACAGAAATAAATTCGTTTTTATGGAATTATTAATAAATTGTTTGAATTAATTCGATTATGGAATCAATTACTTTTAATATCGCCACTCTGTAGGAATTTCATAGAGAGTTGTTTCTAACACTCTTACATCTAAGCGTGCCTATCTTCTAACCTTTAATGCGAAAATACGTCCTTGGTATGAGAGTAAAAATTGTATACTGTCAAGGTATCCACAATCGGCAACGCCCCTCAATTATGATTTTATATAATACAGAAACAATGCGGGGAAATATTTTTCTACAATACTTGTCAGGCAAATCAGGTTAATTCACTTTCATAGGAACTAGTTAGTATTGTATTAAAAAAATTATTCATATTCTCTGTCGTTAAACAGCCTCGAAAGATAATAATTACATGTTAATGTATACGCACATGTGTGATTTTGCTTTTAGTCTCGTGAATATAGGGATAGCATACAACTTTCCCTTGTAAAGATCCCTTGAGACACGCGTGTGCCAATTTTTGTATCGAATCAATCGAACTTTATAATTTCGAACGGATAATGCTGTACAAGGTCTACTCAAGAAGTAAATGAATGTGACACTCTTCTCAAAGCATCTTATTTTTTTTCAATATCACTTTCCCTATTCAAAATATAGCAATTTCATTTTCATTTCTTCAATGGTGGCTACGTAATGTCCTTTATAACCTGAGTAATAACAGGGATGCAGGCGTCTTTTTCTGTTTCGAAAAAGATGGCGCTGAAAACCATTATTTATCATCATAAGAACAAGGGGTGTTCTATACTATACATGGGTCTCCAGAATAAAACAAAACATTGGCTTTACAGTAGTTCCTTGAGTACGTGGACAAGCTTCAGGTCAAGATTCTTCTGTTAAAATGAGAAATATTCACCTAATAACCTTTTTCTTAGGGTCCTTTTATTCGAGATAAGGCTGCTTCAGTACAAAATGTGGTTTTTAACTATCTTTCCTCGAACGATAAAAGTATTCACCTTGAGATTCAGCAGTATACGGAAATTCTAAATAAAACACAAAAATCTTAATCTACTTCAATACTTATAGAATCTCCTTCGGAATATGCTCCATTTGAAGCAATACACATGTGCCAACGTTTTTTCCAATCATCGAAACATTTTTTTATAGGTGCTTTCAAGGTTGGCCTTCAGCCCCTTCTACGAATTTTCTTTTATGACGTCAATGGAACCACATCTGGTTCATCGGAAAGAAAAAAGTCACACGGAGCTAAATCAGGCGAATAAGTCGGTTGCTCGATGGTATTTATCGAGTGTTTGGTCTCAAAGTCGTTAATAACCGTGGCTTATTTCACGCAAACATTTCAAAACGGTTAAATTAAAGTCCTTATTGACGAACGATTTTGGCGAGGTTTTTTCGGTTTTGACTCTCATCCATTCCGATGATTGTTGTCTCATTAGTGGTCGTATTCATTGAACCATGTCCCGTCACCAGTTCTGATTCGTCTCATGAACGTGGGATCAGAATTCGCACGATCCAGCATGTCTGCAGCTACCTGAATCCGGTACTGGTTTTAAAAAAAATTGAGCTCTATCGGAACTAGCCGGGCGGCGATGCACCGCATGCCCATTTGGTTCACCAAAATCCAACGGGCTGTTGAGATCACGAGCTATGACGATTTTCGAGTACCATTTTCTTGACTTTTGGACGTTATCATCAGTTGAAGAGGCCGAAGGTCGTCCGGAACGAGGCAAATCTTCGACTATCTCCCATCATCTCTAAAGGCATTGTACCACTCGTACACTTGGGTTTTCGATGAAACAGAGTCTACATAAGCCTTTTCTAGCATTCGTAACTATTCAGCACACGGAATTTCGTTCAAAACAAAAAAAATGAGACAAAATCCTTGTTCAATATTTTTTTCCATTGTAAAATTCACAGAGTAGAACTGGGGTCTACTGGTTTCAACATCTGTCGTAAACAACTAGTTGACAGATTGCGCTCATGCTTGGCATTTTAATTGAGAACAGTCCTACCAACATACAGAAACTTAAAATACTTGAAAATACTCAACGCGGGCAATTTAAATGAGAATTTCCGGATACTTTTCTGTCACAATGTAGGCTTTTATGCTAGTATTTTTTCATTCATTCGCCTTTTCTGAAAATAGTGAAAACTGCAACCCCTTTTAGTTTTTTTATTAAAACTTTTCTGGAAAGTTTAAGTCAACTAACAAATAAATATTTTCCTGTCCCGTTTTGGTACAACACTTTCTTGTATCTTTTTTCCCAAGAAATGCATACTTTTTTGAGGATAGAAATTATGCAAGAACTTGAAATCGGAAAGAAGCAAATAGACAGCTGCTACTTATTACTGAAACACGAAAAGACAACAAAGTTTTCTATTGAAATGAAACTGAGAGAATTGGTGTTTTATGGTCATTCAAAGAATATAATAACAATAATAATTGGAAATTCCTACCAGATAGTAAACTTATAATTGGGATCCATTATGGATATCGACACCTAAGCCTATTGTTCTTCGTATCCCCCTTCTTTGTAACTACATCCCCTGCTCGATCCTCATGTAGTATTCCTTTGAACTAATGGCACTTTATCGTAAGATTCCTCAATTATATTATAATTCAAAATTCAAAACTATAACTACATAAGTTTACTTTGAAATATCGTTAACCACAACACTTTCTTCGCTCATCGATACATATTGCAAGACGATTGAATTTGGGTTCTCCTTCAATTTTCCGTAGAAACCAATGGGTAAAAACCATTCTATGCTAAGGAGCACTCAGTGAAAAAAGTGGGTTAGTTTATTTAAAGAATCTGACTTCAATTTTTCTCCTAATATTCAAGGGATTACGGCACGTCACGCCAGGCTTCCTTTCAATTTACCATCAAGAAATTGATGTATTCGCTGTGACAGCCGCTACAACACCGAGAGTTGTTTCTCCTGCATCTTAAACATAAAATTTTTCTAATCTTTAGGCTTAGAAACAATTGATATTATTTGAAGTCTCTGAAAATATCCGAAGATAACCTAACCTAATCATTCTATCGCGACGGATCACAACATCGGCAGTGGTCTCGTTGATCGGCTCATCCTCCACACGAACCTTGTCACCCTTTCTTCAAAGTTTAATGAATTTTCATGTGATGTACAACAACTAGAACCTAACATATTCCTCATAACTGGAACTTGTCTTACCCCTAATGACCTAAATTCTTTCTACAATATCGATTGTTACGGTCTCTTTAGGTATAATCGAATTGACCGTAGAGGAGATGGTTTGTGCATCTACTTATCTCAGTACATCTGTCAGAATTTTTCAATATCTTCTCATGATGTAACTGTTCCCAACATAGAATTTTTAAATTTGAAACTCTGCTACAGATCTCTGTGTATTAATTTAACCTGTACTTACCGCCTTGGTGATTCTCAGCTTGCTGACGACCTAGTATTGATCAAAAATTGGACAATTTGTCAATATTTGAAAACCTGATGGTTCTAGGTGACTTCTCGTTACATAGATTGCCCTCTAATTAGTTTCCTGTGGAAACGCTCAACTTTAAAAATTCTTTCATAAATTCAATTCGAGATTTTAGACATCATCAACATCAACTGGACCAACTCGTGTTAGAGTTAATAACACGTTCGAATTTTTGTTGATCAACCTTAGAAAATATCTGACTTAACCTGAAGTTTGTACTCCCGTTGGAATATTCCATCTCAGACCAAAAAACCATCTCAGTTGTAATGTCTTCTAATTTAATTTAATTTTTACGTATTATCGATACTCTAAAGTCTAGGCACACTAGGTTGAAATCTCTAAGCAGAAATGTATTGAAACCAAAGCCATATGACTAACTAATATCTTTGATTGAATATAAACAACAGCTATGATACAAATTTGAATGCAATGATGATTAAACTGGACTGAATGTGGCCTGCGTGATCTCCAGACTCGATCCACTAAATTTTTTTCAACATGTTGAAGATCGAGATGAACAAATCAGAAATAACATCATAGAATAAATACACATCATTTCAAAATCTTTGTGATTTATGCATCTCTAATAATGAATATACTGTTGTATATTTGAGACAGTTAGAACATTGAAATTTCTTATGTTAGTTTGATTTCACAACTCAATGTTTATCGATTTCGTTTTCATTCTGAATATTGTTTGATGCTAACACATTGTTGTTCATACAATCTCGCCCAAAGCCAAATTCCAATATTCCTTATTTTTTAAATGAAGTTACCTATTGAAAAATTTGAATAGAAATATTTTATATTTTTGAAAAGAGAGAGAAATTCTCCGTCTGATTCAATCAAAGACGCCTACGAGTAACTCCAATAACAACCGATACTTGGACAATCGATGATATATCGAACATTTGGAATTTCGAAGTTAAACTAAAAATGCAGTTAGTCTGAAAGGAAGTTAAAAATGATAATAATAAGGAAAACAAAAGCCGTCATAGATATCGGCAAACCTCCTAAGAAGTAATCCTGTGTGCGCCCAGATCTACCAGAGTAGTCGGAGCAGATCGTGATCCACTCATTGGTTGTACCTAGTCCTTCCATCCTTCGAGCACAGCCAAGAACCACCACAATCTCCGACTCGTTATATGTTTATCTAATGGGAAGTATAAACGCCTCCCATTTTTCCTTTAGCAAACTCCGCTACTTAATTCCTTTTTGATTCGAACCATCCGTGTACCAGATGTACCCTCCACCTGGCATGACATATTTCCTTTCCTCCTACTCTTACCTGGATGGAATTTTCATCCCGAACTTGCCATCAAAGTGGTACCACTGCGTGGTTCTTTCCGAGTTCATCCAGAGGAGGTGGTCGATGTTGATAGCTTCAGAAAACCTTAGCCTATAAGCAGTCAAATCTGCCCTGTTTATGATTGTGAGTGGTTCGACCCCTGACACAAAGAGGGTTCCAAGAGGAAAGATAATATTTTTCTAACCTCCATATTGCATCTAGCTGCAGTACAAAAACACCAAATGTTCCCATTTTATACATCGACATCATTTATACCTCTTTTTATTACTACTTGTCTGATTGTATGTTTATGAGTTTTGATTTTGATTCAATTTGTAAAAAACGCAGGAAAACACCAAGTGATGAAATACTGATTGAAGCAACTTATATAACAATTATCGAATGGGCGATAAGACTCCAAACAATGTTTTATCTACTTCGTAATGTGACAGCGAATTTATTGAACGTCGTGGCCTTTTATCTGCGCTAAGAAAGTGGAAGTAACGTCGTCACTGGGTCAATCATATATACACCAATAAGGCAAGTGCGGGCTCGTGTTTTAGAACCTGTATATAGAAAGTGAAATTTCAGACTTGTACTTCCTGTCTCTATGATATCTGCATTCATTTCTCGACTATTAGTTTAACGGCGTTATCCTTTTCCAAGATAAACACTTACACCTTATGTTAGCCATTAAGTTCCTAACGTTCAGCGAAATATAAGAAGTCTACATTACGAGACGGAAGTAGTACCGTTGAATTTAAAATCGAATAAAATTCGATTCTATTTTTATTAGCCTCAATAACTGTATGTTACGCTAGTTTTTTTGAAACGGAATTTTCAAACCTAATTTTCATGTACAAACTGTCAGATTGAATTTAAACTTATCACGCATTGATGAGCATACTATAATTCAATAAACCCCTCACCAGAATCATTAGGATTAATGTTAGTTACATTACTCTATGCCCAGTTTTTCCTGAAATGTACAATGTGGACAGATTTCGACGCTTTAGTACTGCAGGTACGTGAAATATCAATAACGGAAAATAACACCCCCTTCCCTTATTCTTTATGCGTGTTAAATTCATTGCTGCAAAGAGATTCACGCTACCTTTTTTAGTTTTTGATTCATTTGGAAATTCTGAAAATTTTCGAAATCAGTCAACTGCCTGTATCTCGGTTGTTGTTGAAGTTATGTAAAAATGGTTTCAAGATTCTCATGGCACTTTTTACATAGAATCGAACTACGTGCAGACATTTTTATTTGTCCAATGGTTTTTGAGTTATTATGCAAACGTGTGTCATTTCAAATACACACAACCAAACTCATATGGAATCATCCGATATGTTGAATATTACCTTAGGGATTTTGTTAATTTCGAAGTATTGTTAGAATTGATATTTTTAAGATATTTAAATTGTTAGAATTGATATTACTGCAGGGAAATTGGAAGGCGCAGAATCTCCTGGATGAAAAAAGAATATATAGAACAGCAGTCAACAAAGTACAAATTGCTTTGATTATCGTTTAGTTTGAGAAAGAAATAAATAAAAGAAAATAAGAAACTCTTTCCGCATGTAGTAAAAAAGTTGAAAATTCTTTCCTCACGAAGGAGGTGTTTTTTTCTAGACCTTACAAGCTTGTATTACCTCCTCTGGCCCTGATATTGGCCTGAATCCGTGTAGGCATGCTTTCGATTAGATTTTGGACCTCTTCTGGGGGGGGGGATATTCTGCCACTCTTCTGTAGCGGCTTGGATGAGCTGTTGTGGGGTTCTTGGATTATCCTGGCGTGATCTAATTTTCCCTTTGAGATTATCCCATAAATGTTCAATAGAATTTAGGTGTGAAGAGCAAGCTGGCCAGTCCAAAATAGCGATTACCTCTGTTTCAAGATAATGTCGCGAGGTTGCTGGTATGCGAAGGAGCATTACTCGTCGTCGCCAGAGTCTCACTATGGGCTTCAGCACTAAGTCCACGTAATTTCTAGCCGTTACACTCGCAGGAAACGAAATCAAATCAGTTTCCTCCCAGCATAATGTCACCACAAAACATCACACTGCCCCCTTGGTATTTCGGAATTTGTCTTGCTGCTCGGAGTCTAGCTTGTCTTCGGGCGGTCATCTGATCGAACACCAATTCTGGTCTCTGGAACTCTTAAGGGCCTTCTGCTGAATAAACCCCTTGAACGAAGTCTTCGACGTATCCTTTCGACTGAAACACTGATGCCTGTTGCTTCCAGACATTGCCTTTGGAGTATTGGGTGCGACGCACTAGGGTGTCTTCTTGCAATTTGGCACAAAAAGCGGTCTTGTTCTTCAGGAGTGATCTTCCTATGACTTCTTCTAGCCCTATTTTGCAGAGATTGTAGCTCCACGTATCGGGTGTAGGTTTTAGAAATCACCCCCTGTGACACCCCCATTGTGGCCACTAAACCCCCCTGTGTCACCCTTTCTTCGACGAGAGCAATCATTCGACGCTTCTGCACATCGGACAATCCAACGCAAGGCATTTTCAGTTATGATTATAAGCTTTTTTAAATTTCGAAATTCACAGTTTCAAATCTCAGTGACGACTGAGTACAATATCTTGAACATGTGGTGATAATTCAACATTTCTTAACATACTATCCAGTTTTTTTACAACAAAAAACTTCATTCTTAACAAATAGTCAAAGATCCATGGTTAAACACGATCAATAATGTGTAACTGTATAAGTTTTCCATGATTTTATTTAGTAACTCCATGTCGATTCATAGAATTTACATGGAATTACTGAAATAGCGTAAGTATGTTCTATGCTCACATTATGCCAGTTTTCACAATGACAATTCAGATAAATTATTCAATGCAACAATAACGAAGCGACCATGTCGTACGAAAATTTTGAGAAGTAACATGCAATCATTTTCTCAGAACAGAAATTTAACGAGATATTCTATTATATGGAATGAAGTTCAATGAAAATAATCAATGTAGGTATTCAAATTTACTGACATAAATCTGTATGCATAATTTACAATGTCTGAGAAAACTCCGACATGCAGTGGAAATTAAAATATTGGTAAACGAAGCAAGACAATGTCTAAAATTTCGCTTCAACTCTTCAATATTTCGACTAACTCTTCCATATAACAAATTCTTGAAATATTCCCAAAGGAAAAAGTGCATCGGTGACAAATCCGGGAAACAGGTGGACCGTTTTACTGGCCGCCTAGTTCCAATCCAATCAATGCCAAAATTTGAGTCAAGTAGATCAGTAAAGGCCACAGTTTAATGAGGAGAAGCTCCATCATCTTGAATATAGATATTTCTTCATTCAACAAAAAGCAGTTCAACAAAATATCCATCGATAATGTTGTTACTTACAAATTCATGTTATAACTCATCACGAAGATTTTCATCAAAACTCACAAACTCTAATACGCGGTTATCTTCCAATGTACACCATACATAGAACCCATATTGGCCTTGACGTTGGAGATTAGTATAGCGATGTGGGTTTATATCTAACCACCAATGTTCATTTTGACGATTAAATACTCCATTACTATTAATGTGAACCTCATCAATCTCAATTATTTCTCAAAAATATCTTCAGATTCTTGCAAAATCCAGTAGCGAAACATCAAGTCGATATTGTAAATTTGGCTGCGAAAACTAGGTTTTCATTTATAAGATTTATATCTTTTCTTCTTGAGAATACGGAGCACTGTTAGATATCCTTGTTTCCATTTCAGTTTGCCTGCTCTATGGGTTGGTAGTTTCACTACCTATTACGTTAATTGTACCATCTTCTCCATCAACCCTTCATATTCTTTTTGATATGGTTCATGAGGTTTTTCCTCAATTTCTCGAATATACGTCTATGAGGTTGGATTCTTGATGATCACTATCGGACTGCATCACGAAAATCGCTGGGAAGTGGTTTGCTGAGTTTGAACAAGGAGAAATGAGCGTCAGATGTTGCATAGCGGACGACTGAAAGTAGATTACCGACGAAAACATCAAGAATGTTAAGTGAACTTTGGACATATAATGTATGAACATTTGATGATTCAGGGCAATGTCTAGCAATATCTAACCATAATTAAGATGAATATTTTCGTCGATGACGGATGAAACCTGGATTCACTACTATATTCCTGATTTCACTCGACAGTAAGCCGAGTGGACACAACATAAACAACAAAAGCCAAAGCGTGGAAAGATGCAACAGATGACATCAGTATTATGGGATGCGTATGGTATTATATTCATCGATTACCTCAAAATGGGCCAAACTATCAACAGTATGAGTATAAGAGTATTACATAGCATTATTGGAGCATTCAAAAGATCAAATGACGAAATCAAGACCTTATTTGGAAAGAGAAGAGTCTGGTTTCATCAAGACAATGCCCTTTGTCATGAATCGATTAAAACGATGGCAAAATTGTATGAATTGGGCTTCGAATTGCTTCCATCGACCATATTCTCCAGATCTAGCCACCATTGACTTCTTCCTGTCTGCAGATCTCAAAACTGATTAAATTCAGCACTGAAGAAGGGGTACTCTCCGGAACTGAGGCCTTTCTTGAGGTAAAGAGAAATCGTATTATTAAAATTGTATCAAGAATTTCATGACCACTATAGTCGTTATATAGCTCTTGAAGGCAACTTTATTGAATGAAAAAATATATTTTCACCAGAAAAATATGTTTTACTATGTTAACCAATGGACTTTTCAGCCCTACTAATATTATTGATGATATCGATCCTCTAATTTAAGGAGATTCAGCTTAAGTGGCTGGCCCGATCATGTGATTCAACATCATTAAATTATTTCTGTATGACTTTGTTCGAAGCAGAGTTTATACAGACCCAATCGAAGCGATTGCAGCAAAGACACCCAAAATTCGTGACGTGATTAGCGAGATATACCCACCATTTTACCAAAAAGTAACCGTCAACCTGATTGTGGTAAACATTTGTCTGATATCATTTTTCATTTATAACTGCCAAACTGATCTACAGAATGTTTGAATAAGTTTTGTTTTATTTTGTTATAAAAGACAAGGTTCTTGTTGGAAAACTCTTCACATCCAAATTGTTTTATGAACAAGTAGCTTATTTACCACCTGTGATAGTTTAAATTACCATTTAATAATAACACATTTCACCAAAGAAATAATGCATATCGACTGAAATGCTTATATATGCATAAAATAGACAATCTATTAAATGCAATGGAAATAATTGTTCATAAATCTTTCACTATTCATTCTGAAACTATTTCACTACAAGTCCGCAACTTGTATGTATTGTATGGATATCGATATATGCCACCTTATTACAAAGTGAAATGTAGGCATAGATATAATTTTGTATGGGGAGAAAGAATGAAAAATGAACTTTACGAAGATGGATTGATAAGTTTCCGGCCTGACCAAGAAAAAAAGTCCAGTAATGCCATTTCTATAGGCTGATTCGTCAAGTTCCTCAAAATACCCATTTACAGTATCGATTACTTCTTCATTGCCCGCAAATCTCTTACCGCCAAGCCATATTTTGGGGTTACCAAGCAGATAATATTTACTCGGGGCTAGGTCTGGAGAGTAGGGAGGGTGCGGCATCAATTGGAGCTTCAGATCATAGATTTTAGCCATGACAACGTGCGAAGAATGTGCTAGTGCGTTATCGTGATGAAACAAATTTATTTTCTTCGCCAAATGAGGTCGTTTAATCTGCACCTCGTGGCTAAAAGGTTGCAATAAGTCTGCGTAGTATTGACCAGGGATAGTTTTACCCTTTTCAAGGTAATCAATCTATATAATACCTCTCGCATCCCAAAAACAATAATCATAACCTTGTTCGTCGATAAAATTATTTTTGCCTTCTTTGGAGTTGGTTCCTCTGTTCCAATCCATTGTTTAGACTGTTGTTTTGTTTCAGGAGTGTAATGATGGACCCAAGTTTCGTCAACAGTAAGGAATTGACGCGAAAATTTCCTTGGATTATGCTTATACAGCACCAAATTGGCGTCAGAAATGGTTTATCGAATCAATATTTTTGGTCGACTGTTAGTAAACGCGGCACCCATTTTGCACAGAGCTTTTCTATATGCAAATGTTGGTGCAAAATAATTTACACACGTTAATATGACATCTTACAGGTCTATGCTATATCACGCACTTTTGGTCTGCGGTCTTCTAGCCCTTTTTTATGAACTTTTTCGAAAATATCTGAGTTGTGATCTCAACGGGGTGTCCTGAGCTGCTCACACGACCCATTTTAAACTCGGAAACCTACTGTTTAACGGTTGATTCTGATGGGGAGGATGTCCCTAGTGTTGAATCAATCTCTTCTTTAATTTTCTTCGGCGTTAACCCCTTCAAATCAAAGTATTTGATGACAGCACGCTTTTCCAATTTTCACATATTCACAAACAACACAGAGCCGTCTTGTTCAGCGTACTCTCAAACGTAAACTAACATGGCCATCGGGCTGAAACTAGACCTACAAGCTATGTATGGATGGTACTCTAGAAAGCCACCTCCGAAGTAGGCCTAGTGGAGCCAACTCTTGGTCCAGCCTCCTACTTTTATACATTTGTTTTCAAATATTTAACAACATTGAAAGAGAAATGTTCTTTTACATTATTAGTTATGAAGTTTCGAAAATCTTTTTGTTTCCTTTGAATTCGGGGCGTATTCATTAAATGCAACACAATAAACCATAACAATGTCACATTAAAATGATTGTGGTAGGTTTCTCGCTTAACCGCTCGTTGAACGGGAGTTCCCACATTTAACCATTTTTGTTGTGCCTATGCAGCACACATTGCAGTTAAGAAATATCATACACAAAGTGGAAAAAGTAACGTTCCAGTTACGTAATCTTTGAATTTTATGCAAAACACGATAAGGTCGATTTTGCTTCTCATTTTCTCATCTTCTGATATTAATTGGTTTTTAATGACAACTATTGGAAAAATGACTTCGTCAACATTTTGTCATTGTCAAAGTAATTGCGTCAAATATATCATTGAAGAGCTCTTCATCGTTCTGTTTGTTTCCAGATTTGTGGAACTCCTGCCATTATGACAATCGCGAAATTTTCCTGAATGTGATTTCACTGCGATGAACTTACTCTTATTTTGTTCTGTCAGAACAAAAGATATGGTTTCGACATCAAGAATGGATAATAAGAGCAATACAGCAGAGTAGAATGTAAGAATTAGTCTTAGTATGAAATTTTCTTTGAGAAGAAGGATTGATCATTCCGTATTTCAATGTACTGGTCTATACCGGGTGTAAATGAAACAAGGGCCACTCCTTTTATTCATTGGATTCAGGAAGCTCACAGTCAATCACTTTAAAAGCAATATACCAGATGTAACTGAAACTAGGGCCACTCCTGTAACTTTTCTTCTATTAGGAATATTTTGATGAAATTTGGGAATCGGATTGAAGACAACATTTTGAATTTTATAACAATATGTTTGACATTTCGGTTCCGGTTATGCCCGAATTGATATCAACTTTCGATTTTCAAATGAGATACTCTGTATTTTATTACTTATTTTGTTAATCTCATCCTACGACCTTTCAACATATTTTTCAAAGAAATACAAAACACAATCTTTTTTTGCAATTTTCATCTTTCGTTCTAGAAGGACATGAACAGTGACAATTGGCTTAGCTCAACATCTTCTATCACGAAAATACAAGATTGTATCTTAAAATTCAATTACTCATTTTTTACAAGGTGTTGAAGTTTTTAGTTTCAGGTTTTCCCCAAAAGTAGATTTTCTTCTGAGACAACCATATCGGGCCAGCCAGTAATAGAGAAGCAGTATTTTTTTCTTTTTTCTTATACCACTCACGTCACTCTATTCTTAACGGTTCCGGAGTTCTAGTGCAAAATACCTAGGCATTATTTGCAGTTTATCCATTTGCTAATAACCATAACTACGTTGGCAATGCAAAATTTTTGTTCATACTTATAATATTCTGTGATTATAAAAATATCAGTCTTACATGTGAAAATTCAATTGTTGTACATTATCGGCATTGCGAATTAATGAACTCAGTTTTGAGTATGAATTAATACACCCGACGTGAAAAAGTCGATATGCTCCTTATTTATGGAGAGTGTAGGCAAAATAGCGTTCAAGCTGAACAATTATACAGAAAGCGCTATCTGGAAAGACTTCATCTGAATAGAACCTATTTCTCCAAAGTTGAACGAAAATTTCTTGAGGTGACGTTAAGTTAAATTTCTCTAGTTTAACCTAACCTGCTGAAGAAGAGGATTTCATTGTCGACGAAGATACCGAAATAGACGTTTCGACATTTGTTGATATTAATCCAACCACATCAACAAGGGAAATTGCGAGGAGCTTGAAATTACCAACCAAACCACATGGAAAATTTGGAAAATACATCACGCTGTATATTAACGATAGTGTTAGGTATTGTGAAGAGTACCTTAGGAAAATGGAGAGTGATCCATAATATTCCATAAAGGTTTTATTCAGTGACGAATCACGTTTCACGAACAATGGGATGTTTAAAACGCAAAAACCAGGTACTGGTTGCAATACCATGGGCACAGATATCAAGATGGAAACTTCCAAGAACGTTTTGGGTTCATTGACAGGAGAGAGATATTTGGAATTTTGGGGACCCAAATACAAGATGAATTGGGCCTCAACTGTTGTGAATGAAATATATTTTCAACAAGATGGTGCACCTCTTCACAACAAAGGGAGGTCTCGCGTTATCTCGACAATAAGATGGCTAACTAGATCGCCAGGTTAGAGTTCCTAGATTTCTTCCTACGGGGTAATTTGAAGAATGAGGCTCACCAAACACCTGTTAGAATCCAATAAGAATTAACCAACCATTTTAGTCAGACTATTACAGGCATTACAGCCCAACTGTTAAATGATGTTGTGACGGGAACCATCAATCATGTGTGCACTTTTGTTATTAACTTTGACACCCCGTAAAAAATGGGCAATTAAATTTTTAGATACAATCTTGTATTTGCGTGATAGGAGCTGAGCCAATTGTTACTGTTCATGGACTTCTAGAACGATAGATGAAAATTGCAAAAAAAAGATTGTGTTTCGATTTTTTCCAAAATATGTCATAAAGTCGTAGGATGAGGAAACAATTGAAATGAGCAAAAATTACAGGGTATCCCATTTAAAAATCAAAATTGGTATCGTTTCCGGCATAACCAGAAACGAAATGTCAAACATATTAATGGTATCAAATTCAAAATGTTGTCTTCAATCTGATTCCCAAATTTCATTTACAGTTGTGGTCCTAGTTTGAGTTACACCCGGTATATTGCTTTAGAGGTGATTGACTGAGAGGTTCCTGAATCCAATGAACAAAATACATTGAGGCGAAGTTTCCATCTCGATCACAATTCCGTTGCATAATTTCGCAGAATTGTTAACTTCGAAATTAATTTCATTTAATTCTTGTACTAGGACGAATTTCTTTTTATACAGACATATGACTTATCCTCGTATCAAGTAACAGTTGCGAACAGACGCTAGATATAGAAATTCTCTTCCATAGACAATAAGAGATCAAGCTGGATATGGCCATTTTCCTTCAGTCGCGTTTTTCGATAAATATTTAACGTGACCATGTTCTTCAAACACAATCATGAAATGAATTTCGAAATGGTCTTTTTCACG
Source organism: Cryptolaemus montrouzieri (assembly GCA_013387265.2). Taxonomy (NCBI): domain Eukaryota; kingdom Metazoa; phylum Arthropoda; class Insecta; order Coleoptera; family Coccinellidae; genus Cryptolaemus; species Cryptolaemus montrouzieri. The sequence continues at coordinate 37,200,225 of JABFTP020000165.1, forward strand.
GATGGAATTTCACCCCGAATTCCATCGCTATTCAAAAAGGATCTGAATTTGTATTTGTGATAGGTTTTTCAGCCCAATATCACCGACATTTTTCATGTTGGCAACAAGTTAATTACCATTACGTCATTCTGATTCCATAGTTGTTTTTGTTGTGTTCTTCCGTTTTATTTCTTGGTAATAATATTCGGTCTGTTTTCTCCCTAACCGAAAAAGAAAGATTGCTTGCTACATTGGAATCACAATCACGGGAAATTCCACAATTGGACGGTCGATATTTTAAAATAACAGGTCGCACAAAAACTAGGAATGCACAGAGTGAAGAAATAGCTTTCGAATGATCTATCACATATAATCTGAAATCTGATTGAAAAGATCAGCTCCGTGAACTTAAACTTCATTTACATCAATTCCAGTTTAGGCAATAGCTATACTTTCTTCTGAAGTATATGCCAAACATCTTTCAAAGTTACAATTTAATACAGTCAGATGAACAGTGAACATCAGTCGATATATCAACTGAGAAAGAATTTCCAGAGAACATGTACATCAAAAAGTGATAGATCATAAATATTCAGGAAAAAATAACACTGGCTTGAATAATGAGCGGTTGGGCTTTTTCGAATAAAATAATACCCATTTCCCATGAATATCGTATACAGCATAATTATTATAAATAGCATGATCTGAAGTAGCTTTTCAATTGATGGAATATAATAGAAGTCCATGTGAGAATTTAAAATAAATCTATATGAAAACTGTACGAAGGTGGTTCGATAACATATTTTAAATTCTTAAAAATGGTGTTTTAAGAAAAGATACCATTTTATGATGAACTTTATTGATCTTCATAAAAGACTCTAATAAGTAGTTCGTCATAAAAATCTGCAAGTTCCATGTATTTCTTGAGGTTAGAAAACATATATGTTGGTCGCTTAGGATGAAGGAACAATTTGAACTTCTCCTAGACAAGCTAGCTTATTCGTAGTCTAATTTTCTCTAATCTCGGTGTGACACGGAACCGAAACGAGACAGATATAGTTGTTTACAACCAGGTGCTTGAACACACTCCCAAACCTCCTAAGAAGTAATACTGTGTGCGCCCAGATCTACTAGAGTAGTCGGAGAAGATGGTAATCCACTCATTAGTTGTACCCAGTTCTGCCAGCCTTTGATCACAGCAAGGAACTGTTGTATGTTCATGTAATCCGAAGAAGAAACAATTGTTATCCAATTTTGCTGTTCTCTCACAAAGCGCCTGTGTAACTTGTCACTGTCAACGGTATTCTAACAGATTAAAGCCCTTAAACTAGTTGGTTTGGATACTATTGAAGAATATAATTAAAAAATAATAACCGCTGAAGTCATCCTTTGAGTTAGTGTGAATGCTTCTTGACTCATCCTGGTATATATTTTCATTCGATTGAGTTTCACAAGCAAATATCTTTCCGCTATAAATCCTATAAGAAAATTTCGAAATACTCTATCTCTCTCCGACATATTTATGGTTTAGGAAAATTGAAGTCACGAAAATCCCAATGGATCTAGCCACTCCCAAGCGCAGCATTTTAATTCTTTGTTATTGAACTCAACAAGAATTGATTGAATCTGGGTAATTCGCAGAAGTTGGAAAAATCCCAAGGCCGGAGACGGACGTATCGACGTCGATTACATTGATTCCAATTTTCGTTTAAATTTCACATTTTGTGAAAAGTATCGCGTTTAACTTGCAATTAAACAATCCACAGCATGCGGATCTACAAACATCAAATCGCAGAGAGACTTTCAAATTTGCCGCCTCTCATTCAATTAGCCTTGCATAACGCGTCGTTACCGTTAGTCATCTGTGATGCCGAAAAAGAATGAGTTACGGCAAGAAATATATTCCATTTTTTATCACTTTATCACCTCTAAGCGACAAAATGTGAATTTTGTTGCTTTAGGTAATTATTTTGTATAAAATCTCCAATTTTTTCAATATTTTATTACTCTTAATTAAAACGAATTGAATGGATATCGATATAGTCGATACAGATTTCGATGACCCCCGTATATTGCTGCAAAAATGATTTCAAATGCTTAATTCCACAAAAATCAAGACAAAAATAAAGAATTTTCAGCACGAAGCATTGTACGAGAGTAGGAAGATATTCCAAAAATGTCTTAATGGCCTATTTCTCAGAGAACGTTATCGAAGCATATAGTAAATGATGTTTATTCGTGTTTCAACTATATGCAACAAGACAATCATATCACAACACATTAATATATAAAAAATAGCAACAATGCCATAGATTAAAGTTTTACACATTCGTATTAACATAATATAACAGTTTAAAGACTGTACGTAACAAAAACAGACACCATATATTTTGAAAATAATTCTAAAACTATAACAAATTCATTGATATTGTATATTGTATGTTGTTACTTATGAAAAACATCTTTACAGTTTTTTTAATTTAACTCCCGAATTTTTACAGGCAATTCATTGAAAATTTTCCAGATCCATTCTGCTACTTGCTCAAAACGCAAAAACAGGTCAATTTTTGTTTCAAGGGGGACATCTTTTTGGGTACAAAACTTGTCTGAAATATCAACCCCCTAAGCGGGGGTTGCAATCCTCGAACATTTCGAATAGAGAAGATGGGTCGAGTGATGACTCAAAAGAAAGGTGGTTTCTTTGTCTAGATCGCCTTGAACGAATATCCATTTTCAATTGAAAACTGTAAAAGATACAGGCTGAGCAACTGAGAGATAGGAAAGACTATTTCCCTGAGACTATTTATGTTTCAGTGAAGTAAAATGGAACAGATCCATGCTGATCAATGGCAGTCATCATCAAGTACCATCCTCATCTCGAATTTCAACCCCTAGAGCAGAGGTTACCACCCTTGAAAATTTGGAAAAGGGTAGATGGGTCGAATGATACCTCGAAAGAAAGGTATTATCTTTGTCTGCATCCCCGTGAACGAAATTTCATTTTTGATTGAAAACTGTAGACGATACAGAGTGAGCCACATGAAAATTGAGGAGACTATCTATCGCTCTTAGCTATTCAAGTATTAGTGCAAAAAAATGGAATAGATTCATTCCAGATCAAAGGCTGTCATCTTTGATCTGAATGAATCTATTCCAGTTTTTCGCACTGATACTCCAATAGTCTTGGGGCGATAGTCTTCTCTATTTTTCAGTGGCTCACTCTAATTCTCCTACAGTTTTCAAGAAAAAATGAAAATTCTTTCACGGGAATGAAGACAAAGATAATACTTTTCTTCCGAGTTATTACTCTACCCATCTACCCTCTTTCAAATGTTCAAATGGTGGTCGCCCCTGCTCTAGGGGTTGAAATTCGAGATCAGCATGGACCTGTTCCATTTTACTTCACTGAAACTTGAAAAGTCTCAGGGAAATAGTCTTCCCTATCTTTCAGTTGCTCACCCTGTATCTTTCACAGTTTTCAATTAAAAATGGAAATTCGTTCAAGACAATGTAGACAAAAATACCACCTTTCTCTTGAGTCATCACTCGATCCATCTTCCCTATTCAAAATGTTCAAGGATTGCAACCCCCGCTTAGAGGGTTGATATTTCAGGCAAGTTTTGTAACCCAAAGATGTCCCCCTTGAAACAAAAATTGACCTGTTTTTGCGTTTTGATCAAAAATGAATATCTTGGTAGATAAATAGCCTATGTTTAGTTTTCGTTGAAGCGCCCTGTATACGTTCATATACAAAGAGTGCCGTCAACGTCAACACTCCTGACTGCCTTTGTGCAACATTCCCTGTACTGGTTGTTTGCTACAATCCGAACCAGAAGTCCAAAAATGCTTTCACGTTCTCCACAGTAGTCCCAAAACAGAAGCCATATCTTTGGTGAGACTCAAAATTTGAATGATAAACCGCCCTCTACGTGCTCCTAGAGACAAATATTCTTCAACAAATATGTTTTTCTAGTCAGCTTAGATGCTAAACTATTCACGTGGGCATTTTGTTTATATTTATATATGTTTATATGGACACCGAGAAACTGTGCGACGTCAACACCATCGTGGTGATTTCTCCGAAAAAAAAACAACCCCCTCCATCTTTTACTGATTAAGGCTCATACCATTTGAAGCAAACTACTCAATGGTCTTCGACTGCGCATGTATTAGGAATGACTTGAAGTAAGTAATTCTCACTACAGAGGTATCAGCCTCCACAAGAGGATAACGCACTCCTCGATTAGTAAAATCGAAGAAAAAACTGGTCCAATGTTCAATTCTTAAATGAATCAAGATTCTAGGCGAATGGCACTATGGAGACAATCTTGTAATGTTCGAAGACTTCCAAGAAGTACATACAAAGGAAGTACTGTGATCTTTGAATCACAAAAGTGATTGTTTTGATTAACAACTTTCATACTGCAAACTTCAACGTTGATCATATTCTTCAACCCTCTAGACTACCAAATGGAGCAGCAATAGCAGGAAAACTTTGAATTGGATTTTCAACTAATCATCTTTGTAGAAGAAGGGCATCCGTTTTTTGTTTTTATTGCTGATTTATACATAACAAACTCCCTTAAACTGCCGAAGATGCGGAAATAGCTTTCGATTTGAATGGTTATACATAAGATACATTTTCATCAGGGTAAACTTCAAAAATATTAATGTCTGTAATCAACTTCTATTCACCATTAACACAGTTCTTAACATGTGAATAAAAAGTAGCAGTTATTGAGAACATATGATTAGTCGATATTTATCTTTAGTAATTGTTTTGGATGATTCAGAATGAAATTATTTATTGCTATTCAAATGAACTTTACACGTCTTGCTATGAAAATGAATAAAATAGGCACATTTACATACGCAACTGGAAGTTAAATTACTTCTTTCCTGCAATCATATTAAATTTAAGTGAACCTTCATTAGAACAACTACATAAAAATAATGAATGTATTTTTCTGATGTTAATCCATCTATACATTTAAAAGTGAAGTTCCTCAGAAAGGATTCTTGATACTACTTGATTTAATAATTCTTATAGTCAATCTACTGTATTCAGGATTACAGGATTGATTGCAAATTACAAACGTCAAATGTTATAATCTGCCTTTACCGTCAAGAGCCGTCCAGAGCGTCGGTCGCTGTCAACATACCATCTTTGTACCTTCTATACCATTATTTTACTTGTGTTGTGCCCATACAGACGTTTGCAAATGCTTTATCATTTCGGTACTTCCCCTATAATTATTTTCAAGAGGTTTTGAGCAGTCCGAATTTCGAAAAACCGATTTTTTTGTGGAGGAATTATCATCGCCTGTATGGGAAAACAGAAATATAATAGAAGGCACATAAATAGCCGCATTTATGTTGATAGCAAAACTCGCTCTGACTGATTAACTTTACAAGAACTAGAAAGTTACTCTGGAATATCAATAATTAGTGTTTGGATGATTTTAAATGAAAATTTGCAAAAGGTTCGTACATATACGAAATACATTCCAAAACTCTAACAGATGCGCAAGAATGGGGTCGCATTTGGATCGCTTTTGAAAATAAGCTCAGAAAAATCAAAACTGATGACGTTTATGGTTTTGATCTCGAAACCAAACGTCAATCTTCTTCATCCAATTGAGCCACGAGCAAGAAAAGCAAGTCAAAATCGGATTTACGTGAAGTTAAACCAGTCACTTTCTCCTATTACGATAGTTTCGTACACCATGAATATGGTTCGGAACAATCAAAAAGGACTATTAAGTCGAAATTCTGGAAAGATAACGTGACGCAGACGGAAGAAAGCAGCCACAGGTTTAGGCAAGCGTTAATTGGCTGCTTCATAATATTTGACAAAGCACTAAGTGTTACAACTGGTTCAGCCTGTGTGCAGTATTGATATAGCTTCCTTGGACAAACAAGCGATTGAAACAAATGCGACAAATACAGTCAATGCCTATTACTTCGGACGAGATGCAACGAGCCAGACAACGTAGAATAACCGCAGGGAAGAAATATGGTAGGTCGGAAACTTTTCGAACAATCCTCGTAATTACTATAAAAAAAATGTTAGCACCATAAATTTGCTTGAATTGAGTATTTATTTCTTAGAAAATTAATGACATTTTACTTCAATTTTCTATTCAATAACTAATATCAAATAGTTTTATTTAGTTTAAATATTTCCTCCAACTTCAATATTCCCACAATTTTTTTTATATTTTGCCCAGATCTGTGATGCAATTCCTAGTGTAATAATGAATTTTATTTTTCAAGAAGTTCATCTTTATAAATTAACCTCACTTCATTCTATAATTTAGAAGACGCCTTCTTAAACAAGATCCTCAGAGAAAGAAGAGATAAATCTCCTATCATTAATTCATAGTGAATCTATCAAAATTGCGGGTCATTAGCGGATGACGGAAAATATCAATCAAATATAAACATATGCAACATCAAGAATGAAATAGCATCTTTTTTATTCAACAAATGGTTGCATCATAGGTGAAAAGAAGTTAGTTTTAAATGTCATAAGAATTGAAGTTCTTCCGTCTTAGTAAAATAATAATTTAGAATTTAAGAGCAAATAATTGATCGTGAAGGGAATGAAGTAACTTTGGGACGTGTAGTGATGAACCGAATGGTTAATTAGAAATTCTTCGCATGTGAAAATCATGTTCTTCATAAACATAGTCCAGTAGCGGGTCTAGGATAATTTTAATGAGAAAATAAGAAGATTATATCTCTTCAGACTTTTGGAGTTGTTGTAAAAATTACTTTTATTTAAACATCTATTTCATGATCCACACTCTCATGGTGTCACCTTTTCCTAACATCACTCCGTAATTCTGTTTTGCATTCATTTTAGAAGAATTAACCGACACCACTCTTGCCATCATGAATTACTGTAGTTCAGTAATCTGCAAGACTAGATATTGCAACTATTTATTATCTGCTCAAAATATCAAGCAAAACAAATTTTCGATACGTTAAGGACAAAAAAAATTCTCCTTACTGGTTGAAGGATTCTGAAATGAGGGTCCAACAGAATTAGATTTTCCCTATAGAGGTTCAACTTCTTAACTTTGACAGTTTCCTATAAGCCCCCTCTATGTCTTAGTAGGAATAACTTGAGGATAGACTTCCTTGTATGATCAAAATATCAATTTTATCTAAAGAAAAACATAATACTCACAACGTTTTCCATATGAAGGTTCAATTACATACCTGCAACAAAAAAAAACATTAATTATGGGACAATTCAAAATATGTACAAAAATAATTTGGTTTCATTATTTCTGTATATTCTTCGTCATTGAAAATGATAAGGTTTCTTCAAACACCATTTAATAGCAATTATATGGAAAAACATCGAAAATCGTCTATTTTACTATATTTATCACAAATTTAGTGACTATACTTGATGTAAATATAGTACGCATTTTCGAAATTAAAAGAATTCAACAATGTTTCAAGATTATTTATTCATTAGTTCTAACAAAATATTGAAGAACTAATGGTTTCTGCCATAAGGACACATTTTCATGAGAGTCAAAACTATTTCGGTGAAAACAAATCATGTGGAAAATACAAATTCAAAACACACCACGTCTTCTGTAAGTGCTCATAAGATGTAATCTCAGGAAAATAAGAAGAAACGGTGGAAGCATCTTCTTTCCTATAGGGAGGACAGGCCAAGCCTATTTCTTCTCTGTTTATATGATTCTCCCCGGAGTTCTAGGGGGATCTTTTCTGCACTCTCTCCAATAGATCAATGTCTCTAGCAAAATAAGGGCACCACACGGAAAGCGCATACTCAAGTAAAGGACGAATGTAAGTTAGATATAGCTGTAGTACCAATTGCGGACTTATAATCTCAAAGGCAATTTCAGAAAGATATATCAGTGAGTTGGCTTTTTCACTATTTTTGTGATGTGATTTTCTCATTTGAGGTCCTTACAGATCAGAACTCCCAGGTCCTTTTAATTTTCAATATGGCTCAGCTCTATACCGTTAATGTAGTGAGGCTTTCTTGGGTTGTTTGCACCTATACTCAGAACTGTGCACTTATTTGCATTTTATTTCATTTGCTATGTGTCTAACCAGGTTTCACATCTCTTAAGTCTCTCTTCATTGCCTCATAATGATGGTTTTGATTGCAGTACAGCTTAGTATTGTCCGCAAAGAAAACATATACCAAGAACGATAGAGGACCAATACAGATACTTGTGGAACTCCACTTGAAACCTAATGACATGGTGAATATTCCCATTCACTCTCACTCTGAAAACTCTATAACTTGATATCCACTTGTTTAAAGTTCTCTCTACTCCATTATGATGCTATCTGTACAAAAGTCTCTTGAAGGGCACCTTGTCAAACGCCTTTTCAAAGTCTAAATACACTGTGTCTACAGGATTTCCCTGGTCATACACTTTTGTCCAGTTGTTAAGACCTAATAGGAGATTAATTGTTGTTGATTTCCTTGGTTGAAAGCCATGTTGATTTTTTGTTATGATGTTGTTCTAAGCCAGAAATTTATTTAGATCATTCACAATTATTTTTTCCATGATCTTGCACAATCTACTGGTAAGACTAACCGGTCAGTAGTTTTCTGGTGTAAGTCTGTCTCCACCCTTGAATATAGGCGTTATTATGGACCGTGGCCAATTTGGAGAAGAATTTGCAGGAAGAATTCCGTCATTGCTTCACTGAGGGTTTCGACAGACTCTTGACACAGTTTTGAGAAAGATTGCAGGTATATTATCGGGCCCTGGGCTTGCATCAGATTTCATTGCTGAGATTGCTTCTGCTACCTCTTCTGGTGTAAACTAAACATATGTGATTCAGTTTGGATTTCCAGTTCTTAAATAGTCACTACTTAAGTACTTAAGAAAAATTATCATTTCTTTGTCAAAAAATTATCTTTCTTTGTATCGAAACAGTTGTAGAGAAGCTTCCACTGAAGAGAACCAACTTTCGTATCTTCCGAAACCACCACCTAACACATTAGCAAATGAGAAAGATCTCGAACCAAATTGACTCTCAAATGAACTTTTGAATGTGAAGATCTGGTTGAAATTTGTTTTTGGTTCAAAAGCGAATTTCGTAATCTTAATAGCATACTTAAACTTATTACATGAATAACATTCAAATGACTACAAAGATTCCGATTTTAATATATTTATCATTGAAGCTCTCAGTTTTATATCAATTGAAAGTAAGTATACAGGGTATTCCGCCATGAATTTCCAGTAAAAATATCTCAAGAATGGATCAATGAACTATATGAAAATTTGTCTATTAGGATTTCAGAGGATTTTTCCCGAACTAGTATATTATGAAGATTCCAGCAATTATGATTCTCTGATTATTTTGAGCAATTTTTGTGAAATATACCTTCAATATCACCATTTTGGAGTAAATATGACTTTCACAAACAAGTAGATAACTTATTACATATAATTTGAAGGCCTGAACCAATTGATTGGGTGATAAAGACATTCAAATTTCAGTTCTGGGATTTTTGGCGCATTTCCATTCATGGGAGATAAATTTACACATTTCGAAATCCATATTACATTATCCTTGTTCAGAATTTGAAACCAGCGCATTTGGGGCGAAGAATAATTTTTTGTGAAGAAATTTCAGTTTCCTAGATAATTCTGTTTGATCAGACGAGGCAAAGATCACCAAAAATCATTATCATTGATGTATGAGCATACACATCTGTGCCGCGAACACAATTTTCAGGATATTTGGAGTTTCAATGTGTATTATGCAGTTAAAAACAACCGAATGCTTTTGTATGAGCGATATGCAGGCTGAACAGATTTCAAAGTTTTAGTACTGCAGCTGTGTGAAATATTGTAAAAACAAAAAAATGGCCCCCACTTCTTTTTGCGTATCGAATTCATTTTCTGCGAACAAAATGTAGCTTTTTTCATTTTCGAGTTATTTAAAAATGATAGTAATTCTAGATTGTTTTAAAGTTCAAATAGTTTTGACATTTTCCGTAGACTCGAATTACGTGCGAAAATTTTCTTTTTATTCAACGGGTTCTGAGTTATAATGCGAATTTCCATTTTGTTATCAAAATGAATTACATGTGTATTCAATTATTTTATTCAAGACGTGTTTTAAAGAAGAACGAAAAATTGTATAAATTTAACCTAATATTAACTGGTAACCCTATGTCTATTTACAGAATTTAAATGAAATAATTAAAATGGCTTCAATATATTCTCTGCACTTATTATGACAACTCGAAAATTAATTTGTGAGATAGCAATTCTGATAAATGATTCAACGTTTTTTCATCAACTGACAATATCTTTCCTTTTTTTCAATGAAATTAAAGTTGCCTGTGGTTCACATCAAAAAAAAAGGTAAGTTTCATTATAACCCAAAAACCGTTGGAAATTTCCGTCGTTTGATTCTACGTACAAAAAAACCTTCTATAATGTCAAAACTATGTTTACATAACTTCAAGAATAACCGAAATATTAGCACTGGGCTGATTCCGAAAATTCTTGAAATTTACAAATAACTTTGAAACGAAAAGAGCTAAATAAAATCTGTTTGTAGCAAAGAATTCCTATAGAAAAAATAACCCAGAAACGGGGATCTCCGTCCTCTGTTCACAATATTTCACATAACTTCTGTAGTAAAATGCAAAAATCAGTGCTCACTGTACATCAGTGTTCTACACAATATTGTGAAAGATACTGTGTATAAGATCTGCCCCTATATGAAATTTCAAGTCTGATATCAAGAAGACGGAGTTTCCGTTCACTCCTCGAAAGGAATAGATCCTGTCTTGGAAAGATTGTTTCATGGTAGGTAGTTTGCATATGTGAGACCCTATCTCTGGTCTCTTCACGGGCCGAACTTGACATCTATGCATTTTTTTTATTTCAGGATATATCAGAAACATTCTATAAGACAATCTAATTAAAATAATAGAACATATTAAAACCAGAGTAAGAGATACATTTCAATAACTTTTGCCGAAACAAATTTAGGTAAATCACAAGAGAAAACGATGAAGATAGTTTAACAGTCTGATCGGATGTCATGAATAGGAGCAACAGACTACAGTCCCGGTCAAACAAGATTTGACCTCGTCAGTGTTGCAAAACCATTCACAACACCAGGCCAGACTGCCACCTACCCATGTCAATCCGTTGAAGGGCGTCAAGTACATATATATGTATACATATACAATTGGCGCCATTCAACCAACCGACACAGAAAGGAAAACTACTAACACCACGGCAAATAATGTGAACAAAGAGTAGACCAAACAAAAAACTTCAAAAAGCCATACTTATTCGACTATCTATCGAAACACTGTACACTATGCCTGCAAGACGCGATTCTATCCAGAAGCTAACTTTCCAGTACCAGTACTATGTATATATATATATATATATATATATATATATATATATATATATATATATATATATATATATATATATATATATATATATATATATATATATATATATATATATATATATATATATATATATATATATATATATATATATATATATATATATATATATATATATATATATATATATATATATATCGGTGGAGAAACACGTTATAGATTTTCAGCAAAAATTCCTCCATGAGGTGCCAATAGGTGATATTTCCTAAATCTACCTGAAAACCTCATTATTTATCCTAAAATGAAAAAATATTTTGAAGAGTAAACAAAACTCATGTAACCAATTATTTCCTTTTCAACAATCGCTCTAAACAGTTATGATGTGACTTCAAAACTTTGACATTTGCTCACATAGAAATGTAAAATATTCTTATTTACACATATTTCTGAGATTTCCAAAATGATTAATTACTCGAAAATGTTGAAAAAATGAAATGAAAAATTACCAAAACTACTCATAATTGTATGGGGAGTCATAATCTGGGATAAAAATGGGTATTTACATTGGAAGAAGAGAGTTGGGGGCTACTTTTAGTAGAACCAGATGTGGTAGAGAGTTGATAATATTCTAATTCGCGAGAACATCCCTGAATATCAGGAGAGACAAATTTTCATCAAGCTCATTTGTGAAATATTTTTATTGAAAACTTCCAGTAGGACGCCCTGTATATCGAAATCTTCAAGATATCGTAACTTTTTTCAAGTTAGACTATAAATAAAATTGTATTTCTTAATTTTTTCTTTCAATAAATTGTAATTCAATAGGCTCTTCTTCAAATGTTGTAGTTTGTCAATGAATACTGATAAATCTACATTATGAAATAATCCAGTTTGTCGTTCTTTTTAATAAAACTGGTTGTTTATATTTTTGGTAGCTTCAAACGAGTCAATTGTCTTTGTAGCATAAACAAAATTGAAAGGGAATCATAATCACTTTATAGTGATGCGCACAAAGCTAAGCTTAATCAGGAATGTGAACTTATTGATTGAAATCCGCAACAAATTCGATTGGTTTAAAATTCAATCAATTATAAAATCTACAAAACAAGCCATAAAATAACCAAAAAATTGCTAAAATTGTTTCGAAAACCTGAAGTTGCATTCTATTTCAGTTTCACACGTCCTGATATAAATCCGGCAAGTATTCTAACGATAGAAATGGTCGAAGAGAAGCTTTTGGTGCAGAGTCTATCTAACAACACTATTCCTAGTTCGCTCTGCTAAATATAATTCATAAAAAGTAGTTAGCCATGAACGGAAGATGCTGGCAATTTTTATAACCAGTTTCGGTATCATATGTGGATATTCTCAGATACATATTGGCACAAACGATCCAATAGAATTTTAGAATGGAATTTTTTCAGAACGGTTCTATGAAATCTCCTACCGAATGAAAACATACTCTGAAAACATGAAATAATTCGTACAGATAGCATGCCATGAATTGTCAAGGTGATGTAGGTCTGGTACCCGCAAAATCATTGAACTTGACGGAAATACATTTGGAATATTAATTGTAAGTAATGCTGGAGAATTTTGGGATGCGCTTGTGTTCTAATACCTGAGACTCATTACTTTATATGCTATAAAAAAGGACACTATACATGTACAAAATGATTTAATTAGTTTTCTTGTCAATTATTGAATATATTAAACCGCAATTGCTTTGAGAATGAGGAAAGTATCTATCAATTCCGAATGTAGTATTATGTTGGAACATCTCCATTACCTGAAATCTTTTTCAAGTTAATTATTTTGATTGGAATTTAAGAGTAATGTAGTAAGTTTAATTTCATAACACAGATCTGCAAGAAATAAAATATTTTTTAGCACCTAGGACTTCACAACTGGATGCTGAATTTAGCTCTACTTTTGTAGATACGCAAAAAGAACTAAAGATTTTTCCTAAGTGAAGTACTTTCAATGCTTAAACTGTCATTTGTACACCTGTATCTATCGCGACGCTCAAAACAATTCAAAGGTGGTGAAATATGAGATGTGCAATCAAAACTGCTTCTCTGCACATCCTTGTCCCGCGACACTTATACATAGAGACAATTGGTAATACCACACATAGATAAGGTTAGTTTGTAAGTTATCTCCTTAGAGGATACACTTTGCTGACCTTCCATGATATTTCTGTTCAGGGTAGAAATCTATAAAGTTAACTTAAAACCTACTGTGTTGCAAATTGTTCAGCTTGTGTTCTTGAATAGAATTTCAATAAGCTCAATTTGAAGAAACTGTAAATTATCCTGATGTATTTTGTTACATATGCGGAGAATACACGTTGAAAGAGAACCGGAAAACTGTTAGTGACTTTGTAAAGAGAGCTCATCTTGGATACTTTGGTGTTAGACTTGGTGATCAGGATGAAACCTGGGCATCGCATCGTGGCTGTTAAACTTAAACAAAACTTTACAAAAGTTTTACGACAGAGTACTACCAGAAAAAGACAAAGTCCCAAACTTGGCTACCCATGGTTTAGAGGGTGCCTCAACTTCTAGGACTGTTATTTCTGCGAATTAATATTACTAGAATTATTCGGACAACCGTAGTGAATAAACTTATCCTAAGTTTGTCCCAACAAAACGCCCAGTTCTCCATTCAAAAAAGTGCCGATTCCAACATTTTACCAGCTGCCCGAGCTCTCTACGGATGAATACTATTCCTAATATTACTTTTCGGATATTCATGAAGGTGACAGTGACTATGACGAAATGTCATCAATGCAAGAACGTTTCAATTAGTATGAGTAAAATGATATCACCAGAGATCTACACCGGTCAGAAGAAGCTTGTGAATTATTGGCTTCCAGATTGAATGACGAAAATTCACTGGAACAAGAAACAGAAATTTTAAGGCACAAGAAAAAAGAGTCTACTACCTCTCTGCTCCCAAGAAGATAATCTTGTATTTCGTCACGATACGACTGGGCTCCTAATAATAATAAGTCTTCCTATATATTTTCCAGATGACTGGCACTTATTTGTTGACAGCTTAAAGCATAATTTTAAATGTATATTTCTATAAATGGAAACAAACATGGTTCGATACCAAATGCTCTCTAAACGAAAATGAAATAAGAACATGATGACATGTAAGTTAGTCGATTGCAATATTTTGACTTAAACATCTTCATTTCAGATAATGCAGACTTGCTCAATTAAGTTGACCCAAACATTGCCGTCAGTTGAAGGGCGATTTGCCTTAGATTCGGATATTTATCTTCAGATATAAAACACCAGAAATTTGTATCAGATGCTGTAGCTTTGAAATATATCTGATATGATGAGAACTCCTTGCTAGCCTAGTGTTGCGGCCATACATGAGTTTTCCCGGAACAAGGTCTCTAAGCTCCTTGGAGCATCTTCCGTGGAAGTATATGTGAAACAGAGAAAGGTCAGCAACTTGTCTTCTGAGAGCCAGAGGTTGGAGATCGCGGGTGATCTCTGGGTGGTCGATGAGACGCACAGTCCGTTTTTGCACACTATCCAACCTCTTCAACGAATGTTTGGGCGCAGATCCCCATACAAGGGACCAATATTCCAAAGCAGGCCGAGTCTACGCCTTATATAGAAGCAACAGCTGACATGACGTGGAGTATCGCTTGGCTCTGAAACGAAAACTAAGTTTAGCTTATGCAGACTTAGATATTGCTGATACATGTTCATGCCAGCAAAACCTGAAGATGACCGTTATTCCAAGAAGGTGCATCGAATATTTGGATGCAATTTGTTGGCCTTGCATCGTTAGAGGAGGTTCTCCTGCGAGGACCTTTCTAGAAAACGTGTTTGCTTGCGTCTTACTTGCGTTGAAGCTCACCAGGTTCAGCTGACCCCACTCCGATATCCTCTGTACGTCAGTGTTTCAGTTATTGATTTGTTGACATCTCTGACGCTGAGATTCCGCAGCTGCAATCGGCCGTAGACTACTGAAAGACGAAACCAGGGTACAATCGTCTGCAAAACCGAAGATCTTGTTCTCTGTAGATGACAGAAGATCGTTTATCTGCATCAGAAACAAGGTTGGCGAAAGAATGGTTCTTCTTGAATATTTCTACAAGAAACAATAATTCGGTTTATCGAGTCTCAATGATTTGAGTTCTATAAACAACAGCAGCACCTAAGTCAAAATTCATTATAAGGAAAGTGGTTCGAGTGACATATCTTTGGAAAGGTCTTTTAATTCTCTATTCAAAAATAGTATCTTTATCTACATTTAATATAACACAGAAAGTCCGAAAACAAAGAAAAATTGTACTCCAACAAAAATTTGCCCCTCTAGCATAAGAAGCTGAGAAGCGTCAATTGGTTCGAAGAATGTAAAATCAGCACCTACCCTATCTAACCTAAGTACAAATTGATT
Source organism: Cryptolaemus montrouzieri (assembly GCA_013387265.2). Lineage (NCBI taxonomy): Eukaryota > Metazoa > Arthropoda > Insecta > Coleoptera > Coccinellidae > Cryptolaemus > Cryptolaemus montrouzieri. The sequence continues at coordinate 37,216,033 of JABFTP020000165.1, forward strand.
TATAACGAACAATAAACATTTAATATCATACAGACAGTTTAAATACAACGAAAGTTTGTATTTAAACGAAAATTTGACACTGCCAAAAATCAAATTAAATGATCAAAATGACTTTCTCTGACCTCCTTACAACGATGCAAATTCTCTTCTTACATTATGAAGAACTTCTGTTGCCAAAAGTCTGCATCGAAGACGATTCTTCTTGACCAATCTAACCTAACCGTAAAATTAACAGATTATATGACCGGAAATTTTTCAAATAATGCATTTCGATCTCTCAATACGATAATCATCTCAAAAACATCAAAGTAATTCTGGTCAGAATTCCGAGAGAAAAGTGAGAAATCAATTACTTTTGAAGTGGATTGAATCTGACTTCTCGTTTTTCTTCTTTTCTAGTAGGAATTCTCGATTACATCAGTTACTTGTCACGAAAGTTATCTTCCAATTACCAGATATACCTCGCTGGATGAAGCATATCGATTTCTTTTATGATTAGATGTAGGTACTTTTCAAAATATTGCCAACCGAAAAAACCATGGACGTATTACTTCAATTATACTGAAAAATATAGGAGTCTTAACTCTGATGTTTAAAATATTCTATTTAGGACAATTTGTGGATTTCAAAACGTCTCGTTCTAAAATCATGAGTTTTTCCTGACAAGTAACTGATGTACAGTACAACTGCACTAGGCAGTTATCGTTCCGGCGCATGCCCGAATTTCTGAAGTGACTTGAATTTGTTTCGTTTTCAAAATAGAAACAACCCAAAATCTGTTGAAGCTGAGTTTATTATAAAAATATCGAAAAGTTGAAAAAAAAATAGTTTCTATTATAAAACAGAATCAAACTATAGAATTTCCATTCATTATAATCTTTCCTCATAGAAAATATAGAATTTAAATATAAGCTCGTCTACATAAACAACATGCTATTCCTTATGACGTTTAAAATATCCATCGATTTTACTCTGAACCATTTCTCCATGCTGCCATCTGAACTGATTTTTCCTTGAGCCTCTTCAGGAGCAATACGTCTTCTATACGAATATTATTCTGTTCGGCCCAACTGATAATCAGTTAGAACGCATTGAGAGTATCTGCATGTTTCACTTTTAACATACTCAGATTCTCTGAGTCAGAAGATTCCTCTACGTTTTCAATATTCCTTTCTGAAGCATCCTGTATAAGCTCTTCTTCAGTTAAATCGATAACAAACTCTTTGTCTCCCACAGCCCAGTAGGTAATGTTCTCAATGGTTAAGTCAATTTCTGGATCGATGACCCTTAATGATTCGGCAATATTTCTCAAATCATTTTCACTGATTGGGCAAAGTTTCTTCTGAAACTCTAAGAGTGGAATATTTTCATCATCTGATTCTTCTACTTCTGTAGTGTCATGCCACAATGCTGACCAACTGTTTCTAATATTTTTTGAAATAATGGCTTTCCAAGATTGGGGAAGATTGTTCACGGCATCAAATTCAAATTATACCGCTTCATAATGGAAGTTATCTCTTCACCTTCATTTTTATACGACACTTTGATGTTTTGAATTAAATTCTGGTCCATAGGTTGGAGAACGACAGTACTGTTGGGTGGCAAAAATATAACTCTGAAGTTTGGATCAGTTTTAACCTCTTCCTAAGGTGGCTGCAATGGTGCATTGTCTACCAACAACAGAGCTTTCGATGGCTTTTTAATCTTAGTTAAAATACTCTTCACCTCGGGGATAGAAGATGTTTTGATAGATAAAATCCTACATTCTGAGAAGAGAGGTATAAAATTCAACCTTCTGGAAGCACTTGAAGTTAACAGATTTAGGAATTCACCGGAAATTCTTGATGATCAGGTAGACATAAATAACTCATCCTTATTAAATTTATTTTCTAAACATTAGTTCAAGTACGGATAGCTCTGAGTGGATTGCCTCGTTAGTATATATAAAAATTTGTTAGTAAGATATATTTGTAGTATTCATTCGCTCTTGATAAAGATACTGTGTATCGAAACGCGTCGAGCATTTAATGATATATTTTAGTGAAAATCATCGTTTACTTGTATTTATAAGAGATGTTTTAAACCATTCATTAAATAATGGTCTGGTCATCCACCCTTTGGTAGATGCTTTGTAGACAACTGATAGTAAACTTTCGTTTTTTCTCGCGGATTTGCCGCTTTCACCAAGACTAGTAAAGGTAATTGGTGAGTTCCATCCGCGTTGCAGCGTGGCATGAATGTTAAGCGTTCTTTTGACTCTTTTCGACCTGGTGCTGATTTTTCCCCTTGATAAACCCAAGTTGTGTCTGGTAAACGTCTCCATGAAATTGGCAATTCATCAGCATTATACACCTGTTCTTTGCTTAATTCCATCTGTTCAACAACCGATAGAAAATTTTCCTTAAATGGTATCACAGCGGAATTATCACTGGAAAGTTTTTCCCCACAAACCTTCAAGTAACGAATTCCATGCCTAAACTTGAATTTATCTAACCATCCCGAACTTGCCAGAAAACCTTTTTTTCCTGTGATTTGTTCATAAAACTCTTTGGCTTTTGCTCTCAATATATCTGATGAAACTGGTACGTGTGCGTTGCGTTGTTGAAGAAACCAGTTTTCCTACAAAGATACCTTGGATAGAATAAATTCGAGAAAAGTTTAAAGCTCGGGCCAGCCGAGCTCCCGGTCGTGATACTCGGCATGCAGTAATTTTGTTTGGCCGAGAGCTCATTACTCGGCTTTTTGTGAAAACCCTTGCTCGGTGCATCCTTAATTCCTACCTGTTCCTTGATACGATTTGGATATAAATCTCCCTATTATGTCCTTGTTCTTTTTTATGTCAAACACTGTTGATTTTGGAATAGTGAACTTTGCTGCTATTCGACGGGTACTCATTTCATCATCAATAAAATCTATTATTTTTGATTTCTCTGCCAGTGTGAGCGTTTCACGATTTCTCTTGGTTGGAGCCATTATGAACACCACCGGCGAGATTGAAATTCAAAATACCACTGTAGAACGATACTCGCCACTCTTAGATAGTACAAGTTCATACATACATGTACAGACAGGAAAAGTATTGCTTGTATGTCAGCCGGTGTCGACGTGCCCGGATTATAGAGGTAAAATTCTCAAAATGCCGAATGAGTCGCTTGCCCGAGTTACTGGAGTGCCCGATATAGCGAGTGTCCGTACTAGTAAAGTTGTACTGTAATCGAGAACAATTGATAGTATAATTTGAAAAAACGGACTTTTGTACCTTTGACTGTACTACGATTAGCCATATGCTTTGGAAACACCCTGTATACCGTGAAGTCTGTACTTCCATTGAATTCTCTTTACTTACAACAAGCTAGAAATAATCGATATTCAATGATCTTTAGTATTTTTATGATCCCCCTAAGAGACAACCAAAATTCGCAAAATTCCGTATGAAAAATTCATATCTTCCTTTCGGTTGATTTTAGGTGGCAATGATATAAAAAAAATTGTTCAGAATTCAATTTTTTACAATGCAAGAATAGAAACACACATTATGCCCTTCGAAATAACAAAGATGATGTCAACTTCCGGAAGTGCCACAGCATTGAAAATATTTTCATAACTTAGTTCGAAACATTCAAGACAACAAAATATCCGATAAACGTTTAATTAATGCTATGAGTAATTCAATAGTTATAGATGATCTTTTACATTGCCCTAAGACTTCTAATTTAATTTACTTGTATAGTAAATAAGTTAAAATAATTAAAGTGCGATGAAAATACATTTCCTATCTCTGAGCGCTTTTTGAGATAAAAAAGCAGACATTGCACAATAAACTAGTAGCTACTAAAATCATCTTCTATTTCAATTATTAGTCATCTTTATGGATATAATCGAAAGTATTTCCTGCAATAATATTAAATACCATGACTTTTTGCAAAATAATAAAAAACGATATGGAAAATTACAAAAGCATTCGCGAGTTTCGTAACACTAATAAAAAAGAAATTTTTACGCTAATTTTACTGAATAAACATTCATCGAGATGTAAATTCGACAGATAGCATGAAGTAAAAAGTAAAAGTTGTTCTTTCAACCAAGAGGAACCGAAAATGTACATTAATTCTTCACTCGTTAATTTTGGAACTTTCCCTTTCTAGTTGGACGTCGTTTTTGTTTCTTCCGTTGAACAAAACGTGGTTGCTATTTTCGATATAATGGAATAAGAAGGTATATAATTAAGCTGTCTCAAATTATATTTCGAAACATATATTTTCAATGGGTTATGAATCGATCAATTATTGTACCTTGAAACTGAGATGAAAAGAATAGAAAAATAAATGAGTAAAATTAATTCTCGTGCTCTTTCACACATGACTCGTGAAGCAAAATAAAAGTAACTATCTATTTACCTATAGTGTGGAACCAACTATACCCATAATAATCTTTAGTATTTGGCTTTTATGAAATATACTCGAAAAGGTTAATTTTTGGACATTTTCTCATTCTGATTGGTTTCTTTTTAACATATGTCATAAATACGACGTCATCTACATTTTTTTCACTTACAGAAGAGCGAAAAGTTCTTTAATTTCAGGTAGTGATTTTCCTGCTGAAAGTAGAAAGATTTGTCAAATATTTTTTGTAGGGCCCTCTTTTTCGGGATGTGACTGCTCAAAGTGTAGACGCAATATATTTCCTAATTTTTACTTCGCAAACGAAAAATCAGCTTGAAATTCTGCAAAATCCATAGATCAGTAAGTGCTTTTATAGTATAATTTTTCATTCATTCACCTAATAGGTAAAATTTGCAAAACCTTTTAATTTTCTATTACAAAATTTTTGGAAAGTATTTTTGATTATGAACTCACTTTCTCAATCCCATTTCAATGACAACTTTTCTGAAAACATTATTTTCGAAGAAAAATCATCTAAACACCTCCAATTCCAAGAAACTCCGAATCGAGAAAAGTAGGAATGTGATTTCATAACTATTTTAATATTATTTGATTTTCTGTATGAATTATTTATTAATTTTAATAATTTCTATTTTATTTCATTCAATTTCTCATGAATAAGTTAAAGAATTAATTGATCTAGTGTAGGAAATGCCTCTCAGCATTAATACATAATAATTAATAATAAAGTTTATTTGCAGTTCATCGATTATAAAATTAACAGAGAGAGTATTTCTTACACTCAAAATAAATCGCTTCTAACAAATAAACAAATGAGAAGCAGAGGCTTGAACATTAAAAATGCCTCGCCTGTACACTTCTATATAAACTTGAAACATGTTTATCTCCTTGATTTGAAAACTGAAACAATGAAACAAAATAAGAAAACACTTCCAATGAGAATTTGATGCACAGATATCTCGCATTGGCGACTGGTACAATAAAGTCAAGTTAAATTCAGGATTCAGTCACATTCGGGTTCAAAAAGTCACATTTGCAAAAAAACCGGTCACATTAGGGAAAAAAATAGTCATATTAGGGAAACGATGGTCACTTTTCGGGATTGAGTCATATTATTTAGGAACTGACATATTCTCTCACATACTTGGTTGATGAATTAGTTCTTCGAACATTTCATGACCGACACCAAGGATCCACGATTGGACTCTGTTTTTAAATATTTTATATGTTCAAACCTCTTTAAGTTTTTTCGGGACTTGAGAATAAATTCTTGGAGCTAAATACGCACTGGATCTTATTCTTTTCTCTGATCTTGGTGTTTTGTACTTATTTTCTTTGCACCTAGTGTTGTAGAGATGATCTAGGGGAGTAATTTTCATTTTCTTCAACAACACTTGTGCAAGAATCTTCCAAAAGTAAAGTTGATGGATGTCCAGGACCTTGGAAAAACTAAATAACTGATCACTGGAAAAGGTGCGCTGATTATTATACATAATTTCGAGAATCCATTTCTGAAGTACTCTCATTATTTCAATATGACAATTGTATGCAGCTCCCCAAGCTATATTACCATACGTCAGTTGTGATTGAACTAGAGCGTAGTAGAGCATCTTGAGATGACCGATATCTATTTGTTTTCGTAGCTCTTCAAATCTGTAGAGCATACCACAAAGTTTAGAAGCTACATACTCACATGCCTATCCCACCTCATGTGGTTGTAGATCATAATCCCAAGGAGCTTCACATATCCCATTTCCGCTTCTCTTATCACTGTGTCACCATCCACCCTGAGAGATCCCATCTTTGGAAGGCCCGACTGGTAAGATGAAAATGGTAAGTATCCTTTTCCTGGTTTAATGTTAATTTATTGGCTAACAGCCAATTTTTAATTAGTTTGAAATCTTTTTCGGCTTTCTCTTTCAGTTTCACCCAAGAACTGCCATGATATAATACGGTTGTGTCATCCGCGAAACTGATGATTTTTTCTTGGGCTTTCATTCTATGAAGACCGTTTACGTACAAAATGAATAGTAAAGGGCCAAACACAGTGCCCTGTGGGACACCGTACGTAAGCATACTTTCTTCACTCATGTCATTTCCTATTTTCACTACCTGTTTTCTGACCCCAATCAAAAAATTCTGAGAGGTTAAGATCGGTTAATGTGGTTTTCCATGATTGGGGCTCCAACGAACTTAAAATTTTTCATTTATATGTTGACGAACCATCAGACTTACATAGGCAAGTCCACCGCCATGTATGTACTACATATTACAGAGTGGACAAATGCACGGTTTTTATTCAGGTAAATGCACCACTAAAGACTACTATTGATTTCTGAGACATTTAACGAAATAAATATAATAAAAAAAATAATAATGATAACCTACTTGAATTTTTCAGATTCTGGGTTTCTTGGAATTCTGGTTACGGGTACTTATATCATTTTCCAAAAAACATGCACTTTTCGAGAAAAAACAAGAGACAAAAAAGTTTTGTATTAATGAAGGGTTTAAGGAAATAATGAATTAATTGTTGAACTATATTTTCTGAAAAAGTTCTGATAAAAAACGAGTAGGGTTTAAGGATTCCTCCCATTTCCAGAGAAGACGGAAGAATAGAAAAAATCTGACACAAAAACCCTTGTTAAACTTCACAATTTCAAGCTGAATGCTTTCTTCATTTGCGACGAAAAAATAAAAACCACAATTTTTGTATTCATTTTGAAATGCAAATTATAGATTTGACTAGTACAATATTACAAATTAAATTAATTTTGAACATAATACTGAAAACTTACTACATTTTCGGTATATTGGATGACTAGAGGTAATAACAAAACTGCGTAAATTTATCCTTAGAATAATTTGATTGAAGAGGTTCCTACTTGATGAAAATTGATATAAATTTTTAAATTGAATAATAGAGTAATGTTCGAATTTTCACAACATTCACAAACTGGCTCCTTCAGATAAATAGTACAATTAAAGAATGATGCGCCTTATATAGGGTGCGCCAGAGAAAACCAGACGTTTTTTTTCGTTATAACTTTCGCAATTTTAGAGCTAGATCATTCGTTCTTGCTTCATTGGAAGGTCTAAGGACTTCACGCAATTTTTTCCACCAATTATTGGAATATTTTCAAGATCAATATGTCAAATTGTTCAGAAAAGACTGAATTATCGACTGAATGCCGAATTCGAATTTTTTAGTGAAACGAAACGTTCCAGCGATTTTGAAATATTGCTCATTTTCGAATGAGTCAGCCATATTGGATTTCACCGAAAGTGAAATTTAAATACAATTCCTGAAAACCCTAGTCTTTTAGCAGCTTTCCAGTGAAGCAAGAACGAATGATCTAGCTCTAAAATTGCAAAAGTTATAACGAAAAAAATAACGTCCGATTTTCTCTGGCGCACCCTCTATATTACTCGGTAAAAGCAGGAACTGAATCAAATAGAAGCGGAAACCAAACAGGGTTGCTCCTTTTTGGAACAGAAAAGAATAAGTAACACTGACGAACTAATCTAATTAACTATTGAGTAAATGTCCGGAATTTTTCTGTTTATTGATTTCTAAGGCATCACATACGTTCACTTTCAATCCAATATTTATTATAGCTTTATCATAAGATATCAAAATTATTATGAAAAGTTTAGTTTTTTTGTACTAGATGATTTGCATAGTCAGAATGTTTTTTTTCATACTCCAAAATCCTAATATTGAAATTTCCAAAATTCTACAGATATAAATTTTATCCCAACAAGAGATCGGATCTGAGATCTGAGCATCTGATTTGTTTCCTTTATGAATTTTAGGTTTCAAGTTTTCAATATATCTGCCTAGATAGTTATCAATTCTGAAAGCTTTAGAGTTTTATTCAAATTTTGAGATGAGAAGAATGACTTAAAATTCAGACTGGGTTTACCAATATGAGATATTATATTATATCAATGATACTAGAATTATCAACCCAGTATCGTGGGAGTCTATTTATGTATATACAGATATAAACATATTTATGTTGATGTGGATGAGTGGAAGAATTGTGAATGGTAATGTCTAAATGCAATGATTCATGAAAAATAGATTAACGATGCCAATGGTTAATTTTGGTTATAGCTAAATCTAAAAGTTAATGAAAATTTCAGTTTCCATTTCCAAATTGTGAATTGAATTCATGAATTTAATTATCTATTTGCACCTATAAAGTGCAGTATTTAGACTGTGGATGATTATGAATTACTTTCTCAATATTATCCATGAAATTTTCTGCCAGTAGAGGACTGAGAGGATTACGCATTAGTAAGCCGTTGTTGCTCATGGATATTTGATCATTGAAGTTTAAATTATTTTGTTCTAACCATACTTCCAAAAGATTCATAGGTTTTGATTATATGAGGGGATTCCCATTGTTATTCTGCATAGCTTGCTGAGGTTAGATTTCAATTTAAATAAACCATGAGATGGTACACTAGGATAGAGATTAGCTACATCCCAGGACATAAGTTTAGCATTTTATGGAGGTACAGTACATTGATTTTTTTCTATTAGATCTGAAGAATTCTCAATTGAAAATTTTAAAATAAAATCATAAAAGTTCAATGACGTTTATAAGATAACGTGAAAGTTTGTATGTTGAAGCTAAAATATAAGAGATATTCAATGGTATAACCTCTCTTATGAAGTTTGACGAGATAATAAAGTTTTGCTGACTATAGATTATGTACTAAAGTTTGTGGTTTGATTGTTCTGTATTTAGGAATAAGCTTTCTCCAAAGAGTGTTTGATATTGAATCAAAATTTATTAGTACGATCTTTCTTAATTTTTGATAATTCCCAGATTCAAAAAATCTTTTGTTTTAAGTAAATAATCTGCCTTGTTCAATGCTATAACGCTGTGACCTTTATCTGTCTAAGTAAATGCTATGATGTCTGATTCACGCTTTGATTTAATGGATTTCAAGGTTATAACATCAAATTTATTAGGTTTGGAGCAAATAAACTCTTGTTCTAGTGATGATGTTCCAAAAGTTTGAATTGCGATAAATTCCAGGTTTTCATGAATCAGTTTGATCTCCCTTTGAGAAAAACACTTGATTAAAATCGGTTTTGTTCGTTCGGAAATTTTTTCTCTGTTATTTGATTTGTGCATCATCCCTCTACCCTTGTCAAGCATCAACCGGAAAATCTCCAACTAAGAAAGAGATTGTGTGATACCTCTTTGAAAGGTCATACAATTTATTGAGTTATTTGTCAAATTCAGTTATTTTGGGTGGATCATTTTTATTGGGATGCACTATATATACGAACTAATAATATTATTATTACCAATTGAAGCACCATTCAATAACAGTGTGAATATTGAAAAAACAAAATATTCAGTATGCAAATTTGGTACTGTTGTATTTTTTTCAAGATACTCTTCCTCTTCTTCCGTCTCTTACACTAAATCTGTCGTAAGCTTCTTTTTTTCGGTTTCATCTGTATTACGTGAACGTGCAGTTTTTTCATTTTATAATAATATAACTGCTTATTTAAGAAACCTAAGTTCTCGAAGTAATTCGAAATTTGTTGAAGCAAAATGCAAATTCATTGCATTTTACCAAAAAAATTTATATTTTGTGTCAACTACCGAAAAAAGATCTTTCCGCCTATCGGCCAATGACACGCCGGGGAATTCTGTCACCTCACTAACCCGGAAATTTTTCCGAACCCCTCTCGTGTCGAGGAGTCTTTATGTCCAACACATCTTTGTTAGACAGGACCGACGGCTTTACATCTCCTCCTCGCCGACTTTGAGGGGATTGAACCCAGGTAACTGCGCAGGAGACGAGCATCATATATTTCGATATTGTTCCATATGGAACATAGATACAAAAAATACTTTTTTCTAATACATTCACTCATTCACTTAAATGAAATATTTTCAAGTGCTTGTGCTATTTTAAAAAGATAAGACTATCTACAAAGATAATAGTTTTTTAAGATTCGATCATTCGATAGTAACTACGAACCACAGTTTCAACATAAATCTTTATAGATCAATGTGTACGATTGAACGTAAACCAAAATTAACCAAGAAAATTGTTGTTAAAGAGTTGACAGCATAGTATTTATGAATCTATTCATTTTCCGCATAGTTACGTCTACGAGGATAACAATAATACGTTATTTCCTGCCTTGTTCGGAGGAGGTAGTAGAAATATATACACTGATTAGAAATCGGTGAGAGATATACATCTTATGGGAAATAAACGCCTATTATCTTTAACCTGCAACTATATTTCTTTGGTATGCGTTGAGGAATTAAAATTAGACGTGACATGGAACCAGAACTGGGAAACTGGAAAAAACGTAATTGAAAAATAAATTATTTATTTATAGAATGGCACATTGATGACAAGTGCATGAGAAGTCCTCTTTAATCCGTAAAAAGTCGAATATCTTTTCCTTTAAATCAATGTTCAAGATGCCGGCTCGGTGACGTAGGGGCTATGATGCTCGTCTCCTGCGCAGATTGCCTGGGTTCAATCCCCACAAAGTCGGTGTGATTTTTCGGATTCTGGAAATCGCTTGAGTGTCCATCTTTCGGAGGAGATGTGAAGCTGTTGTCGTTCCTGTCTAACAGAGATGTGTTGGACATTAAAGATCCCTTCCCTCGACACGAGAGGGGTTCGGCAAAATTCCCGGGTTAGTGAGGTGACAAAATTCCCCAGCGTGTCATCAGCCGAAATGCAGAAATAGAGCACGTTAAAGGACAAACAAACAAAGTCCAAGATCTTCTCTATTTTGGTGTCCAGTCAAAATTAACACCAACAAGATTCAGTTCTTATTATTTTTAGACTATACCTGCGTTACCTAACCTATGTTCTTGGGCAAGCCCTATGAATAAATAAATATTGTACCAATAGCCTATCTCAATATGGTAGAGTCTTTTCACATCATACCATCTCCAGGGCTATAAAGGTCATTCTAAACTTCAAACCCTTGGCCTCCCTGTCACGAAGCTGCATGGTTGTCTTGAAACTACTTCACTGAGTTGGTGTAACAAATACGTAGAATTAAGTGGCACAATGCATCAAGGAGGAAGATCATCATTACAATCCCACAGCATAGACGGAATGAGACTGCATTTTCAGCTCCTGAACCGAAAACAGCTTAGATTTTTCCTAGTATAGTTTCCTCTAAAATTAATAAGGAATGTGATTGCATATATCTTTCCTAATTTTTATTCAGGACCATATATAAGAATGAAAAACCAATTATAAGTTTATATTACAGAATGGTAGACCACACAATTCAAAACAGAAAACTGCGAGGGTGCATGTCGAAAACCTCTGGACTGTTTTAATTTTGGAAATCCTAAAAGCGTTTACAACATTGTCAGTGGTGGTGAATATTGGATTTATTCATACGATCTAAAAAATAAGCTCCAATCTTCTATTTGGTTGTTCTAAGGTGAAGAAAAAAAACCAACAGTAAGTAATCAAAGTGTATCTAAAAGTGTCACAATCTGTTTCAGAAATAGAAACCAACAATTCCTTTACAAGATCAAAGAACAGTTGCTGCTGATGGGTACACAACCATTGGTTCACCGCAAATCATAAGTAAGCTTTAAAACATCAACTCCGTATGGCGAATCATCCTTCACTAAGACAATGCAAGTGAGCACGTAGCCGAAAAACAATTGAATATTTAACGCAAGAAAACATCGCATTGTTACCTTATTCTGCGTACAGTCCGAACACTTTTTTTACTTTTCCCAAAATCAAGAACAGACAACGTTGTCAAAGGTTCAGTCTTCAAAAAAAACTGTTGATGCTTTCCAGAAAGCCATTTTGAATGTTAGTAGCAAAGGATTTGAATAACTGCTTCCAGAATGCAGAAGTATTAATTTTCACGGAGAAAGACAATAAAGTCTTCAATAGCTCTCAATTTTAGCGTACTAGCTCTATATGCAAAAGTTGAAAAGGGCATTCCCCGTATGGTCACTTATCTCATACACAATTTCTATGTTGGAATCGCTAAGAAGCTCATTAATGACTTAGGTAGTGCTATGCCTATAAATGCGGACGTATTGGCTGGCATGGTTGGTATACAAACTGAAGGGCAGGTTTTCTCATTTAGAACGTATCCAACGTGCAGGTTAGAGACGTAATAGACAACTTACGAGTTACAAATAGTAATGATATATTTGGTTTGAACATGAGGGTTATAAAATCGATAAAAAACTTAATTATATGTTCTTTTTCAGATCTTATCAATAGATGTATAATTAGCAATACTTTCCCGGATGTGCTTAAGGAGGCATTGGTGGTCCCAGTTTTCAAAAAGGGCGAACATAAGAATCCCAGTAACTACCGTCCAATATCTCTAAGGTCTTCGAAAAGATTTTGTCCCAGCAGATTGCTGAGTTTTTTGAAAGTAATAATCTGTTTTTCAAAGGCCAATATGGCTTCAGAAAGGGGCGTAATACCTCCATGGCTGTACTTGATTTTCTTGAGGAAATTGTCGATGCTTTTGAGAGTAAGGAGTATTTGGTGGCTGTGCTGTGCGACCTGTCAAAGGCGTTCGATTGCATGACTTGCTTCTAGTAAAAGTTAAATATAATAACTTCTCGAATAATGCAATAGAAATGATATGTTCTTACTTGAGTGGTAGATATCAAACAGTAAAAGTAGATGATAAATTATCAAACAAACAGTTGATAGAGAGTGGTGTACCCCAAGGATCTATCCTTGGACTACTGTTCTTCCTGATCTATATAAATGATTTTCCAGAGTCTTATGATTCTGCTAAACATATATTATTCGCTGATGATACCACAATAACAGTGAAGAATCCAAATGAGGAAGCTTCTGTTGAGAGGTCTTGCAGCGCACAGTTGAAGGCTGGCGATTGGTTTGTGGCTAATGGCCTCACATTAAATAACGAAGAAACAGCGAAATTGCTTTTTACTTTGAGGCCACGAGAAAATGTTGCAACGGAAGAATTCGTTGGCCATGCGAAGTTTTAGGGTGTTTATATTGGGTTAGATTTTTAGAATGGCATAAGCATACGGAGGCTCTTGCCAGTAAAATTTCAAAAAATATTTTCCTGTTAAGGTGCCTATCAGATGCGCTCTCATTAGGTTGTGTTAGGAGTATGTATTTCTCTCTATGTCATTCTTTGTTGTCATTTGCAGTCCTGGCTTGGGGTCAGGCAGCTGAGTGGCCTAGAATTTTCAGACTTCAGAGGAGGGCTGTCAGAATATAAGGAGGCTAAAAGTATAGGGATGATTGCAGGGATGAGTTTGTGGAGCTTGGTATCTTAACGTTACTTTCTTTGTACATATTTGAGCTCGTCAAATATACCAAACAGAATTTGGAAAAGTTTCAATTGAATGCGGTTGAGCACGAACATAATAAACGATATAGAGATAATTTGAGAATTCCGAAATTCAGACTAACCAAATCCCAAAAAAGTATTTATTACTTGGGTCCCAAAAACTATAATAAAATTCCTAAAAATATCCAAAAATTGAATCAAGCCTGCTTCGAACGACCAGTCAAGGTATTTTTGATTGAGAGGGCCTTTAATAGTTAAACCGAGTTCCTTGAATATTAGATGTTCTTTCATTGTGATAGTAATTGTTAAAATATTTCGTATTTCTGAAAAGTACGTATTCTAAATTGCTATTGAATGATTGTAGACAGTATTTACTCTGACCTGTGTAAACACAAATGTGTATTTGACACCAATAAATCGAAATAGAAATTGAAATTGAAAAATAATATTTCTATCTTCCTAGATGGCACCACTCGTATAGGAATACGTATTTGTCCTTTACGAGTTTAGGTTGAATATACAGTTTTATCCAATTGGAATATGATTTATCCCCAATCAGAGTATCATTACTTTTGATGGTCAAGTTAATCGTCAAAGCTGCATATTTTGTTCAAAAATAAATCTTACTGGATGAGAAAATAACAGTGCAATGCACTGATTGATGTTGGCACATGAATTGTTGGTGATCATATTATTATAGACCATTTTCATGGATGACAGATCACTACCTGAAATAGGTCAGCGTACTTGGGAAACACCTTGTAGAATTAAATTTTAAGAAAGCGTTTTTTCGGTGGATCTTTCATGTCTTTCACAACCCAAAAGTATTAAAGAAATTGTTTTTCCTAAATAAACGAACTTTCTTTTCGAGTTTATCTTTTTTAGGGTTATGACATTAAAGATCCACTAGAAAAAACACAAACCCTTAGAACTGTTTCTTTTAACGACCATATTTTTTGTTTTCTAGTAAGAATTTTCAGGAATTATACATTTGGCCGTAAGCTGTTACTTGGACTGTTACGAGGTTTGTCAATGAAGTACTGAAACTGGCAACATTGCATTCAATCTGGAAACGCGTAAGACGAGATGCTTTGAGCAGCGTCTGGTGCACATATGGAATGCCTTCAATATGAGTTTGAACTCAGTACATCCATTTGTTTTTCCATAGCGTTAGTTTTCGTGAAACATTTTTTTCTTGTGTGTTCTAAGAATGAATGGAATCAATTTTGAACAACGGTGTGTTATCAATTTCAGCTACAAACATGGGAAAAATGCAACAGAAACATTTAAAAAATTTCGGCAAGCCCTTGTAGAGAGTTTTTTGTCAAGCGCCTAGGTTTTTCGGTGTTTTAAGGCATTTTCAGAAGGAAGAGAGTAGATTGAAGATGAACCACGAAACGGAGGGCCTACAAGAGTAAAGACCGATGAAAATATCAATAGAGTCCAGGATCTTGTGCGTCTGTTGACAGTCAGAAGAAGACTTCGAAAAATAGTCTTTCGTGTACGACCAAACATCAAAAACAACTCGTGTTGCATCACGACAATGCGCCATGTCATACTGCAATCTAAATAATGGAGTTTTTACCCAGTTAAAACATTCATGTGACTCCTCAGCCTCCTTATTTACCAGACTTGAGTTCTATAGACTTTCAACTCTTCCCGAAAATTAAGAATAACATCAAGGAAACTCATTTTGCGACAGTTGAAAAGAAGACAATATTGCATTGTTATTATATTCGAATGAAAAATTGAAATAAATCAGTATCATTTCTTCATTTACACACGTCGTATGTAATTCCGCCTTGTACGACATTAAAAATTCAATTAACTTTGAAAATAATACAGAATACTCACTAAATTCGCAGTAAAGCAGATGACTAGACCGTGACATACCTGCAACAACAAAAATTACGTAAATATATTTTCAGAAAAAAATTTAATATTTATATTGTTACATTGAACATAATATTATATTATATATCTGATTTCTATGCGTATCCCTCGAGGAACACTTGACCAATATGACTATTTTTATTTTGAAATGATGAAATTAGGTTTTTCCTGGAAAAAAAATGAAAAAAAAAGACGGACCAACTAAATAAAAGTACTCATAGTCGAAAAATAAAAATACCTTATTCTTTCTCTGCTTCGTCCCAAGAAAAAATTTTAAGAGAAAAATAAATTGGAAGTCGTCCATCATTCCGTGAAAAGCCAAATATCTGTTTCTCCGGATTAATTTCCAAGAAATACTCTAGTTTGGTGTCCAGCCAATAGGCTTCAGTTCTTATTACTGTTAGACTATGTCAGCATTACCTTACTGAAATCGAATCTCGGACAAGCCCTATGAATAAATAAATGTTGAATATTCTTGCCTAAAGGAGCTGATTTTGCGATCCACCCACCATAATCATCATCAACCAGGACCACACGGTAGAGGTACACAGTCCAATCGGATGTCATGAATAGGCACAATAGAATGCAGTTTTGGTCTCCTCAGTATTGCACACCCATTCATAAACCCAGTCCGACTGCCAACTACTCTGATGAATCCCTTGTAGCACATCAAGACATGTAAAGATATGGGTTTCCTCCAACGCACTAACATAGAGACCACATGAATGAAAGACTTCAATCTGTTTACAGGTTTAACGATACATTTCTCATTGTTGAGATATGAAATATATAATGTATTAATAGCCTGCTTCAATATTGCAGAAGCTACACACACCAAACATCTCCAGCTATACAGGTTATTCTAAGTTTCAACCCATTCCATCCTTGTCAGGAAGCTGTGTGGTTGTCTTATTACAACTTCGCTCAGTTTGTACAACGTAGACGTAGAATAAAGTAGAAAGCATCAAGAAGGAAAGATATTGGTGCAATCCTGCAAAAATAGGCGGAATGAGACTCGATGTAATCTGCATCTATACTGATTAAACTTGAACCAAAACCAGCTTAGATTATCCATAGAATAGTTTTTCCAGAATTGAAGAGAAAAGATGACTTAGAATATCTTACCCAACTTTTGGTCGAACTCATATGTACAAATAGAAAAATAATAATAATCATCTCATCTTACAAAATACTTGAATTTGTTTCATTTTCAAAATAGAAACAACCCAAAATCTGTTAAGCTCGAGTTTATTATAAAAATATCAGAAAGTTGAACAAAACTATTTTCTATTATAAAACAGAATCAAATTATAGAATTTCCATTCATTATAATCTTTCCTCATGGAAAATATAGAATTTAAATATAAGCTAGTGTACGTAAACAACATGCTATTCCTCATGAAGTTTAAAATGTCCATCGATTTTACTCTGAACCTTTCTCGATGCTGCCATCTGAACTGATTTTTCCTTGAGCCTTTTCAGGAGCAATACTTCTTCTATAGGAAGATTATTCTGTTCGGCCCAACTGATAATCAGGGAGAACGCATTGACAGTATCTGCATGTTTCACTTTTACCATACTATTTAAACCATCCTCTTAGTCAGAAGATTCATCTACGTTTTCAATATTCCATCCTAAAGCATCCTGTATATGCTCTTCTTCAGTCAAATCGATAACAAACTCTTTGTCTCCCACAGCCCAGTTGGTAATGTTCTCAATGGTTAAGTCATTTTCTGGATTGATGACCCTTAATGATTCGGCAATATTTTTCAAATCATTTTCACTGATTGGACGAAGTTTCTTCTGAAGCTCTGAGAGTGGAATATTTTCATCATCTGATTCTTCTAATTCTGTAGTGTCATGCCACAATGCTGTCCAACTTGTGCTAATATTTTTTGAAGTAATGGCTTTCCAAAATTGGGCAAGATTATTCACGGCATCTTTCAAATCATACTGCTTCAAAATTAAAGTTATCTCTTCGCCTCCATGCGAAATGATATGACTAAAAGGCATTTTTTATAAAACACTTTAATGTTTCGAATTAAATCCTGAGGTTGGAGAACGGCAGTGCAGTTTGGTGGCAAAAGAATAACTCTCAAGTTTGGATTAGTATTAATCTCTTCCTCAGGTGGGTGCGATGGTGCATTGTCTACCAACAACAGAGCTTTAGAGGGCTTGTTAATCTTAGTTAAAAAATACTTCACCTCGGAGATAAAAGATGTTTTAAACCATTCATTAAATAATGGTCTGGTTATCCATAGTTCGTGATTCATCTTAAATCGACTCTCTTCCTTCTGAAAATTAATTAAACCACCGAAGAAGGTGAGACCTTGGCAAAACACTCCGTTGGCGCGCGGAAACTTTTCAACTGTTTCAGTTGCATTGTTACCAAATTTGAAACAAAACTTGATAGCGCACCGAAGCTCAAAATTGATGCCACTCATTTTTAGAAACTGTATCACGGAAACTAACGCTACGCAAGCAAAATGACATAGCAAGTTTGAACTTATATTGGAGATGATCACATGTGTACCAGACGCTGCCTAAAACCTCTCATCTCACACGTTTCCAGATCAGAACCAACAGACTAGAAAGTCACTCTGTGTAAAGGGTTACCTTCACAATAAGTACTATTTGCTAGTGATACACTTTATGCAAAGTTTATTCATTATCACATATATTTCATTTTACGGATGCTACACTGTATATCATTCACAATTGTCTGAATTAAATTTCAACACACAATCCAACACCCGAAAAAACCTGATCGCATTGAATCCCAGGCTTAGTAATATGCCAAGTCATTTGAATAAACAAACAAGAAATCTATTTCTTTTTATACTTTTCATTATTCATAAAATAAATAAAACGTATCTGTCTTTTATGCATACTATCAAATGACCCTGTGTATTCATCAAATTCATTTTAAACATTCATAGTATATTTAAAACATATTTCAATAGAAATAAACGAAATTTTTATATGGAAATTAAGTTAGATATAATTTATTATTTAAGATTATTTGACAGGACAATGAAAACGTGTAGAGAATCAAGAAAATTTGAGTTGTTTACTTGAAAAACATATTAGAATAATTGTACCTCCAAATAATGAAGAATTTTATTGGATTATATAGTATAGCAAAAATCTCGGGAAGTAATTAGCTGTTCAACATAAAATTAATTGCTACTAGTAAGCAACTTCATGAATAATGATGCAAAGTGCAGATACTGAATCTAAAACTGTTTCAATTACACTTGATAATATTTTGAAATATAAACTTCATCAAGAATCAGAACCTCTAGTGTCGTAATGGAAGCATTTTATCTGGCTTCTACCTTAGCATGACAGGTGTCTTTTGATTTTTATCATACACAGCTAGAATCAAACGATTGAGAGCCTTCAAAGACTTTATTGTTCTTCGAAGTTTTCTGCGCGAAGACTAGAACACGTCTGCATTCATTAGAACTAATTCTGATATCAGTTATTCCAATCAATTGCTGCTACATTCAAAATGGCCTTTTGGAAGACATCAACAGCTTCTTCTGAAGACTGGAACCGTTGACTACGCAGTCCGTTCTTGATTATGGGTAAAGTTACCGTTGGGACTTACGGAGGATGATTTAACAATTCAATGTTTTCTTGAGTCAAATACTCAACCGTATTCCATGCATTGTCTTTATAAAGAATAATTCTTTCTTCTAGTTCCTCGAAGCTTACTAACGACTTGCGGTAAAAAAATGGTTGTGTACTAATCGGCAGTAATTATTCTTTGATTTTGTGAAAGAATTGTTTCTACTTGACCTGTTTTTGAAAACAACGTTGCGAGCATCTTCTTGGAGTAACTTTGGATGACTTCTGTTGGTTTTTGTTTATCACCACTGGTATGGTTGTAAACACTTTCAGACTTTCCAAAGTTGAAACGGTCCTAAGGTTTTTCACTCCTCCATTCAATTATTCGAAAATAAGACTATTAAAAAATGTTTGATAGTCCAAACCACATAAAATTTATGTCTCCACTTCTTTATGCTGTAATGACTTCATGAACACAATAAATAGTTCATATTTGTAACTTAGATTAGATATGATTTTAATAAGATGTGGTAATTGTGATGGTGGAAAGGGGTCTCATTTGTTCAAAATGTTTGAGCGTAGCAAACAACTGTACTTATCTTTTCAATGCATATTTTACCAGGATGAGATAAAACCTTAGAATTTGTTGGAATAAAGTTACTAAAAAATGTTAAGCCGTTCAAGTGCCTACCATTTTAATAATATAGTAAATATACGCCTGCACACAAGTTTCATGAAAGATTTCATGATTATGCGAATAGATTATGAGCAGATATATCATAGTTTTTAGATCTGAAATGGAGAAAAAAATCATCGAGAAAACGAAGATGACATCCAACCAGATGAAAAAGTTGAACCAATACCAAGATACTAGCAGATATTCAGAAAAAAACGCAATTATTCGATAGGGTGTTTAGTATACTGAAAGAATGTTACGAGTGAGGAAACTTGCCATACAAAGTAAATGCTTCCAAAGAAAGGAAGTACGAGTGATTGTTCCCAATATAGTTGCAACTTTCATCACATGCATCCAAAATTCTCATGAACATCAAACAGTAACTGGGTGATGACCAATTCGGATTTAGAAAAGAAAAAGCTTCAAGAAAAGCCATATTGGTTCTTATACTGGTATAAGAAAGGAGAATAAATATAATGAAGATGTCTTTTACCATCTTTTACCTCTTTAGAGCCGAAGCAATAAATGAGAATAAAGAAAGGACATAATGCACATTGTATTAGATTTGCGGACGATTTCCCTTCAATAAATGAAAATGAAAAGGAACCTGATTTCAGCAGAAAAACAAGCAAATACCAACTGAAAATAAATTCCAATAAAACAAAAACAATGATACTTAAGTGCAACTTCGAAATCAAATATGGCCTAGGGATTGTACCAATTGAAAAAGTCACCGAATTCTGCTACTTGGAAACCATGATAAGTTCAGGTAAAAATACTCGTATTAACATTACGTGAAGAAGAGCTATCAACAAGCAAGCTTTTCTCAGGAAGTATTCTTTATTTACAACCACACTTTTTGAGTAGAAATTTTTTGAATTGAGTATTACAGTATGGTTATGAAACTAGGAACCAGTCTGAATTAACTTGAGGCGATAGAAATGTGGATCTAGAGCAAAATGACCAAGACTTTATGAGTGAACACAAGAACAAATTAACAAGTCCTTATGTAGACTGACAATTGAAAAAATTTAAAATGAATATCATGAAAAAAAAAACTTAAACTCTTAGGACATCATGGTTGTTCATGAAAAATATAATTGAAGGTCAAATTCTTGAAAAAAGGACAAAAGGGCATCCAGGGACCTCTCAATTCAAAAATCCATAAAAGCGTAAATTGCGTAGAACAGACAGAAGTGCCTATCTCGAAAAGGCACTGCCTTTAGTTTATGATGATTATAGTTAACTGCACCAAAAAGCTTGAAAACCTTTTTAGGTAACAATTTTATGCTTAAAACTTCTGTTGTATCGAAATCAAACAATCCTATGATCATGAAGTAACAAACTGTACACAGAAATTTGTTGTATACTGTTCTACTGCCAATATATTTGAGATCACCTACTGTCTTAAATTTCTGTTTAAAATTGATGCCCCCCAATTAATGTCTACACACAAGTTTCACAAACTTTCTGGAAAAACATATGGCGCGAGTCATCCCCCTTTTTCTAAAATCTAAGAGCTAAGAGCACCATTAAAAAATGATATTTCAGATGAGCATGGTTCGTTGAATGAAACCCATTGTCAAATAAAAATGTGTGTTTAGGTTTCAGTCGAGTGAATAACAACCTTCTAAATGATTCCTTAATGGTCGTTGCCCAATCTGTATCTTACAAAATAATAAAAATAATTTAAAATTCATATAAAATAAACTAAAATTGGAAACTTTTCAAGAATATTTCATCATTTGATCATTTTGGGGATGATGTTTAAAGAGTTTCCAAAACTGATAGATGATACTATCAAACTAAACTTAGTCTCTATATGATTTTCATTGTAAACTGAAAAATTTTGCAGTTACAGGTCTTTCAGTTATTCACCCTGTATCTTCATCAGATTTGTGATTGAATTAAAAATTCCTTACAATCATGTAGCAATACTAATACGTTTTCCGATAAAGTATCACTAGATCTATTTACTCGGTCAAAAATTGTGGAGAAGTCACCCCTGCTTTAAGGGTTAAAGTTATGCTGAAAGATGCCCTTCTTCTCCTTTGAGCGTTTAGTCCAAAAATTAATAGTTTTTTAGTTACTGAGTCTGTTTCGTTTTCGCTGCTACATCCTGTATATTTCATGATATAGATTGGAAAGTTTCAACTTAAATTGAAAACACTAAAACCAAGTATCAAAATTATTTCAACCTAGAACTTACAATTCTCCTAAATGCTCGAAAGATGTATATCGTCCTTGAGCAAGAAGAAAGTTCCGACTGTTACAGCGGTGGGTTGAATCAACTGGCAAAATCTTCGGATATATTTTCAAGCCACTCTCTTCAGATCTCGATTCTTGCAATATAAATAAGAGTCGTGGTATTTGGGTATGTCTCATGTTTCGCAATATCTTTCGGAACGAACGCGGTCGAAAGCATTTCTTCCCCCATATATACCGGTTCACTCGGTTAGTTAGACGTGTTGCGATAACTTTCTCCGGTGCCCGCAACTTCTTCCGGGATTGGGACATACTCGCTATGTTTACTTCGTCGAACAGGGACGGATTGTGAGAAATATATCGAAGTAAACACAACCAAATTTATATGGAATCACTGGGTATTTCACATCACTGATTGTTTTCAACCATGGATCTTTGACTACTTGTGAAGAATGAAGTTTTTCGTTGTAAAAAAAAGTGGATAGTATGATAAGAAATATTGAATTATCACCACATGTTCGGGATATTGTACTCAGTCGTCACTGATTTGAAACTGTGAATTTCAAAATTCAAAAAAGCCTATAATCATAATTGAAAATGCCTTACGTTGGGTCGAATAATTGCTCTCATTGAAGAAGGGGTAAAACAGAGAAATATAGCGGCCACAATGGGAGTATCACAGGGGGTGATTTCAAAAACCTACGCCCGACACGTGGAGCTACGATCTCTGCAAAATAGGCCTAGAAGAAGTCGTAGGAAGATCACTTCTGAAGAACAAGACCGCTATTTGTGCCAAATTGTATCAGTCAAAGACTTCGTCCAAGGGATTATGATTTTCGATGCCGATAAAACTTTGGCCATTGCAGAGTGTTTTGCAATATTACACGTTGGTTCTTCAATAATTTGAAGATTTAACGGTGGTTCCAATGCTGAATGAGCCGTACGGCATCCTTCTAACAATGTGGTTGCTATTCCAGAATGCAATGCTTCGCAATGTGTGGAGATCAAACGCCATTACCAACGCAACAAAATTGCGCATCTTCAACTCGAATATCAAGTCGGTACTCTTATATGGGTGCGAGACCTGGAAGCAAACAAGAACAATCGAGCAGAGCCTCCAGGTCTGTGTGAACAAATGCCTCCGTAAAATCCTACACATCTACTGGCCTGAACGGATAACCAATGAAGAGCTTTACAACATCACCCATCAGAGCAAAACTAGCCAAGAGATAAAACTGCGAAAATGGAAATGGATCGGCCATATCTTGCGAAGGGAAACCACGAACACCACCCGGCAAGGGCTGCAATGGAACCCGCAGGGAACAAGACAACGAGGAAGGCCCCGAAACACATGGAGGAGAACAATTCTCGAAGAAATATTACCAACTGGCAAGACCTGGAACCAAGTGAAAGGAATTGCCAGAAATAGATCCAGATGGAAGACCTTTCTAGAGGTCCTATGCTCCTTATAGGAGTTCAAAGGACTATATATATATTCCAGAAGAAGCAACTGCAACCGCTATGTTGGATCTCGCAAGAACATTGGGCATCTAGGAAATATAAACCATTATTGATTGCCTTCATTAAAGTATCATGAACTTCCTTTTTTCCTTTTTTTTTGTTTTATAGTTCACTTGACTTTTTTAATATTGATTTCTTACAAAATCGAATTGTCATCCATACGTCCAAGTCACACGGGAACGCTGTCGAACGGGATAAACAGTATCCTGGCTCTAAGCTACCTACCCACCAATTTTCAGCCATATCTGTACAGCCGTTCTTGAGTTATAAATAGTGAAACTAACACGACTTTCAGCTTAAAATTTCATTCACGAGATCTGAAATTATAATATATATATATATATATATATATATATATATATATATATATATATATATATATATATATATATATATATATATATATATATATATATATATATATATATATATATATATATATATATATATATATATATATAAATATAATTTCAGATCTCGTGAGGACAAATCTCCGACCTTTAAAAGATTAGGATCATGCTTTTCTCACTAAATTGTGTTATAATTGCTTCAGAAGTTTGTTATAGAGGTTGGAGGACACCCTTCATATTAGTTTCAGGATTAGCTTCCCCAAAATGTTCAGACGGAATGCCCCATAAACTGGATAATCATACCTAATAATCACAGAACACAAAAAAATCACAAAGAGGAGAAGAAGATTGACTTTGAAATAAGTGTCAATACCCATCCAGAAATTATGAAATTGCGCTATCTTATTTTAGCGAAACTGATAGTGCTCTTCTATATTTTTTCAGATAGATTATTTCGTAGAGAAACTCGAGCGATAACAGAACTTCCTAGTTATCTAGAAGAGAATAACGTAAAGGTGAAAGATATATACATTTCTGGATTCTCTGAAAACCCACCAATATGTGAAAATGATGGAATTGATCTAGATCTTTTGATAGTTGTCATATCTGCACCAAATAACCATAATAAAAGGCAAGCAATTAGACAAACTTGGGGTCATTTTACGATGCGTCGAGAAGTTTCAATTGCTTTCTTCATTGGTAATATATCTGACAACGAAATCAATAATAAAATAGAGAAAGAACAAATTCTTTACGAAGATATAATAAGATTTAACAGTTATAACTCAATGAACCACGTGTTAAAAACAGTTGCAATGTTAGAATGGGTACACATCTTCTGTTCGGAGGCTAAATTCTTACTGAAAACTAACGACAATGTATTTGTTAATGTCTTCAAACTGTTAGTACTCATTCCTAGATTAAACCAAACAGACCGGGCAGTTTACGGAAAATTGGAAAGTAACTGGACAATTTCAGGAATAGAAAACTCCTCTATTTTTCCAGATTTTACAATTGGACCATCTTACTTGATTCCAATAAATCTTTGCGAAGAATTATTTCTAGCAGCTTTGAAACATTCGTATATAAGATGGGAAGATATTTTCTTAACAGGATTAGTGGCTGATGCGTTGGGAATCAAAAGAATTCATATTTCTACGTTCGTCAATTTAAGATTACCTGCAACTTCATGTAATGTACAAAAAGCAATAAGTCTTCTAGTTGAAGAAGATATTGAACAATATGACCTGTGGAAAGTTCTTCATGATTTAATGCCAGTAATGGTGAAATGCGATTTCCATGAGGAAAATATTACTTTCATAGAAATGACCTCAACAATTAAAAAACACAGGTTGAACTATTTGTTGGAAGATTTGGAGAGTACATATTTAAAGTAGTCTTTATTTTTGTATCAACAGACTAGGTGTTAATCATATTGTTTGAAAACAATCAAATATTTGAAAGAAATATATGAAAGCAGTTTGGAGATTCTGGAGATATCTTACGAGAAAAACGTCCAAAGTATGATTATTTAAAAGAGATCTAGCCTTCTATCGTGAAATATGTAGGAATGACGATAATTTTGCTATAGAAGGACACATCTAATATTGAAAAATAATTAGAATTATTAGGGGAACGGTCTTCTAGGACACTTTATGGATGATATCATAGTCCTTTTTTATAGTGATAATGTAGATAGGGTACAATTCCTTGAATACTCAAGGTCTGTTACTTTATTCCTGAGACTTAAGGCAGACGATGGCATACCTCAAGGATGTCACTGAGAAGAT
Organism: Cryptolaemus montrouzieri; assembly: GCA_013387265.2. Taxonomy (NCBI): domain Eukaryota; kingdom Metazoa; phylum Arthropoda; class Insecta; order Coleoptera; family Coccinellidae; genus Cryptolaemus; species Cryptolaemus montrouzieri. The sequence goes on from JABFTP020000165.1 coordinate 37,241,772, forward strand.
AGCAACAGACTCGAAAGGCATAATAATATTGTAAAAAATACCAAGAGCTTGCGGTCATACTAAAATTTCTAAATTTAAGAACTAAGGAAGTACAAACCAAAAAACTGGTTGGAGAATGGGAATTATAAGTTGTACTGACATACCTCTTCTATAACTGTTAGACCGATCTTCAACAACAAACTGAATATAGTTTTCATTCTGATAAACATAACAATATAGACACATGTCCACCTAGAAAAGGCTTACATCGAAAAGATCATAAGTACACAAACTCAAACTGAAAGGTGCTGCGAAAAAATACTACGGATAAATTGGAGTAACTAATATTATCATTTAAGGCCAATGACCAGACTGATAATTTTGGTTCTTGTAGTTCAATATGATCATCCAATACTCTCAATGTTCATTTTAGATGTTCTTTGAATCACCTTTTTCAACACTATCAATATTATCAATAACTATATATGGATATAAGAATACTATGCCAGCCTGGATTTGAGTCAAGCAGAGGATGATGCCCCAGATACATCTGTGGCAGATTTGGTTATCGCTTCCAGTCGGCAGAAGCAATTGGTGTTGTTGATGCTCATGTACAAGTTGAGAGTGTATACGACAAAGTTCAAAAAGGTCTATGTTAGACAATGATGAAGTTTTATTTGAGAAGTCCGTATTGTGAAGTGCCTTCAGATGAATAAAACTAAATGATTTATATTATTCAGTGTGTTATTAAAACCCCATTTTCGTTAATATTTATTTGATTGTATTGATACGGCGCAACAATTGAGTGGAGATACCTATAGATATAAAAACTCGAAAACTTTGAAGGAGTTAAGGTATGAGACGTCCAATACAAGAAATGTATGCAGGGTGTCTCCAAACCCTTTGACAAACTTTAAAGAGTGGTTCCTGAAAAAAATTCGAGGCGAATTAATTAATCAAAATATTTTCAATACGGAGATATTCAGCTTCGAAAATTTTATCCTCACGAATCTTAAGACCATTTCACAATATGAGGCCGATTATGTGGTGTTATCATAGATAGAATGAAATTAATATCTTGTTGTACAGGAGCTGGCATTAGTAGCCATAGTAAATGATTATCAAGAAGGTTGAGTCACTTTCGATTGATAAATGTCAGAATACCTTTTTCTATAGATAATTTGTTTTGAAACCTTAAACTTTTCGAAAAGAAAATGCATTCCTTGGTGAATAAAGAATTCGCAGATATGGTCTATGTTTATAGTTGTGATGCTGCAGAACGCCACTGAAGATTCAAGAACAATTCTGTAGGGATGAAATATATACTAATTGCAATTTATTTGAATCAAGATCGAAAATTAATTCTGAATTGACATTTTGTTTCAAAGTTGTGAAAATTCGTCGAAGAAAATAATAATTGAAATAGATAAATAAAATCTTATTAATCAATACAAGAGTTGCTCAAAACGAAGAAGAAATCACTGAAGAACAAAATGATGGAAATTGTACTTGTTCTTATAATTGGTCGAAATTTGTTATCTCTACACTATACAGGAGTGGTTTCACGTATTTCCAGATATAGAAGTCTGAAGGGTTGAGATCCAGTGACCATGGTGGCCAAGCAATTGAATCTCCCTACCAATCTACAAATTTGGAAAATATTCATTCAGCCATTCAACAATTATTCTTTCTTGTATGTGGAAATGCTCCGTTAATAATACATATTCTGGATGAAATCAGCAGAACAGAATCAATTGAATTGAGCAATGAGTTTCATAGAAAACTTCGATAAGTAATGAAATCAATCTATTATTCGAAATATGAATGAACAAGAGGCCATCCCAAACATTGATACTGAATCGTCTTTCGAAAGTACTTTGCCTAAGCGTGTTCGGATTCTGTTGTAAAAGAAAACGGCAAAATGTGAGTCTATGCTTCTCGTTTCATGCAATCAATGCTTTAACTCCCTGTTGATGATAGGACACCTATCTTCTACACAGTCTATAATGATCTCCTTATTTTGTATCTTAACTTCGGACAGGAGAATGTTCCTGAAGAAATCTTCGATGGTTTTCTTTAGCAACTTCATCTTCAATTCGAGGAATTTTAGGATTCAAAGCAATAATTATCTATCGAAAAAGATATTTTGTTAACATTTGAATTTGGGAGGCTTTTACTTGCTTTTACCTGCATAATCATTCGTCTGAAGAAGCTACGGTGTAGTGAAACGCGTTACGAATCGCAATTATTAAGTAAAATTCCATAAAACACAGTACTTGTTTTTTTTATTATATTTTGTTAACCTATCTAAAGCAACTCATCATTCTTGATAATCATTTTACTATGGTAACGTAAGTCACCTTGTGTATAACAAGATATGTACTTCACTCCATCTGTAAAAGCAGTTCTGCATACAATAATGTTCCTTATAGAAAGCGTATACTATGGATAGACTGGTTGAACACTAAAACTTCTCACAATTTTGATATTTTTGAAGAATAGTTACATGATGAAGATAAAATAGTTCACTGATAATCAGATTTGACTGCTCATGAGAATGTAAAAACGGATTCAAACATAAGTAAGAGTTCCACATATATTTTGTAACTCGCCCGAAGTATTCAGCGCTTGGATTGTTTCTACTACTACAGCCACCATATTATTTAGATCTAGAAGTTGATACTCCTTCTTTTAAGAGGCGATAAAACTTCAATGAGAAAGGTATCTGTTTCTGTTCTCACAGCCAAATTCTATATAATTTGCTCGAAATCGTACTACTGTAGGAATTAAGACACGAAAAACCAGTATTGTTGTAGAATGTCTTTTGAAGCATTTTTTGGTTTTCACAACTCATGTACACACAAAATTGTATAGGAAAGTGAACAATATTATTATCGTGGACTTATGCTCTATCTCAGCTGTTAACTGGATATAATTTACCTTTCCCAGATTCAGTAATTAGCCATCATGCAGAAGTTTTGGGTATTAACCCAGTCGAGGATACAATGACAGAAACATTATCTATTTTATCGAGGTGCCACATCTGCTTGATCTCAATAGCAAGGTCTGTGTATTTGGACTTTTTCTCCTAGACCTTGTTCAGCACACTGCTATTATTCGGTATGGCGACATCCACCAGCATTGCTGTGCTGGCTCTCTTGTCATACACCACTATGTCCGGCCTATTATTTCATTGCTTTCTTTCCTTCAGGTTTTCCTGGAACGTTCTGTTTCTGGTCATCTTTCAGTTTAGGATTTTGTTCGATATTTATTAATTTCTTCCCCTTTTATCAGTGTCGTCTTGAACCTCCTTATTCGTTTATTATCGTGGACTTATGCACTATCTCAGCTGATAGCTGGATATAATTTACCTCGATTACAATATACTTGACATATATTTCCCAACTATCCTACATGTATTAAGAATTACAGCTTTTTGCATTTCTATATAGGTATTCTTATGCAATTCTAATTTCTTAATATCTTTGTCATCGAGGATACCATGACAGGAACAATATCTATTTTATCGAGGTGCCACATCTGCTTGATCTCAATAGCAAGGTCTGTGTATGTGGACTTTTTCTCCTGGAACTTGTTCAACACGTTGTTATTATTCGGTATGGCGACATCCACCAGCATTGCTGTTCTGGCTCTCTTGTCATACACCACTATGTCCGGCCTATTATTCGTCACCATTCTGTCAGTGATAACAGGCCTATCGTAGTATAATCTGATAGAGTTATTTCCAACACGGGCGCCGGTTGATACTTGAAATATGGCTGGAAGGCATTCAGAAGTCCGTACTTGTGTGCAAGTTTCTGATTGATAATGTTGCACACTTGATTATGACCTGTGAAGATAGTCCGTATTGGCCAGTTGTTCGCAGCCGGACGAAATATGCTGTATAGTCTCCTATATTATATGGCATTTTCTGCACTTATCTGTTTGTAATGATCCGTCCTTCATAATAAATTTTTTGTAGTTGTTTGTAGCGATCATTTGATGTTGAATGGCCATAAGGAATCCTTCTGTTTCCGCGAATAATTCTCCTTTCATCAACCATTTGTTGGGGGCTTCTTTGTCGATGTGTGGTTGATTAATCTCATGGTGATGTCGTCCATGCAATTCCTTTCTTGACTATTGCTCTTCTTTTTCAGTATCTGATAGGAACGGTAGATTCAGCAGGTCATCTCTGGTAGCAAGATTTAGAGGTGTACATCTGTTATCAGCCAACGATACCACTCTATGGAGGTCAGAACTGAGAGCTTTTGCAGAAAAGAATTCTCTGAGATTTTTTATCTGTTCGGTGTGTAAATTGACAACATCTATTGATCCGCGTCCTCCTTCTTTCCGCTTCAAAGTTATTCCTATCACTGACAATTTTGTATGATGATTGTTGTACTTTGTCAGTTTCGTTCTGATCTGCCTTTGAATATCATCCAGTTCTGTCTTAATCCATCTGATTGTTCCAAATGAGTAAAGCAACACTGGAATGGCCTAGGTGTTAATTGCCTTGACTAGATTCCCCGAGGTCAACATTGATTTCAGCACAGTCTTCAGACGCTGTAGAATATCACCGTATGACAGTTTTCAGCAAATCATCCAATTGCTTCTTGTTTTGAAGCATATAATTTGATGTCATCCATATACAGCAGGTGGGAGATTGTATGATAGTTCCTATCTGTTTTTATCCTAAATCCGTATCCTGTTCTATTGAGCATTGAGGAAAATGGGTTCATAGCTGAACAGAACTATAGTGGACTCAAAGAGTCTCCTTGAAAAATTCCACGACGTATGGATATCTCGTCGGTTTTAATTGACTTATTGTTCATGTTGACCGGCAGAGACATGCGCCAGTGTGTCATTGTTGTCTTCAAGAATTCTACTAGGGCTGGATTAATTTTGTACATCTGCAATACTTCGACAAGCCAAGAAAGGGCGGTACTATCGAATGCCTTCAGATAATCGAGAAAAGCCGAATGAACATTCCGATGCCCTACGTGTGCCTGTTTCATTATCACAGAATCGATGTTGAGTTGTTCCTTGCACCCGTGGTGTTTCTTTCTGCATTCTTTCTGCTCCTCAGCTAATATATTGTTGTCGTCAAGGTGTTGGTATATTTGATTGGATATGCATGAGGTGAGTGCTTTGTAGAGTGTTGGCAGGCAAGTGATTGGCCTATATTAAGACGGATCCTGTGTTCTATCGCGTGTCCATATACACGTCGATATGTTGTTTGTGATCAGGGTGTTTTGTGTTCGTACCAATTTTTCTATGAATCTTGCGTATATGGGATTGCAAGCGCCTCGAGGGCTTTTTGTATCTCAGGAATGCTGTGAGGCAACCGATTGTCAATATCCTTCTCCAGTCCTTTTTGCCATGGAGGTTTTCTGACGCTTTTTGGCTGAGATCGAATCAGAGTTGTGGAGGCTCGTTGTTTGTGTAGTCGAAGAACCGCTACCGCTCTACAGTAAATCAAAGTGTTCTTATTATCGTGGACTTATGCACTATCTCAGCTGTTAGCTGGATATAATTTACCTTTCCCAGATTCAGCAATCAAAGGGAATAGGCTCGATTACAATATACTTGACATAAATTTCCTAACTATTCTACATGTATTAAGAATAACAGCTTTTTGCATTTCTACATAGGTATTCTTATGCAATTCTAATTTCTTAAGGCTATCATGCAAAGTTTTTGGTATTAACCCAGTGGAGGATACGATGACAGGAACAATATCTATTTTCTCGAGGTGCCACATCTGCTTGATCTCAATAGCAAGGTCTGTGTATTTGGACTTTTCTCCTGGAACTTATTCAGCACGTTGTTATTATTCGGTATGGCGACATCCACCAGCATTGCTGTTTTGGCTCTCTTATCATACACCACTATGTCCGGCCTATTATTCGTCACCATTCTGTCAGTGATAATAGGCCTATCGTAGTATAATCTGATAGAGTCATTTTCCAATACGCGTGCCGGTTGATACTTGTAATATGGCGGGAAGGTATTCAGAAGTCCGTACTTGTGTGCAAGTTTCTGATGGATAATGTTGCACACTTGATTATGCCTGTGAAGATAGTCTGTATTGGCCAGTTGTTCACATCCAGACGTAATATGCTGTATAGTCTCCGATCTTATATGGCATTTTCTGCACCTATCTGTTTGTAATGTTCCGTCCTTCATAATAAATTTTTTGTAGTTGTTTGTAGCGATCACTTGGTCTTGGATGGCCATAAAGAATCCCTCTGTTTCCGCGAATAATTCTCCTTTCATCAACCATTTGTTGGAGGCTTCTTTGTCGATGTGTGGTTGATTAATCTCATGGTGATGTCGTCCATGCAATTCCTTTCTTGACCATTGCTCTTGTTTTTCAGTATCTGATAGGAATGGTAGATTCAGCAGGTCATCTCTGGTAGCAAGATTTAGAGGTGTATATCCCTTATCAGCCAACGATACCGCTCTATGTAGGTCAGAAGTGAGAGCTTTTTCTGAGAAGAATTCTCTGAGATTTTTTTCTGTTCGGTGTGTAAATTGACTACATCTATCAATCCGCGTCCTCCTTCTTTCCGCTTCAAAGTTGTTCGTATCACAGACGATTTTGGATGATGGTTGTTGTACTTTGTTAGCATCGTTCGGGTCTGCCTTTGAATATCATCCAGTTCTGTCTTAGTCCATCTGATTATTCCAAATGAGTAAAGTAACACTGGAATGGCGTAGGTGTTAATTGCCTTGACTAAATTCCCCGAGTTCAACATCGATTTCAGCACAGACTTCAGACGCTGACTGTATTCTGAACGAATCTTCTCCTTTGATTGTTTTTGGTCTAGCAATCTGGCTTGTTGGTATCCCAGATATTTGTATGTTTCACCATCTCTCATGCACTGTATAATATCACCGTTTGGAAGTTGTGTTTCACCATCTATGACTTTCCCTCTTTGAATGTTCAGGGTCTTACATTTTTCAATCCCGAATTTCATATGAACATCTGCCGAGAACTCACTGACAGTTTTCAGCAAATCATCCAATTGCTTCTTGTTCGAAGCATATAATTTGATGTCATCCATATACAAAAGTGTTCTTATTATTATTATTATTATTAATATCGAAATAATGAAATGTTAACCCTGAAATGGGCAGTGTAGAGTTTGAATTATTTTACTGTGTTATTCTGTTTCTCTGAAAATGAATTTGCCCATAGCACCAATATACATCCACGTTGAAGGGCGACAAAGAAGTACCACCCCGCCTAAAAACTTTTTCATAATCACTTATAATAACGCCTTGAGAAATGGAACTGGATCAATTATATCTAGCTAAACAGTGAGGAATTGGTTGAAGGGCTAGAAGACGAAGCAGACATCCACATTCAAGCATGCAGGATAGTGTAGTATGACGACAGTGGGTCGAAGAATACAGGATTATAAACAAAAATGGAATATGCCTTCTTACAGATGAGTTGAAATTTGTGATGAAGGATGGATAATGTGAAGAGAACGAGGGCAGCGGTATGTCGAGCAATTTCGGAAGGTAAGGTTAGGTTAGGTTAGATCTGTCTTCAGGGTGGACAATGTTAAGATCGCTGCATAGACTTGATTCTTGTACAGAATACAATTTGACGGCTCTTCGATATCCCGATATGGAGCACTGACGATTATCCGCTTCCGTGATAATGGTGATCATTTTATTTATTCGATGGTAATGCCCGATCGCATCGCGCAACTAACATGACTAGTACGTTAAATTCGCTCGGATTTTCAAGAATGCAATGACCAGCACTTTTTCGAGATACGAGTTGAACATGTTTGGACTGAAATGTGTTGTAATTAAGCATTCAAAACACTCCTGAAACCCTCCATCAGTGGGTGAAACAGTTCTGGGACTAAAAAAATACTTATGAGTACCCTATGGGAAAATCAACCTGCGTTGTCACAAAAAAAATATTGAGTTACTTCCTGAAGAACCTTTTGAAATCAATAAAAATGTTGCAAACATTTCAAAATCAGATTTGAGATTCCCTTCACCGAAACCGGCAATACAGCTGACAGCAGAGCGTATGAAACTGGATTATCAACATCTAGAATAGGAAAAAATTGTCACGACAACCGACTTAGAAATCACTCTCCCATGTCTCACCGAAAATTCAATCAAGAAAAATTAATAACTTTGCAACAATTGAACGTGACATTATCAAAGTCCTTGAAACTCTTTTTCACATCAGTCTTTGTTTGTGACGTTTGTTCAACAGATGTTTGGATAGTTTCGAATTAAAAATCGCAAGGAGTTTCGACATGAGTTCATTTAATAATAGGAACTATTTTATTTATAGAGGAATTTTGTTTGTTGAAGTTCCTGACATAAAAACCAGCTGGACCGTTCGGCTCAAGGTCGAAATATGTGTATCAGACCTTACAACGAAGTATCGAAAGTGTTCCCGAATCAGGATCGCACAACATTTTGCTTGTGTTTATATCGATCGGGGCATTACTTTTTGGGATATTTCCCAAAAATCATAATGTGCTACTTGCTGTAATCGTCCAGAGTAAACCAAAAAAATATGCTCCTTTGAAATTAAAAGTATTGGTAAACGTTTCAAGATAGAAGGAAAAAGAAGAAGAAAATTATTTCATCTACAATATCAGAAGAGCTATCAAAAACAACCTAAGAAAATAGAAAAAATATATGTAGAAATATTCATGTAATAACTGCGTATAACACATAATACATAGACATACAAAACAGAAAAAATAACATTAAAATTAAAATTTGCGTTCTGATTGTGTAAATTGGGTTCTCTAAAAGCACAACTCTGACTCATCTAATGAATTTATTTTCGTCTAGGTTTCTCACTTCGTTTTGTTGATCATTCAGGACTCCAATAATCTATTTTTCTTTCTGTGAAGTGGAATCCTTTTTCTTGTTTTTTCGAACAAATTTGGAACATTCAGGGACGCACACCGCCGGCCAAGTCAGAATCCTCGTCCACATGAAAACTGCTCTACTACTCTCACTGCATCTCATACCACACAACACTCTCACAGTCCATTTTTGTTTGATGAAACTGCTTTGGCTGTTGAAGGTATACTCCAGATCAGGACTGCAAAAGATTGTAAGGCTGTGACTGTATGAGAACTACCTCATTTGTGCTCATCCTCTTCATGGTCTTGAGTATAAAAATTGCACTTGATATTTTGGATATCACTTCTTGAGTATGAATTTGCCAATTTGCTCTTATTGGCTATATTCAGTCGCAATAGTTTTATACTAAGCCTCTCGTACTCATTTGTTAATAATTAGGTTTTTTCTTTATTGACCAGCAGCTTGTTTTCCTTGAACCAATCGTCCGACTCACGGAACAACCTCTCCTTCACCCTCTTCTGTTCAGCTTCCGATGACGCTTTTGATATATAAGTGACGTCATCGGCATAAAGGTAGATTACGCTGATTACTGCGCTTGCCCAAGTCATTCAATAAATGAAAGAACAGCATCGGTGCCAAAACGGAACAAAATACCCCTATATTCACTAAAATAAATGAATATTTCGAAAAAAAGATGTTTTCGAAAATCACGTCTCGACTCATACTCCTGGAGAAACAAATTTGGACTAATGTTTTCCTTGAAGAATTGTAACAATTCTATAAAATAAAAGTGCCCGAATAATACTTTGAAATAATCAATTTTCATTAAAAATTTCGTTAAGTTGAGGGTTTCTTGAGAATTCAATTAGCGGCGCATTCAAAATTGCTTCAAATTGAGGGATTCTTCGGCCGCGTTTTCTTCGAATATATCGTAAAATTTTCCCTTCTCGATAATGGATGTTACGCAAATCAATTGCTGGCATTATTACGAATTTTTTCAAAAAAAGTATCAAGTTCATAGGGATATTCTGAAGATGCAACGGCTTAAGCTAATTTGGAGTCACCTACTCTGACGGTCCAGAATTGGAAGAAGTTACTAAGTTTCGTTCCCATCTGGTAAATTTTGTTAAAAATTCTTGAATACCATCTATACAGTTAACACAGTTTCTTGAGAAAAAAGTGTTAAAAGTTGGAAACATCTAACCTAACCAGAAAGTTTTCCTTCATATGATATTAACCTTTGGTTCAAAGTAGAAAGGGATAAGCAAATCCTGAAAATTGGATTAGATGGCGAAGTATTTTCTAGAAGTCGTCAAGTTTCCCTGATTTAATACCATCAGACTTTTTCTTGTAAGATCATGCACCATCAAAATAAAATGCGAAATTCCTACGGAGAGAACAATTTCGAGTATAATGCCAATATATTGCCGCTCAATTGTTGAACAAATTTAGGTATGGTACATGTTGTTTTCGAAGATCTAACACCTTTAGGATATTTCTCAGTATTTCTGACATGAAACTGACAAAGTAGAGACACTTCATAGAGAAACTTTGATTTCCAAAGCCAACTGCAAATGTCCTTGATGCATTTAGAAGGGCTGACTGATTCTGGAATGGAAAGACTATAAGAAGTATGTACAAACACAGGGAATGTATGAAATGATGGCAGAAGTAAGTCGAGCCATAAAAAACAACCATAAAGAGAATTGAAGGAGCAAGGAAAAATGAAAGTTGAGGGAAATAGACCTTGGATAATGAAGTCGTTCGCTGTCGAGAAGCACAATCCATAAAGTAATTTATATATTCTGAATGATGTCCTAGCTGCCAAAGGTATGAGCAATAATAAAAATAAGCACCTAATGGTGATCAAAAATTTAGATCTTCAAATTTTAAAGTATCAAGTTCACTAAACGCGAGGGATCGAAGAAAAATTAAGACAACAGCACAAAGTATTCTACAAACAACAAATCTAACCTAATTTGATCCTCGGAATTCTGGATTTTGTCAAAGAAGCAATAGAGCAGAATTCAGGCGTTGGACATGAAGTATTTGATAGGTGCAAAAGGTGTTACTAGACAGGACAGAATTAGAGACAGGAGAATAGGTATGATATAACAGACAACGAAGAGATATAAACGGACAACGAAGTGATCCTATAAGGCACACATCGCTAACCCACCTGTGGAGGCAATTCTCATCAATCACGGATACTGATCAATTTCCATCTCTTTTTGAAAATAAATCTCAAAATCCATTTAGACCCTGATAGTAAATCCCATGTACAAATAGTTTCTTACTTGAAAGATAACTTTAAAAATCATTTTTAGGAATTGGAAGAAAGTGTAACTATTTATTGTTTCATAAAAAACGATATCCAACAGTTTGCAACTTGTGTTATGCAAAAAGTGAAGTGACAAACTGTTCTTTAGTCTCAAGTACAAAATGTATCTGATCTAAAGTAAATAAAGACAAATGTTCAGACCTATGCATTTTGCCTTGAAAGTGAAATCGTTATTTCATCATCATCATACATCAAACACTATGGTCCACTGCTGGATATAGGTCTGCCTCAAAATTTTCCACTTCTCTCGATTTGGAACTTCTCTTATTCAATTTGGGCATATTTCTTGGATACCATCCTACCAGACGTCTTATACTTTTCTGAGCTTTCTGTCTTGCGTGCCCTACTCAGTTTCATCCAAGTGTTGTTATTTTCTCAACAACATCTCGGACCCTTGTTCTTTCTCTTATAATGGTCTGGTATTTGGGTCTTTTCGCGTAGAGTAATACTTAACAATTATATTTCAATTTTTCGTTGGGGTACAGGTATTCTAGTTGCTGATTACCTTGTTAGTATGGGGGTTTTAGCCCCATAAGTTACTTTTGGAAGACCTTACGTTTTAGGGAAAGAGCCATAGCAAGATGAAAAACGTCCATCAGCACTCCAAGTGCTCTATCAGCCTTATCAATCTGTTTATGGACGTTTGATGGTCTCTACTGATAGATTTCATGACCTAAATATTTATATGATGGAACCACAGGTATACCATGGATGAATATACACTGGCTCAGGTTGGTCATCATTTTTGTTTTCGACATTTTTATCGCCAAGCCTACATTTTGATTCCACTGATAACTGTAGGAGCATTTCTCTTGCATCTCAAACCCGATTTGACATGATGACAATGTCGTCGGCAAAACGAAGATGATTCAGATATTCTCCTTCCACGTTTATAGCTCTTTCCTCCCAATTCACTCTTTAAAACATGTATTTCAATAAGTTGGTGAATAGTTTCGGACATAACCTGTCACCTTGCCCCGCTTCAGGCTCAATCATGAATTTATTAGTGAGTTCAGGGAGAGAGACTTGTGAAGTAGCAAACTCGTAAATATATGTTATGATATTTATGTATCTAGTATAGATTCTACAGTCGGCCAAGCGTTATTTACTTCAACCTATTTGTGCTAATATTTTTTCTCCTATAAGAAAATAAACTGCAATCGAATAACAAATCAACATTTAGATAATTTCATTCCAATTGCTGTACAACACTATACTCCAAACTAAACGAAAATTATCGATAAGTTTTAGTGTAAGCCTCCTGATTGAACATGCATATTTTTAGCTGAAGATATTTTTTGTATTTGCAACTAATAATGGTTATAATTCTAATATGATTAACAGTATGCTTTCTCGTGAACAATTTATTCCTAGCGATACGAATGAAAAATATTATATATTAAATTGTATTTGTAAATGGCAATTCTTGTTGAAATATCAAATTCGAATGAACGAAGTGACAAGTACATTAATTTTAGGCACCTGTCAGGTGAGCGTAGCCAGTTCAACTACTTGATTCAAATATTTCAAAAAAAAATCATCAAAATTCAATATATTCCCAAATTATTTCGGAACTATAAGAGATGGATATAGTACATGCTGATACAATTCCATCTGAAATTTGACGCTTCATCTGATGGCGATATAAAAAATGGCACGTGCCATTTGAAAAATTGAGTTATTGCTATTTGAAAAAGGCCAAATTGAAAAAATCATACAAAACAACGCAAATAAATTTGACATGAGTAGACTGCTTTAAAAATTCATTGATCCTTCTTCTATCCACCCAAGCAAAAAACGTGTCTGTAGTGCAAAAGATCTGTGAGCTACAATTTTTTTAAATGTTCCTCAAAAATCGAGTTTATAACAAAAATAATTAAATCTGTCAAAAGTTTCGACAGATAAGTGCCACCAACTTGGGTATTTTATGCCTTGCTCAAATGTCGGTTCCAGATGTATAATAAAAAAGGTAGATTGCCATTTGAAATAACAAAGTGATGACCCACTTCCGGTATAACCGGAAGCGGTATCACTTCGAAAATATTTCGCTTCAATTGGAAATCGCTAGTTATGGCCGCGTATAAAATTTCAGCTTGATATTGAAATTGGAACTCAAAAAGTTTTTAACGGACGGTCCCGGTGGATATCCCTGTATATAGCACATCCTTTTAAATGTACTACTTATCTAATGAACCACACTGGAGTGAAACGCGTCATGTCTGTCAATATGGTGAAAATTTGAACATCATTGTTTTATTCGATTGAAAAATGTATATCGATTTTCATCAAGTAACGACATCCCCAATCAAATTATTGCAAATGTTTCGTTTAAAGTGATGTATCATTTTTTTTTTACGATTGTATGTAACATGCCATTATGGCTGCAGTTACTAGTTTATTATTAGTTAATTAATAAAATTTTAATTAGGTTTGCTTTCGCAAACCTCCAAAAAAGTCGATCACGGTTTTTTTCACACTATAAAGGCTCCTTTTTTTCTTCTGAGGTACATAACAGTAAAAATCAGACGTGATATTCAAAAAATTGATATACCACAGACAATTTTAGAGTATTTTCCTGATTTAAGTGTCCGTACTGAAAAGTGTTTCTTGAATAGTTTTTTGAAAAATGTAAAGCATCAACGGATATTTTTATAGTCGGAGATGCTTCGTTTTCAACTGACAGAGTTGTACACATTCAGAAATTTTCCCAAATTGGCACACCTGTATATTTATAACTATCAATATTAACATCCGTAATCCACTCACTAATTATTAACACAACACAGTTAATTTGTATTTCAAATTTTATTAAGCTCCTCCCGAATTTATGACAGACGTATATCTCGAAATAGAACAATATTCAAAGTAAACGCACCTGGCATTGTGTTTATTCAAAGTCGAAACTAATCGGCAATCAAGGTTAACAATTCTTTCAAATTGGGTAATAACAGTCACTCATTATCGGCATTCAATTCAGTTATATGGATGTATGCGGATTTTTCTCATCGAAACGTTGTCATGTTTGAAAATGGGACTAGTGATGAGAAATTGAAGGACAACTGAGGTGGGCGACTCTATTTATTTATTGTGATTGCAACCAAGTAACCAGTTAGTATACCTGTGGAAAATATTAGTATGAGGCAAATGTTGCACCGATAGAAAAATTATTACCCAATAATTTTACAGAAGATATACAACCATCACAAATATGTAGGAATATTTGGTATTTCTTGGTTCATTATTGAACAGCTGTTATTGCATGATTAAAAGGTCTAAATCTGCAACGATATTAGATACTCTTCTTCCAGAAAATTAATTGAAAATCCAAATTAATCTAGTTTTCGTGAATAAATTCTAAATAGAAAAATCTCATTCAATAAATAGTCCAACACCTCCTAAGCATGCTTGAAATTAAATCTTCGAGAGATTCTTGGGGGATATATGTCAAGTTAGGAGAACATCAAACGATTTTTACCGACTTCTAAACTCATGTTGATGATGTATAACGCCTTCTTGTAATTCTAAGCATACACAATCGAATTCAGATAAGATGATTGAGGAGGCCAATTTATTTATTGTGATTGCAACCAAGTAACCAGTTAGTATACCTGTGGAAAATATTAGTATGCGGCAAATGTTGCACCGATAGAAAAATTATTACCCAATAATTTTACAGAAGATATACAACCATCACAAAATGTAGGAATATTTGGTATTTCTTGGTTCATTATTGAACAGCTGTTATTGCATGATTAAAAGGTCTAAATCTGCAACGATATTAGATACTCTTCTTCCAGAAAATTAATTGAAAATCCAAATTAATCTAGTTTTCGTGAATAAATTCTAAATAGAAAAATCTCATTCAATAAATAGTCCAACACCTCCTAAGCATGCTTGAAATTAAATCTTCGAGAGATTCTTGGGGGATATATGTCAAGTTAGGAGAACATCAAACGATTTTTGCCGACTTCTAAACTCATGTTGATGATGTATAACGCCTTCTTGTAATTCTAAGCATACACAATCGAATTCAGATAAGATGATTGAGGAGGCCAATTTATTTATTGTGATTGCAACCAAGTAACCAGTTAGTATACCTGTGGAAAATATTAGTATGCGGCAAATGTTGCACCGATAGAAAAATTATTACCCAATAATTTTACAGAAGATATACAACCATCACAAAAATGTAGGGATATTTGGTATTTCTTGGTTCATTATTGAACAGCTGTTATTGCATGATTAAAAGATCTAAATCTGCAACAATATTAGATACTCTTCTTCCAGAAAATTAATTGGAAATCCAAATTAATCTAGTTTTCGTGAATAATATCTAAATAGAAAAATCCTATTCAATAAATAGTCCAACGCCTCCTAAGCATGCTTGAAATTAAATCTTCGAGAGATTCTTGGGGGATATATGTCAAGTTAGGAGAACAACAATTTTTGCCGATTTCTAAACTCATGTTGATGATGTATAACGCCTTTTTGTAATTCTAAGCATACACAATCGAATTCATATAAGATGATTGAGAAGGCCAAGGTGAAACATTGAAACCATACAGATTAACAAAATTCGAACAGCAACACTGTAAAGAGAAGAATTTCGTGCAGGAATAGGAAGTTTTTCAAAGTTGATGCAGCATATAGTAGCACAGACACTTGTAGAATCGAATAAACGCAGAATTCGGCATTCAGTTGTTAACCAAAATGGGATCAGTTATGCGCTTGAGAGATTCCATCCAAAACTATCATAATAACTTCTCTGTAGTGTACTTTCTGGAGTTCTCTAATGCTCTGAATCTGAAGCACTATCCACCAAACTTACCATTTTTGATATAAGATTTTTGAAATAAAAAAATAATTCCTGTCCAATAGTATGTCTTTTCTTGCTTGAATGAATGAAGTCCCTGTAAGAACTTCCCGTCGAGCTGTTCTGTATAAACATGAGGTCGATTCTTTCATCAAGACGTATGCCTGTCAAAAATATCAATGATCCTCTTTACTTTCTCAAAATGTTTGAGCATGCTAGAAGCGGTTATAAGAATCCTCACCCAATTCTCCCCAAATACAGATAAATACCGAATCTTGACTCATCACTGAGAAGAACTATGTCCCATCTCTGGTGAAATCAAAGATTGGGGAGGAATGGTAATCCGGAAAAATCTGTATGACATACTTCTATGCATTGAAAACATTTGGCCCACTTTCTACAACCCTGGATAACTCTCGCTGTAAACGTACTAGTAAAATTTTTTTCCTTGTTTTCACAACATCTTCAACATTTTATTTATTTTATACTTCTATCGCTAAGGGACTCTTCAAAACATTATTTAAAAGCTCAATTAAAAATATCCGATATCAAGGTTATTCGGTTGATTTGAATTGTGGAGGCCGTTACTTGACTACATCAAAACCATGATATAAATGAGATAAAAAACACAAGGTTTAACTTTAATCTACACTTTATTTGAAAGAATTCGACGACTTTTCGCTGACACAGCAGCTTTATCAAGAATGAAAAACAGAATGAAGAGTATGGTATTATAAACAAATCGTAGAACAAGTTGGATGAATAACAGGAAAATCCACACCGAGCCATTGTACAGTTAGTATGAAAGGTAATAAAAACTAATTAAACAAGTTAAGTAGGGGTGAGTAATTCACATCTACCTGTTCATTCAAAAGCTTGTCCGAATGTTTGTATCTATTTATTTCTAATGCTTCTAGGAGATCTAATTCTGGACTTTTGATTTTATATGTAATATGTCAAAGTTTTTATTGAATGAATGGTTTTCTTTTATTAGGTGGTTTGAATAATTTGAATCAGATTTATTTTATCGAAGCTACGTTTATGTTCAGATGACATAAAGACTATAAAATATTCAACAGTTCAACATTCTGCGGTTCTGCAAGTACAAATATTAAATCCTTTCTCGTCAAACAAAATCTTAATATAACTTTCAAAACTTCTAATAACTTAGGTGAACATATTAAAAATAATAAATCTCGTGTTGAAAATCAAGTAAATCAGGAATCTATAAACTCAATTGCGGTTCTTGTGATAAAATTTATATCGGTTGGACCTATAGGAGTTTTGGCATAAGAACATCTGAACATAAACGTACCTTCGATAAAAATAAATCTGATTCAAATTATTCAAACCACCCAATGAAAGAAAACCATTCATTCAATAAAACTTTGACATATTACATATAAAATTAAAAGTTCAAAATTAGATCTCCTAGAAGCATTAGAAATAAATAGATACAAACATTCGGACAAGCTTTTGAATGAACAGGTAGATGTGAATTACTCACCCTACTTAACTTGTTTAATTAGTTTTATTACCTTTCATACTAATTGTACAATGGCTCGGTGTGGATTTTCCTGTTATTCATCCAACTTGTTCTACGATTTGTTTATAATACCATACTCTTCATTCTATTTTTCATTCTTGATAAAGCTGCTGTGTCAGCGAAACGTCGTCGAATTTTTTCAAATAAAGTGTAGATTATAGTTAAACCTTGTGTTTTTTATCTCATTTATTCGGTTGATGAAAATTATTTCATTATAAGTAAATTGTTTCAGTTGATGATGAAATTAACCTCCACAATCTGCTTCACATGCACTAAGACGAGGGTGGGAGCTTCCTTTTTCGTACATCTCATTACTCTTTCCTTTCTTCGAACTTAGAAAACATTCAACAAGTATTGGCTGCCGATCTGAAAAATGGTCCACGAACGGAGAGAAAAGATGTTCACCTTATTTTTATGTGTGATTTTCAGGTTTGGTCTAATGATATAATCGTTTCAAAAATTAACGAAGCACAAATATTGCCCTGACATTTGCGAATTCTCTTTCATAAGGGATTTAAGCTAATATTCAACTTCCTCTTTTTAAATTAGAGGATGAGCTATTTTCAAGCTCTTTTAATTTATAGCCTGGAATAATTTGCAGTGCTACTACTATCTTTTCAATAACTAGAAGATGGCCCAATTACAAATAAATCAACTCTATAAACCATGTGGTGCATTAATTTTCAATTAATTAAATCGCCATGGAGCTTTATGCGTCAATAATATTAATTTATAAAGTATTCTCATTTGAATAGAATGAACTTTTTTCTAATTCA
The DNA here is from genome assembly GCA_013387265.2 of Cryptolaemus montrouzieri. Lineage (NCBI taxonomy): Eukaryota > Metazoa > Arthropoda > Insecta > Coleoptera > Coccinellidae > Cryptolaemus > Cryptolaemus montrouzieri. The sequence goes on from JABFTP020000165.1 coordinate 37,260,086, forward strand.
AGCAAAAGTAGTTTTGACGTCTTTAAATTTGCTTCCATTTATATAGGCAATTTAGAAAGCTGATGAGTAATGATTGGTGTTGCATCTATATCCAGAATACATACTATTATTATACTACTTAATAGCTAAGTTATCAAAGAATGTAGTTCTAGCACTGTCCTGCATCGTGTTTCGCCGAAAGGGAAATGCCTTTAGATAATGCGATTTGACTACCACATCTTGGATCAAAATCTTCTTTTACATGATGAGCTGTACGACTTAAGATCAAGAGAGGTAGTTTCTACATTGAGAACCATTTTGGCTTGGCAGTTATGTTGTACACATGCGGATGCTTCATTTTCGTTGCCAACCACAAGATCGCATCGGCTCCGACAACCAAAAATCCATCGAATTACATAAAAGTGTTGCCTGGCTTTATCAAGATCTTGATATAATGGCAACAAGCTTTTCAATTTTTTTAGAACGTCATTTGCCTTACTCAATGAGCTTCTTGGTAAGGTTAGTTTAGATAGAACTATACGATTTAGCTCTAAGGTACAAACATGACGAATTACATTCAGCATGGTGTATTAAAATTGTATTTGATTTCCCTTCTTCAATACGAATGTTTCGAAGTATCCACTGAAGTCTATGCAGATCACCCACCAATTTTCGCGACTGTGTTTAGGTCACTTTTGTCCACAGAGCAGGTCAGTTACCCTTTGCATTTCCCAAGAATTCAATATCAATACACATGCTCAGACATCACTAGTGAAGGGGACTGTAATGAAGGGCGTGAGCCATTTTCGACTTCCATCACCCTGTGCATTTCGAACATAATACGCGATTCCCGTTCATGCGTCCAGCTCGAGATGCAAGAGCGGTAATAGCTCTCACACGAGCGCCTCGAAGGCTCGCGCTCCCCATTTTAGTTTCTCGTGAGTGCGTGCTATTCGCAAGCTTGAACCGTACAGCTTTTTTGTTATTATTATTGAACATTAACAAAGCCAAGGTGAACCTATATGGCTCAAATTACAAAAATACAATTGATTGCAATACATCAATGAGTGAAGGATGAGAAAGGAAAGAATAATAAAATTCAACCACAAGTAACCACTAGAAAGTCTATGTATTGCTCCGCGTAGACCATCGATCGAAGGTATTTTTGAGCTGTTAACTACTTCATCGAGCAGCTTATTCCATGAGTGAAATATTCGGTTCGATAAGAAGTGCTCTCTGGACGTGCATGAAAAGTTTTCTCAGTATAACTTGAAGTCATGACCTCGAAGACGTGTGCTGTTATTCAGACTAAACATGGTTGAAAGGTTTACTCCAAACAGATGGTTGACTGCCCTATAGGTGACTATGAGGTCACCACGAAGTCGTCGATTTGCAAACAGTGAGAAATTCAGAAGACGAAGGAGATCCTCGTATGAAGGGCGAACAACTCCGAAGGGCATTCTCGAAACTCTCCGTTGAATAGATTCCAGCGAGTTTATATTGCCAAGCAGATGAGAATCCCAGACAGGTCCGGTGAATTCCAAAATTGGTCTGATGTAGGTGGAGAAAAGGGCGCGACAGGTATTGATGCTGCATTTCCCAAATATCTTCTCCATAAGATACGACGTTCTGGAATCTCTTATGCATAGGATGACACATTTCTCGGCATTAAGAGGTATCAACCATGCCTCACACCAACCTTAAACAATTGTGAGTATGACGGTTTTGTAGTAGATCAGCGTAAATCTTTGTGTCATCTGCGTAAATGGAAGATGTAGGTAGGTGAGTAGACTAGGTATATCAACCGTATAAATCAAAAGTAGCAAAGGTCCCAACACGGATCCTTGCGGGACTCCGCTTGAAACTGGTTTGGGAGCAGAAAGAGAATTACCAATCCAGGAAAGAACACCACCGCGAATACCGAAGTATTACAGTTTCGCGAGAAGACGTCTACGTGGGGCTATCGAAAGCTTTGGCGAAATCTGAATAAGTTACGTCAATTGAAGTCCCTGAATCGAGCGCAGTGGTGCAGTCATGGAGACATCTGAGCAGATTAGTGATCACAGACCGATCCGGTAGGAAGCCATAATCATTCTCTCACAAATTGTCGAGACAATCGATACTAAACTTATGGGTCTGTAGTTAAGAAGAAAAGATCTAGTGCCTTTCTTGAATATTAGGGTAACTGAGGCAAGCAAACACTGTGTCGGCAGCAAACTTGATCTGAAAGACTCGTTGAATATCACACTTAAAGGTGACGATAGAGATGAGGCGCAATTCTTGAGGACGCTTTGTATGAAAGGGGCGTAAATGATCGTTTATCACATCGGATGAAAACAAAACATGTCTGCTAGTTCTATCAAAAGCCCACCAAAATTTTGAATATGATGGATAATCAGTAAAAGCGCAAATATATTTCGTCAGCAAAAACCCCAAATTAAACGCAAGAACTCGTACTACCACACACAAAAGTTCAATAGTTTCCACCTAAATTAGAATTATTTTTTGAATTTCACTGAATGAATGAAACGACTTGCGTTTGGACTGAAAACACAATTTTTTCAATAGTACTATGTGGAGGTACTCAAGGCTATTAATGTTTAATGAAGATCATCAAGTGATGAATAATGATAGGATTTTCTGATGTTCACCACATTATATGGTTTTTCATATTTAAGTAGATCTATAATTATCAACACAGAAATCTATAATGAATATGGCATATGTGGGAAAAATTACAATTTTATATAAGAAGTTTTAAACGAAACTGAATCCCAAAGATTCTTGCTGTTGACATTACTGTGATGAGTTTGATAAAATTCTATTTGGTGAAGCTATAATTGCTTTGTTCTCGTGATGATTGGAAAGTTTCGTTATTCAAACTCCACAACAACAACAAGGAACCATTTTGTTAGACGATAAATTTAATGGGCAGTCAAAATGCCGAGTCTAATGTAGAAACAATATTTTCAAATCAATCAGTTTATTTAATTCTGACCTACCCTAACTTTTTTTGTATATCTGATTGAAAATATAACCTGCATTAAGTGATAAGGAAGGTATACAGAACATTTAATCCGAGCTAAAAATAATTTTTTAACCTAACCCAACAATTTTGTAAACTTTCAGATTGGCGCTAATTTTCTGGCTCATATGAATAAATCCAAGATTCATCAGCACTGACAATATTGTTAACGCTTTTAGACTTCCAGAGTTAAGACGGTCCAGGGTTTTTTGACTCGAATTACTCTTGCAGCTTTCTGTTTTTCGGTGAAGAGATGCGGTATCTCACAGGAAACTAATATTTGCACACACGTTTCTTCGTTTTATGTATTGAGATCTTTGAAATCCGAATAATGCCTCAATCTCGATATGTTGCATGCCGATCTTCCTTGATAATCTTAGGCACAACATCCACATTTTCTTGAGTAACCACAACTAAACCTATTGCGTTTAAATCTTCGATACCAACAGAAAACCTTCGACAGGTATGTTACTTCAATGCTGAAAACAGAAACCAACCCGCTCCAACATTCTTGTTGGGATAAATGTAGAAAACTATTGCGTGGAAATTCTCGAGGTTTAATTCCATTTTTCAACTAACCTGTCAACGTTGACAGTTTATTGTAGCTAAAACGCATAGAACTGAAATTACGAATTTATATCAGCAAATCATAGAGGTTGATTTTTAGTACTGACAGTTTATTAATGGTTTCCTCTATGTCCCAACATGCAAGACATCTCTCGTACCAAACAACCCTCGTATATACGCCATATTAATATCTATGAATGTCCTCTGAAAATATTGAAGGTGATCCTTTGAAAATGAATATTCATTCATCCAATTGAAAAGAAATATGTCTGATCACTTTCAAATAGTTTATGAAGGCAGGCTAACGTCGAACGTGGTGAAAAATTATATTTTTGTAGTTTTAGGTTGAAAATTTGACCTTATGATCTATAATCATCGCACATAATTTCTTGGGAATATGTGATTTTATATAAGTGAAATATTTTTATTGGTAGACATGTGTTCATATCGTGATATCTTTTATTATGAACTTCATAAGAAATGGCAATTTTTTACTAGGAAAAACCAGTTTCATAACAATGAGATATCAAGGATTTAACGATTTCACATTTGGTACAAATATAAGAATGTTACTTCTCTGGAAAATTATAGTATCGAATAATAGGAAACAAAATTGTTATATTGACAAATCGAGGAATATGATATCAATTATATTACGCCAAAAAGACATAACTGTCCAAATCTGCAAGTTGCAATAACATTTAATAAATATCAAAAACTAACTGATGCATCAAAATTTCAATAAACTTTCTAATGTTCCTCCGGATCTCCCAGATTTCATTTTCAGTTTACTTATTCATATCACAGGAATGCCTAAAAAAATCATTATTTTTAGAAGTTATCCAAATTTTGCGACTTCATTCGTGATTTTCCCGGATTTTCTTTCTTCTGGAAATGTCCCCAGACACAAAAACAACCAAATCAATTTTTCTGATCATTTCGTGTTTCTCAAATTGAAAATCGTGAAGTTATGTTATGTTACCTGTAAATGAATAAATAAAAAAATTGTTCCTATCATCATTAATGATCGGAGGTTCAACAAAACTATGATTTAGTTTTTCGAATTTTAATTTCAGATATCTTTTGTATTTATTTTGAATTTTCTTCTTTAAACACTTTTTCATAAAAACAAAACAAATAGAAAATAACCAAGTATTACGTTTATATTCTCAGATATAATCGAAAATGCATACAAGAATTGATATTTTCATAGTTTGTCCGAAGTTTTTTCATGAAAATGTTGCGAGATCATATGGGTGAGACAAAAAATTTACGACATATTTAGGTAATTCCTATCGTTAGTTGTAATAGACAATACCTACAAACAGCATAACTTTGGCAAATTATCCAAATTTTTCCTTTCTGATTATGCCGTATTTTTTCTAAAAATATTTTCTTGAACAATTACGAATAAAATAAAAATTGAATCAACAAGTATGTCATCCCTATTATCAGTTATATAATAAACTTTCAAAAAATATAGCAACTTTTGCAAGTTTCCAAACTTGCCTACTTCCTTAATATTTTTCTCCTAAAATCTTCTCATAACGTATAAAACAAAGAAGACATTGAACAATTTCAATTCTCAAACTGAAGTTACGACCTTGAAATCATAATATATTCTGACTTTCAGTTCTTCCCTTATTCTAAAAATTTCTGGGCAGCTTTTCCAACTTTTTTTTCCATATAAACAAGATTCGAAAGCGTACGAACATTTTGAAACAAAAAATTGCCAAATCTCTTCAACCATTCTCAAATTATGCGCAATATAATGGACAACACTTACTAATTATACACATCGTCCCATTATTAGGTATCGTTGTTTTGGCAGAATATTCTACTCATCGAAATAACACAAAAAGTTCTCGATAATACTTGTCGGAAGGAGGAGGTTGAAAAAAATTCTCCCTATCTTTTTCCTGGATGAATTTCTGTCATTTTGGACAACAATATTAAAGAAAAATCCGTTTCTTTTCCGGAAAAAACTAGTCTTATTGAGAGCCGCTTAAATGAACTGTTTTTACGTAAATCGAATAATAAATTTTACAGAATTTCTACTCTCATGCAGAGCCAAAGTATTCTCTAATCTCTACCTATCGTTTTTTAGCGGAATACGGAATAAATGTTTAAAAATCAACCCTAACCTAACCTAAAAGTGTTGGTTCTATGAACAGTTTATAGTGGACTCCGAACTTCTTCTAGACCGTGCCATGTTAACTGCCATTTCATCGGATTACAAGTTATCTGGCCTTCAGTGGTTATAGCCTCTCGGCCATGTATCTAAGCTCAATGTAATTACTTTGTTAAATTCACTTTCTTGTTCAAGGACAACACCCATAACTCGAACTAGGATTCGAACCGAGAACCTTGACTTAGCATATTCATGCATGCGCACTAACCGAGCCACCACCCAGGTGTTCAAAAACCTAAAACTGCTACCCCCGCAATGGTTATGCACTTCTATCTGCGGAACCTTCAAACATTCTCATTTTTCATCTTAGCACGTTTAAGGGTCTTATTTCCCTTAATTTTTTGTGTTATTTCGATGAGTATATCTTGCCAAACGAAAGATAAAAAATCGATATTTAAACCATTATAAATGAAGTTAGATACATTACAGAATTATAGATCCCTTTTATGAAGCCTTTGAAGTTAATTTTACGAGATCCGTATAAAAATGGGGAATTCCTACGATTTATAAGTAGTTAATTTTTGCCACAAACTTCAGATTGATGTGATGTGACCACAAATAGAATCTATTGTATCTTCTTGAAAAATATTCGAGGAAGCTTAGTTTATTATTTACTTTTTTATTGTTGAGATAAAATTAGAATTCCCAGAAATATAATGCCGAGTTTATGTGTTTGATGTGAAAAATCATGCGAGATTCACAATAGTATTATGCTCTCAAAGAAATTCAAATATTTTTAGGTGAATACTAGTCTAGTAGAGAAAAATTGAAGCAGTTCGGACGTGAAAACTGTGGGCGTATTGGGCGATTTTTGGATGGGTGAAATCCTATGAGTTTGGGATACTGTCACACTATTTCGTCGTCACCCTGTGGCATGCGCAAGTGCGCAATATGCAGAAATTCTACAAAATATTGGGCAACGAAGATAATTATGATTTCCCTGGGACACCCTGTACGAGACAAAGGTGAATATTTTTGTAATTATTGACTTTATCAACCGGTGGCGCCCAGTACCTTCATATGGTGCAAGTCTCTTCGATATACTAGCGAAGCACGGCGTTCAGTGCATCGGAAGTATTAGAAGGTGGAGGTTGAGTGTGATTTTTTAACTTCGATAGCGACAAAAAGTTCAAAGCGATCAGTTAAGTCCACTGATCCAGATTTCGAGAAAACACTCCTTGAATGGTGTGAGGAATGTGACTTTTCTGATCAAGATGGAGGACAAGCAGTACCAAATGAGGAAGAATTAGAAATATTGAGTAAGCATAGCAGTGATTCAGCATTGTCGGGTGATGACTAAAACAATAATGAAAGTGATGGCGAGAATTCGAACATAGATGAAGATTTTGATGAAAACGAAACGAATCAGAGATATTTGAATGGAAAGAATAGAGATAAATGATCCATCACGTAATACCAGAACACCTGCACATAATATAATAAAAGTTCCATTTCCAAAAGGAAATGCCCAAGATTTGGAACCATTAGAATCGTGGCAGAAAATTTCTTCTCAGGAGATTATGGAAATAGTTGTGCATTACACAAACATAAAACTACGGGAGTATCGTGACAAAGAAGGTAACAATAATCGTACTGAATTCAGAGATACGGACGAAACGGAAATCAATGGATTTTTGGGTCTCCTATTGTTGACGTCTGTGTTCGAATCAAATAATGAAGATATCCAAGATATTTTGCCACGGATAGTACTGACAGAGAATTATTCAGATTGGTTTCTTCCGCGCACCGTTTTCCGTGCTTACTAAAGTCCCAGAAATTCCAAATGCAAGGAAAGTGTGTTATCTATGTGATCCGATACTGAAAATAAAGACAAGTTACCTGTGCAAAATATGCAGAAGAGCTTACAGTGCAGTGCAAAAGTGTATGTAACTGGCGTAAACGAGCTAGAATGGCCTACTGAATGTATTTCATGTTTAGGTATTGCAGAATTTTTTGTGAAAGTACCTGCACATTGAAAATTCATTCCATAGAATACGTTCTAGTTTAGAATTTGAATTCATGTCACTTTTTCGTTAATTCTTCTCTTCATCATTTTCAATATTCACGCAATTTTGGGAGATATTTTTTCATTTCGGATATTTTATTTTTATTCTTTTGTTGTTGATTTGTTAGAGTGGTTGCAACTATTCAATAAATTTCTACTACCTTGTCATGTTTTCTTTCAATCGCAATGAAAAAATCTCACAAAACTAAACAAAGACAATAACTTTAGCATTTGAACAAGTTGAGGTCCTAGGGACCTACACGTAGTTAACGCAAAATATTCGCACCACGTCGGTTAAGGGTTAATATTATTATCATCTTCTTTCCACTTCTTCTACTTTACATTATTGAAATATATTTTAGTTTTTCTCTTCGATGTAACCAACTTAAAACCAAAAAAAAAGAGTATTGCATCACGTAAAATCTACAATTTACGCTCTTCAATCCCGTGGAAAAAAACATTTCTCATATTCTTCCTACAACTTTTAATTAATTGGCATTGTAGCAGAAACACAAATAAATGAAAATTTTACACTCTTCATGAATAATCCTAGATTCTACGCTTTTTATCAAATATAAGAAACATTAGAATGTAAAACATAAAGGCATGGAACACTCGAAAGAGATTAAATAATCGAAAAGTTAGGGGACTATCGACCATGCAGTTTTGTTCTAGCTTCGGCTCGTAAGTGACGTATACCATCCTACGATTTCCGAATTCTATCTCAACAATAAATCTTATTGATAAAGTTGCCATGTAAATTGTCGCCAACGTTTCATACTTGCATATTATTAATATTTCTTCTATCATCATCCTTGGTTAATATCATTTTAGAAGGATAGACCTTTTCTTCCAATATTCTAAAATTATCAATATTACTCTTTAGCTTTTGAGTGTGTTGTAAGGAATTTTGAAAATATTAAATGTTTCCAAAACACAAAATAGATAACTCAACATGTCTCAAATTATCTGAAAACTAGAAAAATTTGATAATCTACAGGATGTTGCATTCGAAATATGAAAATTGATACTAGCCACAACCACACGACGCACTCTCTATAAATAGTTTCCTGAAAAATGCACAAATGAAGATAATCAACGACATATTCCAGTGTTTCCTTTTTCGGAAACGCCTGCATTTTTTATCATCGGATTCATTCCGTGTGGCACACGAACACTATTCAACATTTGCTACAGTAATAAACAAAATTTGAAGTACTCACGTGTGTTTCATCCAATACATTCAATTTGTGTAATAATAATGATCCTATGTAACGCAAATAATGAATTTCAATATATGTATATTATTAAAATAACCATAAACGAATAATTACTGTGATACAATATGATAATAAGGTTTAAAAGTAAAACTTTTTATATAGAGTTTCTTTTCAAATAATCATTGTCTATCTTTTATCTAATTTTCAATAATGAATATTTTTTGTAATATAAATCAAAACTTTTTGATTTTATTTTACATCTTACGTATTTTTTTTTCATTTTCGTTTAAAAACAGTCAATGTTTGACGAGTATAAATTTTGCAATGTCTCTGCTATATATATATATATATATATATATATATATATATATATATATATATATATATATATATATATATGCAGTTCAATTTCAATGAAATTGATACTGAAAAACATGTTGTATTGGACACATCAAAATAAAGAAATATAATATACCTTCATTTTTATGTTGTGCGCTGTCTTCTGTTTTGATACTCTATGCTGGGTTAAGTGTGTGGTGAATACTATTACTGTGTACTATGAAGTAAATGATAATTAGTAACAGCATAGCTTTAGGAGGCTATTTTTTAGGTCGTGATTAGTGGTGTGCGAATAGTGTTCGAATCGAATGTCACTATTCGTGATCAATTTGACATAAATATTCGTTTTTAATTCCGAGTATTAGATATATTTAATCGAAAATATCTTCGCGTAACTATTTTAAGGTATACAATGCGATTAATTATTCACGCAGAATTGATCCAAAAATTTCGTATGAGTATTTAGGGGTGTGCGAATATTGTTCGCATTGAGATTATTTTCAACAGCTGGAGATATTGTCACGGACAAGCGTATATCATTATCATCTGCTTCAGTGTCTTATTTATTATTATTAAAGAGAAATTTGTAACTATATGTAGTTTAATAACTTTGTTTTTCTAATCGAACATCTTCTGTTGCAACTATTCACTACCTTATTCAGATTAATTAAAACTGCTAGTAATAAATTTATCCATAGATTATATTATCTGCTTCATTTGAGGCCTGACAACGAAACGTGGTTTTCGAAAATGAGTTTGAAGAGGAAACAAATAATAACTATCAATAGATGCAGATCCGATCATCAATCCTGAAAGTAAACATCAAATACTGAAAATTGTACCTTCCTAGATGAGTGTAAATTATCACTGTAAGACCATCTTTGTAAATTAATTTTAGATTATTGTTGAAAGCCGTTTGAGCCATCGGCAGGCTTGGGTAGGCTGAAATATTAAAAAAAAAAAGAAAAAAAACAAAACAAAATTATATTATCTATACAGCATGACGAATCCCAGGTTTGAACATTCAAAATTCGAAAACTATATAAAAAATTGATGAATAGTTCAAAAATTTCGAAATTGTTCGTCCTTTTCAAATTATTCGCAAAATAACCAACTATTCGAATGATTCGTAAATTCGAGAAAATTTAATTATTCGGTTCGAATTTCGAATCGAATAATACTATTCGATTCGATACGAATAATTATTCGCACCCTAGTCACGGCTCGTGACTAGGATGCGGGTACTAAGTTTTTTTAAGGAAAGAAAATTCCAAAAATCTCAAGAGAAATTGATGAATTAAAAGAATAAAATGAGTCTTGTCGAATAACCGTTTTCGAGGCCTTCCTTTTTGAGATATGATTGATCAAATTGTAAAGATAAAATGCAGCTTTTAATTTTTCCTTCACCAAAAATGAAAACAGTTTGAATTTAACGAGGGCTTTATATCTGACTCCTTTCATTCATACGCCTTTTCTCGGAATGGATGAAAGCCGCTATTCCTTCTCGCTTTTTCATCAGAACTTTTTGGAAAAGTCTTATATAACCATGAAATAATTATTTTCTAAGACCCCGTTCTAATAGAAATTTTTCTAGAGAAATGTATATTTTCTTGAGATAAAAAGTAAATTACCTACAAACAAAATCTGTAAATGTGAAATTGAATAAGGTTCCTAAAAAATTCAAATTTTGGAAGCAGGTCCATAAATTTTTTTTGCTCAAAAAATATGTATTTTTCAGAAAAACACAAGACACCAAAATGTTTTCTATTAAGATGGGACTCGAGTAAATGGTCAAATTTTACTTTCCACAAAAATTCTCATAAGAAAACGAGAAGGGATGGTGGATTTCACCAATTTCCAGGAAAGAGGATGAATTAAAAATACTGACATGAAAACTCTCGTAAAACTGAGGATTTTGTGAAATTTTAACCTTTTTGCTTTACCACTCTGAGCACTCGTATCTGGAAAATGAGGGGCTTTGGAAAAAAAATTGATTTGAAAATTCTTCCTCATTTTGGAAGAGGAACCATTACCTGAAGTAGGGCTACGTACTCAGGAAATATATTGTATAGTCTACTCCACAATTTCAAATCGGTGATTTTTCGTAATATCAGCGATAACTTATTCGAATCAGAATTTCGTCTAGAAAAATTTATTAAAATGTTCCTTTAGCATATAAAAAATTGTGAGCTATTGGCAAAATACGGTAAAAAGAGATGTATTTAATTGTTGTAAGAAAAGATTCTCAAACAAGGCAAAATTTTGTCTCAAAAAGTCCAAAGTCACGAAGCTTCATCTCTCTTAATTTTAATACTGATTTAACTTTCAATATTTTGGACGACCTTCACGACGTAAGCGCAAAGTTTACTCAGTGAGCACAGCACAATTTTTTAGAGGTATTGGATATCAATTCAAAAATTTAAAAAATTTATGATATCATTTAAACATTTGAAGGAATGAAGTTCTGTAGTAAACTTTGTAATCATGTTTTCAAAGAGATTGGTAATTGTTAACTAACGAAGTGTTTTCAGACCTCGGCGTCCCTTGAAGACCAACAAAAACATTCTAATAAATAGTCTAGAAATGTTTGCATTTATGTAACTCTCCTCACACATAAACTTAACATGATTATGTTGCTTACTTTGTTCATCATAAAATATTAAAATTAGCCAAAATTGAGCATTTTTCAGTTTTGGTAATTTGAAAAATTTATGATAAACAAAATGAGCAATATGAGTACTTTTATGACGTAATCTATAGCTACATGTGAGACCAATTACTGAAACACTTTCTGAGGTCTTGAATGGAGACTGAGTTTTGAAAACATTTCGCAAGAATTGCTGAACTTTTTGACACATTAATTGAAGTTTTTTTCAAACGGGGGTCTTTAAATGACTCCATATTTTCCAAATCTTAAATTGATACTCTATTTTAGTTGCTTTTCTCAATCTGGAAACAAACCCTTGTGTCGTGAAGGTCACTCGGAGTCCTATAAAAACTTTAAATTAAGATTATTAATTAGAGAGTTGAAACTTTTTGATCTGAAATTTTGTTTTCTTCAAGAATCTTTCTGATTCAGTTTCTGAATTATTTGTGTAAAGCGCGAAAAGCTAAATACCCATTTCTTCATGTCAACAATAATATATTTGAATACTTTAGTTTTGTGTTATTGTTGAAATAGGAATAACTCAATGAAACGAGGAAAAACTTTTTTTTCTGATTGTTGTTATTGTCGATGTTTCTGAGGATTAAGCGGCAAATTTTCATTGCCGCGTCAATGTTATTTGCAGCTTGTGAACAATATTCCTACCGTTTAGATATACATGTTGCCGCCAGAGCTGCTGATACTGGCTCCACCTGTGTGGTTCCTGATCCTGCACTGATTGGACGTGTGTCAGGGTACCTTGCATAACCCCTACAGGAACCGGAAGTCCATTCAATTGAGGGTTCTGAGCTACGGGCGGCAATTGGTAATCCATTTTAAATGTTCTTCTTACACCAATACCACAAAACTCATGTCAACAATGCATTCTAACTCAAATACCGCACCGTCCTCACGAAAGAACCCGATCAAGGATACTGCGCGGTATCGGTAAAAACGCTCTTCTTCAACCGGAGCCGGAAGAACAACTAGCATCCATAGACTAGCAACTGTTGGCTGTCAGTCCGTATCCCACCGGACCAAACACATGCAATGCAGTCAACACGATCCTCTTGGAAACCCGCGAGAGTGAATGGGTCCGGAGTCGCGGGTGGAGGGGGAACACTCTCAGTTTTACCGGAAGCGAGACGGTGTCTATACAAGACTATTGTTCTTTTTCTTTCGCGGTGTTACAGAGCTAGATGCGAACAGTTTGACGACTTTTTTACGACTGGTTCCTTTCGATTTCGACGAGCAAAATTCGTGGGTCCATTAAACGCATTCAGCTAACACGAAAAGAGAAAGAAAAATAGTTTCGTGTCTTTGCACGGTTTCGAGAACTCTCACTTTTTAATTTGCAAATTATTCAGAATGTAATCGGATGATATGGAATAGTTGGTTGTAATGAAGTGATTCCCACGGAAGTTGGGATATGACTAGGCTTTTCCACATAATGTAATAAAAATCATGTTGAATATCAGGGCACCCCTTCTACAGGGTGCACAGATTTCGACGTAGTACTAGAGCTACGTGAAATATTGTGAATCGAGAAAAATGACCCCCTTCTTCGTACTCTTTTTGCATTAGAAATTCATTGCGAAAACATATTCACGCCAGCTTTCTTCGTCTTCGAGTTATTCGTAAAATTTTCGAAATCAGTCAAGTTCCAGTATCTAATTGATTTCTGAAATTATGTAAAAATAGTTTTGATATTTCACAGGCACTTTTTTACGTAGAACTCAACTACTTGTGGAATTGTTCTTTTGTCCAGCGGTTTTTGAGTTTAATGCAAATTTGCGTTTGCAACTTGGATTTTGTGGAATATAGTATTTGGTTCCTTTTCTAAAATATATCACATGTCCCTCAATTTGCTCATCCTTATGTGTTTTGATGATAAACCGGAAATTGTTAACTTCTTCCTAATTTTATCTAGTAAATCGAAGTTCATTCATAAAATTTACGCAGAATGATTTAAATAGCTTAAGAATCTTCTATGCACCCTTAATGCTGATTCGAAGATGTAGTATCGTTTGTAATAACGAAGGGACCATGCCTTACGAAAACTTTGAAAAGTTTGGTGTGATAGAATGTTATATTCGAAATAATTAGGATGGTGATGCTGCAGAAGCTGCTTATTTGGATCATTTTCCTAGGAATCGAGAACCTCATAAAATGGATTCGATAAATTGGGGGAAAACGTTATGAACCATAGTACATTCAACGTCCGAAGGAAATAAGAACAAGAAGTAGTTGAAGGGGGAAGATGTAACAATTGATGTAATAGGTAGTATAACTGCCAACCCTTAGAATTCGGGTAGGCAAATTAGAATCAAAACGAAAGAATCTAGGAGACGAGCGTTGATTATTAAAAGAAAAATAGATATAAACCTGATAAACTGAGAATATCCTGATTTTTACAGCCAAAATATTTTCAAACTCGATTCGATTTTTGCAGGAGGTTTCTGCAAAAATCTGAATAATTTACGCAGTAAACTGATGAAGTTCACATAAGTAGTGATGGAATATTCAATCGTCAAAATGAACATTGGTCGTCGGATGTAAACCCACATCGCCAAATCAATAATCAACGTCATTATGGGATTAATGTATGGTGACCATTGAAAGATAATCGCGTATTAACTTGTGTCAGTTTTTATGAAAATCTTTGTGCTAAATAAATTCCAACTCAAATCCAAATTCGAATCAATTTTATTATCCACACATATAATAAACTGGTACAATAAAATTTACTCATCAAATATTCTATGGGAGTCAATTCTAGAATCAAAATAGAAGAAAAATTAGACTCAAGAAACTCATGAATTTAGTAGTCGGATCTAAAACCACATTGCCATATTAATACTCAACTCCAAGGCCTATATGGTTTCAAAACTTTCGTACTTCATGGTCGCTTCGTTATTACAAACGAAATTATATTCACAGAATAGTTGTAACATGCTGGAAAAACATTGAATAATTACATGAATTGTCATTGCAAGAATTAATTTTTGAACTATCCTAAAAAGATTCCGCTTTGGCTTTTGTGCCGTTAAGACGTGTTTCTCATGTCGATGAAGTCCACGTGTATTGTAATCTGTTTGTGAAATACAAGAATTTGTAAATGTTATCCTAAATTATTGTGGAAAACTTAATTGGGTATTGGATAATCCAAGATTCATCGAGTGATGGGCCCAATTGGATTGAAGCTCGTGTAGATGGCCATTGTTGCCTTACACATTGTTGAAAGAGGAGAAGGAGATCATAGACCGATCGCAGAACGTTTTTAAGCTATTTTAATCATTCCATGTAAATTCTGTGAATAGAGAGTAACTACACTGGACCAACAAATTAACGCACAATTTCAATATTTCAAATTTCTTGGTAGGCAACTAATGATGTTTTCTTTTTCAAATATGTCCGGACATATACCAACAAAATAGTTTTTCTTTGGCGCATATGTTCCTCTCATGAGAGATGAACTGAAGAAATTGCATTGAGATTTTGCAAGAAGCCACCAGTTGTTGATCAATTTTTGCGGTTAATGTTCGTTCTTCTTGAAAATGTTAATTTTTGGGTTATAATACAACACGAATCACGAAATTTGACAAAGGCAGAATGTGGTGAAGCAGTAGTGTTAGATGACTAAGGTTAGACACAAGAATTGGCCAAAAGCTTGGGGTGTCTCATTCAACTATTACCAGAATGAACTGCAGGTGCAGGGATAGTGGTCGTCCTAAAAGGGGACCAGTCCCAGGACGACCTCGAACAACAACAGCGATCTTTAACCGTTATTCAAGAATTTCCTCGTTGAGACAACGGTTCACTACTGCTATGCACCTTCAAATGAAGCTTCGACAGAACAGAGGAGTGCATTGAATTTCTAGTTTGATAGTTTGATAGTTTATTATATTCTCACTTATTATTACAATATGAAATGAAAAATTTTAAAATTTTAAAATTCGTACAATCAAAATTGCAGAGCTAGTCAAAGTATAAATAAAATTGTAAAAACATTCAGAACATTGAGTAACTATACAAAATAAATAACAAACAGTGGCATGATACTAACAACAGTTAACACTTATTCAAATGAAGGTACTTAATTTAAAAAACTAGCTTCCAAATATTCACTAACTGAGAAGAAACTATTCCTTATCAGAATTTCTTTCACTGCTCTTTCAAATCCATTAATTTCCAAGTTGATGATATGTGTTGGCAATGTTATAGAGCTTTGGTCCCAATATATCAATATATATTTGTGTCGACGTCAAACGGTGATACGGTAGTGAATAGTCATGTCTCTGCCTTGTGTGGTGATGATGAAATGTCGAATTTCTGGGAAACATATCTTTGTCACTATGTACAAACTTCAGGCAGGTGAGTATTGTCAGACATGGAATGGTGATTATCTTTTCAGATCGAAAATATTCTCTGCAGCTCTCATTACTTCTGATTCCAGTGAAGGCTCGAATGGCTCTCTTGTGCTGAAGGAAATCCTAATGAGAATCAACCGAATTTCTCCAGAACAAAACGGAAAAAGACACTATGTATGGAAATAAGAGAAATAGGTGAGTCTAGCAGCCTGATGTGTGGCACAACTCTTCATACGTCTGATGGATTATATGACACTATTAAGCCTCTTCTGCATGTTTTCTATTCGAAACTTCCAGTTTAGTTTACTGTCCATATATACTCCAAGAAACTTCACATAGGTTGTTTCGATACTTGTTTTTGTGAAATGCAGTGTTTGCGTTTTTTCTTTGTTCAAAAGCATTCGGTTAGCAGCAAACCAATCCCCAATGTTATTCATGGCCATATTCGCATTCGCATCAGCAGATTCCTTAAAACATCCGACAGAAAAAAACGAGCTATCATCAGCGTACAGGAATAGATACAGTAAACCCAAATCATTGATGAACGTGATAAACAACAGTGGACCCAAAATGGACCCCTGTGGCACGCCAAGCATCGATGTAGACTCTTTCGACCATGTATCGCCCTAATAAACTCGCTGACATCTTTCCGTAAGACTTTAACAACTTTTTAATTGTACCTCTAATACCATAATAGTCAAGCTTTCCCAACAACAAATCGTGATCAATGGCGTGGAATGCCTTCGTCAGGTCATAGCAAGTCAACCTGCAGCACATCTGGTTATCTTGAGCTGCGATAATTGCATCAATAACTTCAACAATAGCACTTTGCACTGATTTATTCTTTCTATAGTTTTTGCATCCACTTTTGAAAAGAGGAATTATTTTCGCTATTTTCAACTCACTCGGAAATACTCCTTCAATTACACATTTGTTTAGAACCTTCACAAGTGGTATGGACTATTCGACCCCACTCCTCTTTATGGGGTGTGATGAATATCATAGATATCCATCGTATTTTTATTTTTTGAAGATCTGATGATCTTTTGGATTTCTGCTCTGGTGATGGGGATGAAAAATAAAGAAGATATCTGACTGGATTTCATATTTTCGAGAAATATTTCCGACAAATTGATACTCCTATGCGTGTTGCAGACACGTAGCATCCTATCGATAGGGGAGTTCTGTGCATTATTAGTTTTTCTAAAAGTTATAGAGAAGAGGTCGTGGTGCCTCAATGATTTCATAGGAACATTAAAAGTAACCATGTGCAAGATCTCAGGTACCTGAAATACGCAGTTCAATATTTTAAACAAAACCAAAATATCAGATATAGTTCTACGATTTTCAAGTGGCAATAAATTGAAATATTTACGGGCAGGAGCGTAGTCGTGGTTCAGGATAACAAAGTTAGTTTTGAAGCATATGAACCGTATGAATCTATTCTGAATGCGTTCAAGTCGGTTGGAATAACAATTATAACGAGGGTACCAAATACATGAGGCAAAATTTTATTTACTGCAGATGTAAGAATAATATAAAGTGATAAGTGATTTTACATATTTAAATTCCTTACTTTTCTTGAAAATATAACCCATCATTCGACTTGAACTATTTGCTATGCGATCTGTGTGCATCGAAGAGCAACTTCGAATCGAAAGTGACACCCAGATCAAAAGCCGTGGACACACGTCGCAGCAATGAATTTCCAATTGAGTACTGATCTTTCCTTTTCAATAGAAAAAATGATAGAGGAATGGTTTCTAGTAAAAGTTATCGTGAAACATTTATTTAAATTCTAAAAAATAATTGGTTTACTCTACAGTACTCAACCAAGTTATTCAAATCTAGTTGAAGATCAAGGCAGTCCCTTAAGCATGTGATAGATCTAAAAACTTTCAGATCGTCTGCATAGAGCAAGAATCTGGAATGCCGGAAACATTTATCTATGTCATTTATATAAATTAAGAAAAGAAGAGGACCGAGATGAGTTCCCTGCGGTACCCCAGGGAGTTTTGTTTTCAGATCAGTTGGGATTTTCTTCTTTTTCATTGCGATGGACGTTCACTAGTGTACAGTCGAAATGAGAGGTATGCCCAGTGCAACTTTTTACCTACCTATAGTTTTGGTGGAGGTTTAATAATGATGTGAGGAGGAATTTCTTTGAACATCTGCGTTGATCTAGTCATCTTAAATAATAGAACCCTGAATGCTCGGAGGTATTCTACAGATTTTTTAGAAGAACATGTTGTACCATTTACAGCATCATATTGTTAGGAATTACCTCCAAAATGACGAAAGACTTCAATGAAGTGGCCTGCATGAAGCACAGATCTCAATCTCATCGAAAATGTCTGGCACATTCTCAATAGAAGATTCAAAAGCCAGCAAAATCAGCTAGCTACTGAAATTTAAATTTAAAACGAAGTGGTTAACAGTGCTATACGCCCATTTGCATATGAATCGTAGATGTCATGCAGTAATCTTCTCCAGGGGTACAAATAGCTGGAATTAACAGGTTTTTGGGGACTTTTCTCAAATTTTTACCTTTTTCATTATCAGTTTCATTTCAATTTCTGTAAGTACCATTTTCATTTCGGTTTTCTAGCAAAAATAATTCTACAACATATCTTATCTCTTCCTGAATAAATTTGAATTTTCGATTTGCGTTAATTTCTTGTAGATGAAATTAGGGAAAAGTTACACGATATTCGGTTTTCCATGAAAATACGTCTTGGATGAAAAAATTGAGTGCACTTGTGATATATTTTCGAAAAGGAAAAACTTCGATTAAGGAAATCAAAGTTGCCTATGAGTCATATTTGAAAAAAACTGAATTTCGCATTAGAACTCTAAAATTTAAACACGTGATTCGATTTCCGATTAAAAATCATTCCCATTACATTCCGCTAGCAGAAAGTAAAAATTGGAACAGATAAGGAACCAGTTAACCGGGCAGGAATATTTTCAATAACAGTTGACAAAAGTGAGACTGCAACTGAAGCATCATACTATATGTTCCAGATAATTGCACGAAAGTGCAAACTAAAAAATTTTATCTTCGAAGAAAATTTCTATATAAAAAATATTAATATTAAGACAACCGATACCACTCCGGCAATGATGGGTTGTGATAAGGGCCTTCGATGGCGTTATATAGTAAAGATAAAAGTTTTCCGCAATTTGTCCGTTACCATTACATTATCTACCACCAAGCGTTATGTGGAAATTTTCTAAAGCTACGTTAAGAAATTTGTTGTGAACATTTTGAATAACATTAAAGCCCATTGCAAAGAATATTATTTAAAATCTTGATCGATGAAATTGATTGTTAGTATGGGGAGTTACTTTATCACTCTGAAATACGCTGGTCAGAAAGAATTCAGGTGCTGAAACGGTCTGAAGATGTTCCATCTGTCAGAGTTCAAATTTTGAACTACTTGATGGAATCAATTTGCAGCTTCAATACAGAGATAAAGAGCTAGCTAAAGTGATATTCGATACAAATGCATTCATCAAAAAGCTTCAGATTTGGGAACAAAACCTGAGTAACAGTGATGCTAAGCATTTTCCTATTCTTTCAGAAAAGATCCCAAAATCTATTGGACCCTATGATATTAACTCTCATTTAGAAAGTTGAAGGATAACTCCAGAAATTGTTTTAATTTACTTTAATGTGTCAATTTGTTGTCTCATCCTTGGGAATTGATATCCAACAGTTTGCAATTTGGGTTCTGCAAAAAAAAAGTGATTGCTTTTCGATGTGACCTTAAAATCGTTAGTCTCAAGTACAAAATGTATCTGGTCTATAGTAAGTAAAGACAAATATTCAGTCCTCCTACGTTGTGTTGCCTCGAAAGTGAAAGCGTTATTTATTTAAACCTATTTGTGCAAATCTTCATTCTCCAATAGGAAGTTTATTAAGAGCAAATAAAGCAATCATCTTACGGATGAACGGTAGGCTAATTGTATTTATATGACTATATCAGAATACATATACTTCAAATATTTGAAAAAATATCGATAAGTATGAGTGCAAACCATTCCTGTGGGCATGCATTTTTTTGTATTAATAATATTAGTTTTTTAGCAGTATATATATTTGTAATTGGAATAACAAGTGTTATCGAACCAGTCATCAATAAACAGGGTGTTCTATATGAATATATATATATATATATATATATATATATATATATATATATATATATATATATATATATATATATATATATATATATATATATATATATAACAGGCAATATCTCCGGTGTTATGAGAAATTGAATTGTGAAATGAAATGCACTGCTTTGTACTTCTGAAATGCCTTCGACTCACAACTTCTATGCTGGATGTTCCCTTTTACCTCTTTAGAAACAACCCCTAATTTAATTTTTCAAATTTCAACCCATGAACATTTATAGTGTCGTTGATTCTAAAATGAATTCAACGTATTGTGGCTTGTCAATTTTCACGTTTCAATTCTGGATATTCGCGATAAAAAAAGAAATATTTATTAGAAAATCTGAGAGTATTCCTAACAAACATACTCAAATCCCTATTCTTTATGAAATTTGAACAACAACGAATCTATAATAAATTGAAGTGGTAAAATTTTATCTTTTTTCATAAGAGATGTTCGAAATATCTCCCTTCAGCCTGCAGGCAAGGTTCAAACCTACGTTCTACTCCTCTCGTGCAGGAAGCTATAATCATAGCGGGTGTGATCGTGCGACATGCCGCACGGATCCGATTTTTTAGGTCTTCCACATTAGCTGAACGTACTTGATAAACAAGATCTTTTATGTATCCTCACAAGAAAAACTATAGGGGAGTCAAATCTGGAGAACGTGCAGGCCACTGAATTGAACCTCTAATACCAAACCATCCACTAGCAAATGAGTCATTTGAATAATTTGTCACAATATGTGCATTATGGGGAGGAGCCCCATTCACCAAAAAATCAAAATATTGTTGCCCTGTTAATGTTCCTTCATAAAATTGGGGCCCAATCAAATGTCCATGGAATAACGCGCACCAGTGTGGATTTTCTCTAGACCAGTAATGGGCGTTATGCTTATTAACTACCCAATTATTATGGAATCTACTCTCATCGCTCCAGCATATATAATTGAGCAAGTCTGCATGTCCTTGCATGAATGCGATAAAATCCATTCGACGTTCCAAATCGATTGGTCGCAATCCTTGTACTGAATGAATTTTAAATGGGTGGTACTTATGCTCTTTGAGTATTCTTTGAATAGTACTCTTACTAGTTCCCAGTTCTCATGCTAGAGTACGCAATGAAATATGTGGATTCACACCAGTATACGCCAAAATATTTATAACATTTTCGTCAGTTTTTACTGGAGTTCGATGGCGCCTATGTTTGAAATTCGGAAATGATTCTGTACTGATTTTCCGTTCCAACTTTAGAAATGCTGAATGCGGTGGTTGGTGACCAGCTGGAAATCGTTCATTATACAAATGAGCAGCGTCAAGACTATTTTTTCGACACCCCCCATAAATGAGCAACATATCCACATACTCATTAGCTCTAAATATAAGTGGCATATTTGCAGCTTATTGCACTAGTAAGTATCATATGGTTCTTCGAAATTGTATTGAAAAATATATTTCTATTTGCTTTTACTTCGCGGTTCATAAATACTCTTTCAAAAACTTCAAAATTGACGGAGGGTACGGTTGCATAGGAACACTTCATAATATGGTTCTGCGCATAAACTTTCATTAAGTTCTCTATGGCTTTGCGTTCCCTGTTTTTTTCATATCTACTTATTTTTCTCTGATGCTCCTTGCATTCTGCAGTCTATCGTTTTGAGTACGTTTATTTTTAGAGTTTTCAGAATATCAATGAAAAGATTCTTTCTTTATCGCCAACAGGCAACATTAAAACTTTGAAAACGATATACTACAATACTCTGAATTCATTTGGAAATTATTGACACTATAAAATTTTAGGGGTGCAGTTTGAAAAACTAAAGTTGGGTGTTGTTTCCTGAAAGTTGAAAGAAAATTTCGAGCGTAGAATGTGTGACTTGGAGACATTTCAAAAGAACATCGCAGTGCATTTTATTTCACAACTCAATCTCTCATAACACCAGAGATATTGCCTGTTTCCAAAATTTTGGGATATGAATGTATATAGTTAGTTAATTAGTGAGATAACACATAGATCATACTGAATGCTCTATTGTTTCTGGTAGTACCAATCTTTAGAAGAATCTTGACAAGTTTCATGATATTTCAGTGGTTTTTCAAGATATAGAGTGGTTGGAGCAATGCTACTTCTGTGAATTCAAACAATGAAGCAAGATGGTTTTCGTGTCTGAAAAAAAAACTAATATTTGATGAGTAAAAACAGAGTACAAGCGTACAAGGATCCGCATGATAATTCTCCGTATGAGCACCGAAGGCGCAGAAGACTCTGGAAAGCCCAAAGAAGTGATTACGTCGGAAAATTTCAAAAAATTGTTGATATTGTTATAACTGATCGCAAAGTGAAATTGCAGGAGTAAGCTGACGTCCTAAAGATATCAAAAGGCACCATATTCAATATTTTACATATAAATTTAGGCATGAAAGTCGAAAATCGAAGTGGATGTCGCATTTGCTCACAGTGGAACAAAAACAACAACGAATTGACGGATATGAGTGTTGTTGGAACTATTAAAATGCTATAAAAAGAATTTTTTGAAACCATGTATGAAACGTGGTTTCACCACTGTACGCCAAAGTCGAAAAAAGCATCTGCGTGCAGCGCAAAGGACAAAAGCCATTCAAAGCATCCAAAGCGTTTAACAACCCAAAACTTGGCTGGCATTTGATTCTGGAATACACTTGAAATATTGTTCATCACTTTCTGAAGAAATTCCAAACAAAAATTACTATTATATAGACCTACTCAGCCAGAAATTGAACACAAACAATTCATATAGGAAAGAAATGATTGTTTCTTCAAGGCAATGCACCAATCCACAATACGATAAAAACCATGGCAAAAATGAACGATTTGCGCTTGGAATTGTTGCCGAACCCATTCTATTCTCCAGATCTTACACCCTGCCTATTTTGAGGTCAGAGATAAATCGTTCTTCAAGAAAGACAAAAATTATAGAGAAGCGATGGAATGATTTCAACATTGTGGAGAACATTGGGGAGAATATAAATGAATAAATTCGAATTTTTAGAAGAAATTGAATTTTTATAGGTTAATCTCGGAACTTTATGTAGATATTATTTGACTGAGGCCACTGCGACCCAGTGGTCTATTGTGGAAACTCTGTTCTCAATTTTATCCACGAGCTCCATCCTTCTCGTAAAGGATACGAGTTTTGTCGGTGAGAGCTTAATAAGCTCAGTCAGCTTCAGTTTGCAAAATCCAAGTTCTTCCATCCTGACCCAGTCCCCAGCTGAGCACTCCCACATAACATGTTCCATTGATTCTATATCTTCTTCACATGAAGGATCCTCAATCAATCATAATTTATTTAAGTGTTTCCTGAGGCGACAGTGCCCCGTTAGTATGGCAGTTAAAACTCTCAGTTCCAACCTAGAGAGTTTAAGCTAGGCCTTGGCTTTTACAGTGGAAGGTCCACTGATGGCACGTCGAGCGTGTCTGAGTCCTGAGAGGCTCATCCAATGCTCACGTACCCTCAAGTCCAGCCATCGGTTTATTTTCCATCCTTGCAGTTTCCAGGGGAATTCCGAGCTTAGACTCCGGTTCTATTAACTCCAGGTTAGTTCCTCGAGCGGCCAATGAATCCGCCTTCTAATTCCCCTCAATACCCGGGGACTTCATGTATTATGTATGTCGGAATCAACTGTGCCTTATTTCATTCGGATTAACTTGCGCCGCTGGTGACTAAGTAGCTCACTGTTTATTCCAAAATTATCAACTTAGCTCAGCACTTTGAAAAGGTTGGCGGCTACTGTTCTAGAAGAAAACAAATTCACATAATTTAGACTTTTGGACCAATGAAAACCTTATGCCATCATTCAAACTTGACGTCGGCAGCAATGGCGAAAGTTATTTGAAATTTCATAGAAAAAAATTAAGAGGCGGTTTCACTAGGCAAAGTATTTGCTCTATGCACAATAGCTCTGTACTGCATTTCAGCTTGGAGGTTAGAAACTTCCTGACAAGACCCACTCGAATACATGAAATCTGAGAGTTTATAAACTAATTAAACTCAGTAAGAACGTACCCATCGTGTCTAAGCGATCAACACAATTGCAAACGAAGATTATTCATTCTATTAATTGGTATTTCACACTCATCAAATAAAAATTTCAGCTTTCTAATTCAGTCGGTGCCCAAAAAAATATTTGATAAAGTGCTTGTAACAGATATCAATCGATATCAAGTAAGTATGTCATTCAAATTACGACTTCAAGAAATTATTTAAATATGAATGAGTAACAAAGTTACAGGAATTTCTTCGAAACCGTTGTGTTAATTTGATTATCCCAATCAATTCCATTTCTGTTGTTTCTGAGAGTTGTGGTTAAATTCAAGGTCATCTATAAATGGAAAAATATTTTTAAATGTTCAAGCTTTGCTTCGAAATGAAGGAGTGTTCAAAGAAAAAATTCATTCCATCCTTTTTATAATCTGACAATTTTGATCAAGATATCTCAAAAACTATTGTAATGCCAAACCACGTAAATTTCAGTTTTTGAAAGCTACTTCATCATCTTCGTGTAACTTGTTAACATAATGGACTTAATTGGGATGGAGCTCAGTCACTTTGTGCTCAGACAAATAAGAAAGACCAGTTGCACTTGTGGGATTTACGAA
The DNA here is from genome assembly GCA_013387265.2 of Cryptolaemus montrouzieri. Lineage (NCBI taxonomy): Eukaryota > Metazoa > Arthropoda > Insecta > Coleoptera > Coccinellidae > Cryptolaemus > Cryptolaemus montrouzieri. The sequence goes on from JABFTP020000165.1 coordinate 37,285,247, forward strand.
AAATTTTTCCTTGCACTTCAAACTCTCCCATTGCTTATTCGACTCTTCTGCCTCGACTTTTATTTTTTGTACAGACTCAGTGATCTCAAATTTCTGCTTAAATATTGAAATGTATCCGCGGTTCACATTTTTGGGATATCTTCGATTGATTTAAAGTCAGTATGGTTTTAACAACAGAGTAGCACACTACGAGCAACGGTGGACCTCCTCGAATTCATAATTAGTGGAATGGACAAAAGGTACTACGTTATAATTATATTGATAGATTTACGAAAGGCGTCTCAAAGTTGACATCAAGTGGCTGCTGAACGTGAAAATCGGAATACGAGGCGTGTGATGAGCTCTTCAGAGCATACATTGAGAAAAGAAAACTCTATACTGTTATAAATGAAAGTAAAAGCTGCGCAAGCTTCGGTTTTGGGCTCTATTTCAAACCTGTTATACAGGGTGTCCCTGAATTGCGAGAACAACGTTATACCTCAGATTCTTCAGCTTGAAATAAGTCGATTTAGGCCAAAAGTTCCTTCGTTTGGCCGCTAGAGGTCGCCAAATCCAAATATTATTTCTCTTATTTTTCAAATAATTCGAGAACGACTCGATCGATATAAACCATAAATCGGGTGCATTATTCACGTTTTTTAGTGATTCACTCAATGACCTTGACGTTTTACAAGTGTCCCTAAGATCTCAAACGTGTTTTAGTCAACCATAATTTTTTAACTGTATGCGTTTGAACAAAACTGTTTTAGACATGAAAATTTTGCACGAAATATTATGTTCTCAAATGAATGCACTTTCCACAACAACTCCCAAGTAAACCGGCATAATTTTCGGTATAACGATGATCAGAATCCACATATCTTTCTCAGCCGTACATGCAGTATCGATAGGCGGTTAATACTTGGAGCGCAATCATAAGCCCGCATGTCATCGGACCATTCTTTTCGATGAGCACTTAAACAGTAATATATTTTTGAGGTTTCTTCGTGATCATCTACAATAATTGTTAAAAGATATGACCATCGACGTGAGGCAACGAATGTGGTTCCAAATGGAGAGAGCTCCTGCACCTTTCATTGCCAAAGTTTGGAATTTCATGGGCACACACTTTCCTAATAAATGGATCGGCAGAGGTGGATTGCTAACTTGACCTGCAAGATAGCCTGATCTATTTTGCCTTGACTTTTTCCTATGAGAGTATGAGAAGGATTTTGTATTTCAAACTCTGCCAACGACGGCTGACGAATGAAAGAGAGGATAAGAGAAGCATTTTAATCGGTAACACCAGTCATGCTAAGTAACGGTAGAAGATCATTTGAAGACAGGTTAATATTGTGTATCGTTCAAAATTGAAACCATTTTGAGCATCTTATGTAAAAAATGATATGGAAAGTCTTTCTATTCTTACTTTGCAATAGTTATTGGATGGTTACAATTCATAACAATTAAATACAGGAATGATTTCATATAATTCGGTTTTTTCTTCTGAGGCAACAGTTCATTCAGATTCAAATTGCAGTGAAAAATTGTAATTTTTTTGAAATTCGATAAAAACTGGCTAAACTTTCAAATATCTAGGTCTAAGGAACCTAGGTACCATTCGAAAGGTATTAAAATATACCACCTACAAAAATTAAGCAAATATAGGATGTCCCATTCATAAAATAATAACTTTGGTATGGATGGTGTGGAAAATCCTGTATAGTCTAAAATATTTCTAGTTTCTGGTCTTTATAGCGCTACATATTACTGCGCACAAATTGATTTCAAAATCGGCCTTATTTTCCGTCGTGAATGTGGTAAGCCACCCGGTAAATTTTGGCTAAATTCTGGCAGTAGCTCGTGTAAAGCATCTACTTCACCTCCATAAAAAAAATATCTACTCTCTCCGCATTGAGAACGTCAGTTTTACGAGAAGCTTTTGAAAAATGACCTTGAAATGTTCAACTGAAAACTGTGAATATCGGATTCAACCAAAAAGGCAATTGCGGCACCTCAGTTCTACGTATATGATCGGCGATGTTGTCTTGGAACACATCTTTTACTGTGTACATCGATTCTATAGATCCTCGCACGAACAAATTGCTTGATTTTATTTTCTGATCAAGCAGATCTTTCTCTAATATGCGTTAACTTGTCATGCTGTAGTTTCTATTGTTCGTCCCATCATAGAATTCTGTTCTTCATTCTGCTTACATATATGGAATCGAAAGGATACAGAGAATATACACACAACCAACTTCATATGGAATCACCCGATATTTTGAATATTACCTCAGGGATTTTGGAAATTTCGAAGGATTGTTAGAATTGTCCCTTCTCGAGATATTTCAATTGGAAAAAAAATAAATTGAGGTTTATTTTAAGGAAGAAACAAATGAAAGAAAATGAGAGACTCTTTCGCATGTAGTAAGAAAATTAAAAATTTTTTTCTCACGGAGTAGGTGTTTTTTCTCGACCTTGTATTAGCTCCTCTTGCCCTGATACAAGCCTGAATCCGTCTAGGCATGCTTTGGATTAGGTTTTCGACCTCCTCTGGGGTGATATTCTGTCAGTCTTCTGTGGCGGCTTAGATGATGAGTCACATGGTTCTTGGATTATCCTGGCGCATTTTAATTTTCCTTTTGAGATTATCCCATAAATGTTCAATAGGGTTTAGGTCTAGAGAGCAAGCTGGCCAGTTCAAAATAGTGATTCCCTCTATTTCAAGATAATGTCGCGCGAGGTTGCTGGTATGCGGAGGAACATTATCTTGCATAAAAGTGAAATTCTCACCGTGGGCATCTCGCCAGAGTCTCACTTTGGGCTCCAGCACTAGGTCCACGTCATATCACTCTGTGTCACCCCTTCTTCAACGAGAGCAATTATTCGACCTCTCTGCACATCGGACAATCCAACGTAAGGTATTTTCAATTATGATTATAGCTTTTTTAAATTCTGAAATTCACAGTTTCATATCTCGGTGACGACTGAGTACAATATCCCGAACATGTGGTGGTAATTCAACATTTTTTATCATACTATACAGTCCTTTTACAAGTATTCAAAGATCCATGGTTAAAAATAATCAATAATGTGAAATACCGAGTGATTCCATGTAAATTTGGTTGTGTGTACATTAATCTATTGTAAATCTGGAGTAGATTTGTTTCTGACGACAATGGGTATGATCATCATCTAGGCCATTTAGCCCTACCACATCTTCTTCCTCGTAGATCCTGTTTTGATGTCTTATTTTACCTTCAAGGTAACAAAATCTTACGTAAATTGCCAAATATTTTAGAAGTTTTTTCACTTCGAGCGCCTCCAAGAACTATTAGAAATAACAACATTTCAAATATTGACTTCTATCGTACAAACTATGGTCGTAAATCACCTCTTTCGAGAATTCGTGGTAGAGTGAATTCCGAGAGAATTGTTGATCTCTTTAGAGGTAGCATCTTAAATCCACTTTAAAAAGATGCGTTCTGGATGAAGAGTGTGTGATTATTCATCCACTGTACCTATTTGTAATTTCAAAGGTTTTCGTTAATGAATTATTATTATTTTTATATAACATCTCCTTTCCTTAAAAAAAGTGTTAGTTAATACCTAATGAAATAAAAATAGTACAAACTGAATATGTTTCTTCTTTTTCGCACGTTCATTCTATTTATTACTAACTTTGCTAACGACATGAAAGAAGAAAAACTATTGTGTTATGTCTACAAATTTAGTGTTTCGCGTATTTTCCACGCAAAAATTCAGCTTGAAGAAAAAATGTAAGTGTGGCCCTACCCTAAGATAACCAAGCTTCCTTTAGGAAATATTTGATCAACATAAAGTGAGAAGCTTGCGTTGTAAAGATTTCTTCTCACGGAAATAAGTTCCTCAGACAACGTTCAAGCTTCTAACCATTTAACCTTCTGCATCCATTAATCAGACGAAACTTTCTTCTGAGGACTTTAAACAATAATTTCAAATTACTCAATACAATCATTATGACTAATGATTTCAGGCTGACATTCGCGTCGAACTACTTGAACTTGGATCGAGCTAGCGAGTTTCGCAGAGGCGGGGCAAGGTATATACCGAGGTGGGTACCATACGGTTCCCCGTGAGACGAATATTGTTTCGGGTGAATACGCGAACCAAGCAGTCATTTTGGGAAACTATAAAAAGAGAAATAATGAAGAAACAACTCTCTCTTTCGAATTTGGCAATAGCTTGATATCTCTACTGCACGCACCGATGGATCTATTCGATACCTTTCTCGTGTTAATGCGTGTGAAGATAAATGTCAGGAGTAAATTTTGATGTCAATTAAAGAGGAAGGCCGGTTTGGGAGGCAAAGATTTTGTTGTTTTTTCGTGAATTTTTTACATGGGGAAGGAATATGCAGAAACCTTTTTGAATTTGGGAGTAATTTATTCATGTTTTGAAATAGACTTAAATTTTTTTCCAGTAATTTCCGCCGGATATAGCGTCGTTAGATCGTGCTGTCCATAGACGATTGCCATCGGACAATTTTGATGGTGGGCATTTATGTGGTAGCAATTTTCATCTGTAATCATCACAATTTTTTCTTTTCGCTAGCAACACATTTCCTAATAATATGAACCTGATTGTGTGAAAAAAATTGAAAATGCATTTTTTCACCTTTTTTGCATACAAAAATAGTTTTAATAATCATATAATCCCAGAATTAGGTTCATCTACATTTGAATTGAATGAAGAATGTTCACATCAAATTTTCAGAACGATTGGTCAAGCTAGAATGTCCATAAGTTGAAGAAAAATCGTTTCGAAAAAACGCGTTTGAAACTATCGAGCGCTTCGACTCCGGACCGACGGGCGGTCACTTAAGTCCTCATAGCATTAGGAATAATGCGAATTTTGCTTTCAAATTTTCACCACATATTCTTGACTAGTTATACTAACAATTTGTGCAATATTAATAATTTTTTTATCGGTCTAAACTAGTTTCCCCCCCTCAAAACTTCAAGATTGGGACACTTAGGACTTTGTCAGCTTAGACAATAAAGTTTGAAAAAAAGACACACCCATTAATTAAAACGGACATATTATGTTATTAGTAAAAAATTGTTATAGGTAATTATATTCACTCATTGAGCTTCAAAATCTGGGCAAGCCATTAAACTATCTCACTTTTTAACTGAAAATCAAATCAAATTGAATGAGTATTTGTTTTCTACTTGATGCTGTCAAAGGCTCGTCTCACTTTTAATTCGAGATCCTCCTGCGAATTTATCGTAAAACTATAAACTTCGATATTTTCAATGAAATAAAACTATTTTCACTATATTAACAAAACTCTGACCGGTTTCACCACACTGTGGCTTCATCAGATAGATATAAACTGGCCAGAGTTATTCCTTATATATTAGTCTTATTTCCTACTTTATGTACAATAGGTACAAGGGGTATGTTGGAAAACCCATCGGAGTTGCTAACTTTATGAATTGAAAAGATTGAGTAAAGGAGAAGGGTTTAGATCTAATTGACTATTAAGTAATCTACCTGAATTCTTTTCTTTGTTGATCTCTAAAATTTCCAATAGATTGAGTTTTTGTCTTTTTTCATTGTGTAAAATTTTGAAATTATCATTAAAGATATGGTTTTCTTCGAGTAAGTGATTAGAATAATGGGAATCTGATTTATGATATTCAAAACTATGTTTGTACTCGAATAATCTAACTTTGAAATTTCTGAAGGTTCTATCAATATAAATTTTATTTCAATCCCCGGAAGACATTTTATAAACACCGGATTTATTACCTTTATCAATTTTAGATTTGCAGTATTTGATTTGTCGGCCTAAAGAATTATCAGTTCGGAATGCTATATTGAAATTATAATGCGAGAGGAATGAGTTTAATTTTAGACTAGGATTACCAATATAAGTTAAGCTGTTGTATTTTGTGTTAGAACTTTTTATACTTAGAAATACTTCCAGGATTGCTTTTTGAAATTTTTTGCGTGAAATCATGTTCTCAATCATACTTGGACTGTAACCGTTATTGACTGCTATTTGGGATATTAATGAGTCTATGGACCATAATATTGTAAGCTGCTAATTTATGTGGATAAGGATGTGTAGATGAGCTGTGAATAGTAATATCTGTATGCGACGGCTTATGAAAAATATGAAAAATCATGTTTGCCGTTAAATTTAGTGATTGTTAAATCCAGAAAGTTAATGGAGTTTTCTGTTTCTATCTCTAACGTGAATTTAATATTACCATGAATTTTGTTAATAAATGTTTTGAATGATTAATTGTCTGTTTGTGCCAGTGAAACAACAAATGATATCGTCGACATATCTAAACCAATACATAAAGTGTTTGAATAACGGATGTTCTTGGATAGTTTTTTCTATATTATCCATGAAAATTTCAGCGAGTAGAGGGCACAGAGGATTACCCATGATTAAACCTTTTTTACCATAATATAATACTCCATTGAAGTCAAAATAATTTTGTTCTAAACAAATTTCTAAAAGGTGTGAGATTTCTGATTGAATTACCAGATTGACTTTATTAATTTGAAGGGCGTAGTTGATGAGTTTCACTGTATCACTGGGTGGAACACTAGGGAAGAGATTTACTACATCCCATGACATTAGTTCAGCGTTCGGTGGTAGTATCGTGTGCTGAATTTTTTTTATTAGGACTGAAGAGTTTTTTATTGAGAATTTAGGTTCAAAATTAGCGGACTGTTGAATGATCTCTATGAGAAAGCGTGAAAGTTTTGCAGCTGGAGCTTGAAAATATGAAACTAATGGTCTAATGGGATGCCTTGTTTCATGGAGTTTGACGAGGGTGTAAAGTTTTGGTGATTACGCGTTGTCAATGAAAAGTTTATATTTTTGGTTAGGTATTATAGACTTGGCATACTCTAAAGCGTTTTTTACTATGAATTGAAATTTATTAGTTGAATCTTCATCAATTTTTTTCATAACAACCTGATTCAATGAAACTTTGGGTTTTCAATAAATAATCTGCTTTATTTAAGGCTATGACTGCATGACTTTTGTCTGCTTCAGTGAATATGATATCTTCAGATGCGGACAGAGATAATGGACTTTAAAGTAGTATTTTCGAATTTCTTAGGTTGAAAACTATTGAACTCTTTTTGAAGTAGTAACGCTGAAGAGTGTTTTAGGTGTTTGGATTGCAATGAATAATTTAGGACTATTTCGGTTTCAATCCCTAGCAGATCGAAATGGAGACGAGCGTTGTTTGACTCTAAATTGTGTTTAAAACCCTTTTCTAGAAGTGAAACTTCATCTTCGGAAAAATTAGTATCTGAAAGATTACTGAACCTATCATAAAATTGGTGTTCGGAAAATTTGGACTTGATTTTGGATAATATTTGATTTCGTTAATATAGTGAAAATCTAAATACCATAGTTTTATTTCATTGAAAATATATGTATCGATTTTCATCAAGTAACGACCTCCTCAATCAAATTATAAACTTTGATCTTTAGGTACCCCTAAAGATAAAAATCAGAAGGAGTAAGTTACGGAGATCTTGCAGGCTAATTACATAGACCCAGTCTTCTCATCCAACTGTCGTCAAACAAGCTGGTAAATTCTTACAATACCTGAGATATGCAATGTGCCAGAGCATCATCTAATTGGTACCAACATGAACCACAAATTTTTCTTCATAAATTAAATATTGATATTAGTTTTGTAAACTGAATACATTGAAGCTAAAATATAGGAAATTTTGGTCCGGTGTTTGATGTGAATTAAGATAACTATGCTGATTACAAATACCTTCCTCTACAATTTGGACCCATCGGTCTTATTATGTTTTGTAATAAGTCTGGGTTTTCATTTCGAAAACTTGATCATAACCACCGCGTCTCCTGAATCCCTCGACGATATTAATGAGAATTTCTGGGATGGAATTCTTCTTGTCCAAAATTTCATCAATGGATGCACGTGTTATCCCTCAATCTGCAACAGCAGTACGTACAGGCGTATATGAATTAGCATAAAAATAACGCAAAACGGTGCATTGTCTCCATGGTTGATAATGAAACTAACTCTACCTCTTTCAGCTGTCTTTTTTTCATAACTGACAAAATTTGATTGAAATTCTCTAAATTGTTTTCTGAAAACTGGTTGTAAATCTAGGTGATTTTCTCTAAATGTTCTGCAGGTTCGTTTTATTATTTGTTGACATTAAGCATGAATAGTGCATAAATTCATAATATCCTCGTTTGAGTATTTATTTGCCATTTTATTTAACTAAAACTATACTCAAAAAAGTTAGTATTATTACTACTGGGACCGAAATTTATTGAACCTCTCATAGAACATTGGAATTGAAACTGCGTTCTTTCTGTTCCCAGGTCTAATAAATTAATTTTCCTAAGGAACTACAGATTTTTATAAAATCGCACATAAAATGAAAACGAGCCATTTAAGGAATGGACAAACCTAATACCAATCAATTTCAATTTAAAATACGGTTATAAGGAAGTGAAAATATTAGTAATGAAAACAAGTAAAGTGTTTTTAGGAATGTTATTTAATAATTGTGATATTGTGATTCGTATCGCGTTTCACTACACCGTAGCTTCTTCAGACGAATGAATATATAGAAATTATGACAACTATACATAGATAAGAATGAGAATATAAATACAAACGTTCTTAAGTAATTAAAAGCTTATTGCGATGGTCCTTCTTAAGTGGTTATTGATGACAGGTATATCCAATAAAACTGAGGAATAGATTGCTCCATGAGGAGATTCAATAGAGGTGAAGGGCTTAAATCGACTTATTCATTGATGAGTCAACCTGAGTGTTTGTGTTTGTTAATTTCTAAAGTTTCCCAAAGATTTACCTTCTAATATTTATTATCTGTATGCAAAATTTCAAACTGTGGGTCGAAAGAGTGACTATTTTCTAGGAGATGATTCGCGTAATTGATTAAGAACCACCAAGAAGTTGAATTATAAATGACAGCAGCCTACTTGAATCTTTCTGATTTCGAATTTCTTGACATTTCGATTGCAGGTGATGAAAGGTTTCCTATTAGAACGGAATTTAAGAATAGATTTGCGAAGAAGTACAATTTTTATGTTTCTTCAGGCAGCCATAAGTAGGTCAGCGTTCTGAGAAAGACTCTGTGAAGTATGGACAGATTTTAGCATTTTAGTTCTAGAGTTATGTGAAATATTGTGAATAGAGCAAAATGCCCCCCTTCCCAATGTTCTTTTTGCGTGAGAAATTCATTACCGTAAACAGATTCAAGAAAGCTTTTTTCGTTTTCGAGTTATTTGCAAATTTTGAAAATTTGTGCGAATATTTCTTTTTTTTGAGTTATATTGCAAAGTCGAGTTTTTAAAACATGAACCATAGGCAACTTAGATTTATTGAATAGAGTTTTTTTCCCTTCAAAAAATATGTCATATGTGCACTCAATTTTTTCATCCAGGACGTGTTATCATGAAAAACCATGTATTACTTTCCCTAATTTGATCTACAAGCTTTGTATCCATTCACAAAATTTATATGGAACGATTGAAATAGCTTGATTAAGTTCTGCGAACTCATTATGACAGTTCAAAAATTAATTCTCACAATGTCCATTCAGAAAAATTCATTATTGTTTTTCATAATAATAAAACTATGTATGTTTACATCCGACTACCAACATTCATTTTGACGATTGAATATTCCATCATTACTGATGTGAACTTTAGTGTAAATTATTTCTCCAGAAGCAGAGAATTTTTCTCAGATTTTTTCAGAAATTAATTGTGAAAACCTAGTCGTTTTTGGAAATTTCCTGGCTGCAAAAACCAGGATATTCTCGTTTTATAAGGTTTATATCTATTTTTGTTGAAAATACTGAGCGCTCGACACTTAGATACGCCTGTTTCCATACCAATTTGCCTGCTCGAAATCAAAGGGTTGGTAGATAGACTACCAATTACATTAATTATCGCATCTTCTCCATCAACAACTTATTTTTATTCCCTTGATGCGATTTTCTCTCAATTTATCGAACATACTTTTGTGAGGTTTAATTCTCAAAGAAACTATTCAAATAAACAGCTTCTGCAACATCAGCATCATCATTATTTCGAATATAACATTCAATCATATCAAACTTTGCTAAACTTTTTTCATGGTCAGTTCAGTATTACAAACGATACTATATGACATTTTCCTATATACATCTGATTTCATACAGCTTCAGAATTAAAACGTCGAAACCTGTCCACCCTTTATTCTGTACCAAAATCCCATTACACAACATTAATTACAAAAATTCTATAGTAGTCAACCTACATTGGTTTCGAGATGTAGATATAATCATTATATGTTCGACTGGTACTGACCGACAATTATCTTCATTCTTCCCAAGATAAAATTCTCTATTGAAATATTCACTATTTTTCTTAGATTCAACTATTAATAAATTAAATAATATATATGTATTTTCCAAATCTATCTCATACCGATAGTGAAATTTATAATTCGTCGTTCCTGTATCTTCAGATAATTACAATAAACAACTTTGTATTCAAACACAACAGAACAAGAGTTCTTTGCGAAGGAATATGCCAAGTTCTTCTGAAAGATTGGAAAAATTATTCAAGTATTCATCCAAACTCGTTGAAAACTTTCCAATTTGCCCTTGGACTGCTAAGGTCAAGATATTCAAAACGTCTCCATTAAAAGACATATTCGGAATATTCTGATGACATGAGTAACTATCCATTTTCCATCAGATTCCACCATAAAAAAGTAATCATTTTAGTTGAATTCCAAGAGAATAGTACGATGTCCAACCCACCTACGAACGAACACAATCTGAATTTACAAAAATAATGCAATTTTCTTAATCGAAATAAGTAATTCAGGATTCCCCCGGGCGAAAGCTTTTATTTCGACGGTAGACTCTATTTGAATATTTTCCTGTCATGAAATTTGCCTAACTAGCATTTTTACGCTCCCAGGGGAGAATAATGGATCCCGATTCATAATCATAATGTACTCAAAAAGATATTGGATCACTATACGGGGTGGATTTATATTTATTTTATACAACTACAAACGTGTATAAACTTGAATATGGTAATTTCTTGTCAACGTCTACGAAACCCAGATTGGACGCATATGATAAAATATGTCACAAGGTTTGAATTCACCGCCATTTGTGTAGAAAATGTTGACAACCAGAGAACAAAAAGCTGGACAGCTGACGGATTGCGGTTGTTAAAAACATGTGAGAAGAACGAATTCTAATTGTTGAACAATTATAACTTTTGTACTTATTTAAATACATCCCTGTCTACTCTATGGCGGATCTACGGTTTGGGTTGTTCTCTTGCTTGCTTTCTTGCAGTCTATGCCTTTTTCTCAGAAAATGGCAACGGGAATCTACCTTCTGATGTTGTTACCGTTATCGTTAGACTTAGTCCTGAAATGGAAGCTCCCAGACGAACTCATGAAACCTAAACTTCCCCATCATGAAACCCAATTTCCTAGAGAAAAGAAATCCTGCTTCCACATTATTTTCGGTCCCTCAAGATTCACTTTATCAACAGGCAAAACAGAAACTCCAGTTTGCGATCGACTCTACCCTGGTGTCGTCATTTTCTAGTCAGCATCATATACTGCTGAGGAGCCACATCGACAAAGATACCAACAAAGCATGTTACTGAAATCAGAATTTAAAGCGAACAGGACACAATCATCAACGTTTTCTAGAAAAGTCATTGCTGGAGAATTCCGTTTAATCATTCTCAGCATCACAGTCAACACCGAAATTTGCTGGTATGACCATGTGTCAGCTATTGCCAAATCTGTTTCTGCTCAACTCATTTTTCTTTTCAGGGCTAAGCAGTACTTCACTCCATCACAGCTGATACTTTTATGCAAAGGACAGGAGCAACCTGGTCTGGAATACTCTTACCATATGAAGGGCATCTCACCTCAACATTCATTACATCTATTACACTATTGGATAGTGTCTAACCTCTTACTCGTTGCAGGTTGCTGATCTTTTGCTTTTTCAAAGATATTTTCATGGTTGAGGCTTTGAACAACTGAAAGACTTAGTTTCGGAAAGAATTCACTCCCACAGATAATCACTCATCAGCAGACGATCCAATTGGCAACAGCATGTATCTCGCTCTAGGAAGATTCTCTTGCTTACAGGGCTAGTGTCTGTTTAATTTGCTTCCATCGAACATGCCTCCAATGACTTTCAATTTGGTCCTCTTCAAGAAGCTGGTGAACACACACATTAAATCATCTGTGACGTGACAGCCACTGCTTCGACCTGAAAGTTGAGATTAAAAAAATAGAATCACCTGGAGAAAATTGGATTAGCCCATCACGATCTATGCTGAATCTGCATGTAGCAGCATTGCATTCGACTTACTGACATGTCTTCTACTATTAAAAAACTAGGCATGAATTGTTATACTCGGTCGACACTAATGCCTTTCCTGTACACTTTCAATCTCACTTTAACGATTGCATAGTGGTTCTCATTACATCTTGAAACATTTAGGCCTTAAGCATTCATTTCATTCAAATAGCTTCTAGCCATGTAAAGATAACTATCAAAACACTTTTGCCCTACGATAATTTTTCATCAGTTAACCAACTATGGTCATTAAAATTCTCCACACCTTCAGAAAACTTCGTTCATCTTTTCATAAAACCAGTAGCTGCTAATAATGAAGTCTGCAGAGCTGCAGAGTTCTGTTTCGAGGAAATTCCTTTCAATTCCTTTAAATATCACTAACGTTCTCCACCCTAAACAAGAGTTTATTGAATTCTATTCTAAAGGTGGTATTGAATATGCGCGAAAATTTGGTAGTGGTATAAGTAGATTAGTAAAGAGACACTGTTCACGAACACTGGACAGTGCTTATACAGCAGCAAAAGTTCGTACTGTCTTGTAGAATTCTAAATACTAAATACTAAATAATATTTTATTCAACATTTGAGTTCGTACTAGGGCATGAAAATACTCTCATAGAAATCCTGATTGATTTCAAGGCCTCACAGCTGAACTCTACAAGACATTAAAAAACATTTACAAACGGCTATACCATGATGAAAAAGTTCCTCATCTTGTACAATGCTACTGAGTGTTTTAGTAGGCAATAATCTTGAGAAAGTTTTCCAAGAAAACTATCAATAGTACTCGTTATTATGCCAATGGCGACTGACAAAGCAGAGAGAAATTTTTCTATCCTGAAACAGAAGAAGACAGTTCTAAGAAGTGAATCGCATAATTACTTAGCATATTTTTCGGTTGAACAGAAATCTGCTAGCCTACCAGCACTACCACCTTCAAAGGTCAGAAACCTCAACAAGTTTACGGTAGAGCTATTGCTCGATGGGCCCTTTTTGTATGGTTACAAAATATACGAGGAATGCCTCAAAAATACTTTCATATCTCCACACCTGGATGCCCAAATGACTTCTGTAAGATATGGATCTAAACAGTAAGTTTTCGCGATTTTCCTGAAGGCGCTCCTTATGGATAGAACGTCATGGTCTGTCAACAATGTGCGATTGTTCATACTTTCATTTTTACTTTCGTGGCAATCTGTTTTGCGAAGAATTACGGAAAGATCGGAATAATGAATTCGTATTGAATTCTACTTTAAACACGAAAAAACGAAGATGAAAGGGTGGTATAATTGGTTCAAAGAAGGCCACACATCTATTGATAGCGACCCATGATCTAGGTGACCCTCAACGACAAAAGCACAAGATGAAAACATTGAACGTGTGCGACTGCCAATCACTGTTGACAGATGTGGAGAAAAACAGATGCTTTGAAATCGTTCAGGATAACTTCCAAACTAATCTAACCAAACCAACTTCAATCTTCTCATTCAGAGCTTCCATTTAGGCCACAGCCAAAATCTGGAGTCAATTTAGACTGTTTCTTTTTATTATGATAGTTTTTTGCTCCATGAGAATGATCCTGAATATGAGACAGTCGACAAGAAATTTTATAGTGAAGCCGCGTCTCAAAACTACGTGAAAGACTATAAATTCAGTCGATGATTAGCTTTTTTATCACAGTAATACCTCGTGCACTAATATTTGGCAAAGCACAAGGTCTTACAGATACTTCTGTATCAGTACAGTATTGAGGTAGCTCCCTGCGACTTTTGGCTGTTTTCAAGATTGAATGCGCCGTTTAGAGGGTGGCAATTTAACGACAAAAAAGCTTATTTGATCCATTCTGGAGTTGTTTCAACTGGAAGTTCCCATTGGGATACTCTGTATAGGTTTGGTTCATTGTCATGGGTCCGCGCTTTTCTGTGACGACAGATCGTCTGATTATCGATATTAACTAATTCATACAGGACACCAATAATACAAACCTCTCTCAAGTTTCATTGCATCGTTCACTCGAAAGAAATACGTCAAGTAATATCTAAGGTATTAATGTATATATCATGAAGCGTGTGGACCAGATCATTGACAACATTAACAAACTCATTAAAATTAACATATTACGAGATGCTACTATCTGCGTTTTCTGAAGATTTCTCAAATTTTTCCTGTTTACGAGAAAAATAGGTGATAAATATGATATGAGCAATCACAAACCCATATCTATTTTAAGAGAGATCTTTGAAAAACTCCAACAAAAACCATTTCTTCATTATATCGATGCAAAAAATATACTGAATAACTCTTAATTCGCCATTAGTTCAGGTTTTTGTACAACAGATAAAATAAATAAGCTATTGAAACGAATTGTGGAGTATTTTCATGATGGGTGTCATGTTTTGCGACACAAGCAAAGCTTTTGACACTGCATTCCATTCTGGAATATTACTCAAACTCTGATACTCCAGTTTTCACTATACTGCTTATAATCTGATACAAGCTTACTTCAAAGACAGATGTCAATGTGCTGCTATTGACCACGGTCGCTCCTAGTGGCTGCCAGTAGAGAATGGAGTGCCCAAAGGATCTATTCTAAGGCCTCTCTTTTTCATCATCTTTATTAACTTCTTAAATTTCTGCGGTGGTATGTGAGACCTTATGTTATATGCTGACCATACCACGCTCAACGAGGTTTATGTGACGCTGGTTCGAAGATGTCTAATTGGCTCACCGCAAATAAACTCAAACTAAACCACTCAAATATAGAAGAATTGTTTCTTTTCTTTACGAGACTTGGGAGACTCAAATATCAAAAGCAATATTAATTTTCTATTGGTCAAATTCGATTCCAAACTTACATGGTTTTGTCATGCTGATACAGTTGTTAGGAAAGTTGGAATAAAGATATTCGCATTGATTGAACTTAGCGAAAAATATTTTCCGCTTTACCTTGCCCATTTTTTCTTGAGTGCTTGAAGTTGATGCTCAATGATTTCGAGAAGAAGATTTTTTAGACATATCTAACCTATTAGAAATACTTGGGGAGCTAATGATATTCACATAGAAACATGCTCAATGAGCAAACTGCATCAAACTTCTATGGCCCCATACCATTTGAAAGTGCTACAAAAATTTCATCCTTTCACAAGTGAAAATTAATTTTTTAACAAGGCATTTTTCAGCATTGATGATTGCTTCAATAGTGGAAAACTATGTATTTCTTGATGGCTTCAGATTAATTTGTGGAGATGGTATATTCAGTTATATATTATGTAACAAAGAAATAAATACAACTTTTGAAATAAACGAGTATGAACTGCGGGAAAACTGATGTCTGTACTGTAAATAATAGCACAATAAAGGTTATTATTGTTAGTTACTAAATATTTTCAGTTTAGACTTACCTAGACTCACTTCAGTCATGTAAAACCTCTCTTCATAACATAAATTTCCATTATAATCTCCTCGATGACATGAGTTTCTCGACTCTGAATATCTACCTTCTCTTGTACGATCTTGTTCAGCAAAATTATTATACTCCTGCTGTCGGTAACTCGCGTATCCATAATAATTATCCCGAGGCCAAGAATGACCCTCAATTTTTTAAACTACACTTAATTTGAAATGCGTAAGTACTCTTTTTAATCATTCACAGAACACCTATAAATATTGTTGATTAGAGAGTTGTCAAAGAGTTAAAACATTTTTCTTTACATATATTATTATCATTTACAGCGAATTCATTTCGTAATGAGTGCATGCAATGTTCAAGTGAGTGATAGAAATCTTCGAAAAAAATTTATCTGTCAAAAATTAAGGCAAAAATTATGTATAAATAAAACTAAAACAAGATATATTTAATAGGAAGAATAGAATATACAGGTGTCTCAACACTAAACGTCAAGGCGGCAAAGGAAGATTGAGCCATATATTTGGGAATAACCTTGGGAATTACGTAAATTTTGCATAAAACCATTCGTTCTCAGCTTATAGACATTTTTCTAAAAATCACTCCCATGCGGCATTCAATCCCGTTTCCCTATTTCAATTTTCCGAAATTTGATCTTTGAAAAGTGAACCTAGCACAAGGGTCAAAGTACCGGGACTAACAAATCTAAACGAATCTAACCTAACCTAACATAATAAATAGATGGAGCCAGAAATATCGTATGCGATATTGTTTCAGGCAGTACCAACCTTAAAACAAACGCGTCAAAATTTCATGGAATGTCGACTTTTCGAAATATTAAAGTTGAAATGACACTACTTTTGTGAATTTGTAAACAATAAATCAGGACGAGTTTCATGTCTTAATGAAACTCTACTATTTGACGGGTGAAAATATCTTACAAGCCCAGAAATGGTTTGAAAAGTGTTACCGGGAAAATTCTCCGTCGGAAATAACCATTTGGCGATGGTATGCTAAGTTCAAAGAAGGTCGTACGACCACTGGATATGCAGAACGCTCTTGAAGGCCAGGAGGGGAGATAAGCCAGGAAATATCAAAAAAAGTATGAAAAATTGTTATGGATGATCGTAAACAGAAATTGCAGATATTTGCTTACATTCTGAAGATATCAAGAAGCATCGTATTCAATATTTTAAGTAAAGAAACTGTTTATGAAGTTTGTGCAACGATTGCGCACAGTGGAACAAAAACAACAACGAGTTGGCGAATCTGAGTGTAGTTTTAAGCTTTGAAAGCGCGATAAAAGGATTTTTCGCGTCGATATGTGACCATGGATAAAACATGAATTCACTACTACACGCCAAAGCCAAAAGTGCATCTTCTATGAGGAGATCAGAGGGTGAAATCCATCCAAAGCGTCCAAAACCTCAACAATCGGTTGACAAGGTTATGGTGTCTGTTTTTTCAACTATTTTATAATGAATATTCCTACTTCGAGAACTATTTTAACACTTCTTGAATATGAGTAGGTATGCTACATTTGAACATATCTCAGTAATATTCAAATGTCTATTTTATGTATGGCAAATTGCAATACAAAGGTTGCCGCCAGGTTTCAACAACTGCATCGACATTATCGACATTCCGATTCGTGCGATCCGTACGATATGGATAAGTGGACGTATTTGACGACTATATTACTCTTTATAGACTCATGAACGGAATTAAGAATATACTTATTAAGTAGGCGAACACATATCTCTAACCAATTTTAGAATCAACTTATGGACTAGCATAATAAACGGATGAATAATAAATCCACTAAGACTGCCGAAAGGGTTAAATGGAGAGATTGATTTTTCCGATTCAGTAATAACAATTTATTTTAAACGATCATTCACGTCTTCATTACTTGAATCGAATTTTACTTAAGTTAACTGCATCCTCCATCACTGACACTCTTTAATGTCACAAGCCGCCATTGTACTCAGTTGGTACGCCTTGGACGGTGGTACGTTTGGGACGCCTTTAGTAATTTAGAAATCATTCAAACTTCCCGCGCTGCACATCCCTTGAAATGATCTAAGTAACGCCCCGCCATTAGCCAATGGAGTTTCATCAGAACTTAGTAGTTATTTTCTGATGAGCAAAATGTTTTCGTTCATAGACAATCAAAGTGAATTTTTTGATTCAATTTGGTGAGTAATTCTTTGAGGTTGATTATCACAGTACTCACGCAATCTTCAGTTTAGCGAATGAATTAATATTTGACGTTTCGGACTTTCGAATGCGATATTTTCGGAACGCATCCGAAAGACACCTCTAAACGTGTACGAAACATAGCTATACCCATCATCGCCGTAAACCACCTGAGATGAAACTTCCAACTAGAAAAAACGCTATTTCCCTCAATATGATTCAGAGAACGTTATATGAAATGAAAAGTAAAATAAAAGTCATCAGACAATTGTCTAATCGTTTAAACATTCCTAAATTCACTTTATTCAGATATTTTAAGTCTGGAAAATAACCAGATTCTGAAAATATGGATCTAGATTCATAAGCAAACACTTGTTCACTGGAGATGAAGAAAATGATGTAGCACAATATTGGATTACGGCAGTTAATGTACATTAATTGATTAACATATCAAATTAAAGAACTAGTGTATAATTATGCCCTTGTCTACAAAAAAAACTGTTCATAATAAATGGAACACACATGAACGTGCAAGTAGAGTCTGCTTCAGAGGATTTTTGAACAGAAAAACAAATTTTTCTATTTGGTTTATCCCTATCGACAAATTTTGATAGGAAAAACTTGAGAGATTTTTTTGATAGATTCGAAAAACTGTTCCAGAATTACAATTTTCGTCCAGAATCAATATTCAACTTGGAAGCCACAGGATTACAGACTACACCGATCCAGCAAAAGTATAGCTGAGAAAAGCCGAAAACTAATTGGAAGGACAGCTAGTGGAGAAAAAAAAGAAAATAGTGAGAGCAATCAGTGGAGAAAAAGGAATCATCAGTTGTGTTACAATTAATACGATTCAGCTCTCCTTTCACCATATTTCCTCGAACAAAGTTCAAGTATTTTATGTCGAAGAATACCCCAATTTGATCAGTAGACAGTATAAATCTATCCGGACAGATGAATAGAACAATTTTTCGAAATTACATGGAACATTTTTCGCAATTTGTAGCCTTAAGCAAACAATCTCCACCTCTGCTAATCTGTGATAACCACCAGAGCCACATTTCCTTAGATGTTATTAATTTTTCCCGAGAAAAAGAATTTTTTACAGTGTCAGAGTTTTTGTAAGGTACGAACATAATAAATGTCTTCGGAATAACCTATAAATTTGTAAAGAATGCATTCTCGAATTCTTTCAATAGAGTCAATATAGAAAGTGACTTTCATGTCAGTGGAATTTTTCCCCTAAATTGAAATACCGTGAAGCATATTTGTATTCAACAAAAGCGACAGATCGTCCTTATGAGAACCAAAAGGTCGAAAAGCCTATTATTATCCCTCGGGATGAACGAAATATAAACACGAGTAGTAGTGGAGCTAGTGGAGAAGTAGAAGTGGTAGCCGATCCCTCCACACCTCCACACGAGATCTCTATTAAGTAGCCCCGAATTTATGAGACCACTACCAAAAACTGAGCCTAGAAAGAAGGAAATATTTGGAATTAAATATTCGATGAGAGGGGTGCTAACAGATACGCGGGAGAAAGCAGAAGTTGAAGAGTCTTTTAAACTCAAAGAAGAAAACTTGAAGTCAAAAGGAAGAAAACTGAGAAGAAACACAGAAATTGAAAGAGAAAAATTCTGTCTGTGAAGCAAAGAATTTTCGTAAATGATGATATATCAGAAGAACGTAAAAGTGATCAAATTGAGTTTCAAGGGACGCATTATTCCCTTTATGAATCGATGAAGAAAATGATTCTGAAAACGCAAATGAATTCGACAATGCAGATCTGGAAGTGAGTCATTTCTGCAAGGAAAAAGGTGAAAAACAGCATATATTTTGAGTAAGATCTTCGAAAACTCCAAAAAAACAAATTTTGCATTATATCGATGCAAAAAAATACTAATAACTGTCAATTCGGCTTTCCTTCTGGTTTATGTACAACAGAAGCAATAAATAAGCTTTTGAGTAGAATTGTGAACTGTTTTCATGAGGAAGAAATATTGCACTGCATTCCACTCTGGAATACTGCTCAAGCTTTGGTACTCCGGTTCTGCTTACGATCTGATGAAATCTTACCTCATAGACAGATCGTTATGTGTTTGTATCGACCGGGGTCACTTCAAGTGGCAGCCAGTGGAGAGTGGAATCCCCCAAGGATCTGTTTTGAGGCCTCTCCTTTTCCTTCGCTTTATAAAGTCTTAGGTTTCTACGATGGATTGAGAGACCTTACTTTACATACTGACAATACGACGCTCAGCGAGAGGGGCGGAGATCTGGAGGTGGTTAGGGAAGGTTCGCGTGACGCTGATTCGAAAGTGGCTGATTGGTTCACCACAAAATAAAATACAAGAAATCGAGAAGAAAGTCACTAATCAAAAGAGAAAAAACTCTGTCTGTGAAACTAATAATTTTCGCAGATGACGATACATCAAAAGAAAGTGAATCAAATTGAGTTTCAGGAGAGCGAATAAATCGATGAAGAAATAGATTCTGAGAAATAGAACAAATTCGACCGTGCAGATCTGGAAGTAAGCGATTTCATCTTGGTAAAATACACAAGTGAAATACCCAAGAATATTGAACAATATCTGTAGAGTTCCCGATGAAGTTTGTCAAATTAAATTCAACAGGTGTAGGCATATATCGAAAAAATTTTCATTCCCTAATGTGGATGATATGAATGGCATATACAGTAATGATATTGTCGGTAATATGAACTAAAGTATACCTGCCAGTTCAAAGATAGTGGGAAATTGTTTCACATTCAATATCTTAGATTATGAATGTAGATGCATTCTATAAATTTCTGGATATAATCTCCAATGTTGTATTTTTAATATTCAATCAAGTGTTCCAAACAAATCATTCTATTGTCTGAAGCATACCCCAAGGAGTTTCCTATCGAACGAATAATAAATAATATTCATAGAAAACTAATTTTCTTCAGAATCTTCATTAAAATTGCGATAATTGACTCAAAATTAGAATAAATTTTTTTTTTTGTTGGAATATTCTCATCAATTGAGGTAAATTAAAAAAGCGTCCAAAGGGGGCCTCTCTCCTCATTCACAATGAACGCACCAACAACATAAGTTAGAAGAAGGGAATTTCTCAATAATTTGATTGAGGAGGTCGTTACTTGATGAAAATCGATATACATATTTTCAATGAAATAAAACTAAAGTATTTAGATTTTAACTATATTAACAAAACTATGACCGGTTTCACCACACTGTGGCTTCATCAGATAGATACAAACTAATGAACAGAGGTATTCCTCATACATATATTAGTTTTATTTCCTACTTAATATTACAATAGGTGCAAGAGGTATGTTGGAAAACCCACGGAGTTGCTTACTTTATGAATTGAAAAGACTGAGTAAAGGAGAAGGATTTAGATAAAAAAACTCAATCAATTAGAAATTTTAGAGATCAACAAAGAAAAGAATTTAGGTTAGGTTAGATTAATAGTCAATTACTATTAAGTAACCTACCTGAATTCTTTTCTTTGTTGATCTCTAAAATTTTCAATTGATTGAGTTTTTGTCTGTTATTTTTATTGTGTAAAATTTTGAAATTATCATTACAGTTATGGTTTTCTTCGAGTAAGTGATTAGAATAATGGGAATCTGATTTATGATAATTAAAACTACGTTTGTGTTCTACCAATATAAATTTTATTACAATCCCCGCAAGACATTTTATAAACACCGGATTTATTACTTTTATCAATTTTAGATTTGCAGTTTTTGATATGTCGGCCTAAAGAATTATCAGTTCGGAATGCTATATTGAAATTATAATGCGAGAGGAATGATTTTAATTTTACACTAGGATTACCAATATAAGTTAAGCTGTTGTATTTTGTGTTAGAACTTTTTATACTTGGAAATACTTCCTGGATTGCTTTTTGAAATTTTTTGCGTGAAATAATGTTCTCAATCATAGTTGGACTGTAACCGTTATTGACTGCTATTTGTTTAATTATATTTAGCTGAAATTATTTTGTGACATTGGGATATTAATGAGTCTATGTACCATACTATTGTAAGCTGCTAATTTATTTGGATAAGGATGTGTAGATGAGCTGTGAATAGTAATATCTGTATGCAATAGCTTATGAAAAATATAAAAATCATGTTTGCCGTTAATTTTATTAATAGCTAAATCGAGAAAGTTAATGGAGTTTTCTGTTTCTATCTCTAACGTGAAATTAATATCATCGTGAATTTTGTTAATGAATGTTTTGAATTACTCTAATTACCTGTTTGTGCCAGTGAAACAACAAATGATATCGTCGACATATCTAAACCAATACATAAAGTGTTTGAATAACGGATGTTCTTGGATAGTTTTTCTATATTATCCATGAAAATTTCAGCCAGTAGAGGGCACATAGGATTACCCATGATTAAACCTTTTTAATATTATATAATACTCCATTGAAGTCAAAATAATTTTGTTCTAAACAAATTTCTAAAAGGTGTAACATTTTTGATTGAATTACTGGATTGACTTTATTAATTTGAAGGGCGTTCTTGATGAGTTTCACTGTATCATTAGGTGGAACACTAGGAAGAGATTTACTACATCCCATGACATAAGTTTAGCGTTCGGTGGTAGTATCGTGTGCTGAATTTTATTTATTAGGACTGAAGACTTTTTTATTGAGAATTTAAGTTCAAAATTAGCGTACTGTCGAATGATGTCTATGAGAAAGCGTGAAAGTTTCGCAGCTGGAGTTTGAAAATATGAAACTACTGGTCTAATGGGATACCCTGTTTTATGGAGTTTGACGAGGTAGTAAAGTTTTGGTGATTGCGGGTTGTCAATGAAAAGTTTATATTTTTGGTTGGTAGGTATTATAGACTTGGCATACTCTAAAGCGTTTTTTACTATGAATTGAAATTTATTAGTTGAATCTTTATCAATTTTTTCATAACAACCTGTTTCAATGAAACTTTGTGTTTTCAATAAATAATCTGCTTTATTTAATTTCAGAATTTTACACAATGAAAATAACAGACAAAAACTCAATCTTTTCGAAATTTCAGAGATCAACAAAGAAAAGAATTCAGGTAGGTTACTTAATAGTCAATTAGATCTAAATCCTTCTCCTTTACTCAGTCTTTTCAATTCATAAAGTAAGCAACTCCGATGGGTTTTCCAACATACCTCTTGTACCTATTGTAATATTAAGTTGGAAATAAGACTTATATATGTATATATAAGGAATAACTCTGTTCATTAGTTTGTATCTATCTGATGAAGCCACAGTGTGGTGAAATCGGTCATAGGTTTTTTAATATAGTGAAAATCTAAATACTTTTGTTTTGTTTCATTGAAAATATGGAATTTCTCAGCTTACGAAGACGAATCCAAATTTGATTTGTGCAGCGATGTCGACGTTTTCGTGTCTAAAGGAGAAGAGGAGAGACATCAACAATCATAAATTCATTGTTCGAAAAAATAAAATAATTTTCATTTCATTCATGCGCATTATTTGTAATCAACTAACTAAAAAATACTTGTCAACATTATAACAGATAAGCCCCTCTAGTATTCCACTATACCCAAATTAAAACATTAGCTCCGAACCACATGTATAAACATGAGGGCAACACAATTATGCTAATTATTAGATTGTAATCCCCGGAGTACCCGATGAAAAACAATTATTGCTGAATACGTATGTTCCCAGTTTTTACCATAAATAGCATATATTTCCCACTTTGAGAATTCCGCATCTTTGAGAAAACGTAGAATCAATTACGGAATTCTTTAATTTATGATAATTTGCTATCGAATTAATATCTGAAAAAGTCTTTGTTGGCGAAACAAGCGTAAATGGAGGCTAATGCCTAATAAATTCAATGGAGTTACTAATTACTCAGATAAGACTTTCGATCTAATTTTCTGTAATAAATTTAGAGTATCATCTTTAGTGCGATGTGATAACCGTCTAATGCGGGAGGATGAATACCATCTCTGTATTGAATTCATTTTCAACTTAAACTTTAAATATTTAGAAACTCGCAAGAATACGGAGGGCTTCAAGTTCTGATTATACAACTATCAATCGAAGAATCTCAGATGTAACTCGGCCAGAAATATTATCAAATGGTGACATAAACGCTGATCTGGACACCTTCTATGTCATACTCAATAATATTATCGAAGATCATGTACCTAAAAAGTCATTGGTTAAAAAATTTTCCGAGTTACTTCTCCAGAAACACTATAAACATTACACAGTGCGTGAAAATGACACTTCAAAATTCTAACACGAGGGAGACATACCTAGTAAACCTATATCGGGTACGCTGAATCCAGTGGTAACCACCGTTTTTGAAAGTTAGCCCTTGTTTAGGAGATATTCGCCTTTGAAGTTAGCTAATTTTAGTAGGGTTCGTCGCTTATGACTACATACATTATATGCTTGTAATTCCCAAACCGTTCGGAATATCGCTTTACTGTCTTCGGAAAAGTTTTAGCTATTATTATGGCCAACAACTTTTCTAAATATACCAACGTAAAAAACCTCATTCAAACACCGTTTCTTAACAAAATGTCCAAAAACTTCATTTCTTTGCCATTTTTTCGTTAATTTTCGTCTAAATAATAGAAAAATCAAGGGGATTTTGAAATCTTAAAATAAGAAAAGAAAACACATTTCCTATAGTTAAATCAAAAAATTTAAACGCGCAATCATGATTTTAACTCAAATTTCTCACAGATGTCACTGTTAATACGTATTTATTAGTATTGTCACTGATGTTACTACGTATTTTGCGATGTATTTGTGTGCCATTTTTCATAGTCTTAGTTCTGATATTTCTTAATTTGACATTTCTTGTTGAAGTTTCTTTGTTTACACGAGTTATATATTTGGTAAAAATATCAAAATGAATTCGTGCAGTAAATTTAATAAATTTTGCTATATTTGTGGAAAGTTTACTATAATGACAAGCAAGCGTTCAATTTCTTAAGAAATCGCAGAATCGTACACACAATATTTCAACCAAACTGTAATCAAAGATGTGAACTGGACTCCAAAAATCGTTTGTACTGGTTGTGTCATAAGATTGAGTGGATGGAAAAGAGGTAAAATGAAATGATTTGGACAAATCCCCAAGAACATAATCCAGAAGACTGTTTTGCTTGTGGTAATGAAATTGTCGGATTGAACAGAGCTAAAAAACATAAAGTTGAACTCAGAGGATCTCGGTTTGTTCAGTTGCCGTTACCACATTCGGAATCCATTCCAATACCGAAAAGACCCAGTCCGACAGAAGAGTACATTCCATCTAGTTTTGATACTATTGGCGAAACGTCTGCATCGGTTTATGTACCACCAAATGTATCTCCACAATGTAATCATGCCGAATTTTCTCAAAAAGATCTGGATAAAATTATTCGTCGATTGAAATTATCGCAGCGCCAGTCCATTATTTTGACTCAGGAATTGAAAAAAAAGAATGTCTTAGCACCTGATGTGAAAGTATATGGAGCAATCGGCCGTCATAGACAGTTCACTGCTTTATTCAAATCCATCGAAGACAATTCATTCGCGTACTGCACTGATATCAAGGAATTGGTATTAAAAATGCATCATGAGTACAAACCAGAAGACTGGCGTCTTTTCATCGATTCGTCCAAAAGTAGTCTCATGGCGGTTTTGCTTCATGTTACAAACTCAAAAAACCGTGTCCCAATTGCTTTCAGCACAAAAACGAAATAAAATTACGAATCATTGAAAAAAATCCTTGATTTGGTGAAATATGGAGACCATCGTTAGAAGATTTGTGCAGATTTGAAGGTGATAACTCTTTTGAGAGGAATGCAGACGGGATATACGAAAAACATGTGTTTTATATGTTTATGGGATACTCGATATGCCGGCGACCAATGACAGTAAAAGCTGGCATATGAGACAGACAAAACGTCGTTGAAATTCCACTTGTGCCAATCGAAACAGTGTTGCTTCCACCTCTGCATATCAAGCTTGGAATTGTTGAAAATTTCATCAAGGCCCTAGATCCTGAAGGCAATGCACTCAATGATTTGAAGCGAATTTTCCCAAGATTGAGTGGAATGAAAATAAAAGAAGGTTTGTGTGAAACTATGTACGTACCAATCAACCTAACTTATTCAATATTTAACACATATTTTTTCGAATTATTTTATTACAGGCATACTCAATGGACCTGATATTCGACGCTTGATGAGAGACCAACAATTTAAAAACAGTTTGTCGAATTTGCAGCTCGTTGCTTGGGATTGCGTCAAAGGAGTCATCGAAAATGTACTTGGAATTCATCGTGACGAAAACTGGCGCATACACGTTGAAAATATGCTAGTTGCTTTCCGTAACATCGGTGTAAAAATGTCTCTGAAAATTCATTTTTTACATTACCATGCAGACAAGCTTGCCGAACAATCACCATGTGAATCAGATGAGCATGGTGAACGGTTTCATCAGGTGACGGCTAGGCTTGAGTACTGGTATAGTGGAAAAAACCTTGATTCTCTATTAGGAGACATTTGCTGGAATTCACAGCAAGATGAAGATGGAGAAGGAGAAGAAGAATGAACATGAATTTATATGTTTAGTTGTTGAAAATTGTTGGAATTGGAATAGAAATTTGACTTAAAATCATGATTGTGCGTTTAAATTTTTGATTTAACTATAGAAAATGTGTTTTTTTTTTTCTTAATTTGAGATTTTAAAGCGAAATTCCCTTGATTTCTCTATTATTTAGACGAAAATTAACGAAAAAATGACAAAGAAATGGAGTTTTTTGGACATTTTGTTAAAAAATGGTGTTTGAATGAGGTTTTTCTATGTTGGTATATTCAGAAAAGTTGTTGGCCATGACAGTAGCTAAAACTTTGCCGAAGACAGTAAAGCGATTTTCCGAACGGTTTGGGAATTACAAGCATATAATGTACTGAAGTCATAAGCGACGAACTCTACTAAAATCAGCTAACTTCAAAGGCGAATATCTCCTAAACAAGAGCTAACTTTCAAAAACGGTGGTTACCACTGGATTCAGCGTACCCGATATAGGTTTACTAGGTTTCCCGCGTGTTAGAATTTTGAACTAGCACAGTGTTATCAATCGAAAAAACAAAATTCACAAGAAATGGAAAATTTATCAAAACTACGATGACATTCAAACATTTGAGGAGGGAAAGTAAAGCTCGAATTTTGGCAGATTATAATAACTTCATTTCAAATATCGAAAAAGATGTCGTCAATGCCCTCTAACAACGAAACCGCTAATGGTGCCACGGAAATCTGTGAATTGTTCGCTAAGTATTTGCACCGCCAACTTATCGCGTTGATCCAGGTTCGGAACCCCCTGCTTTCATTCATTTCGTTAACTACCAAAAGAGATTGAGAAATCAATAAGAATTCTTGATCAAAAAAAACCTGATGAAATACCTTCCCTTTTTGTAAAGTCTTGCCCTGAATTATGTACACCTTTTTCTCTTTTAGTTAATGCATCACTCAAAGACGGGGTTTTTCCGGATCGTTAGAAATGCGCAAGTGTGACACCTATTTTTAATGGTGGAGACAAAGCAATGTCGAAACTGTTTGAATCATTGATCTACAAATATTTTTTCTTCTCTCGTCAAATTTCAAATTATGCCTCAACAGCAAGGATTCTTCGAAAACAGATCAATCGAAACTAATTTATTGACATTTGTCGAGCTTATTTTGAGTGCTATGGATGAAGGCTTACAAGTGAATGCCGTCTACACCGATTTCGGAAATGCCTTTGACAGAATCTGTCATAATATTCTTGGTTGTCGGGTCGAGGAGGTTGGTGTGGGTGGTTCACTTTTGCGATAGATCGACTCTTATGTGAGAAATCGACAACAGTACGTTGCTATTGGTGGTGGGCATAGATCGAAGACATATTGCTGTACATCTGGGGTCCCCAAAGATCACACCTTGATCCCCTCCTGTTTCTAATATATGTAAATAATATGAGATATATTTTTAAAAAATGTAACTTTGCACTACACGCTGACGATCTCAAAATCTATTATACTTATCTGACTGTCTTGTTGTACAGGAGGAGGAACTATCACGTTCACTCGAAATTCGAAATCCATCAATGTTTCTTATCAACTAGATAACAATTCATTAATGAAAGTGTTACAAATTCGAGATCTTGGAGTCATCCTGGGTTCAAAGTTGGTTTTCGATCAACACATTGATTGCATAATCAGCTCTGCAAGTAGAATGCTAGGGTACACTCTCCGCCAGAGTCGTATATTCAAAAATTCTAGTTCTGTTCTCAGTGTTTACTATTCCTACGTATTCAGTGAACTTAACTGCGCCTCCGTTATATGAAATCCTAAGTATAAAGTTTATATTTCGCGAATTGAAAAAATTCAGAATAAACTTTTAAAATATCTGGTTTATTTGTGTAATTTCACGGTGGCGAAGGGGGTTGAATTCTATGCGGAAGCAAGAAAACAATTTCACTTGGTTTCACTTGAGGACAGAAGAGAGATGAATGACATCCTAACTCTGCAGAAGGTATTGGCTGGGGAGGCTAGTGCACCAACTATTCTGGAAAATATATTCTTCAACTCTACTAATTTTCACTTAAGGAAAAATGCGTTGTTCTACATTCCTTTCAAAAGAACTAACTATTCCGAGCACGCGCCCTCAACGAGAATGCTACGCATGAGCAATGAATTTAATCAGTATGTTGACATTTTTTCAAAGAACATCGTAAGATCTAAAAAATTCTAAAAAAACTTGTTCTTGATGTAGTTTCTTCTTTTGTATTTTTCTTCAATTATTCATATTTTCTATTTCTATTTACTTTATACCTAATCTTTTTTTAATTGTACTTAGTGAATAATGTTTTATGGGTTTGAACCTGTTTGTATTCTCGAAACAATAAACAATAAACAATGTCATCACCAATTTTATGTTGTTGCTTATTGTCAATTTTCGGCAGCTCTTTTCTAGAACTAATAGAGTGCAAGCACAAAATCTAGGAAGATAAATGAATTCTACTAATAAATTATCATTCATTATCTCATTTTCAACTTCAGCAGTGTAAGTATAACAACGTAGATGAGTGATATACTGAATAGTTACTGGGTTACCAAGCAATTTACATAAAATGAGTGATTTTTGAGAAAATTACGTGCCAAATTCATTAAATCAGTTTATTATATTACATTTTTTCTATCAAAGAAGTTTAATTTGAATTTGATATTCCAATTCCAGACTTGCGTCCATCTTCAGGCTTATACTGTAACTAAATACATTAAGTACAGGGTAAACCAAATTCGATGTTTTAGTACGGTAGCTATGTGAAATATTGTAGATAGAGGAACGTTGCACCTCTCTTTAGCTCGATTTTCAGATTTCAGCTATCTTTCTAAGTTTTCGAGTTATTCCGACATTCTGGATTTCGACAAGTAACAATATCTCGAAGTTAAGCAAAAAATATTTTAACATTCTAGAGGCCCTTTTTTGGATAGAATGCAGGGTACTTTCTGCCGAGTTATAAAGCAAACTTGTGCTTTTTCAAATACAAACTACATGTGATTTTGGTATCAATACAATTATTCTTTTTCCTTGCAAATATCACACATGCTATATCAATTCCCTTGACCTCGTCTTTTCAAAAAATAATCGAAAATTCATATCTATCTACGCGGAACACAGCAGATATTCACAATTCTATAGTAGGATAGTTTCGTCTGTATACGTCAAAGATACCATTTATTCAATTCTGTGTTCACTTCTTAGAACATAGAGTTTTTGTAGAAAAACTTAATTTTGGACTCAAGAGAAAATATGTTTTAACAAAAAGTAATAACTATATACACAATAAATTGAATCAATAAACAAATTATCTCATGATTTCGAAAGCATTTCCATCATTCAAAATGCAGGAGTTGCAACACCTATCAATCTATGTTATTCGTTTTCTTTATACAATAAATTTTTGAATTTGGGAGGCTTTTACTTGGTAAATTCCATTATCAATAATAAAAACAAGTACTGTGTTTTAAGAATTTTACTTAATAATTGCGATTCGTAACGCGTTTCACTACATCAGCTTCTTCAGACGAATGATTATGCAGCGTTTCCAATATAACTATAAATGTTCTTGAGTAATTAAAAGCTTATTGGTTGCTTCTTAAGTGGCTATTTATGACAGGTATATCAATAAAATTAAGGAATAGATTGCTCCCGAAAAGATTCAATCAATGAGGGCTTAATCGACTTGTTCATTGATGAATCAATCTACCTCAGTGTTTATTATTTATTTATGTTTCACCTCATCTATGTTATTCGTCTTTTTTTATACAATAAATTCTCAATATGCCCCCAGAGAAAGAAATCTTGGAGAGTCAGATCTGGGGAACGAGATGGCTATTCCGCAGTTCCCATAGTTCCTATCCAGTGATCACCGAAAGTCCAGTCCAGCACTTGTAATTCGTTTTGTTTCTGGTGAGACGATACACCATCATGACGAAAATATATATTTCCTCTTCGCTCTAATGGCAAATCATCTAAATATCCTTCCAATAGTTTTTTATCTATAATACGATGGTAAATTTCATCATTAAGGTTGTCGTCAAACACTACACGATTATCTATCAAAGCGCACCACACATAGAAACTGTATTGCCGTTGGTGTTCGATAATCAACTGTCGATGAAGATTGACATCCGATTCACAGTGCTCATTGCTCCTATTGAACATTCCGTCACTTGTAATGGGTCGGTCCATATAACGCGTCGGAGTTCTAGTTTTTTTTCTGTTTTCTGAGGTACAAGGGGCTGAAATTAAGTCGTGTTGTGATTGTCTAATCCTGTAGGGTCTGAATTCATTCGCCTTGAGAATTCTAAGAGTCCTTGACTTGGAAATAACAGTTTCAATTGCCATTCAACAGCTTGAATTTTAGGTTAGGCAGCAACTGTTCCTAGAACGTAAACGATCTCTATCTTCAATTTCATATGTTTTGATAAGTTGTGCTTTGAAAGAACCTCCAGCAATTAAATTCTCCTTCAGTCTTTTGAAAATAAACTTATGCGGCTGTCTCCCTTCAGGGAATCTATTGTAGATTCTTCCGTATCATCCGAATTATACCGATTCTGTATATAACATTCCAACATCTCATACTTATAGAAGTTTTGGAATTGAAGATCCATAACGATCGAGTTATAAGTAAACATTTTCGAATCAGATTGAGAAGAACGATATAATCTTATGATAAAAATAAATGTTTCACAGAATCAATCCTAGTGATTAAATAATTCAATTGTTTCAAACACAAAACTGATGAATCCACATCAATAAGATGGAATAGTTGAAATACTGTCATAATAGAAGAAACTTCATTATTTTTAACACAGAAATGAATGAATGGGTTGTTGAAACATAAAGACAAACGTCTTCTTCCATAGAACTGTAAATTTCTACGATGTTTCGAATGGATAGATATGAATTTTCGATTTTTTAATGGAAGAGTAGGATGCTGAAGTAATTAATGAGGCATATGATATATATTTGAAAGAATAATCATCTCTATTGATAGATACCACAATCAATTATAGTTTGTGTTAGAAAAAATAAAAGTTTGCTTCATAACTTTGAAACCGATCGGCAAACAAGTTTTTCGAACACGCTCCTGCATTCTACTCAAAAAAAGTCTGTAGAGTGTGAAAATACTTTCTGCCTAACTTCTATAGAATTCGAGATATCGTCATATATCGATAATGCCCTGTACAGGGTTCCGAGCATGCTTTTAAAGATGAATCTGAGTAGCTTGCCGTGCTTAGGCCCCTTACAGAGAATTTCGCTGTTCTAATCATGATCCATTTTTAAAGAATCTAAAATTGAGTCAAAATTATTTTTTTAGAACAAAACTTACATTGGGTGTTCCATGAAAACGCAATCTGTAACTCCTACAATTGTTGATCGATTAATGAAGCATCTTGAATGATAGTCTAACATCTTGAAAAATTTTCGAAGGTCTGTCACTTCCGAAAATACCGAAAGTTGAACTTCCTTGAACTTTTCAAATGGTAACCCCACATTTGCATTTTTTTTTGGAATACTTATTCAAATTCGAGAGCCTTCTATGGATAATACAGGGTGTTACATGATAGTATGTCACAACTTGAGGGGGTAAATCTACGTGCAGTTTTAAAATGAAAGTTTATTTGAACATAGGGGCGCAAAAGCTTCGTTAGGGAGCTACAGAGTATTGAAATTTCCGGAAAAAATTGTGTTTTTCTTCAAAACTCTTGCAGTTTTTAGGATATTCAATCTACAAGGTGTTTTCTTTTCCGGAGCCATGTCTTCTTCTGCCCTTTCAAACTTTTTTCCAGTAAGCCACTGATCAGCGTACTATTTTCGTCATTTTCGTTCAATTGAGAAACGTTTTTGACACTTGTAATTTTTTCGTATATCCAACCGTTCTCGAGCAAAAAATCATTAAACGATTGTATGCATTCGCTGAATTGAAAGCACTTCTAATTAAAAATTATTAGTAGGCTTTGATTTTTTTCATTTATTTATTTATTTTAACAGTTGCTAAAGTTGAACCAGCGTCTGCTCGAATTGTTTATTAAATTAACGATTAGTTTTAAGACTTTTGAAGTTATTGCTGTAAGAAAAAATGACTAATTTTACTAACGCCGAATTGGCTGAAACCTATTACATGTACGGTCTGGCCGACGGAAACACAACAGAAACTAGGCTATTATATCAGGTGCGCTTTCCAAATCGAGTAACACCAGACAGACAGTCGAACATTTTCAAATATCCACAGAAGGTTGAGGGAAACTGGTACTTTTACTGCAAATAATCATTTAAAAGGTGCCACTCAAACTATAAGAACTCCAGATATTGAGGAAGCAGTTTTGAATTTTATTGATTTGAATTCTCATGTGAGTACAAGAAAAATTGTAAATCAGTTGAATATTTCACATGTTCTAGTTTAGAGGATTCTTCACGACTTATTGTATCCGTTTCATATTCAACGCGTCCAAACTCTACTTCCTCGAAATTTTCCTTCAAGACTGAATTTCTGCCGATGGTTCTTAGATAAAATTAGAGAAAATGCTTATTCTGATAATGAAAAATTGTTCACAGACGAAGCTAACTTTTCGAGAACATCGAATCACGAATTTCCACAATAATCATTATTGGACTGAGGAAAACTCCCAATTGATTGAAGAATCTCATCATCAAGAACAATTCTCACTAAATGTCTGTGTCAGAATAATTGGAAATTATTTGATTGGGCCATTTTTTTTGCCTAACAAACTAAACGGTCCCCCTTATCGGCAAAATCTTGAGGAGGAGTTATCTTTATTGCTCGAAGATGTGCCACTTTTGGTGAGAAACATAATGTGGTTCATGCATGACGGGGCACCAGCACATTTCAGTGGAGAAGCTAGGGAATTCTTGAATAATACATTCAATAACCGATGGATAGGTCGGGGTAGACCAGAGCCATGGCCTCCTAGGTCCCCTGACTTAAATAGTTTAGACTTTTTCTGATGGGGATATCTCAAAAGTTTAGTTTATACCACTCCAGTCAACACTGTAGTGATAATTGAGAAATCGAATAATAACCCCTTGTGACACGATAAGAAATACCCCAGGAATATTTCAAAGGGTGCGTGATAATATGCGAAGAAGGACAGAGGTCTGTATTCTTGCAGCATTTTATTTAGTTTTTAATTATTCTTCTTTTTAGTTTGATATTGAATAAGTATAAGTTGAGTCTCAACAGACAAGCTATCAAAATAAAAGCAAATTTTGGGCATACCTATTGAGTATTTTTATTATTTTTTTATTTAGCGAATAACATACAATTCATGTAATTTAAATTCAATAATTTTTCACTCGAAAACGGTTGAAGATACGAAAAATCTACAAGTGTCAAAAGAGTTTCTAAATTGAACGATGACATGGCTCCAGAAAATACAGCACCTTGTAGATTCTAGTTGAAATTTAGGACGTGTAATGATGAAGGCTCTAAAAAATAGCTTGTTTTGAAGAAAAATTCAATTTTTTCCGGAAATTTCAAGACCCTGTAGCTCCGTAACGAAGCTTTTGCGTACCTATATTTATATAAACTTTTTTTCTTAAAATTGCACGTAGGTTTACCCCCTCAAGTTGTGACATACTATTATGTAGCACCCTGTATATCACTTAAGATGCTGTTGTTCGTAGAATTGGCGACTGTTTGAGTTCGTGATACAAACAATATTTCTGTCTTAGAAAGTGCTCTAGTTTCTATTCAGTTCCGATAACTCATATTGTTCCTTATTTTGGGTAAAAAAATTCTCAAAACTTAACGAAAGATTCTAATGAATCGTGAAGAGGGCTCAGTGTGCAATTTTTAATTATATTTCGTAACGTCAACCTGAAAATCACAGAACCTCACATGAAATATAGTGGAACATTGAAACTGTCATCGGAATTAAATCCACACACATATTTCTATGTTCCACGGCTTAATGATTTAATCTTCCGAAGGAATTGCAGGTTTTTGATAACATCGCGAATAAAATGAAAACGAGCCATTTCAGTTGAAGGGAAACCTAATAATATTTAAAATACGGTTCTAATAACATATAAATAGATAGATAATCGTATTTGATAAAACGGTATTTTTTGACAATTTAGGTTTTTTAAGTTGTGATTTTTGGGCACCATACATTCAAAATAGCATCGAAAAGGACAGGGTGTCCCAAATTCGATGGTTTTGTGGGGAGCTATGCGAAACATTGCAGATACAAAAAAACGACCCCCTCTCCTTTCGGGTTTCGATTTTCGAGTTGTTTCGAAATTTTGACTTTCCGGGTTTTGAGAAAATAGCCATATCTCGGATACTAATTAAGTTACGTAAAAATTATTTTCACATTCTTTAGGCTCTTTTTTGAATAGATTCCAGGTTTTTGAGGTATAAGCTGCTGGTGATTTTCATATAGAAAGAGATGTGTTCACGTTTTTTGCGAGAACCGCGGAATAATGAAAAATAGTTTCTCATTTCAACTGTTAAGCAATAAGAATCTTATCGTATAAAAAATTCAGTTCTTCAACATTTTGCGGCTTTTCTGTGTTGAATTATTGAATGAACATGAAGATTAATGAAGAAGCAATGCTAGTATCAGAGGAGAAACTCGAATCGTCTTCCCAAATTCTCTATACATAATCTGCATCCTCGTCACACCTCTTTGTTTCAAGGTCTGCGTAACATTTTCCAGATATGGCTCAACAAATTCGATCAAAATATTCGAATACGTGTTAGCGTTTATGGATTCCTCAAAAATATATAGTCCTATCATTTTGTTGCCCAAAGCCGAAGTGACCTTGGCGATTTCACTCTTGGAAGAGAGGGTGATGACCAATAATGTCGATGATTTCTTGCAAAAAGTCCATCACTGCTTATCCTAACTTCTTCGCTCCAAATAATAATAATAATAATAATAATATATACACCTCTGAATCTTGCTACCAGTGATGACCTGCTGAATCTACCGTTCTTATCAGATACTGAAAAACAAGAGCAATGGTCAAGAAAGGAGTTGCATGGACGACATCACCATGAGATTAATCAACCACATATCCACAAAGAAGCTTCCAACAAATGGTTGATGAAAGGAAAAATATTCGCAGAAACAGAGGGATTCCTTATGACCATCCAAGATCAAGTCATCGCTACAAACAACTACAAAAATATGATAATCAAGGGCGGAACATTACAAACAGATAATTGCAGGAAATGCCATATAAGATCGGAGACTATACAGCATATCTTCACAAGCATAATCAAGTGTGAAACATTATCCATCAGAAACTTGAACACAAGTATTCTGAATACCTTCCAGCCATATTACAAGTATGAACCGTCACCCGTATTGGAAAATGACTCTATCAGATTATACTGCGATTGGCCTGTTATCACTGACAGAATGGTCACGAATAATAGGCCGGACATAGTGGTGTATGATAAGAGAGCCAGAACAGCTATGCTGGTGGATGTCGAAATACCGAATAATAACAACAATTGCTGAACAAGTTCCAGGAGAAAAAGTCCAAATATACAGACCTTGCTGTTGAGATCAAGCAGATGTGGCACCTCGATAAAAGAGATATCGTTCCGGTCATCATTTCTTCGACTGGGTTAATACCGAAAAGTTTGCATTATAGCCTTAAGAAATTGGAATTGCATAAGAATACTTATATAGAAATGCAAAAAGCTGTAATTCTCAATACATGTAGGATAGTAAGAAAATTTATGTCAAGTATATTGTTATCGAGCCTATTCCCTTTGATTCCTGAATCTGGGAAAGGTAAATTATATCCAGCTCAAATCTGAGATAGTGCACCAGTCCACGATAATTAATAATAATGTTTATTGCATCGGAGGATGAAAACACATACAACACCGAATACAAATGAAAAAGAATTCAGCTAAAGCTGTTCTGCCACTCGTCCTTAAAATTCAAATACAAGTAGGTCCATAAAACTAAACAACTTATATAATCAAAAATCAAACACAAAATAAGAAACTAAAACACCAAGAAACACCTTTTGAAAGAGAATGCTGTATCACTGTCGAATACATATTGAAAACTGTGACAGAGACATACTCAAAACTGTTCTCGAATTCAGCAGTTCTGTGTAAGAGAATAGATAAAAGATGGCCATGCCTGACATTTTTTCTGTGCTTTATCGACTACGAGAAGGCATTTGATAATGTAAAGCACGACCTTCTCATATCATATCTTATAGACTTGGGGCTGGATGGAAAGGATATCAAACTTATAGGTAATCTATACTGGAACCGAAAAGCAGAAATCCGAATTCAAAATGCAGGAACAACTGAGGATTTTGAAATAAGAAAAGGCGTCCGCCAGGGGTGTATCTTGTCTCCGATGTTGTTCAACTTATATGTGGAAAGAGCTTTCATCGAGTCAATCTCCGACAGTCCTATGGGTATTAAAGTAAACGGAATTCCCATCAACAATATTCGATACGCGGATGATACCGTGATACTGGCAGATAGTGCAAATGACCTGCAACTAGATAAGGTCAATCAAGAAAGCCAGAGATTGGGTTTGAAAATTAACATCCGTAAAACCAAATGTATGGCCATTAGCAGAAACGATGCCCCAAATGCCATAATATCCATAAATGGAGAAAACATTGAGCAAGTCACTCAATTTAAATACTTGGGATGCATGATCAACCA
Organism: Cryptolaemus montrouzieri; assembly: GCA_013387265.2. Lineage (NCBI taxonomy): Eukaryota > Metazoa > Arthropoda > Insecta > Coleoptera > Coccinellidae > Cryptolaemus > Cryptolaemus montrouzieri. Next base: position 37,322,526 of record JABFTP020000165.1, read on the forward strand.
AAAATGGGACCCAGATCAAGAAATAAAATGCAGAATCGAGCATGCTCGAACAACGTTTATAAAACTTAAAAAATTCTTGACAGACAAAAACCTAAATCTCAATCTGAGATATAGAATGGTAAAATGTTACGTCTGGTCCGTTCCCTTGTACGGAGTCGAGGCATGGACGTTGAAAACAGCAATTATAAATAAAATTGAGGCCTTCGAGATGGGGACCCTACGACGGATGCTGAGGGTATCGTGGGTTAAACATGTTACGAATGAGGATATACTGAGAAGAACTGGTTTGATAGACCGTGAACTTTTCGAAAACATCAAAAGAAGAAAAATTGGCTACCTTGGACATGTACTGCGCAGAGAACGCTATCACTTCCAGCGTCTTATCCTCCAGGGTAAAATAGAAGGAGGAAAAAGAGGAGTAGGTAGGAGAAAACTATCCTGGCTACGAAACATACGACAGTGGACAGGAATACAGGACTTCCAGACACTACAAAATGCTGCAATCAATAGAATCATATGAGGAGTGAAAGGATGGACGCCTACGCAGGAATATGCATAGCACTTGAAGAAGAAGAAGATGCCTGACATTTGCATTGTGACACTGGTTTCTCCTAACTATCATCTCACTCAAGTAGGAAGGCTCAGAGAAGTGACAAGGAAACACATATTCACACTTCAATAATCCAAGAGTTATATTGTGGGGTGTTACATGTTCGCGATGCCCAATATCATAATAGTAACGCAAGAATCGGTTCTGCAACCTCTGAATCGAAGACCGCGACCCTCCAGTAGCAAATGAAAAAGAAACGGCACTACAATAACTGAATGGACTCATGATAAATGCAGAAGTTAGTATCCACTTAACAGCACTGTACTGGAACAATTTCTAGCTGAAGATCATAATGAACTTTATGTATGCAGCCATTAGCAAGTTCTTGATGTGATCTTCATAGTTTAGCTCACCATCAAATAGTAAACCGAAATTCTTTGCAGGGTCACTCAATTTTAATATAGAGCCATTCAGGATGACAATCACACTGACCTGTCTTATTGCTTTTTTTCGCAATTATTCATTACCCACACAAAGAGCCACAGTCTTGCATGGATTCAACAGAAGTCCATTATCCCAAGACCAGTTTCCTATCGCATTCAGGTCACTGTTTATCAAGCGGATAGCAGAATTTATATCAGAGGAATAAAAGTCCTTATACAACTGAGCATCATAAGCATACCGATGCACTGCACAGTGGCTAACCGAGCCAGAAATGTCCGCGTTGTACACCGAAAACAACATTGGCCCCAAAACACTTCCCTGAAGCACCCCCTGCCAGCGGGTTTTGAAGGTCGAGTCACTTTCGGAATAGGTCTGATGATGGCTCTCTTCCATATTAGGGGCACAAGGCCTTTAGATAAAGAAACGTTGTGTGTGAGGTGCGTAATACAGAAAGGACGTATCAGTTTCCACATCTTCAAGTTCAACCCATCGCATACCGCAGCCGTGGACTTAATAGTTGCAAATGTTTTTTACACAGGTTGCAAATAACATTTTTTAGAAAATCTGCATATTCGAGGCATTTCTCTTCGAACCATCTACAAAAATTAATTCACCGCTCGTAACCGCCAGGAAAAAGCTGATGATTCAATTTCATCCTATATTGTTGAAACTCATATCTTTTCAATATTCTATGGTTGCGGCTTTTCGAAACATCAGTAACAATGGCTTTTCAATGTTTCAGCATTTTTAATGCAAATACGTTCGTTTTAGTTTCCTCATAACTTTCAGTTTTTTGAAATATCCGTACATTGCAAATTATTTTCCAATCTTTTGAAAATTCTTCTGTCAAGTTGGTATTCCATTTCGAAAAACCTTCCGAAATACCACAAACAAACCATACAAAATTTTTAAAATGGGGAAATAATAACTAATTATTTTGACAATCATAAGATGTTCTCTGTGGCTTCACCAAACACAAATACGCCGTTTTCAGTATAAAAAGTTCTTCTCTGAGATTTTTCCATGTTCACAAATTAATTCTACTGATATTGCCATAAAGAATTATTTCGCGAATGGCAATATCCCCATATCATAACGAGATTCAGTTGGAAATGACTTCATTTTTCGAAAAATACACGATAATAATGTTATTATTATTTTATATATTTTCAAAAACCATTACTCTACTCAACGCGGCCAAATTCGCGTATGGTTCAGATTGAAAAAAATCACAAGTTTACCTTATAGATCGAATACAGTGAGTTAAAAAAATTTTCAAATGCATCCCTGCATTCTATTCAAAATACAGTGCTTCTTAACCATATAATTTAGTTCACCCTGTACATTGCAAAAAATTATAATCTTTCCCCAATTCAAGTCAATTATTTTGGGCAAAGAAGTTGACACTAATTCCGAAAATTTTGATGAAAAGAATCATAGCTCAATGGTGGTTAATTTTATATAGGACAAATATCAACCTAAAATGTTTGAAAAAGAATGCTCTTCAATATATTAAACTATAAAGAACACCATGCTTTTTGAAATAGCAAAGTTATATATTTATTGTACCGCTCTGAAAACTATAGCAAATTGTAGATGAGTATCCATTTTCTCTAATCCCACAATTTGAAATTCTTCTAACGAGCCATTCAGCGCGGACACCCTGTATAATCATGATAAAAACAGTCAAAATTGGCAGTATCAAAAATTTAGTTCACAATTTCATCATCAAAATATTTATAAACGATACTTATCCATCATGTGATTTCCTTGAACTTGAAGTTTCATGGTAAAAACTATCAAAAAGCTCAACAATACTGCATGTTGAACAAATTCGTCCAAACAATAAAAAATCATGAAAATCGTGCAAATTTTCAATTACTATGTGAAATAAAATTCGATTTGACTTCAGCTGTATATCATCGATAATTAAGACATAATGTAACGTTATAACTCTATAACAAACGCTATGAATTCAACATTTAAATCAAAATTATACATGAAATCGCATAAACATTGATGCCAAAATAAAGTATGCTAAGTTCAGTTTATTTACAATATATCGTCAAAATCGAAACGATGACGATTAAAAACGGTTGATCGTAAATTGGCACAGCTGTCAATTCGAACTACTGAAAATCGTGTCACGACCGATTATGACGAACGAAAGAGGAACACTAAATATCGATGATTTTATTAGAATAATCCAGTCAAGATGGGGTGGCTGCCTTGTTGCCGAGACTTTTACTAAATAGGGAAGAAAAGAATCCTGACCTGATCCAACCACTCTAGCAGTGTTCTCTATTCGTTACTGCATTATTAACTAATTTTAGAAGTTTAGATCATTTTTAGATCCATTCGCTTCGGTGATTATTTTGCTCAAACATTAAGTAATGTAGAATCATGGAAAAAATTTAGCGTAATCAGAAAACACATCATTAGTCAATAACTACCACCGTATCAACTCATAAAATGAATAGGAAAGTGATGAAAACAAATTTTTTTCTCAAAATTCGAACTCATTCCACTAAACACTCTTCTTCTGCAATGATACAACCATTCCGACGCTTCTCTAACATTTATATGCCTTTAGTGTAGAATGTTTTATATTTGGCCTTAAAAAAGGCCTTAATTTCGGAATAACCACTTTGTCCGAGACAAATCTGTTTCCCTGGAGGATCTTTAACAAATCAGCAAAGATGCCAGATCTGGAGAATAGGAGTTCCAAGTATAAACCGTTGATTTCTGCTATGGTTTTTACCGACTTAGAGATTGGTTCATCGTCTTGAAGAAACAACGTTTTCTTCTTTGCAACATCAGGTCGTTTGCACTCAATATAATCACTAAATCAATCGAGTAAAGCTATATAATAGTTACTGATGAGCTTCTTGCCTTTCATCAGATAGTTGAAGAACAATATTCCATGCGTATCGCAAAATAAGCCATAACCTTGCCAAACTATCGTCGTGAGTTTGTGACGCTTTGGGTGGTTTTCGCCTTCTGGCGTAGGTTTATGGATCCATGTTTCATCAATGGTCACATATGGATGCAAAAAACTATTTTATCCCGCTTAAAAGCTCCAAACAACGCTATACACTGTGAGCAAAGGCGGTACCCACTTCGAAAGTTTTTTCATACTGAAATTTTCGTGTAAAATATTGAATATGGTGCCCTTTGATAGCTTTAGGACGTCAATTAACATATTAAATTTCACTTCCTGAACACGCATCACAATTTTCAACACATATATTCTTGCGTAACCACCCCTTTCCGCCTTTCAGAGCGTTCTGAATCTGTTGTTTTCGACGGAGAATTTTCCCTGTAACACTTTCTTGATTCATTGTTTACAAATTCACAAAAGTAGCAATATCAATATCAATATCTCGAAAATTACTGAACGAAATGTAATAAAATTTTATCACGTCCTTTTGAAGGTTAGTACTACATGAAGCAATAGCGCATTCGATATTTCTGACGCCATCTATTTGTTAGTCCCGGGACTTTTTGTCCCATGTGTTATGTTACTATTGACTGCTTGAGTTGTGACCACAATTGAAAGAAAATGTCGTTTTTAATGATGATAAAACCTTCTACAATTTAACACTAATTAAAACAATGTGAATGGCACAAAAAGAAACTGATTGCGATCGGGAAATCGTAGATTAAACAATCGACAGTCATCTGTAAGCAACCTGAATGACAAGTCCATTCTTATGAAGAAGCGTTGATGTATTAGAGCGCAGAAAAATATAAAGAAAAAGTTTTGCCTCTTATCCTGTTTATCACCTTATAAATTCTGTCAATAAGTATCAGGAATTGATTATTCAAAAAATCTGCTTAAAACAATTGTCAAAATTTTTGTTGTTCTAAATAAATTGATGCGAATTTTGAAACGCAATCTGTCATTTAGTTTGTTTGAAGTGCTTGATTTCATCCGTTCTCTCAAGTGTGTTTTGCGATTCTTACAATACATAAAAAATACGGCACGAAGAATTTGTCTCAAATTTTCTATTGCAAATGGAATTTTCTGTGTCGAATCGCTGAAAATGTTACAGACGGCTTACTTTGAATCGAATTTATCAAAAACACGTGCATATGAGTGGTACAGTGCATTCAACAGCGACCGAGACATGTGGTGGAAGATTAGCCTCGCTCTGGTAGACCATCAACATTTCAACTGAAGTTTACTTTGATAAAGTGAAGAAATTGGTAATTGACAATCATATTTTGAAGTTTGAGAGAGATAGGCAATGAACTTTCTATGTCTCCAAATCAATTTGCACCATTTTAAGGATTGTTTGAGCATGAAACGCCGCTGGACTAGTTCCATAAGATCTGAATTTTCTTCAAAAATTGAATCGCGTAAAGATCTCTGAAAACATGCTAGAACCAGTCACTTCCGACAACACATTCATAAGACGCATTGTAGGTGGTGATGAGACATGGGTTTATTAGGTTGACATGTGAACCAGTTAACAAGTTTCCTTGTTTATTATTAATTATAATTAAGAATTAAGTGGCGTTTGAGAAAACAAATTTATCAAAAAAAGCCAGAATTGTGGAAAGAACACTCATGGATATTGCACTACGATAATGCTCCATCTCAGCTATAATTAAGAATGAATTTCTGACCAAAAACTCAACAAATACCATCGAACAACCACTTTATTCACCAGATATGGCTCCGGCCAACTTTTTTCTTTTTCCAAAACTCGAATTACGACTTCGACATACCAGTTTTGAATCGATAGAAGACATAAAATAGAATTCGCAACGAGAACGGAAGTCTCTTCTGGAAAAAGTTCGTTTAAATATATTATTTCGGAAGGGGCCTACTTTGAAGGTTATACAATAAATTTGGATGGAAAGTAAATACTTTGTGTTTCATTAAACAATTCTCGATACTTTTTCGAAAAAATTTATATTCTTATATTTGAGCGTCGAAACACAGAATTGAATTTTTTGCAGTCAACAAAACTAGTACTTTACAACCAATGGATCAATCCTGATTGAAGGTCATTATAGAAAAAAATTGTTACAGGAGCGAATCAAAACATGAAAATTTCATGAATATAAAGCGTACAGTTAATTACTTATCCAATACCTGAATTGAAAGGAACATCATAAAGCCATCTTTCCGCCATGGAGGTTTATTTGATTGATTTGATAGTAAATTGTCTTCCAACGCGTCCTTGCGGACTCTCCTGATTCATGATATCAAGATCATAATTCCTTGAGCAAATCCAGTTCTAGAAAGAAGACACGGAAGATTCCGTATTTCGTTATATCGAAAACTCCTGAGAATTCTAAGACGATGTTCTTTCTATCCCACTTGCAACTATTCAGAGAGATTCTGCAGTCGTCCTCACCAGCCAGCCTGATTCTGTGCATGTCATAGTGACTCTTAAGGATACCGACAGGAATTCTCAGCATTCCCTTCTCCAGTCTCAGTAATATGATGGTATTCTGCTTCGATACGTCTTCGATCAACAGTATGAATTGGGATTTCTAAAAAGGTTTTGGTCTAGTGCATCTCGATCGCCATGTCTTGAAGGTGACAAACCTAAGTTTAAAAATAATGATCATTACCATTGATAAAGTGAATGAATAGCACAAACGTTTACTCAAAATTCGTAAGTCTGAATTCAAAATGACAAGAATATAGTTCTAGCACCTTCCTCATTGATAAAAAACTTCGTAATTCAGTGAAAAAACGAAGGGAGCCAAGGCGATTAACCAGTCGAAGTATTATGAAAGCTGTCTGAAATAATTGACTAAAAAATTTTTTGTATACACTCGCAGCTATCTAATGGCCAATTCACTCACAAGGGAGCTAGTGGAAGAAATAAAACTTGAAGGTTTGCAAAAGAACTGCCTCAAAACATGAGCTGAGAAATACCTGGGAATTAGACCGCTAACTTCTCGAACCACCCTGGTATGCAATCAAAAAGATGATGAATAACTCATGAAGATTTCAATATAATAATACTAAGATCTGAACATGAAGTAGCAATAATGTTGTGGTTTAGGTAGGTATTGTAGAATGTTATTTGATTCTATCGAGTTAGTAACAAGGACGAAAGCAAAATCATATACATATGATGTTGATTAACTCTTTCTGTGTTGGTGTTGCTTTCATTGAAAATAATCTTAATCGATGAATGTTTTAATTTTTAACAGATATCCTTGAAGGAATATCATCAATATTATTCCCGTAATTTACATAGAATCCGGCAACATCGACGCAAGAAAATTGTCGCTAGGTGTCGAGCGATTCGAAGCACGCTGGTTTACACGTGGATCAACTCATCACGTTGATTACAACGTGCTTTGCCCCGTGTGAGAGCTCCACACTGCATTATCCTTTGATTGCATGGGTGTTTGTAGGAATTCACTCGAAAAAAGAAACACTTTATCAAGAGTTCATTTCTTTGTTATTAATTGAATGATATTCATAGACATGCTTATTTTAGCTGCGTTATTATGCTATCAGCATTCACATTTTACACTCCTGTGACCTTGTCTTCATACACCATTAGCATTCTCACCTAGATCGAGAAAGTCGACAAGAAAAAAGATTTTAACGACTCTTTCACTATGAAGGCTCGGTACAGGTACAGAGTTATGGATGTTTCAATGCTAACCACTATAGCATCTCTAGCACTGAACTTAAAGGAGTTGTTTTTGTATTTGATTGCAAAGCAGCGATAGTGGAGAAAATTGTGACCATGAAACCACTTGGAGGCTGGTGTAGCAAAGATAATAATATCTTCATTCTGACATAGTTTATGTCGGAATTACAGTCTGCACCTTCTAATGATCGCAATGAAGCCATATATAATAAATCCAATAGTGACAATAGATCAGGTATACAATTCCCTGATGAATTATCTATTAGATCATCATTTTTTTATTTTATTTTTATTGAAACGATGAAAAGTGACAACTTGACTCTTGTCAAAATTCAGATATAATGAATTAGCATAAGTCCAATTCAACAAAGGATCAACTCGACGCTGGAAATATTGTACATCAGTTATATCTCTGATAACTCAAAGTACATTTGATGTCATTAATGAAAAGGTTAAACAAAATTGGGCCAAGATTGGAACCCTGTGGTACACCGGACGTCACTGAAATCGCTTTAAAACGAAAATGTTTGTATTTAACTATTTGAGAGCGTCCACATAAAAAAGAACGAAACCAAGAAAGAAGTGATCCCGAAACACCAAGAGCACCCATCTTGGCTATTAATAAGTTGTGATTGACCTTGTCAAAGGCCTTCGAAAAATCCGTATATATGGCATCAAACTGATAACCCGCTTCAAAACAATCAACAATGTCATTAATATATAAGACTAAGTTAGAAATTGTGGACCGCCCCTTAAAAAATCCATGTTGTTCATTAATGATAATGGAGCAACACTTCCAAGATAAATAACCACATACCAGACTATCCAGCATTTTAGGAATAACAGATTGAATAGATATACCCCTGTTGACAAGTGTTTTCTGGCCAAACTTAAGAATGGGAACAATAAAACTTTGTTTCCAAAAGGCTGGGAAACTTCCCGACTTTGGAGATAAATTGAACATTGAACTAATAGGACCAGATAGAGTGCTTACACACTTTTTAAGAACATAATTAGGTACACCATCCGGACCAAGACAAAGCTTAGATTTCAGACTCGAAATCAATTCGAAGATTGCAGTTGGAGAAAACTGACATCAGTCAATGTTTACAGCTTGATCATATATTATTTCTGGTGGTACAATAACTTCCGCACTATATACTGTAGAGAAAAATTCAGCAAACATATTGACAATCTCCCCAGATCAGAGCTACTTATATCATTTTATATAAAGTTAATCTTCAAAAACGAGTACGATTAAAAATATGTGTTAAGAATAAATCATTCATTTATTAAATAACTCTCATTAATCTGAAAGTTAAGTTAATGAGGTGATTGGGCCATCAAGCTGGCCCAATCCTTAAAATATTCAATCACAATTTAATATAGGAGTAGAAGAAATGAGGTATAATCTTAAAGTTCTGTTAACAAAAACCACAAAGCAAATGTGTGCAACAGCAAATATGTACAAGATCAGGAAGCGAACAAACTGGTGAAACAATAATACCAAGAATGAAATAAAAGTGAAAGGAAAACAATGGAACGGATACTTGCAAAACAAAACGACAAACTTTTACAAAAACTACAAGAAACAAAGGGTGAAAAAGTAACAGAAATGGTCATAGAGGCAAAAGAGAAATCGTTGGTGGAATTTCGAAGCAAATTGGAACAGGATCGCCATGACAATCAAAAGCTATTCTTCAAAGTACTCCAAAACTTAAAAGAGGAAGGAAAACAATACCGAACAAATAAAGAGTGAAGACTCAAGATATGGAGGTATGGAAATTGAAGAAATGGAAGAAAGACAAAAAATTGTAGATGAAGTGAGAATACCATTTAAAAGATTGAAAGATGTGAAGAGATGGATACGATTGAATCACCTCCGAAATGAAAGGGATTATCAGAACTAAGAGATATGTTCAAATATAGAAAGAAGAAACAAATACCAAAAGTCTGGGAAGAGGGAATCATAATGCAATGCCAATATAGAAAGGCGCCAACAGCACTCAATGCGATAACTACAAATGAATAACCATACTTAGTACAGCACAAAGAGTTTATGAAATCATATTAGAACAACGATTGAGGAAGATACTAGACGAACAACTAGAAGAAGCGCTAAGTGGGTTCAGGAAGGGAAGGAGTGGAATGCATCACATCACCATCAGACAAATAACAGAAAAGAAAATGAAACAATTGAAACGAGTAGATATGGCATTCCTTGATGTACAAAGGGCGTTTGACCAAATCAAAAGAAGTGTTGTTGAGTGAAGTTTAAAGAGAAAAGGGGTTAATAAAAAATTCAAGCACTACACTCAACAATTTTTATTCAAGGAACAATATTCAACCTTCCGTAGAATGTTAAATATCCTTCCCTGAAGGAGCTGGTTTTCCGATCTACCCTTCATAATCACCGTCAACCGGGGCCACACAGCAGAGCTACAGCTTTGTCAGATATCATGAATAGGAGCGATAGACTGCAGTTTCGGTCTTATTTGACCTCGTCAGTATTGCATACCCATTCACAACAGGCTACACTGCCACCTACTCATCTGAAATCGTTGGAGCGAGAGAAAACATGTAAATGTTATTGCGGCCTGCAGCGAACCGAGACAGAGGCCACCCCACCATTGCCACCGGGAAATCGTGATAACAAAGGGTAGATAAACAGGAAAACTTCAAACAGTCACACTAGTTCGACTATTCAGCAACGCTACACACCGTGTCAGCAAGGAAGCAGTCTGCTCACAACAAATGGCAAGCAATGGAAATGGAATATCTCAGAAGAGTCAACGAGAAAAGACCACATAAGAAACTGAACGTGCAAGCGATCATACAAAAGATTGAAAACACCTTGTCAGAATGATAAAAAAACAGATGAAGAAAGTATGAGAAGTGAGAACAGTAAATGTGTGAATTATTCGCAACATACATACGTGTGAACATACAACATACAAATTGCTAGCAAAGAACACCCGTACAGTATAGCAATGGAATAACTATAAATATATTAAACGAAAATCCCAAACAACGTGCTGTCTTCCAGACGAATCAGAACATCTCCATGGGCGATTATTGATGATAATTTTTAATTCTCATCGTGTGTCGGCATCGACAAGTAATAAATTAGTTCACCCCACCATTCCGTTTATTTTTCTGTACGTAAATATTACCATTTCAGTGATAATAAGGATCTGAACTAGCATGCGTTGCATTATCGTGAACATGAGTTAATATTATTTATTTTGTGAAAAATATATCATTTAAACACTAGTCTCCACGCAGAAAATGATGTGTATGATATTATTACATAAATATATAGATGTAGTTATATTTTATATATTACACTAAATACAAGAAACGTGAATTTGCCAACAAAAAAAATTGACTAAAGTTTTGAAAACGAAACTGAAATTTCAGGATAATTCAAATTCAAAATTTGAGATGTTGTGATGTTTCTCTAGTACGCGGACCCACTTCAGATGATGATTGCTCAGCTAAAATGAGGAAGACTTGTCAAATATTTTTAAGGGTCTTTCTTTTCGTGGGTGGGAGAAGTTGCGGATATCACCTATTTGCAAAAAAGGTGGATGAATAAAGAAATTCTGATATAAGAGCCCTTGTTGAACTAAGGATTTCAGCAGAATTTCAAGCTGATTGCTTTTTTTGTTTATGAGGAAAAACTAAAAACCACATGTCTCCTTTTCAAGTAGCCATATCTCAAAAAGGAGGGTTCTTAGAAGATAAGTTATTTGACAAATCTTCTTCCTTTAACGTGTTAACATTAAGCTACCTCTTTTGTGCATTCAAGCTTTTTTCAGAATTTTAACGAAACTGTAGAAAAATTTGTCAGATATTGATATCAGCCTAGTGTCAAATTAAAAAAATGTTAAAATAATCACTGCGATGTCAATTATGGTTCTATTAATCTCATCTTTATCAGTTCTCCACTTAATCTTTTGAAGAATTAAAGTTATATCTAATCTTTGTAATCTTATATCAATATCTACGCCAATTTGACCCGACGAAAATTTTATTTTCAATTCAATAATAATATTGCAAGAATGTTCTTAAATATTAATCATATAATATATATATATATATGAAATCAAGGAAGAAACTCTTAGTTATTACAATATTCACAAGAAATTGAATTTTCAATTGTATATTAAAAACTTCTCAACTTGGCCTCACAATTCAATTTATCCTAACTTTTGAATAGGAATATTTTTCAACAACTTTATCGATTTCTACATCTGAAGTTGACTTTTTTATACAAGAAACGGAGAGCTTTAAATATTAAGCGTTACGTTCTCCATTATCTGTATAACTAGGCAACCAAACATGCTTTATATATCTAGTTACTGAAAATTAACTAAATGGGTTAATTTGCAAGAGTGAAACATCACTTTAATCCAGGCGAACGCGATGAGAACGCCTACACTAGGATGTCAAGGAGAAGAAGGCTTAGGTTTCCATAGGAACCAGGTTGAATATGTTTTTCTCAAGATTTAACATTTTCGAACGTTTATCCATTTCAATTGAAAGATGTTTATACAATTCATTAATTCAAGTGTCATCTATGATTTTCACTGTTTTCTAATTTACGAAAACGATTTATCAGCAATAATTATTAGGATAATAAGAATAGATTAAATAAGGAGAACAGCGTTTGATTATCGATTCAAGCAAACTTAAATCAAGTTCAGAGGTAAATTCACCCAATACCGGTTGATTAGCAGGTGCTGCCATCTATTGGCGTTCGACAGGCTCAATCGGGTTTGACTGGAATTTGAATCTCATATTTCAATCAATTTGGGACTCTTAATTCAGATCGGTGAAGATAAAGAGAACGTACTTCGAAGCATAAATCAGTTAGGTAACCTGAATTTCTTGAACTCGTGTTTCAATCAAAAATCTTTAAAGGGAGCACCGTTATCCATAGATTGTTAAGAAATACATGTGTTCTTTCTATCTGATATTTATTTCATATTTCACATAGAAGAGCTCTTTCAACAAAATTATACATTTTCAATGGGAAATGAATTGAAATTACAGATTACAGATTACCGATATACCTCATACAGATAATTTACTTTCGTAAAGTAATCAAATTTTGATACAACAGTGACAAATTCCTGAAGATAGCAGTGGTAATACATCAATGTTACTAAACCACACACATTTTCAGTCGAATATTTGAATGACAGCTAGCCTAATAACTAAGAATGTAGAATAGTAAGCTGTTCACATGATTGTAATTAACATGAATATAATTATACTTCTATGGTCAAATAACTGCAGGTGGCGTATGGAATATGATGCTCGTCTCCTGCTCAGAGTTCAATCCCCACAAAGTCGGTGCGATTTTGCGGTTTTCCATCTTTCGGAGATGTAAAGCCGTCGGTCCTGTCTAACAGAGATGTGCTGGATATTAAAGATCCCTTCCCTCTACACGAGAGGGGATCGGCAAAATTCCCGAGTTAGTGAGGTGACACAATTCCCCGGCGTGTCATTGGCCGAAAGGCGGAAATAGAGCACGTTAAATGAATAACAAACAACAAACATAATTATAAATCTATGGTTTAACGCAAAATTTTGACTGCGAGAAGTACATAACGTACAAAAATGATATTGTTTTTATCAGTCACTCTGAATGCACGACTGAAGAATGATTTGAATTCAAATTGATATTTGTTGGAATCATGTACAAAGATAGAAAATTAGTTTAAAGAACAACATATGGTACCTACAACAGCTTTAATTAATGGTACTAGAACAAAAATTAGTAACACTCTCAATTCTACGAACATATGATTCCAAGTTATAGAGTAGAAATTATCATAAAGGAAATTGGAAATTATTGATCTCATACTATTTACTGAATTGACAACTGTATGAATATTTCAAAAACAGTTTTGAAGGGCGTCATTTCAATGAATAGAGGACATTCATTTATTGAACTTCATGAACAAAATTGACTGATATACTCAACATTGAAGAACATGTTCAGAATACCTCTTAACAATATGCAATATATATTTTTCTAATGGAATAAATTTAGTATTGATTAATAAGGACAGTATAACTTGTCTAAAAACTAAAAGTCTTCCTGCAAAGAACTTACAGAAGAAAAGGTGATCATTTCATTAAGACATTAAGTTATATTTCAACTTGGAATGAACTTTTAGTCTCAGTAGACTTCAATAATTTGAACGTTTTAACTTCTGTATAGAAGAGGATTGAGTTTATTTCTGATACCATAATTTCATCTTCGGTTTACTTATAGTGAAATCTTTTCAATATATTTTATATCTTCCACTCCTCATTATCATAACAGCACATATTGATCACCACAACTTCATTTCTGTAAAATGGACAGATTCAAGAATGAAACTTCATTGTATACTGTTTTTCTCAATTGCAATTAGATAGCATATTTCATTTGTGAATTCTCTAAAATTTAATTTATTCATTCTTCTTGTACTGAAAAGGAAGTGGTTAGTTATAATTGGGTTCAAATGAGTTATTATGAGTTATTTCTTTAATAATTTTTTCAAAATATGTCCAGAGATGTTTGAGATATAAGGCAAACTTGTTTTCTAAATATGAACCGTAGATAACTTTGATTTCATTTAATAGATCACATGTTGAAACATTGTATAACGTTTTCCCAATTTAATGTATTTAATCTATGTAAATGTACATAAAATAATTCAAATCACTTTTATGCTGTGACATGCTAAGCATTTGATGCCTTAATATCCCTGTTCTAGCTTCCAATCACCTGCTTGAAATTGATGAACTGAGACTAACATTGACTATTATATCCATTGTTACTTTTTCTCTATAGATAATTTTATATTTTTCATTCCTTATTGCATCGAATGAAGCTCTATCAATAAGACTTCCCATGAGTCTTGCAAATATGCTTTTATTTCAGGAAACTGATTCAAATATGCTGCTTCTGTTGTTCGTTCGAATGTAACATTCTACATCATAATTTTTGTTATTTTCATACTGCATGGCTAGTTTAGAAATTACAAATGTTATTATGCACAAAATTAGTTCTGTCACTTGATACAAACTTTATTAATTTATCTAAGAAGTCATACTTCATTTCATTTTTGTTTAAATTAACATAGACCCACTAGATGAAATTAAAAAAAATTATACGATTTTTCATTATATACGCCAAGATTGGGAAAGATAATATAACGCCTTTTAATTTTTTGAAAAGAAGAAAATATACTCCATTCAATGAAATTAAAGTCACCTATGGTTTACATTTAGAAATTACAAGTTTCTATTATAACTCGAAAAACCGATAAACCAAAAAATGGGCTCATTGTTAAATTCTATTTAAAGACAATGCATTTTTCCTAGAGAGAGCATTGGAAAGAATGGTTACTTCTTTTAATTATATTTCACCACAACATTTGCTCACCCTATATATGTATTTAGATTTGTATTGCTATAGTAAAATGTAATAGTCGTTCAAGATGAAGCTAGTAATGTTTGTTTTTTCCATAATACATAATAATTATCGAATTTTAATAACCTATCACATATCAAAGGCGTCACCAATCAAATATAGATGTACGTTTCGAAAGAATTTTTGGCATTGTGCTAAACTATTTCTTCCTCATCTCCACGTGTGAAATTTTCATTAAGACCATCTCATATGCAGTCGTTTCTACATTGTACATTGCATAAAATCCATCAATATTTCACATACAGATGAATCGTAAAACACATGAAATACCGCAACTGATTAAAAAACCCGAGGTAAAACCTGAGTACGTCACCACGTTGTTTTTAGAGTGTGTGCATTGATCACACGTACTTAAAGATCCCGTGAACGCGGAATAAAAATAACACACCCAAGTATCTAATTTTAAACAAACTCAGACCTGTCTTATTCTCTTTTTATTTGTCTCATTGTGACACGTTCCTAGACAAGAACTATATATTAAAATATTAGACCAGAATTCCCTTTTGCGCTTAGAATCAATAAAGTTATATCCACGTGAATGCTGAATCCGTTTAATTAATCAGGTTTAGATATTAAACAAACATCTCACGTGAACAATTCCAAGGTGTAATTATCTTTGACGATGTGATCAATTGACGGCAACTAGTGCATCATCACTTAATCTTGACGCATCATGAATTGAAATATTTTTTATAAGAGTAAATATTAGCATAATTCCGCGTTGTTAATTATTGTAAGGTATGCATGCTTTTCATACCTTACCCCCAACGCATGCGTGAGCCGCTTCTAAACCATGTGACATTTTAAGGACGAATATTAGAAATAGGAAGTTAATTATTAGCTACAGCATCTCATTATTTTAACCATGAAATTATTTAATACACATTGTTGATTCTGTATGAATTAAGATAAATGACTTCTAAAGTTCTAAAATAAACCATGTAGGTACAAAATAAACTATGACAATCTTGGTGGTGTATATTAGGATGATATATTCAATTTAAAGCATTGCTATCAAGAAGTCTTACCGTTTATTAAAGGGTAGTTGTGTCCAGGGTGTCCTAGAAAAGATTTTAGGCCGCTTTCTAACAATATAGGCGAGCCACGGTCCTTGTAGCTCATCTCACTATCACTATCACTGTCGAAGTTATAAATCGTTGTTCGCGGAATTTTGACGGTTTTTTTGAGTGGTGGAGACACCACTCGCACACTACCATACAAAAAAGGCGACCACCGCACAAAACGGAGTTAACTCATGAATAAAACGATGTTCTGACCGGTCCACGGATCACACCGTAGTCAATTTGTACTAAAATAGTTTGCTATGTTATGTTGAGCGACATCGATGCACTCTTATTCTCTGACATGACAAGTCCCAAACGTTTAGGCAGGTTACAGTCCAAGGTTGAAGATTTTTGTGATAATGTTGATAGTAGATTGTGGACGGGACTCGCCAATTAAATTGTTCCATAATATGATGATTATTACAACATAACATAACCAATTTTCACGGCTAGCACAGTGGATGTCCTTATCTGTGTGACATAATTCTAATCACGCCTGCGCTTCTTCGATACGCAACCCGTCGGCATCGGAGTGTATCGCGGGCGATCGCGATGCACGTTTCGATCGAAAGCAGTTGGTCCTTCGAGCCGGATTACGTTCACTAACCCTATTTTTTTGACACATTTATCTTTAATGCAGTATGCAAGTAACAAGTTGAATTTCTTGAATGATTTCATATATCGATGATTTTAAATGTTTCCTTATGATCATCTCAAAATTCTGAGAACACTTACAAATATCAATAAATTCTGAATATTTCAGTCTGATGAAAATCTTTCTTATCATCGAGAAGTATTGAAAGCAAAATAATTGCAGAGAACAACAAAATTTATTAAATGTCAAAATAGGAAAAAAAACGAAAATGTTTACATGGTTAATACTAGTATAAATTGAAAAATTCATGAATGAAGATTTCTTTTTAGGGTATCCCTCAGATGCTCGATAGAATTCAGGTCTGGAGAGCAGGATTATCGCAAGGTCAGGAGTAGTATTTTTCTGTTGGAAGAGTTAATGGTGACCTGGCATTGGGATAGGGAACCTTTATCAAAAAAATTATCTCATCCCGAATTTTCGTAGAAAATGAGGTCAGTGGTTGGATTCCATCCGATTTCTGAGTGTCAGTCGGGTTTACAAGTGTCTTTTTTTTCTCATTGCATTTTTAGTTCCTCATTGAGAGAGAAATTTTCTTCAGCTTTTTTTTTTAACCCTTTGGAGGAGGCGATGCCTATCATGCCACAGATGTGGCCGCCCAAGATGATTTAATATATATGTTCACTCGCTTCTTGAAGGGAACCAAATTGTGAGTTATCGGAAAGATGTTCGATTGAAGCGAGTTCCACAGCACCCTAGCCCTGTAAACAAAAACAATTTTTATAGAGGGGGTAGCTAGTTGGACCGTCCGCTCATGAAAGTTTTCACGAGCCTGGTTTTTCTTTGGAACTGGACTCTTTCTGGAACCAAACCTTTCACTTTTTCAGAGCACTTGTTGGTATCTTTGTAGATGTGACTCCTCAGCAATTATTGGACGCTGGTTAGAAAATGAGAACATCAGAATACAGTCGTCCTCAAATTCATATAGTCTGTTTCCGGTGGAGTGGAGCAGATCATTGATCTGTAACAGAAAAAGAGTTGGCTAGAGTATGGAGTCATAATCACGTACAGACATTATGTAATGTCTCTGTGATTAAACGTTTATTCAGACTTATAATAGTTATTAGGTAAGAAATTCATATTATTTGTTATACATTCTTCAAATCTGAATAAACTATATTATTATTATTATTATTATTATTATAAGGTGCATCAATCAGAAAAGATTCACTCGTGACCTCATCTACTTCCACTCGAGTCGATCTACTGAAGAGAAAGCTACTAATACAACCACGCAATTTTTCAGAAAATCCATATGCGATATTCATCAAGGCTGCAAGACAAACTCTGTTGAAGGCCTTTGAGATATCATGAGCAATGACTCTCAATTCGCCATACTTTGCAGTGGTAATTTCTTCGTCCTGTGTAGTTTCAGATATCATAGGCTCATCATACATGTCTTCGTTCAAAGTAAACATTCCTCACAAATTTTTAATAATAAATAATAATAGCATTCTTTTGGAACTGAAAATGTTATTCGAAGATTTTCATGGACTTTAGACTAGTCACTTTGACTTTCTTTAAATCAGTGGCAGAATACTTCGATGGATGAACTTTTTAAACTCGTTAAGCCGCTCACACTCGCTCTTGGAGTGTAAGCTCAAAACAAAGAATCATATCTTGCCTGTTACTCATACAACTCTAAGAATGTTGTGAATAGTTGTGGCGCCTATCTGGAAAATAAAAGAGAAAACTACTAAATGACGTGTAAGTAATAAATACCATTTCATACCAACCGAATATAACTTAAAGAAGAATTCCTAACCTAACATGATGCAACAAGGAAGTTGAAATTCGATCGCAGTATGTCTTTCTTGTAAGATAAATTCTTCCACCCCGTGAGGTCTTGCTTGATGAGAATATTATGTTCCTGATTTGTGTTCTAATCACCTTCAATCATTAAATTCTGTAGTAAAAAGAGGATGAAAAATCCTTTCTTCGGCTGGATGGGTCCGAAAGGTCAGACCAGTCTTTCAAGTGTTGGTTTGTTTAACTGCAAAAGCAGAAACGTTATGAGCCCTAAAAGAAGGGTTAATCCCACATATTCAATCAACAAACGTTAAACTAACAAACTAAAAATTGACGAAAAAAATTAGGATTAACGTGATAAGTTTTCATTGTTGTCCTACGGAATTTCTCGTACGATTTCCGAAATCTACGGATCGAGGAAAGATCCTTTACGCAACAGATTTCAAATATCGCCAAAGGAAGAAGTCCATAAAAGTCACATCGTGCGTTCGCGGCGGCCATAATTTAGTCTCTATAGAAATATTTAGGTGCCCACGTCATTATATGGTAGGGCCCTACTTTAATGATACCAAATGTCATCTGAAACGAATGCAAGATGTGATAATAATTCGATGAAAATTAAATAAAAGTACTTCAAAAACTTTTGTCATGCTCATTTTCTGATAGAACTTGTACGTTATCCAGAAATAAGGTGGTAGATACCAATTATTCAATATAAATATCTGAAAATTTTCAGAAGATACTAATTTTTTCATTTAAAATAAAAACACTATGTATAAGACTGTTCTCTAAATATGATTGAATGCTCATTATCATGTCGGTAAGTAATAATATTCGTGTTCTACTTTTGTGATTTAAATATTCCTTAATTAATATTAATTTATGAGAAGATATTGAGAGGCAATAGAAAAATCAAAGTATCTAAATCTCCTCTTCCTATTATAGAGGTCAGCAAGAAACTTCCACCATAGAATAACATGTTTCTTATTCTATGGAATAATGGAATATATAATTTTCAGTGTTGCTACATTGGTAAATTTTACGGACAAATTTGATTTTTCACTTGGAAACAAAAATTATTTGAGGACTAAAATATTCAAAAATTATTTCTGAAAACAACCTTTAAGAAATTTCTCATGTTTTGTGTTTATAATACAAAAGGACTATTTGATCACCGCATATAAATAACAGAATTAAAAATTCATCCCACGATTTCCTCATTATCAATTTTAATTAATACACGTCAATGATTTATTTTATGATGAAATCTATTTTTCTTACAGTTGGAAACTTAAAAAACTTGTTCTCATTCCTCGTATATCATAAAAATATACTCTCCTGTACTTTCTAGTTTCGTTTTCAACAGAGTCGCGGCAACGTTGATGGTTTCGATAAATAATTTATGGTAAACAATTGTGTAGTTAAATTTTCTATCTACCACCTCGTCGACGTCCACCTCACCCACCTTGGCTATAACATGATTAAAATATGAATGCTCTTTGACCGGTGATTATAATAATTTTGGGAATAATTCTTACGAGTTTTTGATACATTTCTCAAGATCTATTCAAGATGTTTGATGTTATAATATATGCCATTCTTATTTATGTGTTAACTTATGTTATTCTTTTCGTTTTTTTTGATGGTGACCTAGAAACCGTGTTTTATGAAAAATTCGGAAAGCCAATTGGTAAGTTTTAAGGAAATCGAAAGGCGAATTATTGAGCCATATCACACTATTGTAGGACATTTGAGAGGCAAGGTAGTATTCGTAACTGGTGCTTCCAGTGGAATTGGAGAATACACGGCTGTTGCTTTGGCAAAATATGGAGTGAAATTAGTTTTAACTGCAAGACGAAAGGAAGAACTTGAAAGAGTGAAAAAACAATGTATTGGTGAGATAAATTTAAATGAAATACTATATCTCTCCTACTACTAAACCTTTTTTTCAGAGGCTTCAAAAAATCAACTTTCTCAGAATGATGTCCTGGTGATACCTATGGATATAACTGATTTATCATTGCACCGCAAAAATTGGGACTATGCAGTACGTCATTTTGGAAAAGTTGATATTTTATTCAATAATGCAGGAAGATCTCAAAGGGCCCTCTTTGAAACCATTGACATGGGGGTAGATCGTCAAATGTTTGAATTAAATACATTTTCAGTTATAAATTTAACAAGGATTGCCGTGAATTATTTCAATTCTGTAGGAGGGGGACAAGTTGCTGTTGTTTCTAGCTTAGCAGGTGTTATTGGAGTGCCATTTTCTTCAACGTATGATGCTACCAAACATGCTGTTCATGTAAGCTTAGATGCCTTAAGGATGATATTCTTCAATTATATATAATTTAATTTTAGGGTTATTATAATGCTCTAAGAGCTGAGAAAATTGGAAGAGGCCTATCTGTTTCCATTGTTTGCCCAGGTCCAACATCAACTAATTTCTTGTCCGAAAGTTTTACAAATACAGTAGGACAGGTAAAGCTTATGCTAGAGTAAAAAATTCTTCTCTAAATTTATTTTACCAATACATACAATTTTCAGAAATATGGCAAAAGTGTTCAAAGTACAGATAGAAGATTAACCGCTGAAAGATGTGGTCATATGTGTGGCATTGTACTTGCAAACAAAATAAGAGAATCTTGGATAGCTCTGCCCCCGTTGATCTTTTTTACCTATTTTGCAGTTTACTGCCCCGTTTTCTATAATTTGTGAGTATTGCTTCTTGAATCTATATATCGGTTCAATCTTTTTAATATGGTTTTCATTTATTTAAATATTAATATACAGTCGATTTCCGATAGCTTGAATTTCAAGGAATATGGTATCCTTTTGAATTACAAATAGTTCGAGTTGTGGAATTCTTTTTACATAATTCGACTCATAGAGGTTGAAGTAAATAAACAATTACAGAGGTAGTAAATTAAAGAATATACAGGGATATCCACCGGGACTGTCCGTTAAAAACTTTTTGAATTGAAATTACAATATCAAGCTGAAATTTTATACGCGGCCATAATCTAACGATTTCCAATTGAAGTGAAATATTTTCGAAGTGATACCATTTCCGGTTATACCGGAAGTTGGTCATCATTTTGTTATTTCAAATGGCAATCTACCTTTTTTATCAAACATCTAGAACCGACATTTGAGTAAGGCATAAAATGCCCAAGTTGTTGGCACATCTGTCAAAACTTTTGACAGATTTAATTATTTTTGTTATAAACTCGATTTTGAGGAAGAATTTAAAAAATTGTAACTCGTAGATCTTTTGCACTACAGACACAATTTTTGCTTGGGTGGATAGAAGAAGGGTCAAGGAATTTTTTAAGCAGTCTACACATGTCAAATGTTTATTGCGATGTTTTGTATGCTTTTTTCAATTTGGTCTTTTTCGAACAGCAATAACTCTATTTTTTCAAATGGCACGTGCCAATTTTTATATCGCCATCAGATGAAGCGTCAAATTTCAGATGGAATTGTATCAGTATGTACTATACCCATCTCTTATAGTTCCGAAATAATTTGGGAATATATTGAATTTTGATGATTTTGCAAGAACTAACAGAGAATGCTTTGAAATATTTGAATCAAGTAGCTGAACTGGCTACGCTCACCTGACAGGTGCCTAAAATTAATGTACATGTCACTTCGTTCATTCGAATTTGACATTTCAACAAGAATTGTTGGTAATTTGAAGTGAAAATTTTTGAAAAACACCAGATTGATAATAAAATTGCTGGTTATTCAAACGAGGATATGTTTAATCTCTTTTTAATTCATGACGAATGTCAAAAAGTGGTAGATAGAACTTGCAGGCAATTCAATAACCAATTTCCAAATTTGGCGCCTATGAGTAAAACAAAATTTCGAAGGATTAGAAGCAATTTTCTGCAATTTGGAGGAACAAAATACATAGAAACTAGAAGAAAACCAATTCTCGAGGACGACGACAATCAAATTAATACGCTAGCGTATTTTCGTGCCAATCCACATGCCTCCATTAAGTCAGCATCAATGGATATTGGATTGAGTTATACTTCTATTCAAAGGATCCTTAAGAAACATAACATGCACCCGTATTCTTTTATCAGACTACAAAAATTGAAACCAACTGACCTTCCCAAGCGGCTAAAATTCTATGAAAATTTATTAATTCGGCTTCAAGAAGATGAGACAATTCTGCAAAAAATTATATGGTCTGATGAAGCCAAGTTCAATGAAAGTGCGAACGTTTTTGCAATTTCAATGAATGATTTGTTGGCTTATCACATTTATGAGGAAAATCTTAATGGACAAAGATACCTGGAAATTTTGAGAGGAACATTAACAAATTTTTTAGATGGATTATCCCTTAACATTCTGAGGGATTGCTATTACCAAATGGATGATGCACTAGCACATAAAACACAAGCTGTAGGTTGGCAGCTAACAGAAATGTTTGGAGGATAGATGGTGGGGTAATCAAGGACCAAATTTATGGCCTCCGCGTTCTCCGGACCTGACACCCCTTGATTTTTATTTATGGGGCAAAATCAAGAGTGAAGTGTATCTTATTCCTGTAAGAAGTAGAGAAGAGTTACTAGAGCGCATTCATAATGCTTTTCGTAATATTGATCATGAGGAAACTAGGAGGGCAACTCATCATGTTCGTATACCAGCTGTCAAGTGTATCGAGCAAAATGGGGCCCATATTGAACATTTATTCAGATCGTAAATTAGTTTTCTCCTATGATGTTAGCTATCATTTATTCGTATTAATGTAATTACCTTCGATGATTGATTTTCGCTTAGTTCCTACAATTTTTATTCATCCGAATTGTAGAAAATTGCTTCTATTGCTTCGAAATTTTATTTTACTCATAATCTAACCTAACCTTACTTACTGTGGCTGCCGAGGCAGGCAATTCAAAATGAATAATATCAGCATGTATGCTTGAATTTACAAAAATTATAACTCCGTCATTTCTCTTGAAATTCCCCCCCGCCATAGAAAGCTGTGAAACCAGGAATATTATACCCTTCTTGGGAATTCACTTGAAAGCACTCACTCAAAACTATGACATCACAGAATAGCAAGTTATAGGCTTGAAGCAGTAGCAGTAAATTATCAAAATTTTTCCTGACACTTCTTATGTTCAGATGAATTACACTTATTCGTTTTTTCATTAAAGACACTAAATCAGCCAATATCTCTCGATTTATTAACTGTCCGCGTTGCTCTTCTCCCATTTCCAGAATGTCATCCAATATTTCTTCTTGTTGAGACAGAACCATTACCCGTGGTAATCAGTTCTGCTTCTTAAAATATTTATATGGTAATTTCAAGATGGACAAGTTAGATCATTTGCTACATGATTAAGATCGTGATTTGTTTTGTAATCCCTATTTGCTTCCAGACAGTTGTGACATTTTTTGACCAGGTTGTTGCATTCTCTGCTATCATGCTCTTCCGCACAATTAATACAAGTTTCATTTTTTTCACACACAGCAGATCGATGATAGAAGCCTCGACTGTTGAAATACCTGTTCACCATCAAATCCTCATAAACCAAATATTTCCCCCATGCTATACACACTTTTCCACCTTTCATCATCTTGCGAAATAGGGTTGGTGAACTTTCGGCATATTTAATTGCCTCATCTCCACTTTTCACATTTTTTATGTACGTCACTTTAAGTTTATCTTCGTCAGTAATCCAGCTGTTTTATTACCTCAAACAGTTTACTATTTCTTCGCAGTTTTTATTTCCTCACTCAAGGTGATCTCATTTTAGGAGATTCTATGTCATAATTATTTTTCAACGTATTCTTTGCCGCATTCTTGATTACATTTAATTCCTCTTTAGTATTGTACTTAACTACGATAGAGCCCTGCTTTGTACTTCTTATATTCTTAATTCCTACTTGCAGCTAAGTCGGGTTTAAGTTCTTCTTTATTTCTTCCTCTGTTTTCTGTAAATTTTGTTTTTTTTCGGGTTTATAAGAAGTGTAGGTACACTTTGCGCTTGCTTGACTTCGTTATCGTTCTTACTTTCACAATGCATCTAAGTAGGTTTTGCCAGCTGTTTGGCTAAGTGTATCTGGCGTATGACATTTCTTTTTCTTTAAATACTTCAATTTCATGTTTAATTTCATCCAAAATTTTCATCATGTAAGGAAGTCTTGCCAACAGCTTTTTGCAATTAGCACATATCAACAACAACATGCGTTTTTGTAAGGGCATACATTTTACTTCTGAAGCTGTCATATTTACGCAGCTTTTATGAATTTTCTCAAGGCATGAATAACATGCATAAAATTGATCACCCGTGATCTCTTCTAAACATGTTATTTCTTCATTACCTTCCATTGTTTATCTTCAAATTGATAAGACGCACAAGTGATCTCCACATATTGCAGGAGTACAGTTTTTTTATTTCAATTTATATCAACACTAGCTGGCACTTTTACCAGTTAATTCGTAATTACCAGAAAAAAAAGCATACACTAGTTTTTGAAATTTTCACATAATGAAGCTCGTTAAATTAGGTTTCACTTTTTTTACTTTGATAAAATCACTCATGAACTCAATTTTACTTGGAGCGCACCTGATGACAACTGCACATTGAATTAAAACGAGAGAATGTTTGAGGGATATAGCTTCTTGCATGTCTATTATGTTTTCAATAGAAACAATGCTAGAAAACGCACTGTCCCCTGTTCTTTCCAAAAAGATACTTAAAGTTTCTACTGCAACCCTTGCTTGCTTAGTAGTGACATCTGCTGGCTCATTCCTCCCTTCATCATCTTCTCACCGACAGTCAAACTTTTCACTTTTCGACTACTCATTGCTACGTAAACACTCACTCAATCGGAAGCACAAACAAAGAATGACAGGCATACGCAGATGACTCACTGACAAGTCGCAACATGATCCTGTACTATCCTACTATATGTACGGTTTTTCGGCTTACGGAGGTCTGATAAGAAAACTTCAAGTTATAGAGGTAATTTCATTTAAGGCTTCGACTTAAATATTGTTCTTCGAGTTATGGAGGGAAAAATCATATGACTGAGTAATAGAGATAAATTTTTCGTAAAAAGTTCATTCGAGTTATGTATAGTTTTTTTTTCGACTTAGACAGGTTTTTTCAAGGGAATAGGAAAAATCGAGTTATTAAGGAATTCGAGTAATCGAGAGTAGCCTAGTAACAAACCAAATTGAATGGTTACTAATACCATTAATCAGAGTGAAATTCATTAACCCCATTTTGTTATTATCTCTACTCTCAAAATTACAGGGTTAAGGCCTGTGCTAGTTCTTTAACAGAGTTCACTAGTTTATTCAGTTTTGAAAGCTTAAGCATTTCTTGAATAAGTTTGTTCATCGTTTTAAAAATATTTTTGACTTAATTTATTAGTTGCCTATTCAAAAGGAAATTTAGCACTACCATTTTCATTTCCTTCAATATTTGTTTCCAAAATTTGACTTCATTCAACTTTTCTCTGAATCAATCAAAATCAGATTCGAAAATGTCTCATTAGAAGAAACTTTGTTATTAATATCAAATATAATTATTTTCATCCAATATAGCCTTGTCCAAAGTCATGATTTGTTATTAATATTTAATTCGATCTGACCTTGTTGAAATGTAAACTTGGTGATTTTTTATTAAAAACAAATTGTCATGGCCAATGAAAGTGCATATCTTTATTTTCATAAAACGAGGCATCTTTAATTGTTAAATTTCAAACCATTATTTCAATTAAATCTGATCTTGAAAATGATTTGAACACATTCAAGTGGAGACCACTATTTAAAAGTGTTTTCAATTTCATTCAAATTATTCATTTGTCCTTTTGATGAACTACATTGTTAAACTATTCATTAATAAATAAATTCGATGAAGAATTATAATGAAAATGTCTTCTTCTCATCTTTGATAAAGAAATTAGGAAAAGTAGTTTTGTATTTCATTCTACAAATTACATCTGCCTTGGATAAGGGTCATTTAAACATCATTAACCTAATAGTCTGAAAAGTTAATTTAGATTTATTGAAATTGATAATTTGAACATTACTAATCTGAATTTGAAAATTTTCTCATATTTTTCAGTATATTGAAAACTGTTGGACCAGAAAGATTATTCAAGGCCAGGGATTCCCAAGAATTAACACTAGAAGAGGTACAAGTTATATAGGTTTTACATTTGTTTGCAATGTTGCCAAGTTACCATTGAGCTTTTTATATATTTATTTGGAAGCACTTTAGTATTGATTTTGTACAAAAATACACCTTGTATATTTCTCCTTTTACAGTTTCAATAAGTAATTTTATTTCTTGAAATAATTAACACCAGTAATAGTAACAGTATGTGCAGAATATGATAATTTTTTCAGTAGCATGTTTCAAATCACCAATAAAGTAGAACTATTAAGCCACTATGCCAAGCTGTTTTATGGAAATTGTGTCATATGTGCCTTGAAGTGTTGCATTTTCTGCTTCAATTTATATTTGGAGATATGCTTTTCAATTCTTTGTATTGTGGAAATATTTTTCATTTTTGTCTCCCTCAACTGAAATTTAGAAATCTAATCATTTTTATTCCATCATGTATCAATAAATATTGCCAAATATGGCGATATTTCATTGTTTCTCATAATAATGCATAATTCTTCAACTTTGTCTAATACGGACTTCCTTTCTATTTCTTTGACATTTCATCCATTCTGCAATATTTCAAAATTTAAGCTTTTCATGAATGGAATAATGAAAACTCCTTTAAAAGCTTTTCTGATATGAATGAATTGCATACTTAAATATAAATCATGTCCAGTTTCAGTAATCATGGATATATATATATATATATATATATATATATATATATATATATATATATATATATATATATAAACAGCTCTACAGGCCAAGTAGGCCCATGGCTTCATTACACGTTCTTCTCCATTTCATTTTATTCATAACTACTCCCTTCCAGTCCTTCACTCCTAGCTCTTCAATATCTTTCTCCACCATCTTGATCCATTCTGTGCGTGGTCTTGCCCTGCCTCTTCTTCCCGTTATTTCCCTCGTCAAAACTTGTCTTGTTGTTCTATCGTCTCCCAGTCGGAAAACATGGCCAAGCCATCTCATTCTTTGTGCTCTAGCCACATTTGTTATTGAGGGTTGTCCATACAATTCTTGAAGCTCGGCGTTCGTTCTCCTTTCCCAACGATTTTCTACCTTTTTTCCACCATATATTCTTCTGAGTATTCTTCTCTTGAAAACTTCTAATGTATATTTTTCCCACTGATTCAACTTCCACAGTTCGCAACCGTATGTTACCACAGGCCTGATGATCTTCTGATAAATTTTCTTCGCGTTTTTCGACATATTTTTGGACCTGAGCACTTTGTAGAATCCTCCTAAGCATTTTGTTCCTTTAGCTATCCTTTCCTGTATTTCTACTTTTTCCTCCCCTGTTCTTGTCAATATTACACCTAAATAGTTGAATTGTTCTACCTTTTTAAAGCAGTATGTCCTATCTTCACTAATTATCTGCAGATTTGAGTGCCTTTCATTTTCTTGTTGCCCTACTATCATATACCTGATTTTATTTTCATTTATCATTAAACCCTTTCTTCTTGCAGTGGTTTCTAACTTCCTGAATTCATTCACCAAATGTTCTCTTGTTCTGGTCACAATAACTATGTCGTCTGCATACGCTAAAACTTGTGTCTTTTGACTGTATATTGTACCTTTGCTAGCTATACTGCTCTCTTTTATAATTTTATCCATCACGATATTGAAAAGTGGGGATCTCCCTGTCTCAGGCCTTTATCAACACAGAATGATTCCGACAATTGTCCGCTCATCTTAACTTTATAGGTGGTATCCGTCAATGTCATTCTAACCAGCCTAATTAGTTTACCTTTTATTTCTAGATCATCCATTGCTTCATATATATATTTTCTTATTATACTATCATAAGCCTGTTTATAATTGATGAAAAGCATATGGAGTATCATGTTTTGATCAATAGTATTATCTATAATTTGCTTCAACACAAAAATCTGATCCGTGACTGATCTATTTTTTCGGAACCCACACTGATACTGTCCTAGCTTTGGTTCTATTATTTCGTTTAGTCTATTTTTGATAGATATCGCCATAATCTTGTAGATAGTGTCCATTAAGGCAATCCCTCTATAGTTCTCGCAATTGGTCGTATCCCCCTTCTTGTGCAACGGACATATTAGAGCTTCCTTCCACCTACTTGGCATTTTCTCCTCTTCCCAAACTTTAGATATTATAAAATATATATTGTCCTCCATTTCTTGTCCCCCTATCTTCAACATATCCGCCGTGATGCCATTTTCAATCATGGGAGTTTATATTTTAAATTCATTTGCTTCTCATAAATTAACTTGTTTCAACTGATAGTGTCTGTATTAACATCACTTCTCCAAAAATATTTTTTCAATTAAAATATTTTCATATATCATGATCTTTAATGAATTTGTTGATAGTTCACCGATCTGAACAGGAGTTTGACATTCCTTCTCAAATTATTTTCATTGTTCTATCACAAAATGGATCTAACCTCTGCATGTCTTGTCAGCATTCGCTGTTATTCAATGGAATGGTTCTTAATTCTTAGCATATCTAATAGAATGTCTGAGAAATAGACACTAATTGAATTTCTTTACAGGCCTATCCTAGCAAACGGAGATAAAGGTGATGGGTACTACTACTTGGGTCTAATCTATCGATTTCATTAATTTTAACATAGTTTTCCTAATTGTGAATATTGAATGAAATCATCTATCGCATTTGTTGGAATAATCCCTACCAAAATTGACCAGATAATTATTTGGAGGAAAATTCCGTTATTGTTCAATTTTCACAATTAATTGGGTATATTTTTCTTTGCTTATTTCTCACTAGAATTACCTTATTTCTTATATTTAAGTTATTCTTTGCTATAATTTAATGGTAATAGTGGGTTCTTTTATTTCTTATTTCCTTCATCTTCTTTATTAAACTTTAGAAATTATTTTGTTTTACCATTATCATAATTCAAAGGCAATCAGGCTATTTAAAATAACTAGACACTTTTGCATCAAATATTGAATTCATTCCAAATGATTTTAACACATACTGATCCACCTTCAAGTTGGATCCAAAAGAATTAGCTGCAAAGATGTGCTTTTCCATAAATGTAAATTAGTAAACTTCAAATAAAATCGAATTTTAATCAATTTCCAGATATGTGTATATTTCATTCTTCTTAGCCATCTTTTGATATAAATTTCAGATTCTTAGAATATTATTTTTATGAGGCTGTGAATCGTTTGTTCTTTGGTTATGAAATTCATAAAATATTCAACTTGAGAAAACAAATCATTTTAAAGCTATATAATGAATTAATGGTAAAATAAAAATAATTTAAGTTGATATAGAATAGCACAAAACTTTTAATTGAGATCAAAACTTGACTGATTTATACTAAAAATCTTTTGGTGATGATTTTAGACGCAAAAATACGACTTACACGACAAGACAAAGACAGTGACTGAAATGTTGGGACCTTATCAGAAGAAATACTACAGATAGTAACAGACTTACATATTTCTGAAAAACATTTTCAGAATAAGGCCATGTTGAACTTATATTCATTTGTTAGAATTTTTATGCACTATCAATGCTGTTATATTGTTATATTTATTAATATATCTTTATCATATTATTTGTTTTCTTTAAAAAATTACTACAAGCGCATGTGAGATGCGAAATCAAATTATTTATGATTTTAAGACTCTTTATTCAGATTAGGGGATTCAGCTGTTCCCGAAGTGTTCAAATCTTCTTTTCGCTTCTCTTTCCCTCTTAAAATGGCTTTTTTAAATAAATCACAATACAATCTTATAGCTATTGGAGTATCATCATTACCGGGTACAGGGTAAGTTATTAAATTTGGATTACAATTTGAGTCGACTATTCCAATTGTAGCAATACCCATTTTTGCTGCATCTCGTACAGCTGTATGTTGTACTAAAATATTATTCATTGTGTTAAAGAAAATACATAAATCAGGTAACCTAGTTACAGCACCAAATTGCTTTGTAGAGTTTGTGAATATTCCTCCCCTCCAAAACCTAAAATTAAACCAACCAATAATATTTAGTAGTTATAATGAAATATGTCTATTTTATATACCTTGTATGGGCAAATTCCCCACATTCTTGTGCAGTTTTTTCTACTAAATGTGAGTTTTGGGCTCCTCTCAAAAAGAATAATATTATTCCATCTCTATAAGCTATATGGGCAGCAAAATTTAGTGCTCTTTGTAAGTACTCTGTGGTTTTATCCAAGTCAAAAATAATATGACCTAAACGACTTCCATAGATATAAGGTAACATACGCTCATCTAATGAACCATCCCTATGACCATAGTGTACCCTAGCTTCAAACAAATCTTTTACGGTAAATAAATCATGAACATTAAAATAATCTGGGTGATTCAATATATTGTGTTTGGACAAAATATCTGTATCTGGAAAGTTTTAATATTAATGATTCAATTGATGTTTTTCGAAAGATCAAACTTACCAATCCTAGCTGCCTGAACAGCAGTAGAAAAGAAACCATTTATCTTCAAATTTCGGGATTGGAAGCTGATAGTTTTTGCATTTCTCAAAATATTCATTTTAACCTGGGAAAATGTTATGTCAAATCATGTATTATTGAATATACAAAAACTTTCTGTATTGAAATTGAATCGCCCAGGACCTTTTAAAATTCAATTATACGAGGTTATTGGTTATTTTTGCATTCATAGAAAATGGTTCATCTTCTCTTCTTTTCACCATGTGCTTAGGAGGTTTCCTATTTACACAAGTAACTTAATGGGAACCATTGGACCCATCATACAATGGATTGTGGCCAGTCGAATACCCAATTTCTGTTTCACGTAGCGATAACTTCTTTTTGGCAATTCAATTGATGATGCACAGAATAAAGATAAATCATTTTTATTACATAATAAATGTCTATTCTGTAAATGATAGGAAAATGGTTACAACCCGAGAATAGGGATATTAATTTCACTATTCATCATATTACAGTGTTGCATTCATGCAAAAGATAGTCCGCGATCTAAACTAAATTACTCTAATCTGGCTATTTAATTAGAATTCGAACTAAACCATTACAGAAGAAAAGAAAGTGGAAATGGGGAGAATGTGGAAAAACATTTTAGTTTTGCTTCGGTTAATGATTGTAAGTTGTGAGAAACATTTCAATTAAGTATTACCTCATTCTTGTAATGATTAAGTTAAGGTACTTGAGAATAGTTTAAGAAATTGAACCATATTTCTAGTTTGAAAATTAATGTCCATAAATAAATATAAAAGACTGAGGATAAAAATGAAAAACTAATATAACTTAGCAGATATCATTATAGTGGATAGCTCATTCAATCAACTTTATTACAGTTATAATATTCATTTCTAAAGTTGTATGGTTAATAACATGAAGTTGAATGATAAATGTTGCTGAATCCCATGGTAGTAATAGTAAGAATACTAAGGGTGAAAGGAATAAAACTCATTATCTGGATAAATTGTTGACGGCTCTACCCACCGAAAGCCGTAGGAAGAAGGGCTGTTTCAAATTTTTATGAGATGGAAAGTGAACTAACATACCTTTATATATGTCATTGACTAGGTAGTTAAGACGACAACGCTCTCTGTAGGGTTGGTTGAAGTCTCTAAGTTGCAATCTTTCAAAAATCAACCAGAATTGACGATTCTGGTTGATTTTTGAAAGATTGTGTAATAAAAAAGGAATTGTAGCTAACATGATATATATATATATATATATATATATATATATATATATATATATATATATATATATATATATATATATATATATATATATATAAATCAGAGAGGTTGCTTTCTTATAATATGGAATGATAAACATATTAATACTGTTGCTATAAAAACTACAAGAACAGAGTTTTCCGCCCTGTTTCTCCGTAGTATATGAAGTAATAACCTCAAATTCGTCCTAATCTTTCCGTCGAGCCAAAAATATACCTACATTATTTTCCGATGCCTACAACTAGACCATATTTTATTAACAATTTTTACTCATTTTAATTCTACCTTTCCAAATCATTTAGTTAATTCCCAAAATTTTCCAAATTTATCAATTATTATTTGTCAGTCGGAACAATATAGCGTAATTATCATTTTAGGGATTGCACTACCAGTACCTACATTATTTTCCGATGCCTACAACTAGACCATATTTTATTAACAATTTTTCACTCATTTTAATTCTACCTTTCCAAATCATTTAGTTAATTCCCAAAATTTTCCAAATTTATCAATTATTATTTGTCAGTCGGAACAATATAGCGTAATTATCATTTTAGGGATTGCACTACCAATAGTGAACCATAGTACAACATATTCAATATGGTTGCATAAAATTTGTGTAATCGAGCAATATAAGTATTTTTCAATATAAACTTAGGGGCTTCGGTAAAGAATTTAACAGCCCTGCCAAAACTTTAGCCCTGGTTACGGCCACAGCAGAAGCTCCGCTGATGATGTTTCAACTCAGTAAGAATTCCCCCAATTGCCGAAATACGTATTTCGGAAGATTTTTTCCTGTTAGGCGTGAGACAAATATTCTTAAATACTCTCATGAGAGTGTAGTACCAGTTCCTTTGTTCCCAAAACCAATATCATAAAAACCATCTCAACCTTATATGTCATTTCGTGAGATCTTTTCAGTTATTTAAAAAAAAATACATTGATAGAACTGTTAATGCTTTTTTGTTTTCAGAATCTGTGCAGGGTGACTGCAATGAAATTGACAGTATAGTAGTTTACCCCCTACGTGGGATCAGTGGGGGTTGCAAGGTGCCAGAAAAAATGTTCGGGTCGATGTTATTAAGACAGTCTATTCCGTGGTACACAAAAACTTCCAGGCATCCTCCGAACAGATGTAAACGCACGCAGGGGAATTAAAGAAGATTTGTTAAAGTTTTTTTTATTATAAAAATACTCAAAATTATAATGAAATTATTAATATATTTTAACAGAACAATAATTCCGATATGCGACACTGTTGAGCTCCTAATAAGGATATATATATATATATATATATATATATATATATATATATATATATATATATATATATATATATATATATATATATATATATATATATATATATATATATATATATATATATATATATATATATATATATATATATATATATATATATATATATATATATATATATATATATATATATATATATATATATATATATATATATGCATTTTGTATTGTAGGAAAGGTCGAGGATAGCTCTTTTTGAAACTGAAAATTATTTCCTAGACTAACTAAAACTAACTAAACTAGAATTTTCAATTTTACATTCCTATCTTGAAAAAGCATGCTATACTCTTTTAAAAGTTTGAATTAAAATGAGTGTTACTTGTAATGGAGTCGTTTTATAGATGTTTACTCCACTTTCCTTCGATTTGAAAATGAAACATTCAAATATTATCTGCAGCTCCCTGAGAAGAGAAGCCGAAGTAGAATGGATATTTATAATATTTTGTGTTTGAGTATATGTATATGGGTTTGTGAAACATATATAGAAATGCTATTGATATTTAATTGGACCTATTTTCAATATTTTCATTAATTCAATAATTAACCTTAGACTACGGAAAATAGAAAATTAGTAAAACCCTAGTTTCTGTTCATGTCTACGCTTATGTCGGCGAAAAATCATATGTTTTTTTGATTTCACACGTCATCTATGTCCCATATCAGAATAATTCATTTATTATTTTTTCGTATTAATGCAGAACACTTAACAATATAGTACCTCATATGTAGTGCATTATGAAGGAGAGCGCCAGCAGACGGACTGTTTTTGAATTGAAATACACTCTTCTGTGAGCTAACACTACGTTGTACTGGGTTCTTTATTTAGTGTATATAAATTATCTTTGCTTATGTTAAACTTCACCCTTTGCTTGCTTTCTTGCATCTTTTAACAATGTTCTCGGGAACTTAGCCCATTTACACAGCTGGACCTACAGTTTATAGTGGATTCCGCACCACTCTCCTAGACCGTGCAATGATAACTGCCACCACAAGGATTACAAGTTATCTGGTCGTCGGATGTTTATGCCCTGTTTAGGCGACTCTTTCAAATTCAGTACTTTTTTGTTCAAGAACAACATCCATAACCTGACCCCGGATTCGAACCAGGAGCCTCGACTAAGCAGTTCCAATATGCTAACTTCACCCTTAAATCTTATCTAATACTATGTCTATGATAATTTCAGTTCTGTGCATCAAAGATGTGGTAGGCTTCTGAGAAGGGATGATAGAAGAAAAAAAAGAATATATTTTCTATGCTAGCTTTGTTGGAGTTAACCCTACTTTTTTGTTTGGATTTCGTTTGACGTTTAATTGTTATTTTGTACCGCTAAGTGCTACATTTTCAGCTTGGAAATATGTCCTATATCATACTGTGCGAATAAAAATTAAATGTTTCAAGTCTCATTACTCTATGTAGGGAGGCCAATTCCACGAACAATAGTTCGTTAGTTCTATTCATAAAACAATTTTTTCTGTAGAGAATTTACAGACACATTTTAAATATGATCAACATACAAGAATTAGTCAGAAAACATAAAGAGAGCGTTATTCTAGATACAGAATCAATCAGAACGGGTGTTCTTTTTCGAAATGCTTCTATCTTGAAGAACTCAAACTCTTGGCACGCTTTTATAGTAAGTTAAAATTTCAAATATTTGTCAATTGAGAAAAGCAGTTTTTTGTACGGGAGCTTTCACATTTGTCTACTGTTTGTTACAGCTACACAATGTAGAACCGCAAGAGAGGAACGAAGTATTGAAAATTGTGTTGGATCATTTATATCCATTAGAGTTAATTCCAGTTAAATTTGAGCGACGAGGAAATGATTGCATGTTTATGGCTAGAAACTGTACTGAAGCTATTGAAAAATTATGCAAAGATAATCTTTTCATTCCAAATCCTTCAGATCCAATGTCGCCAGTAAATATATTTGCATCAAAAATATATTTTTTAAATAAAAAATATTTATAAATTTCAGATTAGGTGTGAAATTGTTCTTCAGTACTCTACAATGTATCAAATAAGGGTTGATATTCAAAAGAATATATCATCAGTATTACATTCATTATTCGATAGCAGTACCAAAATATTGAACTTGGATAATTTCTCTGCGAATCCAGGTATGTATGAATTCTTTGTAAAGCCTGAATAGGTGATTATCTCATAATTTTTCTTTCAGAACTGTCTGAATATTGTCCCCTCTCTCAGCCAAAAATAATGTATTTTGTTTTACATATAGCCTTAGGAATGCATCCAATTGGAATTAAGTTGACAAATAATGAAATTCAATCCTTGTTTCCTATGGAAGCTCTCTGGAGTTGTACCTCACTAACTAACATAGACTTACGAAATAATAAGGTGTGTCAACCAGAACTTTATTATTTAAAGATTCAATGTTTTTATTTATCTTGTGATCATTTTCTACATATTTTTAACTAATATTAACTCAACTAATATTTCCTTTCAGATTGATAATATTCAATTACTTGATACTTTAAAGATGACAAACCTTGTTGAACTCTGGTTGGATGGAAACCCGTTATGTGATAAGCTGGATGAATACTCTTATATCACACAAGTTAAACAAATTTTACCGAAAATAGAGAGATTGGTGAGTTAGAGACAATATTTGTCTGTATATCATCTTCATTTTATCTTTCAGGATGGCATAACGATAGCTAAAAACGGAGTTCCAGCTTTCAAAACGAATTATTTATGTGATTCGGCAGGTTTCAACATTGTAGATCAATTCATCGACTATTTTTTCCCATTGTATGACTCTGAAAGAAAGTTACTTGAAAATTTATATAATCCAAATGCAATGTGTTCTATGACAAATTTATATAAAAATGGGCAGACTTCCTCTCATGCGGCACGGTAAGTAAGAAGAAAAATCTGGATGTGGCTGTGTTGCATAGGATGTCGGTAATCCTGCTATTTACGCTGACCAGTTTCGCGCATCCAGTACCGAGTTGAACAAATGTCTCCCGAAAGTATTCGAATTGTATTCGAACTGACCCAGTGTTGCCACGATTTATCGCACGTCGGAGATTTGATTACCTATCCTTGAAAATGAAATAGAGAAGGATAAGATATACTATTGACGTGAAACCGATTACAAAAACCCCTTAATCAAGGGTGTAACTTCTCGGGAGCGGATGGCACATGTGTGATCATATTTTTTTGCAAGTGGTCTCAGAAACCACGCGTTTGATTATCTAAATAAACAAATATATATTTTGACAGGGTAGTGTGGTATAGAACAAGATGTTTTCAAAATCTAAAGTTTCCAAAATATTCATATCATTAGAATCTTACCTCTCATTTCAGTAATTCAACATGATAGATTACGTTGAGAGAAAATATTTCCTTGTTTGGTATAAATTTTCTGACAATCTGAGTACAGAATATGAACTGCTTCAGTTTTTGTAATCTAGAACCTATACTATTTAGCTGATACTACAGGGTAATAAATTGAAAATTGTACACTGTACAATTTATTCTTTTCATTCATTTGGAAGGTGCCACTAACCACATCTCGGTTATATTAATTAATTCATTAGTATTCAAAGATCTAATAAGATATTTGTGATGTGGTTTTCGAGTTATTCACGAATTTTAATAACTTCCTAATTAACCCATACTCGATATCTCGGTTATGAAATTTACATCAAATATGTTTTCACAGTACTTAGATTTTTTTTGTGAACTGCCGAAATTGCCCTTAGTTTGACAGTTAGAGACATAGATCTGTTTTTTTTAGAACACACACTTATTTAAGAAATATTTAACATAATCATATTATTCTCCTCACATATTTTTCATTAAAAAAACTCAATATTGTTCTTCAATGGATAGCGATCGTTATATTAAAATTTGTGAGATTGCTTGGCCTGAGTTGTTTTCTACAATCCAATAGAAATCATAGCATTTATTGAATTATTTGGCTCATTGCTATCACATGATTCTCAAAGTTCTATGGTTCTGAAAGCTACTCATCTTTTTTAACCGACTTCAACAAAAATTCAAAAAAGGAGATCTCCCTCCGTGGGTAAGTCAGTAGAGGTACTGACTCCCACGCCGAGGGCCCGGGTTCAAGACCCAGGTTGGTGTGTTTGTCGCACGTATTACATACATATATATATATATATATATATATATATATATATATATATATATATATATATATATATATATATATATATATATATATATATATATATATATATATATATATATATATACCTAACCTAACCTCACATTTAGGAAATTTCCACAATTGAACAATCGTCATTTCAAAACTACACCAAAAGCTATGAACGTACAGAATAAAGCAAGAGTTGTTCAATGACGTATTTCACGTTATATAGTGCTTCTTAGAAGAGAACCGATGACGTCCTATTTTCTCAGGTTTTATCGAAAATGAAAATGTAATTTATCACGAGGTGAAAAATTCAAAAATATTATCACCATGTTCGAGTGTTTTTCATGTAACTTGAAAATTACCTGTTTCTAAAGGTAAATCAATACACTTTCGGTAATAAATTTATAAATATTTATATTATGATTTATCTGTAAAGTATGAATCAATTTCATTGAAACACCAAGAATATTCATATCTTTACTTAAGTGCAATTAAAATTCTAAGGTTTGTTCTTCGAATATATTTCAATTCAAATTCTAAAAAGAAGTCAAATTTCGATGAGCAGAAAATAATCTAAATTGAATGTTTATATATAATATATATATATATATATATATATATATATATATATATATATATATATATATATATATATATATATATATATATATATATATTTATTATTATTTAATAAAGCACAACAGACCTTGAAGGTCTAGGGCTTGAGTTTACAGAGATTGAGTAAAATATCTCAAAACATGAAAGAGTTTTTAAATTCATTAATTAAGTTCCTCCAGCTTGACCGGTTTTGCGCCACTGTTTGCCAATCATCTATTCCCATACTTCTTGCATCTTCGGAGACTTTTGCGCCCACCTCATTCTTGGTCTTCCCAATTTTTTCTTGCCCAGGGTTTCCTATCTAGCACCATTTTTGGCATTCTTTCTCTGCTCATTCTGATGACATGACCGAACCATTTGAGACGCTGTACTTTTACGTACCTTGATATGGGTGGCTCCTTATAGAGTTCTTGTAATTCTTTGTTAGTTCTTCTTCGCCATCCCTCTGCCTCTTGAATTCCTCCGAAAATTTTCCTTAAGATTTTTCTTTCCCACCTATCCAGTGCATCTTCATCCACCCTTGACATTACCCAGCTCTCACATCCGTATGTTACTGTAGGACAGATAACCGTTTTGTATATTCTCAATTTCAGTTTTCTAGAGACATGTTTAGAGTTCATAATCTTCTATAAGCTTCCCATTTTTCTGTTTCCTTTAGCTATTCTTGCTGTTATCTCTTGCGACTCATGTCCCTTCTCCTCTATGGTCACTCCCAGGTATATAAAAGTGCTTACCCTATCAAAGCTGTATTCTTCCCCGTCGTTATTTTTTAGTCTAAGCTCATGAAATACCTCCTCGGTGTTACCCATAACCATAAATTTTGTTTTATCTTGGTTTATCACTAAACCAAAAGTTTTTGCTTCTTGTATTACTCTTGTGGTGATTTTTTGAAGCTCTTTCTTAGACTTTGCTATGAGGGTGAGATCATCTGCAAAAGCAAGACATTGGTGTTCGTTGCTGAAAATAGTGCCAGTCATTTTAAGAGAAGCAGCCCTCACAATCTTTTCCAAGACGAAATTGAAAAGAACCGTTGACAGTGGGTCTCCTGTCTTAAACCTCTGCCAACATGAAATTCTTGTGACTTATATCCTTTCCATATAACCTCATTGATTGTCTGGTTTAGAGAAAGTTTGACACACCTAACAAGTTTTTTTGGTATTCCAATTTCAATCAATGCCTGGTATAGTTCTCTCCTTATAATTGTGTCATAGGCTTGTCTGAAGTCGATAAAAAGGACGTATAATATGGTCTTATATTCGTAACAGGTTGTTTGTATCTCCTTTAGTGTAAAAATTTGGTCTGTTGTAGATCTCCCGCTTCTAAAACCTGCTTGATACTCTCCTAGCTTTTTTTCTGCATATTCATTCAGTCTATTCCTCAATACACGGGTGAATATCTTATAGCAGGTATCCAGAAGGGCAATTCCCCTGTAGTTTGTGCATTGTAGCTTGTCTCCTTTTTTGTGGATTGGGATTATTCGTGCCTTTGTCCATTCGGGCGGCATTTTTTCGTTTTCCCACACCAAACGAATGATTTCAAAAATTCTTTTCTGCAATACTTCCCCTCCTGCTTTCAGCATTTCTGCTTGTATTTTGTTTTCCCCGGGACTTTTATTATTTTTGAGTGACAAAATTATATCTCTTATTTCATTCTCGCTCGGCCCTTCTACCTCTATGTTATCGTTCCCTATTTCATGGTCTTCTCTTTCCTCCATCACTTCTTTATTGAGAAGTTTCTCGAAATGTCTTTTCCATTCCTCCATCAGGATTTCTGGCTCACTTATCAAGTTTCCTTTTGCCGACTTTAGCAAAGTGTTTTCATATGTGAAACCAGTTTGTGATTTCTTTACTTCTTGATAGAAGGATCTAATCTCATTGTTGTGGAACTTCTCCTCTATTTGCAAAATTTTCGTCTCATTGTAGTGCCTCTTTTTGTTCTTGCATATACTCTTCAATCGTCTTCTGTGGTGGTGGTAGATTTCTCCGTTATGTTCTGTTGGATCTTTCAGAAATTTTCTCTTGCCTTTTTCTTTTTCTCGAATTCTTCTCGGCACTCATCGTCAAACCATTCCTTAAGTTTGGGCCTTTCAGTTCTTTCAAAGGGTATCAGCTGTTCACTAACTTTTCTCACCGTTGTTTTCAAATTTTCCCATCTATTTTCTAAATCACCTTCGCTTTCTGCCATTCCATCCATGAGTTCTTCATACTGTCTCCTGATTTCTGTATCTTTCAATTTATTCACGTCGAATTCCTTCATTTTTTCTCTTCTGATTTTTACTTTATGCTTTTCGTTGAAGTCCATTTTGCACATTATTTTCACCAGGAAATGGTCTGAATTACACTCAGCGGCTCTCATGCTTCTAACATTTGTTATGAAGTTCGAGTGACATCTTTCGATTAGTACATGGTCAATTTGGTTAATAGTTTTACCGTCTGGTGACATCCATGTACCCTTATGTATCTCCTTTCTCTGGAACTGGGTGCTCCTCACTACCATTCTCTTTTCCGTGGCAAAGCATATGAGTTTTCGGCCATTATCATTTGTCATTTTATGCTTGCTATGCTTTCCTACACATGATCTGTATATTTCTTCTTGGCCCACTTTGGCGTTGCAATCCCCCATCACAATTTTTATATCCCGTTTGGGCAACTTCTCGAATTCTTCATCTAATTTTTCATAAAATAGTTCTTTTTCCTCCTCCCCTTTATCTTCAGTTGGTGCGTGGACGTTAATGATGCTTATATTTCGTTTATTTGTCTTTACCCTCAATATACACATTCTCTCCGATACAGCCCTGAAATCTAGCATCTTGTGTTTAGAGTTATTTATTATATATTTATATTATATATATGTCATGTCAATAATACAAGAACCGCGGGTAGGAAACAGAATGGTGACGGGCCAGACGACCTGTGACAAAAATCGTAACAACCACCAGAGCCTTACAGGATCCCTAAGACAACCGACTGATACTGATATCGGGAACAACTGTTGGAAATGGTGGAACCAACGGCTAAGGGATCTGGAAGGCGGACTTAAGAAAGCTGCCCTGTATAATACAACAGAGGCAGAAAAAAAATCCTCACTTGCCGAAAGACGAAAAGCAGACGCCTGCTTAACAAAGGGAGCATGAAAAGTGATCGAGACAACTACAAAAATACCTAAAGAACATACAGAAGGTTGATGAAAAAATCCTCTGCGGCAGGACCAAACGACATCCACAATCTAGATATACCGAAAGGAGTAAAAACACAAATGATGAAACGCTGCGACGCATGGCAGAAGTTTACTTCCCATGTTTCCTCATCGGCGATGCAGCATTGTAATAATCAAATAAATTTGCTGACAAAACAAACTGGAATGTCCAATGGTCGTTACAGTGGAAAGTGTTCGATCGCCAGTAGATACCATTGAACCTTACAAAACACCCTGCATAACTAATAAAAGGACTGGACCAAGTAGTTGTGGATATCATGCACATCTAGAGATCCTGCATGGTATATACACTGTGTAATGGGCTATATTGAGAAAGGAATGGAATAAGGCGAAATCATTCTTGTAATATTCCAAGATTGTGAAGGGGCCTTCGACAACACACTATAAATCGACAGACGGAATAATCGCAAACAGAAGAGTAGAGTAGAGTACCGTAGAAAGGTGAATGGGACGTTTGCATTGACATCGGGCTCACCTTAGCGAGTTGGCCGCCGAGGGGACCACCAGCAGCGGATGCCCATAGGGGGGAGTGCTGTCTTTTCTGGAACCTTATGCTGGACGGGCCTTGTTGGTGTCGGATACTAGGCGGTGTATTATGCCGACGACATTGTCGTCTTTGCTCGTTGAAAAAACCTCAGCATCATATTCGAAGTAGCGCAGAATGCTCTGCGAATGACTGAGTAATGGTCTAGAGAGAACGAAG
This sequence comes from Cryptolaemus montrouzieri, assembly GCA_013387265.2. Taxonomy (NCBI): domain Eukaryota; kingdom Metazoa; phylum Arthropoda; class Insecta; order Coleoptera; family Coccinellidae; genus Cryptolaemus; species Cryptolaemus montrouzieri. Next base: position 37,364,986 of record JABFTP020000165.1, read on the forward strand.
TGTCTTGAAATCCCCACAAAACAGACATGACCATATTCATTCGTGAAAGGAAACTACTGCCTCTCAAGGCACCAACTTTATTTAACAACAAACTATCACTAGTCAAACGATATATATATATATATATATATATATATATATATATATATATATATATATATATATTTTTTTTTTTTTCACCGACAGTTGCGGGTAACTCCAATAACTACCGGGCTTTGTGGCCAAGGTAGTCATCTTAACATCTCGTGGCTCATTCATTGTTGAGAAAGCCGCGTACAATTCTGGTGGTGCTGAGAACAACTTCTCGCTGCGATCTAGTGACAACTGCTCTATCGAGACCCAATCTTTGGGTGTTTTGCAATACGTGCCCCTCCACGAGGCCGTTGACGGATATAATCATAGGCATAATTACAGTGGTGCTCAGCTCGTGAATTTGCTTCATTTCAATGGCCAGATCTCTGTACTTATCGATCTTCTCCGAATACGCCCTCGGTATATTATCATCAGCCGGTATCGTCACATCCAAGAGTACAGCTTTTTTCTCTTGCTTATAGAATACAACGATATCCGGCCTATTGTGCGATATGGGCCGATCACAGATTATAGTATCATCCCAGTATACTTTGTGCTCCTCATCTTCAAGGAAAGCTTCAGGCGTATATTTGTAATTCGGTACTCTGTTCTTCAGAAGTCCGAGCTTCAACGCTATCTCCTGGTGGTATGTTTTGGCCATGCTGTTGTGCCTGTTGAGGTAATCCTTGGGGGCCAAGATCGGGTATGAGGACGTGACATGCTGGATTGAGCAGCGGCGACATTGGTCTGAAGGGGTATTAATTTTAGCGATATGCTTGTTATAGGCCCTTGTTGGCACAACCTGATCTTGTATGGCCAGCAGCTTGCCTTCAGTTTCCGGGTGTAAATATCCTGCCATAAGAAAGATCACCGACTCACGCTTGTCAACGTTATCACTCTCAAGGACCCTGGAATAGCGGCCATGTAATTTCATCGCCTTCCACTCATTGATCATTTCTTCAGGAGTCCGGCTTCCTTGTGCTACTTCGGCCCTCATCAATTTCAGAGGAGTCACATCATCGAATGCACGGATGGATCTGTGAAACGACGTGTTACTTGCCGAGAAATGCTTCCTTAGGCTAAGGATAATTTTATCGTGGGCGCTTTCTATGTTTGATATTCCTCTGCCTCCCTGGTCTCTTCTAAGGTAGAGTCGGTTCACCGACGCATGAGGGTGGTGCATGCCATATTTTGTCAGCATCCCTCTAACTTCATTATCTAAGTTCCGCAGCTCAGTCGCTGACCAGTTAACAACTCCGAACGAGTAGGTTATGCTCGGGAATGCCCAGGTGTTAAGGGCTGTCACCATTGCCTTGGAATTCAGTTTCGACTGGAGTACAAGTTTGATTCGTCCGAACAACTTCTTTTTGAATGCCTCTCTGACTTCTGAAGTTTTGAAGTCCAAGGCTTGCTGTATTCCCAGGTATTTGTAGGTTTCCTGGGGTCCAAGTGCAGGGAACATTTCCTCATTGAAGAGCTGAATTCCAGGCCCAATATCAACCATCTGGCCTCTCCTGACACAAACCGCCGCACATTTTTCTACTCCGAGTTGCATGCGAACACCCTCGCTAAAGGCTGCCACAGTTTCCAGCTGCCTCTTCATTTGATCTACTGTACCTGTATATAGTTTAAGGTCATCTAATTATAATTGGTGGCTTATCCGGGTATTGCTCCCACTGTCATAAACGTAGCTGTCCGTGCTGTTGTTAAGAAGGCAGCTCAGGGGGTTCAAAGCTAGACAGAACCAGAGTGGACTTAGAGAGTCCCCCTGAAAAATTCCCCTTTTTTATCCTGATTTCACCTGCAGAAATTTCTGCTCCTTGCGTTCTTAGACAGAGAGAGGTTCGCCATGTACTCATTAGTTGTCTCAGCAAGCCCACCACCAAACCAGGAACCCCATACAACTCCACAACCTTTAGTAACCATGAATGTGGAACGGAGTCGAAAGCCTTTCGATAGTCAATCCACGCGATACATGAGTTTCTAAGCTTTTTGCGTGCGTGCTTCGTTACAATATAGTCTGTAACTAAAAGTTCTTTACATCCTCTGGCTCCGCTCCGACATCCATTCTGCTCATACGCGAAAATGTTATGCGCTCTTATGTGCTTATTGATGTGCATTGTCAGGATTGCCGTCATCAGCTTATTTAAAGTAGGCAAGCATGTTATAGGCCGATAATTCCTAGGGTCCTGGGAGTCACTACTCTTTGGGAGCAAGTGTGTTACTCCGAGGGTGAGTTGTGCACTCACACTAGTAGGGTCTTCAAGGGCGCGTCGGAATAAGGTAGCAATAGTATTATGAGTGCTTTTGAAATACTTCCACCAAAAATTGTGAAGTCTGTCCGGGCCGGGTGCTGCCCAGTTGTTGGATCTCTTAAGTGTTCCCGAGATATCTTCTGCCGTTATAGTGATATATTGTGTTTCGGTATATATATATATATATATATATATATATATATATATATATATATATATATATATATATATATATATATATATATATATATATATATATATATATATATATATATATATATATATATATATATATATACATCTATGTATGTATGTATGTATATTATTGATATTGACATGGTTATTATTTCTCTGGTGAATATCAGGCATATTTGGACTCGAAAACCAATCACTTATAAAACATATATTTTTTAAAGCTGAATTTTTTCCTTCCTCTTTAAAATGGAATTTTCTAGGGTTCACATTTGAAATATGAAAGTTGTATGTGAAATCTCGAGAACTTTGCGGGTAATTTTTTTTTTCAGAACTGCATTCTATTGTCTTGAAAAAGTGCGGACACAATTTTTTTTACAGTTTTGAAAACCTTTAAAATGTTAATTTATACCCAATCTTAACAAAATTTCGGGAATTGGTCGAAAGTTCACATCATGTCAAAAATTTATTGCTTTTTGATTTCCAAACATTTATTATGGCTTATTTATTTCCAATTTTCGTATAGGTTGCGATCCTACCAGATTAATAGCAGAAATTTGTTGGCTATGGCTGATCTTTCAAGGAGCCAACAATATCTCATCAAAGGAAATCAATGTATAATAAGAAAATTGAAAGCTTTGCCCAGAACTGAACATGATCCATTCAGCTTCACGGTAGACCTTATGCACTATTCTGTAAGTTACATAGTTTTTATATATCAATGTGAAAGGGTACCCTCCGTTATGATAGTCGAAATGCCCTAACTCACGAAATCATCAACTTTTCCGTTTCTTCGCGTGCGAAAAATAATGAAAACAATCTAATATTGTTATCCCAAAAATATTAGAGCCAACTGAAGATTACTCAACTTTTTAGTAACGATTCTTTGCTATTAATCTCACTTCGCCCAATTTTTGTGTCCTTAAACTAAAATTATAATTTACAATATATACATCCTTTAAGTTTAATTAATTATTAATAGAACATTCAACTAAGTAATCAATTATTTAATTATAGATGGTTGAAGGTCCAATTGAAAAAAAACTAGTTTGATTAAAAGGCCAACAGTTTCGATTTATATCTAAAAACTTCTTCAGGGCTCTAAGGACTGACAGAAAAGAAATGACACATGCAACCATTAATATATAAATAAAAATAGATAAACAAATTTCAAAGGTTGAAATTGAAAACTACACTATTTATGGGTCGATTAAAAGAGAATTTCAGAGTTGTGAGTTACCTACATAATCGTTTAGTTTTCGTGTCACCATTACGAATAAATATTTGAACGAATGAACGATAAATTTCACTGCTACAGGACGGGACGGGTGCATGATATCAACTGAATATTAGGCAGCGGACGGTCTTCAGAGATTGTCAACAACAACAAAAACACATAATTTCACACATGTCAGGAGCTCTGCTGGTTTGATGATTTCTGACAGCATCGTTTTATACTATTTAAACTATCATTATTCGGCTATAATTCACTTAACATTTATACGTTTCACTGTTTATATGACATGATTTCACTTCAAATCTGATGATTTCTGGCTGCTCTCTTGTATAATTCAAAACTTAAATGTTATCTTCTTGAAGCATTTGCACTAAATAAGAAATTGCCTGTGACAGTTGATTCAATCCTGTAAAGAATAATTAAACGTTTCAATAATTATTAGTAGAAACTCCAGTATTCCATTGCTATAAAAGGTTTCGAATAATAAACACCTGTAAAAAATATTTCCAATTCCTCAAAAATCAATTCTGGAGAATCAAGTAGTTTGTTGGAATTGAAAGGTTGGCACAGCGTACTTATGTTCCAGTTATAACCTTCTACATAGGTAGATAGAGTATTTGTTTCCCGTAAGCGGAGAAGGGGAAAGTTGAATTTTTCGCACTAAAAAATAAGATTAATGACGAAAATATCTAAAAATCAATCCTAAAAAATTTTTCAATACAAAAATCTTTAGTTGGATGTTATGCTTGTAGGACATTATAATATTAAAATGTTTTCATTGTTTCCCGCATGCCCAAACATATTAAAAGTTGAATTTTCCGCACTAAATGGCAAAAAAATTGTTTTTTGCGTTTTTGGTGGTGGCGCACTATCAGGAAGAATCTAAGAAAATTCCGAGAGGTACTTTTCAATAATTGGAACCAGACGCCGTCGAAACTAGACCTGCCTAGACCTCCATCAAGCCTAAAGGAAAATTTCTTAAAAAAAATTTTTTTTGGGATCCTTCCGGAAGGTCAATTACAACGAAAAAATGTTGCATATATTTCATGAATTTTGTCAAATTATTTTAGCAATAAGAATCTGAGAAAAAACAATTATATTTGAAAAAACACGTTGTTCTATGTTGGTGGATAGGGGAATGTGGAGGGAAGCTGAAATTACGATAAAAACTTTTCTTCTGATCCCCCCAAGGTTGTAATTAAGGAAAAAAAGAATTTCGCGAATTAGGGCATTTAAACTCTCTTAACGTTACGGTTACCCTTGTTACAAAAAAATTAATTTGTGAGGTGTTCAAGGCATCAAAAATTATGTTTACCTCAAGGCAGTTCAACAGTATTTTATTCTAATAGCATAATGACATAGAATATTTTAAATAGTTAATTGATTTCGCCGTTACGACATGATAGTTAATCATGATTCATTAGAATATCTTACATATAGTATCATAGATTACTCTGAGTGTTTCAACGAAAAGTTGATTCCTAGAACTCTGGACAATAGTGATTCTAGCGAAGAATGCTGACAGGTCAATTTTTGATTCCAGGGAACAGTTTTTAAGGTTGATTGGGAGCATTAAAAATCAACCCCGTGTACAACTCTGTACAGAAATAACCTTTGTCTAACTTCTTTTCATTTTTGACGAAGAAAAAACAAGCAGGATATCTTCAAAAAATGTATATACTAAATAATCATAAAAATTGTTCGAAATGCCGTCCACTTGCCTATACGCAATGATTTTCGATGTTCGAATTCTTTTTTAACTTCACAAAAGTCTACATTGGATCGTGACAGTTTGTTTTTGTTTAGAACTTCAAGAAACGGCTGAAACATTAACCGATCTAGTTATTCTTCCGTCCTATCACCAGAATACCTACCGCCAAGTTGTTCCAAATCAACTGAGCTGAATATTCAGAAACGTTTTTGAATAGATAAAAAGCTTTTTAACAAAGTGTCACTCGACTCACTTTATTATATGAATTTTATGCTGAAAATGGGGGTTTGATTTCACATGCTATGATTAATTCTTAAAACGATCCCCCCGGAATCAAACATCAAACTCAGAATTTCTCGCTAGAATCACGCTTTCCAGAGTTAGAAGGGTTACAACTTTTCGTTGTAACTAATTTAATAAAGAAATTTTAAAAAGTAATTGAAACAACTGGAGTTATTTCATTTTGCTCAAATTGTGAATCGAAAACGCGAGTACAATCTGACTTGATGTGATAAAATTCTATTGGAACCGTATTACTGCAGAAACTACTAGAAAGAAAAAAGCCAGTTTCCGTCTACGACTGAAAAAGTTCCTTGAGTAAAGTGTACTATTCCAGATGGACATGACTTTAGTATTTTATTTACAGGCTGTTACATAATAGTATGTCACAACTTGAGGGGGTAAATCTACGTGCAATTTTAAGAAAAAAAGTTCATATAAACATAGGTCCGCAAAAGCTTCGTGACGGAGCTACAGGGTGTTGAAATTTCCGGAAAAATTGTTTTTTTCTTCAAAACTCCTTCAGTTTTTGAGATATTCAGCCCAAATTTGGAATGCACGCTATTTTTTACCGCCTCCATCATTTACACGTCCTAAATTTCAAGGAGGAAGCAGTTTTGAATTGTATTCATTTGACTCTTCATGTGAGTACAAGAAAAATTGGAAATCAATCGAATATTTCACATGTTCTAGTTTGGAGTATTCTCCACGACTTTTTATTGTACCCGTTTCATATTCAACGCGTCCAAACTCTACTTCCTCGAGATTTTCCTTCAAGACTGAATTTCTGCCGATGGTTCTCAGATAAAATTAGAGAAAATGCTCATTTTCATAGTTAAACAATGTTCACAGACGAAACTAGCTTTTCTACAAATGCTATTACGAATTTTCACAATAATCATTATTGGGCTGAGGAAAACCGCCATTTGATTGAAGAATCTCATCATCACGAACAGTTCTCACTAACTGTCTGGGTCGGAATAATTAGAAATTATTTGATTGGGCCATTTGTTTTGCCTAACAGACTGAACGGTCCCGCTTATCGGCAATTTCTTGAAGAGTTACTTTTATTGCTCGGCGATGTGCCACTTTTGGTGAGAAACATAATGTGGTTCATGCATGACGGGGCACCAGCACATTTTAGTGGAGAAGCTAGGGAATTCTTGAGTAATACATTCAACAACCGATTGATAGGTCAGAGTGGCCAGAACCATGGCCTCCTAGGTCCCCAGACTTAAATAATTTAGACTCTTTTTTTATTGGAATAGCTCAAAAGTTTAGTTTATATCACTCAAGTGAACACTGTAGAAGAATTGAGAAATCGAATAATAACCTTTTGTGACACGGTAAGGAATACCCCAGGAATATTCCAAAGAGTGCGTGATAATATGCGAAGAAGGACAGAGATCTGTATTCTTGCAGGTGGAGGACACCTCCAGCAATTCATTTAGTTAATTGTTCTTTTTTTTTAGTTTGATATTGAATAAGTATAAGTTGAGTCTCAGAAGCTGAGCTATCAATAAATAAAATAAAAAAATCAAATTTTGGGCATACCTATCGAGTATTTCTACAATTTTTTTTATTTAGCGAATAACATACAATTCAAATAATTCAAATTCAATAATTTTTTACTCGACATTGGTTGGAGCTATGAAAAAATTACAAGTGTCAATAAAGTTTCTAAATTGAACGAAGATGACGAAAATAGATTGTACGCTAATCAGTGGCGTACTGTAAAAAAGTTTGAAAGGGATAAAGGAGACATGGCTTCGTAAAAGAAAATACCTTGTGAATTTCAGTTGAAATCTAGGAATTGTAATGATGGGGGCTGTAAAAAATAGCTTGCATTCCAAATTTGAGCTGAATATCTCAAAAACTGCAGGAGTTTTGAAGAAAAACAAATTTTTTCCGGAAATTTCAACACCTTGTAGCTCCGTAACTAAGCTTTTGCGGACCTATGTTTATATCAACTTTTGTTCTTAAAATTGCACGTAGATTTACCCCCTCAAGTTGTGACATACTATTACGTAACACCCTGTATATCGTACGTTTTTTAGAGTAATACATTTTTTTAGTGTTCAAGCATATTTTTTTTTTGAAAAACACATGTTTTCATGTGCCATGTAGTTTGAAGTATTAAAAGTAACAGTGTTCATCACTTAAATTTACCACAGGACAATTGTGCTGTTATAAGCATCACAGGCGTATTTAGGGAAATACCTGAGACACTACTAGAAGCCGAGAGACATCTAGGATTCTGCAGAACATTTGTGTTAACCGGATCCAAGGGAGAATTTACAATTGCCAATGATATGCTTCATGTATACAATGCTCTTACTTGCCAATCCGTTAAAGCTTTTTCCATATCGAAACCTATAAAAAACAAATCAATTCCGATTCCAACAACATTCAGAGACAAAGAAAAAGCCGTCCATGCAATACAAATGGTTACAGGGGCAACCAAAGAATGGTCTAGAAGGTAAGCATTTTCTATTTTCAGTTGTTGCGTGATAAAACTATATTCAACTATAAACTTGAATCGATCAACTTATTTGAGTATTTTGTTATCACCCATTAGACTTTTTCAGGCAAAAATTTCTAACAATAGTTGTTGGCTTATTTCCTAGATTTTTATAGTTTGATATATTCTTAATTATATTCACATAATCAATGTTTACATATATGTATTTGTAACAGAAGTTTGAATTTTAGATTTCTAGAAGATAGCAATTTTGATGTCACTAGATGTATCAAAACATTTATGGAGCATTTCAAGATAGATAAAATTCCAGCTGAGGCTTTCAAGCATCAAGTTTAACTTTCAAATGGAACACTGAGTACCATTCGAGAAATTATTCAACTTCAATATTTGAAGTTTGAAGATAGGTGTATTATAGTTTATGAAACTTCATTTTGTACAGGGTTTTTCAGTTTGAGTGAAAAATCAATTATAAATTCAATCGATGATTTATGAATATATGTTTTCTGTGTATATTTCTTATTGAAGGGTATTTTCTTTATTACACCTCCATTCAAGCAAAACAAAGTTTTCAAAGATTTTAGACTTCAAATTCCCCTCCCCCTTAAATCTTGAGTTCAAGAACGAGGAACTCCTTAATTGTAGTGGTGCACCCTTCATTGTCCCGTCCTGGTTCCTCCCGACTACCCATTGCACCAAATGAAGTCAATGGACCCTAAGACACAAGGTAAAATGGACTCTCCACTTGGCTGGTTTGGCGGTTCGTCGAGAGAGTACAGCTAACATATTGTAATTCCTAGTTCAACTTTTCATAACTATGTTGAACAACCGTTAATTAAATGATTTCAAGAGATTCGCTATTGCTTATAGCAGTTAAAATTACTGAAATATCGACAGTCGTGTTCAAAATACAAATGAAAATATTCATAAAAATGTTTTAATCACTACAATTGATACAAATATAATCATTATTAGAAGTATCAAAATATAATTCCACAATAAATGGAATCTGGACGGAGACCAAAGTACAGTGTATTGTAATTCCCCATTTTCTGAAAAAAATGGAATGATTTGAATTAGAATTTACTTGAACATTTAAAGAAATTAGTAGAGATTTGGTTACTTATTGCTTATTTTGAGTAATACAAGTCAAACGTATACAAGAATGTGGTGATGAGTAAATAAGGGTGTGTTAACCACAAACTGTTAATACACTCTCCATTCCAAAAGAAACGGAATTGTAACTGAAACAGTACTGGTGCCATCTGTTGGCGCGTGCAAATTTGTGTATCAATGCAGAAGGCGAATACATCGATTAATAAAAAAGATTTGTATCAAAATTAATACTGCTGTTTTTATTTTCAAATAGTTTGGTTACTGTTGGAATGGAGGGTATACATAAGAAGAAAAATGATGACTATGCTACTGTAATATTCAGAACTCTCTTTAAACAATTAGAAATTATGTTTTACTCAAAACGTCTGGAGAAAATTTCGAAATTTGTCAACTACAGATCAGAATATCTGATTTGCAATATGAATTTGTTCCAAAATAACTGTGATACTTTAACTCGAGAATTCCCGGTGTCATTTGTAGGTGACAGATATCAATATTTTTTTCACCAACGTCGTAATTTAATTTTTGATTCCTTCTATTATTTTCATACAGCCAATAAGTAGTAGAATTTAACAAAAAACTCTGGCAACATTTAGTGTAAGCCAACTGTCACAAATAATCAAGTTTTTTCACGATAATTCAAGTTTGTTTATTTTGTGTCGTCTCTTGTAAATAGAAAATAAAATGCCCAGACCGTAAGTATTGCTTTTTTTCTTATTGTATTTAATAAATGAATATACAAGGTACAAAATGTTACAACAAAAGTAACTTGGAACATGATCACTAAATCGATCATAATATGACGTGTCACCTGTAGATGACACAGGGCGTTGTATGTCATTTTATTTTATGTTTTATTCAAAGAACAATCTATGAAATATTGACTATTGTGTGCTTCTAGCTTCCTCCCTCTGTGGTGATGAGATTTTACAATTTGTTTATACATTGTTACTGATTGACTTCAGATGAGATTGCCGAGGAGTTACACGCCGGGGAAAACCCAGGCGATATTATTTTATTTCTTCCGGATGATGGTGTGAAACCGATGAAGACAGTGGGGATGAGAAAATCCTGCATCTACCTAGTCGCATACTTCGGTCTCAAGTAGAACTTCAAACTAGACCATCTGTCTATCCAGAAAGCTGCCAAAAGAACGGAGCCGAAGAAGTAGTACGTCCGGTATCGAAAAAAAGAAAAGAGTAAATACTATAAAGAATACACCAATACCTCTTTTACTACATGCGATTAAGAAGACTTTGACGAAGAAATCTTCATGAATGTACAGGAAGACATTACTGCCGTTGAGTGTTTCGAATTGCTGTACAGTGAAAGAATTGTACAATTTATAGCAGATATGGGAATATGTACGCTTTATAGAGACATCACGCTCTAAATGTAATTATTGATGAAATTAGAGCATACATTGCAATTTTGCTTCTTATGGGAAACTTGACACCAATATACAGGGATATCCACCGGGACAGTCCGTTAAAAACTTTTTAAGTTCCAATTACAATGTCAAGCTGAAATTTTATAGGCGGCCATAACAAGCGATTTCCAATTGGAGTGTAATATTTTCGAAGTGATACCATTTCCGGTTATACCGGAAGTGGGTCATCACTTTGTTATTTCAAATGGAAATCTACCTTTTTTATTATACATCTAGAACCGACATTTGAGCAAGACATAAAATACCCAAGTTGTTGGCACTTATCTGTCAAAACTTTTGACAGATTTAATTATTTTTGTTATAAACTCGATTTTTGAGGAACATTTAAAAAAATTGTAGCTCGTAGATCTTTTGCACTACAGACACAATTTTTGCTTGGGTGGATAGAAGAAGGAACAAGGAATTTGTTAAGCAATCTACACATGTCAAATGTTTATTGCGTTGTTTTGTATGATTTTTTCAATTTGGCCTTTTTCAAACAGCAATAACTCAATTTTTTCAAATTGCACGTGACAATTTTTATATCGCCATCAGATGAAGCGTCAAATTTCAGATGAAATTGTATCAGCATGTACTATACCCATCTCTTATAGTTATAAGTATAATTTGGGAATACATTGAATTTTGATGATTTTGCAAGAACTAACAGAGAATGCTTTGAAATATTTGAATCAAGTAGCTGAACTGGCTACGCTCACCTGACAGGTGCCTGAAATTAATGTACTTGTCACTTCGTTCATTCGAATTTGATATTTCAACAAGAATTGTTATTTCAGATTGAAAATATCCAAAAAATACAACACATTTGGAATAAAACCTCTAGTTATTCAAACGAAAATATATTTAATCTTTTTTCAATTCATTTTAGAATGCCAAAAAGTAGTGGGTAGAAATTGCAGGCAATTCAATAATCAATTTCTAAATTGACCGTCTATGAGTAAAATAAAATTTCGAAGCATTAGAAGCAATTTTCTACAGTTCGGATGAATAAAAATTGTAGGAACTAAGCGAAAACCAATCATCGAAGATAATTACATTAATACGAATAAATGATAGCTAACATCATAGGAGAAAACTAATCAACGATCTGAATAAATGTTCAATATGGGCCCCATTTTGCTCGATACACTTGACAGCTCGTATACGAACATGATGAGTTGCCCTCCTAGTTAACTCAGGATCAATAATACGAAAAGCATTATGAATGCGCTCTAGTAACTCTTCTTTACTTCTTACAGGAATAAGATACACTTCATTCTTGATTTTGCCCCATATATAAAAATCAAGGGGCGTCAGGTCTGAAGAACGCGGAGGCCATAAATTTGTTCCTTGATTACCCCCCAGCTATCCTCGAACATTTCTGTTAGCTGCCGATCTACAGCTCGTGTTTTATGTGCTGGTGCACCATCCATTTGGTAATAGCAATCCCTCAGAATGTTACGGGGTAATCCATCTAAAAAATTTGTTAATGTTCCTCTCAAAATTTCCAGGTATCTTTTTCCATTAAAGTTTTCTTCATAAATGTATTAAGCCAACGAATCATTCATTAAAATTGCAAAAACGTTCACGCTGAATTTATTTTGGAAATCAATAACTTCAATGAAAAGTGGATTTTCTGTGGCCCAAAAATGTCGATTTCTCCTGTTGGTTATTCCACTTTCATTGAACTTGGCTTCATCAGACCATATAATTTTTTGCAGAATTGTCTCATCTTCTTGAAGCCGAATTAATAAATTTTCACAGAAATTTAGCCGCTTGGGAAGGTCAGTTGGTTTCAATTTTTGTAGTCTGATAAAAGAATACGGGTGCATGTTATGTTTCTTAAGGATCCTTTGAATAGAAGTATAACTCAATCCAATATCGATTGATGCTGACTTAATGGAGGCATGTGTATTGGCACGAAAATACGCTAGCGTATTAATTTGATTGTCGTCGTCCTCGAGAATTGGTTTTCTTCTAGTTTATATGTATTTTGTTCCTCCAAATTGCAGAAAATTGCTTCTAATCCTTCGTAATTTTGTTTTACTCATAGGGCCAAATTTGGAAATTGGTTATTGAAATGCCTGCAAGTTCTATCCACCACTTCTTGACATTCACCATGAATTAAAAAGAGATTAAACATATCCTCGTTTGAATAATCAGCCATTTTATCATCAATCTGGTGTTTTTCAAAAATTTTCACTTCAAATTACCAAAAATTCTTGTTGAAATATCAAATTCGAATGAACGAAGTGACAAGTACATTAATTTTAGGCACCTGTCAGGTGAGCGTTGCCAGTTCAGCTACTTGATTCAAATATTTCAAAGCATTCTCTGTTAGTTCTTGCAAAATCATCAAAATTCAATATATTCCCAAATTATTTCGGAACTATAAGAGTTGGGTATAGTACATGCTGATTGTTATTGTAATTGAGTTATTGCTGTTTGAAAAAGGCCAAATTGAAAAAATCATATAAAACAACGCAATAAACATTTGACATGTGTAGACTGCTTAAAAAATTCCTTGATCCTTCTTCTATCCACCCAAGCAAAAATTGTGTCTGCAGTGCAAAAGATCTACGACCTACAATTTTTTAAAATGTTCCTCAAAAATCGAGTTCATAACAAAAATAATTAAATCTGTCAAACGTTCTGACAGATAAGTGCGAACAACTTGGGTATTTTATGCCTTGCTCAAATGTCGGTTCTAGATGTATAATAAAAAAGACAGATTGCCATTTGAACTAACAAAGTGATGACCCACTTGCGGTATAACCGGAAATGGTATCACTTCGAAAATATTTCACTTCAATTGGAAATCGCTAGTTATGGCCGCGTATAAAATTTCATCTTGATATTGTAATTGGAACTCAAAAAGTTTTTAACGGGCGGTCCCGGTGGATATCCCTGTATCTGAGAATGTTCTGGGAAGTGACACCCACAACGAGCTAGTAGCTTCCAGCATACGACGAAACAGATTTTTCTAGATTCAGCAGTACCTTCACCTTTTTGATAGTACATTCTTACCGCCTAAGGACAAATTTGCAATTATTTTACAAAACTAAATCAAAATTCTACAAGGAATTTCAAAAAAGCTAGCTCATCCCACACTTCCATCGACGAAACCTTAGTACCATATTTTGGGAGGCATGGTACAAAACAACACATCCACGGAAAACGATTACGTTTTGATTACAAGTTTTGGCCAACGTCCATTCGCCATGGCTATTCAGTAAATTGTGAGCATTATCAAGGTGCATCTGGTCCCACTCTCAAAAAGCAGCCCGATATGGGTCTAGGAGCTGCAGTTATATTGGAAGTCCATTAGAGACTACCACCAGAATTAGGACCATATAATTCGTACTTCGATAATTTTTTTACTGGCTTACTATTACTAAAGTATTTCCAGGAGCAAAATGTTAGAGAAAATGGTACTGTTCGTGAAAACCGGCTAGAAAATTGCAAGCTGCTAAATTCCAAAGATATAAAAAAGAAACCTTGAGGTGAGTTGTGTCAACAAATGTCAGGAGAGATTATTGCAGCTAAGTGGCATGACAACAGTATCGTAATACGTCATCAAGATGTACAACAAGTATATGGATGGTGTTGACCGTTTTGACGAAAATGTTGACTCAAAGAGAGTAGGTCTTCTCGGCAAGAAGTCATGTTACCCTCTGTTTGCTTTTAGTTTAGATGCTGCGTGTCAAAATGTATGGCTTATCAAAAGGCAATCAACAACTAACTGGACCTAGTGTGATTTTCGCAGAAATGTCGCTATTACTTATTTACAAAAATATGGTAAGCCTCAAATCGTGAGTTTGCTTGTGTTGTGTTCTGCAAATTAGAGTTCCTAATGAATTGAGGTCTGCAGGTAAAACATTCAAAAATTTACTGTTCACAGCGACGTTGCGGATATTGTCACCAACGTACGCCAAACATGTGTGCTAAGTGCAATATCGGTTTACACCTAAAATGTTGGTATATGTTACTTAATAAATAAATCTTTTACTACATTATTACAATTTGTTCTTACACATAAATAAATATTTTCTTGAAATAAATGGTATTTTACTTCTACAAACACAAAGAAAAAACCTGCAAGAGCAATTTGTATAACGCCCAGTGTCACCTTTAGGTAACATCCCTATAAAAACCAAATGGGGTAGTTGCATATTTTTTTGAGATGTGTCACAGTATCTGTAATAGTTTATATGGGTCATGGTCACAAACTCTTCTTAATCGAACTGGAAAATATTCGAAAGTTACAGATGAAATCACACTTTTTCCGACTTTGAAATGTACTACAATACATAGAGAAAATCTGATTGAGTATATGAATTTGTTCCAAACTAATTGAGATTTTTTAAGTGACCCTCTTCTAAATGGAGCACATACTATACTTAATCGAGCTGGAAAATATTCGATTGTTAAATATTGAATCACGCTTTTTCCGACTTTGGAATTTATAAATATCGGTCATTCTGACGGCATTTCAACATTTAACTCAAGCAATTTTTTTTTACTCACCAAGTAGAGCATAGCCGTATCCAATATGTTTAGTACCCATTCTATAGGAGCACGTTGGCACTAAAATCTCGTACATGTCACGGTATCCCAAAATCAAATTATGCACCTTGTTGTCCAAAGGCGTTTGCGGTATTATCTGCCGATCCTGTCTGAGCAAACCATCGGTACTGATTATCATTGCTTTATGTTGATGGGCTGCAAATATAACCTGCGGTTGTATTTTGGAAAATACCTGAAATTTGCATTCAAAATGGTACATTTCTTTTTTGTTCAAAATTGATGGTTGGAAAATTGTCCATAGTATCTTATTCAACAGATTTCAGTCAGTTAAATTATTTGTCATAATATACATTCTGTTAGAAAAGTACCGGGAATTGATTATTTAAAAATCTGCTCAAAACGATTGAATTTGGAAGGCATTTACTTGGTAGAATTCCATTATCAATAATAAAAACAAGTAATATGTTTTTAGGAATTTTACTTAATAATTGTGATTCGAAACGCGTTTCACTACACCGTAGCTTCTTCAGACGAATGAGTGTAAAGAAATGACAACTATATATTAATAAGAATGAGAATATAAATACAAATGTAATTAAAAACTTATTGGGTTGCTCGTTCTTTAGTGGTTATTGACGACAGGTATATCCAATAAAATTAAGGAATAGATTGCTCCCTGAAGAGATTCAATAGAGGTGAAGGACTTAAATCGACTTGTTCATTGATGAGTCTACCTGAGTGTTTGTGTTTGTTGATTTCTAAAGTTTCCCAAATATCTACCTTCCAATATTTATTATCTGTATGCAAAATTATAAACTGTGGGTCGAAAAGGTGACTATTTTCTAGGAGTGTAATTTGAATCTGATTTTTTATTTGAAAAACTGCGTTTTTGTTCCGATATTCTAATATTAAAATTTCTGTGTTCTACCAAAGTAGAAATTATTACAGTCATTGCAATTTATTATTTTTATCTGATTTGGTTTTATTAATTTTTATATATTTGCCTGAGCTATTATTAGTTTGAAAGCTATGTTGAAATTATTGCTACTCAAGAATGATTTCAGTTTCTCACTTGTAATGCCAACGTAGGTTAAGGTGTTGAATTTTGTTTCAATTTATCGACAGGGTAAACTTCATTCAATGCGATTCTACTTTGTTTTTATTTAAAATATTATTTATTATTTTTAGCTATTTGTTTAATCAAATTTAATTCTTTGTTGAAATTTTCTGGCGATAACGGGATGTTAATCAATCTATGAATAAAACTGTTGAATGCTGACATTTATGTTGATACGGAAGACACGATTATGTATTATAATATCTGTACGTGACGGCTTATGGTAAATTGCGAAAACATGTTTTCCATTTACATTACAAATTGTTACGTCTAAGAAATTTATTGAATTATTGCTTTCGGTTATGAATTCAATTTTTGAATGTAATGAATTTATATGATCTTCGAAAATTTTTAACTGCCTATGTGAAGCAAATAATGATATCGTCTAGATATCGATACCAGTATAAACAATATTTGCTGAGTGGATGATTATGAATTGATTTCTCTAAATTATTCATGAATATTTCTGCTAACAAAGGATTTAACGGATTGCCCATAATCAAGGCGTCTTCACTATTATAATATTTGTTATTGAAATGGAAATAATTTTGATCTCAACAAATTTGTAATAATGATAGAATATCTGATTTAATGATCGTATTGATATGATTCTTTTCTGATAATTCTTCAACTAAGTAGTATCTTTCGGAGGAATGTTGGGAAAAAGATTTTTAACATCGAAAGAAATGAGTTTAAAATTAGGTGGTATAATGGTATCTTTGATATTGGCAATTAGGTCGTATGAATTTTTAACCGAAGATTCAGAATAACGGTTATCCTAATGCGTTACTGAATCGAATTTGGCATGGTTACCAGCCTCGACGTCCTGAAAATGTTTTTAGAAGGACAATACCATTCATTCCATCACTTTCGTCCAAACTTTCTCAGATTCTGGATTCAGACAAAACAAAGGTTTCTGCATATTATTTAAAATCTGGTTCGAATTTATTCACGAAACTTAAGGATAGAACACTCAGTTCATTAGTTCCCCATTGTGTTTACAGTGTTAACTGCAAGGATTGCGATGCAGTTTGTCGGTCAAACTAAGCAGCTTTTTGCAAGCAGAATGACAGGTCACAAGTCAGATTGTAACTTAGCGAAAAAAGGCAATACTAATAAACAAATAGTTGTTTTAGTTTCTCATTCTATAGCTGAAAATCATGAGTTCGATTATGGTAGTCCTGCTTTGTTATGCTTGGAGGAGAATTTATCGAAGCGTAAGTTCAAAGAAATGCTATATATTCAGAAAACACCAAATACAGTAAATAGTAAGCGAGACTACAAACTGTAGTGTACCGAAATTTGATTAATATAAAGTTACCTCCGCCGCGACGGGATTGAGATTGCGTTTTCGCCACCCTCCCCTCTTATAGGTTGCATTGTTTACGTTCTTCAGTTCGCGGACCAGTGTGAGTTGCCTTTTTTTTTGTAGTTGTTGTCTATTCTTGATTGCTCGTGAAGTGAAATATATTTCAATAGTAATGTTTTGTTTACGTCCGATCGTACACCAAGAGCTGATGTTATTTAGTTCAATTTCGATGTCAAAGAAGAAAATTCGAAGGTATGTTTGAGTTGTTTGTTTGTTACTCATTTCATATTTCTATTTGTGTATATCTTTTTTAGCCCTGATGATATTTATAAGATTAAACGAAACGTTGGCAGATTGAATCTCTTTTCTGAATGTCCTCATTAAATATCCATTATCCAAATATGTCCATAAATATATATATATATATATATATATATATATATATATATATATATATATATATATATATATATATATATATATATATATATATATATTTTTGATTTTCCACATTTTTTAATCTATATATAGCATCATATATATATATAATGATGCTTAAAAAATGTGGAAAATCAAAAATTTTTATTCTACCGATTATTATTTCCACTACAGGTGTTATTCCTAGGAATCTTCACAAAAGTATTTAGATTTTGGGTCTGAAGAAAATTTGTTTGAACAGTTACAAAAGATAAGAGTCATCAAATCTTGTTATATTCTTCGTAGGTTTCTTTCCGAAAAAATAATGAGGTGGAGTCATAGGTTTTCTTTAGTTTATACTGCTCAGAATCTCATTTCATATTTTATTTATTTGTTTATATAAATGTAATATAATTAACTGACAATTTTGTCATATTTATATTCAGAGCAGTATTCTATTCGATCGTTCACCACTTCACACAAAGGAAACTATTAATGAGTAACATTCAGTGTTACTTGACTAAGGTCCGTACACTGGATTTTTCCGGGAGAAAGCCTCTGACACTACTCGTTGGTACATTGATATTATTGTCTGATGATGCTATAGTATGTATATATTCTGGTAGATTGATATATTTTCATAACATTTAACGTTATCCTAATATATAATTATTCCAGGATATGTTTTGATTATAATCATTGCCTGGCAATGGTATTAATTACCGGGTGGTGGATTTATCTTTTTCATGAAATCAGTTTGATTGCATGAACAGATATATAGGCAACTCGTTATATATATATATATATATATATATATATATATATATATATATATATATATATATATATATATATATATATATATATATATATATTCGTCTAACCCCGACGAATTGTCTATATACCTGTTCATGTAATAGAAGCGATATCATGAAAAATATAAATCCACCACCCTGATACCATTGCCAGGCAATGATTACAATCAAAACATATCTTAAAATGTTTATATATTAGAATAACTTTAAAAGTTATGAAAATATATAGTATATAGTAGTACAAGTATCCGGAAATTTAAAATAAAACGCAAAAATCTTAATCTACTTCAATATTTATTGAATCTCCTCCGAAATATGCCCCATTTGAAGCGATACACATGTGCCAACATTTTTTCCAATAATCGAAACATTTTTTATAGGCGCTTTCAGGGAAGGCCTTCAGCTCCTTCTGTGAATTTTCTTTTATAACGTCTATGGAATCGAACCTGGTTCCCCGGAGCGGCAATTTAAGTCTGGAGAAAAGAAAAGAGTCACATGGAGCTAGATCAGGCGAATAAGGCGGATGGTATTTATCGAGTGTTTGGATTTTGAGTCGTTAATAACTGTGGCTCGATAAGATGGTGCGTTATCGTCATACAGAATACACGAATTATTTTGCCGTAAATCCGCCCATCTCAACGGTTAAATAGAATTCCTTATTGACCGTTTGACCTTGCGGAACGAATTCATGATGAACCAAACCACGAATATCGAAGAAAACAGTCAGCATCGTCTCGATTTTCGAAAGGTTTTGGCGAGGTGTTTTTCGGTTTTGGCTCATTTTTTCCCACCCATTCCGATGATTGTGGGCTCGTTAGTGTGGTTAGTGTTTCGTATCCATAGACCCATGTCTCGTCACCAGTTATGATCCGTCCCATGAACGTGGGAACAGAATTCGCACGATCCAGCATGTCTGCAGCTACCTGCATCCGGTACTGTTTTTGAAGAAAATTCAGTTTTATAAGGATCGAGCCGAGCGGCGACGCGCCGCATGCCCAATTGGTTCACCAAAATCAAACAAGCGGTTTCACGAGAGATGTTGAAATCACGAGCTATCTCTCTAATAATGGCGTGACGATTTTCGAGCATCATTTCCTTGAATTTTTGGACGTTATCGTCGATTGAAGAGGTCGAAGGTAGTCCGGAACAAGGCAAATCTTCGACGATCTCCCGACCACCTTTAGAGGCTTTGTACCAATCGTACACTTGGGTTTTTGATAAAACAGTCTCCAAAAGCCTTTTCCGGCATTCGCAACGATTCAGCACACGAAATTTCGTTCCAAACACAAAATTTGAGTCAAACTCTTTGTTCAATATTTTTTTACACTGAGGTCGATTGGTTGCAACAGCTGTCGTAGAGAAACCAGTTGACAGATCGCACTCATGTTTGGCATAGTCATTAAGGACAGTCCTACCAACATACAGAAACTAAAAATATTTAAAAATACTCAACGCGGGCAATTTAAATGAGAATTTCCAGATACTTTTTGTCACAGAATATATATTCAACACAAAAATCATTTTCGAGAAAAATAATTTTATTAGAATCAACATTTTTAAATTCGTGAAATGCTTCAGATATTGTGTTCCCTCTTGATTATGTCAGCAACTTTTTCTCCAATGACAAATGCCACTGCGTTAGTATGCCCGGAAATAATGGTTGGCATGATACTACAGTCTGCAACTCTCAGATTTTTTATACCGTACACTTTCAACTTATGATCGACAACTGCTAAGGGATCGTTTTTCGGCCCCATCTTCACCGTTGAACAAATATGGAATGCCGGAAATGCAATATGGCGTATCGCACAGTACCAATAATCTTTAGACTTATACTCATGATGATCACAGAATTTCATCGGTATTTTTTGAGCATCCACTTCTTTAGCAGGCGCAGTCTGTTCTAGTCCCGATATACTTTCAACAGCTTCGTAGATAACCTCAAGATCTTCCTCATTAGAAAATATCCCCGAATCAATCAATGGAAAATCTTTAGGATTGTTCGATTTCAATTTCAAACTCCCTACAGCTTTTGGATGCAGCAAATAAATTCGTAAATGAAAGTCTGTGTTCTCTTTGATACTGCGAAAATAATTATCAACACCTGGAATATAATTTGCTATGGATGGTATAGGTCTTGGTACTGGAGTATTTTTATAATACGCTATCTCAATATTAGGAATTGATGAAGACTTATTCCTTATATTAGTAAAAAACTAACTGATACCGTTTCCCAAATTAGTGAGCATCCCTTTACCATCGAGATATTCCCTCACAAGTTCCTTGAATGATTTTTGGGGCATTGTATAATTTGTTCTGTAAAATATTGTGAAAAGAACATGATCTTTCGTTTGCACCCCTACTGGGAGAATAGCTGCTGGTTTTATGTTGTGCTTCTTTAATTCATCATTTGGACCAATACCAGAAAGCATCAGTAACTGCGGAGAATTTATAGCTCCTCCTGATATAATAACTTCTTTTCTTGCAATTGCTCTGTACTTGATGCCATTTTTTATAAACAGCACGCCGTTTGCAGTTTTGGTAGATTCGTCAATGATTATCTTAGTAACGAACGCTTTCAATGTCAGATTGAAATTATGCTTTTTTATTGATGACCTCACGTAAGCAGTTGCACCACTAACTCTTCTCCCAAACTCAATATTTCTTTGCTGCCTTGATATTCCCAATTGACTTCCTGCATTGTAATCTTGAACATGCTTAAAACCCAGCTCTGAAGCGGATATCGCAACACGAAATAAATTTTCTTCTGGCTTCTTGTAAGCTACATTCAGCGGTCCACCAAAACCTCTATATTTACGATCGATTTTTTCCGATTCGAAGTTTTCCATTTTCTTGAAGAACGGCAGTAGCTCATCAAACGACCAACCAGCATTACCGAGAGCAGACCATTCGTCGTAGTCACCTTTATTTCCTCTTACGTACCCCAAACCGTTGATGGTTCCACTACCGCCCAGAACCTTTCCCCTGACGTAGTGGAATTTATTGTTTTTCCAACCTATAACAAGTCTTAAATATGAATATTATAAAAGGAAAACGTTCCGCTCTACCCAGCATATTTTGTGAATTTCCTATTCTGAATATGCCTCTTCAAAATAATATTTCAATGAAAAAGTTGATTCACAACCGAATTCTACAGTGTCGTAGAAAGGACGGTTTACCAAAAACTCATAAACAGATACACACACCACAAAAATTGTCGCATCACCTGGTATTCTGAATTCCAAAATCGATTAAGCAGCTCGATCGCAGTTTCATGTTGATTTTCGAATCTTTGAATTTATTGTAATGGCTGCTGAACGTCCTGGACGTTATTTGAGTGATCATGAAGTGGTAAGAGTTGTAACACTTCTAGAGGAGGGGCAAAGCCAACGTTACGTAGCTAACTTGTTGAATGTTAACCAAAGCACTATTTCAAGAGCAATTTATCGGTACCACCAAACAAGGAAATATGGAAGAAGGGTCGGACAGGGAAGAAACCGGATAACAACACCAGTTGATGATCGTTGGCTTCGTTTAACTGCACTAAGAGTACGGCACTGTACGGCTAGAATGCTACAAAATGAACTTGAACTTTCCAGAAATGTACATATTTCATTGCAAACTGTTAGGAACAGGCTCAGAAAAGACGCCAGAGAGCATCGAGTTGCAAGACTTCAGTTTGCGAGGGAACATGCAAATTGGGGTATTCCAGAATGGTCGAATGCTGTCTTTTCCGACGAGTCCAGGTTCTGTCTAGTATCAAATTATAGACGCATGCCTGTATATAGACGACCTGGGGAACGGTATCAGCAATGCAATATCCGGCAAACCGAAAACTTCGGAGGGAGCTCAGTAATGGTGTGTGGAGGCATTTATTTCTATGGTCGAACTGAGTTAGTCCTAGTGAATAATGGAAGAATGACAGCGGCCAGATATATCGCAGATATCCTTGAACCCCATGTTGTACTCTTTGGCCCATTGATTGACGAAAACTTCATTTAAATGCATGATAATGCTCGGCCTCATGTAGCTAGAGTAGTTACAAAATTTCTGCAAAATGCCGAAATTGATATTTTAAGATGGCCAGCCAGAAGTCCCGACTTGAATCCCATAGAACATGTTTGGGACAACATGGGGTGGCAAATTCAGCAACGTAGGATGCTTTGTAGAGCACTCCAACAACTGGAACATCTGCTTCCTGAAATTTGGAACTCAGTGACTCAAGAGTACATCCAAAATTTGTTTGAGGGGCTTACGAGACGTAAACTGGCAGTAATTAGGGCCCGGGGAGGAAACACTCGATTTTGAAAATGATTAGTAACCATTCGATGCTAGTTGATTGGTCTCTTCGCGAATGTTTGAAGATGGTAGAATTTTTTAATTTTTCATTAACTCGAAAACTGTTGATATTTTCCATCATAAACTCATCTCTTTTGAATGATATTTTCTTATTTTACACTTCTGAAAGTTACCAAGCGACTCTTGAATGACCAACCTAAAAGTTTATTTAGTATTGTCATAAAAGTAGGGTGATGCGACAATTTTTGTGGGGAGTGTATTTTTTGTTATTTTTACACATTCATTAATTTTTTCATTGATTTTATTGGCATCTATTAAATATATGACGTTATCAAAATTGTTCCTATCGACCATATGATAATACATCATAGGATAACACAGAGGGTTCTGTACGAGCTGTAGGTATAACAATATATCTCGGATTTTTCAGATACGTAGATGGAATTTAAAGTCATCCTATTACTTAAATATTGAACGTTTTATCACTTACACATCGAAACAAGTATACGTATTGAAGAATTGTATAAATATTATTGACATGAACCAATTTTCTCCGATGAAACCCGATAATTCTAAAATCTATGGTATAAACCGTCAATCGGTACCGCAGAGTTGCATATCTCTCTGAATTATCCATATATGCTGACATTTGCGTTGTAAAAACTGTGCAAATTGAAAAATCAGTTTCCTTAGTCGCGACATAATTTGGAACATTATTATCCCAAGCGAATGAGAAGTTTTAACTTAATCGCAAATAAATTATTTTTTCTATTATGTAACTAAAAATTAACAGTTTTCGGATTCTTCCATCTTCATGTTTTGTAGGACTTTGCTGTTTGCAGAATTTCTTGATTTTAGGACAACAGGAATGATGAAATAATTTCAACTTGATAGTCCTACGTGTACCTGAGAAAATTCGAATGAATTAACAATCGCAATTTTTTGTAATGAACCTACAAAATTTACAATTTTCGTATTTCTCCTTCACTTCGAATATAAGACATTGATTCTTGTCAAATTTCACGATTCAAGAGAAATATATAGCTCTCGAATCCTCCCTTGCAAATGTCGAAAAGTGCTGCACAGTGGGCAATGGAACCATAAAAACAACAACACAAGAAATGAAGCCTACTACAACGACCTTAAGATGTCTTTCCAGTTGATTCAGTAGCGGATAAAGCAGACTGAGTAAAACAAGTGCTATCTGATGATGTATCACATGCATAAAATTGAATGAAAGAAAACGAAGAACAATCAATAATAAATTCAAAATGATGTATTGACGAAAACTAAAAAATTTGGCTTCTCGAGCGATTTTCATAGAGCCTGAGAATTATCTCATTATGGGGGTGCTCTGTATTTTTGCTACACTGTATATCTCCTTACCGAAACATCCATTTTTTTGAGGAACAGTATAATACCCCCAATTGCGATCAGAAAATTGAAGTAAGTTATAAATGTACGGTATATCAGTTAGATCGTCGTCCCAATCTCCAGCTTCCAAGAGAAGTACGTTCCATTTTTCTACTTCGCTCAAACGAGCAGCTACAATCGATCCGGACGAACCAGCGCCTACTACGATGAAATCGAACGTTCCATATTCTATGAAAATTCAAGTCTAAAAGAATTCCATCAATTGAAACTAATCAAACTCACCGTAGATAACGTCTGTATAATTTCCGTGATTGAAAAAATCTCTGTTGTCTTTCCTGACTTCATACTTTTCCGTTTGTCGAAATGCCGAGTCAATTAGTGATTCCAAATAATTCACTTTGAGCTCTTGCTCTTTGACGTTACAATTAATTAACGGACAAAATACTAGTAGGATTAGAAAACGCATATTGAAAATTGTGAATAAACTTGTTTTTCCAAAATGTTATATATTCAGTGATCTGCATAATTTGAACATTCTTTATATGATTAATTGAATTTATGTATCGGTAAGTTTCAGAAATGCTCTGTTACGATAATGAAATTTAAATATTGCACCATATTTTCATATCGTGTGGGATATTTGGCATAGTATTATCCCAATAAAAGAATTTAAAGGTCTATTTAAATATCTTCACTGTAAAAAGTATCAGGTTATTTCGAACGTATAAGTCCGTTTATCATCACGCCATAAACCTCTGAGAAGGCTTAACTTATCACAAATTACCATCCACTGTCAATAGTTCAGCCTAATTCATTTAAGATCAAAAATTATTCATTCAGTTTATTCTAATTTCCGCTTGCGATTTAATTAGTTATTATTAAAATTAACAAACATAGTAAAAAAATTTCTTGCAGACTGTCAATTCAATATTGCGTGCAAAACTGATATAATATGAGCAAAACAGAAATAGTAGAGATTCGAAGAAAATTAATCAAGTTTTTTCGTCAGGTTCTTACGAATTTCGTTTTAATAGAAGTTGTAGATATTTCAGAACTTGATTGTCTATTATTTTGGGAAATTTTGAAATATTGTATACTTGAAAATTTGATTGTATTTTGGCCAAAACTATAGTGTTTCATAGAAAGAAACAGTAGAACCTATAACCTATAGAAACTATAGCAGCTATCTTCAGAAACTATTAGCGTTTTCGGCTGGCTGGTCTCGGGTGATCTAAGAGCGCTCTCCCAGCCCAGAAATATTTATGTTGGGCTGGATTAATTTCTGTTGAACGCTCATAGATCTGAATGTTCGACTGGAATTTCGGATCGCTCAGACTTGATCGTAATCCATGGGTCAGAACAACATATTTGAAGCAAATATGACGTCGTTGTATTGTTTGGGATGAGTATATAATAGTGAAAGCGTAAAAGTATATTTTAGGCAAGTGTTTTGTAAATTGTCGCTTTCTTTCAAAACACATAAATGACAATTAAGGGGATCTAGAAGATCATAGTTCTGTTGAAGGAGATTTGTTAGATTTGTTATGTTGATGCAAAGTTGATTTGATTTCTTCTTTTATATGCCCTCGGTTATTTTTACCATACAATTTATGTTCGGTTGGTAATTTGCTCTTGATAGATCGCAACCAGAGTGATGACGTATTTCCGATTTCCGAACAATCTCACATCGATCCGAATTGTTTGTTTGTTTGTTATTCCTTTAACGTGCTCTATTTCCGCCTTTCGACCAATGCCACGTCGGGGAATTCTGTCACCTCACTAACCCGGAAATTTATTTTCCGCCGAAAACGCTATACATCATTACATGAGCCTCTGTGATCATAAAGCAGAAAAACTTCTTCTTTTCCCTCTTTGAACAATATGACATCAATCAAAAATGGTATTGTAACCAAACGAAACCATTTTATGTAATTTTACAGAATTTTTGCACTCAAGTTGAAAATTGAGGAATGAACGTTTGTAGGTAAACGTCGCTTCATTAATAATTGATACTCCAGCCATGAAATTTGACACAGATCTCAGTAAAGGTTGTGTCAATATTAAATTTTGATTTGAAAATTTTTACTATTCTTTAACTACACCCTATATATCATTATGTTTTCTGTTCTACATTTTTTTCATCAGAAAGATGAACGAAAGAAGATTATGAAGAGCTTACTGTAGCGGTTGTCGATATATACATTATTTCCTGCAGAGAATAAGGAAACGACGCATATTTTGACTCGAAAATTCCAAGAACTACCTAATTTACCATTAATCTTTGTGTCCTACACCATTCAGTATTCAATCAACCTAATTTTCCATTGATCAATGTAATTTTCTTGAATCAATATTCCGCCAACATTACTTAATACCCAGAAAAATACTCTCCAGTAAAAAATTATCTGCGATTTGTTTTACATAACACGCTGTCCGTGGTTCGCTTCGAGCATATGAGACCAATGTACTAATCAAAGATTGAATTATACCAATAAAGATTATCTCAATTTATTCATTATTCATTGAGAATATAATAGAGTAATATTAGAAACATGTTATACTTTCGTTATTCATTATCCTGACCTATATAAGAAGCAGGTATTTTTCCTTCAGTTGTGTAATTATTTAGTGAAAGTGTTTGAATAGGGAGACTTCTATAATAAAATTCTCTTATTTTATGAGTGACATTATCTACCAATGCCTACAGTAGGATATTTCCCCGGGAATTGAGAATCGCCTAGGTGGTTCCAATTTACAAGAAAGATGATATAGACTTCTTAAACAATTACAGACCGATTTCTATTCTACCAGCAATATCAGAAATTCTAGTGGGAATCATGAGAGGAAGCTGCTTGAATTCCTCGATGAGACGAGGATACTGGGTGGTGAACAGCTCTATCAAGTCAGGAGATACTTCAATGCAAATGGTCTCAAATTAAAAAACTGATAAGACTAAAAAATCCTGAGCTTTGGTATAAACAATGTAGATAACACTACTATTGAAATGTTGGGTATAAAGTTTGAAGAGAATCTGACATGGAGTTGTTGTATATCGTTACTTACAAAATATTATACAATGCCCTCTTTAAAATCTGAAGAATGAAAGGAATATCAATCAAGAAAATATGCAGGCTGACATATTATTCAAATTTTCACAGTATGGCCACTTACAGGCTTTTATTGTGTGGATACAGTGCAGACATAAGAAGAGCCCGCTTGAAGCAGAAGGAGGCGGTCAAGGTTCTATGTGGTATCCCCACCACATAGCTGCTGAGACCCCACCGAATCCTGACGGTGACGGCGACGTTCATACTTGTATGTTCAAAATATGTCTATGACCAATGCTGAATTCCGTTCTCATAACACAAGAAAGGACTGCCTTTCAATAGAGCATCACGACTAAAAAGAACTGGGAATAAATTATCTGTGCTTGGAGTTCCATAACAGAATTCCTGCAGAAATAAAAAATGAAAGAAGATCACAATTCAAAAGGGAAACTTCTACTCAGCTATACCATCTATACATAGGAAGAATTTTCAAATGCACAATTTTCATGTCTACCATTTTCATTCCATTTTAGCAGATCTTTTGATTAATTTGTTGGCGTCTAAACATTTCATACAGCTTTTACTTTGTTTTGTTTCTATTCGTTATTGCTTTGGTCAATTTTATAAAGTAGTCATGTAATCATTTGGATGTGGAAGCATGATGAAAACCTAGAAATATATTCCGAATTCGATTCAAATTGCCACACAACCTCGTTGAAATGAAAAACTATACACCCCAAAAAGCCAATAGATTACAAAGGAGTCAAAACGTGCGACGTTTTCACTTCTTGATTTGATTTTGATTAAACGCCATGTAACTGGTGAGATTACTTAAAAGCACAGTTTTATATTAGTTACGATTTTCACCTGATAGATCGATATAGAGAGTTAAGTGAGGGTCACTTAATAGACTTGCCACTGCAACCCAGTGGTCTTTTGTTGCACACTCTCTCCTAAATTTCACCCACAAGCTCCATCATTCTTGTAAAGGATATAGGCTTTGTGGGTGAAAGCTCAATAAGCTCAGTTAGCTTCAGTTTGTTAGATCCAAGTTCCCCCTCCTCCAAGACTCTGAGGTCTAACCTGGAGAGTTTACGCCAAGTCGTGGCTCTCAAAGTAGAAGTCCACTGATGGCAAGTCGAGATGACATGGCTAGTGTCTGGGACCTGAGAGGCTCAGCCAGTGCTCTCGTAACATCAGGTCCAACCACTGGTTTATTTTCCAACCTTGCATTCTCCATTGGAATTTCGAGCCTACGCTCTGGTCTGGTGAATCCCAGGCGTGTTCCTCAAATGGCAATTGAGTCCGAGTTCTCTGTGCCCGGAATGCCCGAGTGTCCGGGTATCCACATCAGACGGAGCTTATTCCTTTCTCCCAGTTTGGCGAGTATGGAGCGACATTCCTGCACAGTAAGTGACGTACAGATGTCGGATGCCAATGCCTTTAGTGCAACTTGGCTATCTGTGATGATTTTTATTGACCTACTTGTTAATCCCCCCGCAAACAAGAAGTTAGCACAGTAGTCAATGGCGAACATTTCTACTTGAAAAACAGTCCCAAGTCCGCGAAGACAGATCGACTGTTCCTCTGCAGCACCTCCACCATATACAAGAGCTCCAACACCTTGGGCATTTTAGGGCCGTCTGTGAACCAACAGGGGCCCCCAAACAGACCGTCCTTGGAGAAGGTCTATTCCTGTCTGTTATTAATGATGATCTGGAATGACAGCTCCGTGTTAGTTCTGGGTATTGCTATGTCAGACTTTAAAGCGCCAGGCACGAAGGTGAACATACTTATTTCATTTCAGGAAAGGTGATATTTTCACCTGAAAGATATACTTGGTATGTTTTATGTTCAACTCTATGTTTCTGCGAAAAATGTTTTATACTGAAGGTCTACACCTGTCTTTTACTTGAAAAAATGATTTATATCTTGAAAACTGTTGAGACAGTTACACAACATCTTCTGAATTTTCAATCATGAAAAGTAGTAAAACTAAAAAATATAATTATGTATAAGGTGTTCCATTTCAAATAAGAAAGTTCAGATATTATTCTGGGATAAGTGGCGATTGTTAAAAATATATTGAAAACTTGCCAGTTTTTATATTTCTCTTACTCATACTTTTAGAGAAAATCGGAAATTCCAGCTCCTAATCCGATACCCTGTACACAGTTACACATTTACAACTTACCTTTTCAGAAAATATGGAAGGCATGAACATTAAAGGCATGTGACTTATCACAAAATAAATTTGGCTAGTGTTATAGAAGTCTCTTTTCTCTTTGATTTTCGGCATATAATGTATCATATTATTAACTTTCACGAATGTTACTCTGGAAAAGTTTAGTACATCTGCTTGGTCAAAAGCTTCTTGGTATCTTTGCATCTTTAGTGGGGTTACTCTGTCAAATCCTTCTCCTCCAATGTCGTTATCTCCAGGTAACCATATTTGCTACAAAACAAAAACATTCTTCTATTGTCATGCCAGTTAAAGAGCTATGTAATAACTGCATAAATAATTTGACAATGAAAAGAAATGAAATTATTATATCTATTATTTATATGTCAAGTCAAAATTGATAGAAGATTTAATAGAAGTATGCCTCGTTTACGTGGCCGATTCAGAGAGAAATTCCTCCAACTCGTATATGGTCCTATGTAGAAGTAGGTGTTTGACCTCTCTCCTGCATGCAAGTTGATGTTTTTCTTTGATTTCAATGTGCAGATGGTTGTATAACTTAGGATCCCAGTAATCAACACCCTGTTGTAGTTTAGTTTTGCTATGAAAGGGCGTCCTCAGGTCTCCTTTTCTCCTCATGTTGAATTGATGGAATTGACCATTTGTTTCCAATTCAGGTAAATGCCTATGTACATATCCTACACATTCCATAATATATATTGATGGTAGGGTCAAGACCTTAAGTTGTTTAAAACCCTTTCTGCAACTGTATGTTTGTTTCAAGCCTAGAATGATTCGAATAGCCTTTTCTGCAATAGAAACAGGTCTTTGGCTTGTGGAGAAGTGCTCCAAAGGAGAACGCCATACGAAATGATAGCATGAAAATACCCAAAATAGGCTGTAAGTACAACTTTTGATGAACTTATTTTTTTTAGTGTTCTTAAGGGAAGTGCTGCTGCTTGCCTGCTCGCCGTTTTATCTATATGAGTTTCCCTGTTTAACTTTTGAGTCGATATACACTCCGAGAAGTTTTAGGGTTGATATTTCATTAGAGGGAATTCCAAACTTGATATATTGTGTTTTGTCATCATTAATATGTAGCATATTACTCCTAAACCAGTTGTCAGACATGTATATCACCTCATCCTCAATTTCTTTCAATTGCTTTATTTATGTGGCCCTCAAGCTGTAGGTGGTGTCATCAGCAAACAAAAATGTTGATGCAGAAGCATGGCTACCATTGATGGTTATGTTCATATCGTTTATGAATAAAATGAAAAGCAATGGTCCTAAGACAGAACCTTGGGGATTCCAAACTTGACTTGCTTCTCATTTGTTTTACTGCATCAGAATCGAATATAGGATATTTATTATTATTAATAGCTTTTTTCTTTCGTTCTAGAATATAAACGTCGAACCAGTGCTTCAGTTCATTAAAAAAGTGATTGTAAAATTCTTCCGCTGATTCACGAATTTAAATAGTGTTTCAATCAGTGTTACCCAACCTTTGAATTACACTGTGAATGCTCTCAGTGGTATATTTACGTATTTTTATTTTATGAGTACGTTTTGAATGATTTTTACTTTCAGATAAAGGAGTTATGTGTTGGCCCAGATGATCTCCTAGATTCAGATGTATTGTAGATGTACTACACACAAGAAAATGACAGAAAATGTCAATACATGTGGAGGTGTTCTAAGTTAGTGAAGGTTCAAATAGAGTGCTTTTGCAATTATAAGATCCAAATACGTTTTTCAATTCTTTCGATTCCCTTGTATTTTCAAGAATATCAACATTAAAATCACCTGCCACAGCAATTTTGTAAATTCTATATTACTCGCAATCTGTAATGACAGTGAGAGCTTCATCTATGTTCTGTATGAACTTGGTTATGT
Organism: Cryptolaemus montrouzieri; assembly: GCA_013387265.2. Taxonomy (NCBI): domain Eukaryota; kingdom Metazoa; phylum Arthropoda; class Insecta; order Coleoptera; family Coccinellidae; genus Cryptolaemus; species Cryptolaemus montrouzieri. The sequence goes on from JABFTP020000165.1 coordinate 37,396,739, forward strand.
CCGCTTTTTGAGTTCTATAAACACATAATACTATTAATTTTTCATTTGGAATATCTCACTACTGATATCTCCCTCATCAATTCTTCTTTTAAGGAATCTAAGAATGTAACCTAACGAAATTTCAATGTGTTTTTTACCAGAATTAATGAACCTCCATGTTATTTTGTAGATCTATTGAAGACATCAGCGAAAATGTAGCTGTCTATGTGTAGCTTTTCAAGAATGGGTTTATTACGTTCAACTATCCAGTGCTCTGTTATTCAAACTATGTCTGGCTGATGGTTTTTTGATGAGAGATTTAAGTCATGCACTTTACCTCTGTATATTTATATTCAAGCTGCTAATGAACGAATTATCATTGTCAGCCCCCGGTTGACACTACGTGGTTGTAAGCTGACGTTATATCTTGAAAAGAGGACTCCTGTAGGTCACAAACTGTTCTCATATAAGATATCCTTAAATTGAAATGATGCACCTATTTGAAAACACTTGTTGTCTTTAACTTTGTGGTAAGTTTCGATATTTGGAAATATGACTTCCTCCTTACTATTTAGCTTCAATCTTTGTACAATGTGCTGCTTTATGATATCTTCAGTCACAGTATCTTCTCTCGAAAGAAATATCCAGACTTTCTTTTCTTTCATCCTTCTTCCCTGGAACTCTCCCGAACTCATACTAATTTCCTTGGAAGTTCCAATCTGACGCTGTGGAATACTATTTTTTTGTTTATTTTTCATTGGGGTATTATTCTGGACATTTTCTCTCCTTCCAAGGTTTATAACATCTTTCATAAACAACAGTTGAGTATTTTCCATGTCTGTTCAGGTGGAAGATTAAGTATTAAGAGTATCTCGGTGAGCTTTTTCTGTGTTCTGTTTACCTTTTTTTTTCCTGTCTTTCTGGAACAGGAGGAAAGGCTCTCTTCAATTGTTGAACGTATGTGTCAGCTTTCCGAGTTTCGATATCTAGATCTTTCCGCATGTTGAGATTTTTTATTAAATCGTTTATGGTGTCAAGCTCCTTTTTTATATTGCTAAACTGATTATCTTCGTCTGTTGTTTTGGCATATTCGATGGTATCATTTTTTTTGTTATAACTTTATTTCCTTCTCAATGTGATACACATTATGGAAATGGTCAAGCAGAATTACAAATTCCTTTCGAAATAAAACAAAATAAAAAACGAAAGAGTTTTAGGACAAAATACAAAATCACACAAAGAAAATTGTTTCACAATAAAAATTCATCTGTATTATAAAAACTCTGGACTAGCAAAAAATCAGTCAGTATCCTCCTAAACAAGGAACATGAACTAGATGTCTTAATGTCATTTTCTAGTTTGTTAAATATTTTAACTTCTAAGTACATAAACGACTGTCTACCTATTCTTTGTATGAAATTGGGTGGGACAAAGCTATGCTGGTTTCGTGTGTTGTAATTATGCTAGTCACCATTACGTATAATTTCATTACGGTTTTTAAAAACCACTGTTACCATTTCTAAGATACAGATAGATGGTAAAGTAAGTATTCTTAAATTTTCTAAAGTTCTCGACACGAAGCAGTCTGTGAAACACCTAGCATGCAACGTATGATTTTCTTTTGACCAAGAAACACTTCACCAGCACCAACAGAAGCCCCCCAAAATAAAACCCCATAGCGCAGCCTCGATGCAACCTGAGCATGACTTGAGCTGACCTATTGTTAAAACTTTCCTCAAATTTCTCATGAGATAACACATAGAGTGCACCTTAGATGATACATAAGCGCAATGGTCCTTCCAATATAGGTTCTCATCTATATGCAGGCCCAAGAATTTGATAGAATAAGCCCTGACAAGCTGAGCATCGTTTAATGATGCACTGATATCAATTATTCTATTTTGGTTATGAAATACTAAATAGGTGGTCTTCAAAGCATTGTTATGTAGTCTTTTCCTGCAGAACCATTGATATAGTAAGTTTGTATTCTGACGAACCTTCGTCTCGATCAAAGCGTCGTCCTCATCCACAACAAGTGCTGTCGCATCATCTGCAGGCCCTGCAGTCGAGTTCACTTTCGATGTCATTTATATACAAAAGGAATAATACAGGCCCCAAAATTGAACCTTGAGGCACACCCATATCGAAGCTCAACAATCCCGAATTTGATGTTTTTCTTGTATCTCCTTCAGCATAGTCAATAGACACATGCTGTTGCCGTTTTATAATAATAATAATAATAAGTTCTTTATTTCCTACAGGTAGAACCCAATTACAGGAAAAATTGTAATATTTATATAACACATCAACAACTTAAAGCGTAATCATAATTAATGAGTTACTCATTGCGTGAGTAAAACTGAAAATTTGAAAAGTAGAAAAATAAAAAAGAATGCAATAACTCAGATGCGCTTCAGAGAACATTGTCCTGATATACACTACTAATAGTGGTAAACGAATCGAAATTGATATCACACAATCTCAAGATGGAGTTATAAGTTGTACACATAAATAATATTGGAGATTGTGTGAGTGAGTTTGTTCTGGGCGTGCTCAGGAAAAACAGACGCCCATCTCTTGAGGTCAGTCTCGGAACTGAAATTTTCAGTTGAGCTAAAATAGAGGGACAATCCGAATGATTATTCAGGAGGTTAAACAAAAATTTTAAGGCTTGAAAGCCTCTTCTTATGTTCAGGGTTGTCGCTCTGAACCTACTCAAGAGTGCACCATGATCATACCCTCTTACAGGGTAGGCACCACCTTCTCGCCAGACAAATCTTTTCTAAATTGCCTCCAAATGATAATCATGACAATAATAGATGGGATGCCAAATAATCGACGCATACTCCAACTTACTCCTAACAATAGTCTCAAAAAGACGAATTAAAGTATTTGATTTCGTAAAGTGCTTTCCATTTCGAATTATGAACCCATATAATTTCGAGGCGGAAGTAAATAAATAGTTGATATGGGGAACAAAAGTGAATTTTTGGTCGAATATAAGACTAAGATCTTTTATATCAGTGGAACGTTTCAATACACAATTGTTTATAATATAATCAGAAAAAATTATGTTTTTCTTGCGAGAGTAAGTAACGGCAGTGCACTTAGATACATTCAAGTCCAAACGATTAATCACACACCAGTTTGACAGGGAACTTATGACCTCCTGCAAGATCTCACAATCGCGTTCTGACGCTATCTTCAGATATATTTTTTTAGGTCATCCGCATACATCAATTTGGGTATATTAATTATGTCCATGAGATCATCAATGAACATTATGAACAACAATGGACCAAGATTGGACCCCTGCGGGACACCTGAAGTAGCAACAAATTCGCGGGAGCTGTACGAACTGTCGGCGGCCGACCCAGTAAGAATCCAAGAGAGCAGCTAAGGCTTCCGAGAAACCGAATCTGGATTTCAGTTTCCACAGCAATATACGATGATTCACTTTATCGAATGCTTTTTGAAAATCTGTGTAAATAACGTCAACTTGACCTGAACAGTCCAAAATCTCGAGTATATACTGTGATAACACTACCAGATTGCTGATGCATGATCTCCCAGGCATGAAACCATGCTGCTCATCATGAACAATCTTAGCTACCTTCCACGTCGAGGGGTAAACTCCACTCTTCAAGACAATATTGAAAATATGACATAAAGGATGTGCAAAAACACGTATACAAACAACAAAGCTGGGTATATCATCTGGACCAGCGGTATGCTTGCTAGATCATTTGTTCCAAGTCCCGGTCGAAAACCGAACTGACTTCCTGTCAGAATCTTCTGCCGATCAAGAAAGTTCAGAAGCCGATCGAGAAAACAGTACTCGTAAACCTTGGACAAGACTGGTGAAAGTGATATGGGACGATAATTTTTCATTGACTCGCAATCACCCTTCTTATAGGGAGGTATAACCTTAAATATTTTCAACCTTTCAGGGAACTGACCATTGGAAAAAGAAATATTGACTAAGAATGTTTCCTGGTTTCTTTCGATTTTCAATTCTGATAATTCCTGTTTGAGAACTTTTTTCTCTTCCAGAATTGGTTGCTTTTTGTTTGTTTATTTAACATTTTTTTGTTGTGCTCTAATTGTTTTTCTAGTATTTCGTTGGTTTCTTTTAATGTTATGTTTAATTTTGATTGCGATTTTAATTTTAATTGAAGTTTCGTCATATTAGATTCATGTTAATGATATTGTTAGGCAGTCTAGTGAAAACTACAGAGAATTATTTAACTTATCGAAACGCTTACCCGAGCTGAAGGAATTTTACGATGCCTCAAAAATGCAACATTCGATCTAATAGATAATACTGAAAGAACATTTTATCAGAATAAAATTGCAGCAAAAAATCAAAACAAGGCCTCTTAGAATGTCGTAAGGGCATTGAGTCGTGGAGGTGTGCGGGCTTCTGGCGTTAGCATAAGGGATGGTGACAGGCACAAAAATTTAATGAATTTTTCATCGGTGTGCCCAGGGCATTATCGGAACAGGTTTCTCAGGAAGAATACATTGACAATATAGTAAGCACAGATGAAACGATGTTTCTGTGTCCATATGCTAAGGAAGAATTATTCTTATTGATGAACAGAAGATTAAGGCCTTTGAGTTCCAGCGGCTATGATGTTTTTGCGGGATTTCTTCTTAGGAGATGCCTGAGAGAACTCACCGCACCTTCGACATACCTGGTAAATCTTTCTTTCTCCGAAGGTCAGTTTCCTGATAGATTGAAAATATCCAGGGTGGTACCCCTTTTAAAGAAGGGAGATTCTGAATCGATGTGTAACTATCGTCCTATATCGCTGTCTCCGGTCTTGTCCAAAATATATGAATATTGTTACCTTGACAGGCTCTTGAGATTTCTTGATAAACAAGGAATTCTCGCAAGGAGTCAGTTTGGTTTCAGACCGGAACTTGGGACACATGATGCGATATACGCTTTCGTTGAAGGTGTGGTGAAAGGCTTGGAGTCGGGACAATGTCCGGTTGGTATCTTCTGGGATTTGAGTCAGGCCTTTGATCTCGTAATTCATGATATTTTAACTAGTAAAGCGGAGAAATGTGGTATTCGCGGTATTGCTGCAAGGTGGTTGGTTAGTTACTTGACTGGCCGGCAACAACTTGTTTCCATCGGACACACTTGTGGTAATATGAGAGGGACAACAAATTCGGGTTTACTGGGCACAGATATGGGCGTGCCTCAGGGCTCGATATTGGGTCCATTGTTGTTTCTCTTGTACACAAATGACATGGGAAGCGGTTTGAGTTGCGATGTTTTTCTTTATGCAGACGATGCTACCGCCTTGATTACTGATGATAGCGAGGCTATGCTGGAGTCAAGGATTCTTCAAAATACCAACTTGCTCTGTCAATGGTTTAATAGAAACAGATTGCACATCAATGCCCTCAAGTCTACATATTTGGTCTTTCACAACCTGAATAAGATAATAAATGTTAATATGTCTCTCAATAATACTCAACTGGAAAGGGTTGGCTCGACGGGGTTCCTAGGTCTTCGGATAGATGAGAGTCTAAACTGGAAAGATCATTGTACTTACCTGTCCTCCAAACTTAGTATGGTCTGTTGTCTTATGCGAAATTTGAGAAGAGTTTTGACTGTCACACAGTTGGGGGCTGTTTATCATGCTCAGGTGGCCTCCAGATTCAGATATGGGGTTTTGTTTTGGGGGGCATCGGTTGGAGCTGACGAGGTTTTCCTTTGTCAAAAAAGGATAATTCGTTGTATGCTGGGTATTTCGCAACTTACCTCCTGTCGAGAGGCTTTTCGATCTTTGGGCTTACTTACATTATCATCCATATGTATACTTGAAATGACGACAGTAGTATTTAAAAACCAAAATGAAATAATGCGTAATGGTGACTACCATCATTACAATACTAGAAGTCAGCACAACCTCGTTCCTCCAAACTTTAGATTTCGAATGAGCAGACAATCCTCTATGTACCTGGGTGTAAACATTACAACAGATTGAATGATGACATAAAGAAGTCCAAATCGTGTGTTAAGAAGGCTGTCTGAATATTTGGCGAGTAAGAGTTATTATAGTGTGCAAGAATTTAAATTGTAAATGATATTTCTTTCTATGTTTTTTGTATGCGATTTTCCTGATTTTGTTGTATATTTGCTTGGGAAAATCATTTTATTATTTTTTGACCTTTTCCATAATGTCATTTCGGCGTTCTTGAGGAAGTAAAGTTTATTATTATTATCGTGTACTTATGCACTATCTCAGCTGTTAGCTGGATATAATTTACCTTTCCCAGATTCAGCAATCAAAGGGAATAGGCTTGATTACAATATACTTGACATAAATTTCCTAACTATTCTACATGTATTAAGAATTACAGCTTTTTGCATTTCTATATAGGTATTCTTATGCAATTCTAATTTCTTAAGGCTATCATGCAAAGTTTTGGGTATTAACCCAGTCGAAAATACGATGACAGGAACAATATCTATTTTCTCGAGGTGCCACATCTGCTTGATCTCAATACCAAGGTCTGTGTATTTGGACTTTTTCTCCTGGAACTTGTTCAGCACGTTGTTATTATTCGGTATGGCGACATCCACCAGCATTGCTGTTCTGGCTCTCTTATCATACACCACTATGTCCGGCCTATTATTTGTCACCATTCTGCCAGTGATAACAGGCCTATCGTAGTATAATCTGATAGAGTCATTTTCCAATACGGGCGCCGGTTGATACTTGTAATATGGCTGGAAGGTATTCAGAAGTCCGTACTTGTGTGCAAGTTTCTAATGGATAATGTTGCACACTTGATTATGCCTGTGAAGATAGTCCGTATTGGCCAGTTGTTTGCATCCGGACGTAATATGCTGTATAGTCTCCGATCTTATATGGCATTTTCTGCATCTATCTGTTTGTAGTGTTCCGTCCTTCATAATAAATTTTTTGTAGTTGTTTGTAGCGATCACTAGGTCTTGGATGGCCATAAGGAATCCCTCTGTTTCCGCGAATAATTCTCCTTTCATCAACCATTTGTTGGAGGCTTCTTTGTCGATGTGTGGTTGATTAATCTCATGGTGATGTCGTCCATGCAATTCCTTTCTTGACCATTGCTCTTGTCTTTCAGTATCTGATAGGAACGGTAGATTCAGCAGGTCATCTCTGGTAGCAAGATTTAGTGGTGTATATCCCCTATCGGCCAATGATACCACTCTATGGAGGTCAGAAGTGAGAGCTTTTGCAGAGAAGAATTCTCCGAGATTTTTTTATAAGTTCGGTGTGTAAATTGACAACATCTATTAATCCGCGTCCTCCTTCTTTCCGCTTCAAAGTTGTTCGTATCACAGACGATTTTGGATGATGATTGTTGTACTTTGTCAGCATCGTTCGGGTCTGCCTTTGAATATCATCCAGATCTGTCTTAGTCCATCTGATTATTCCAAATGAGTAGAGCAACACTGGAATGGCGTAGGTGTTAATTGCCTTGTTCAGATTCCCCGAGTTCAACATCGATTTCAGCACAGACTTCAGACGCTGACTGTATTCTGAACGAATCTTCTCCTTTGATTGTTTTTGGTCTAGCAATCTGGCTTGTTGGTATCCCAGATATTTGTATGTTTCGCCATCTCTCATGCACTGTATAATATCACCGTTTGGAAGTTGTGTTTCACCATCTATGACTTTCCCTCTTTGAATGTTCAGGGTCTTACATTTTTCAATCCCGAATTTCATATGAACATCTGCCGAGAACTCACTGACAGTTTTCAGCAAATCATCCAATTGCTTCTTGTTCGAAGCATATAATTTGATGTCATCCATATACAGCAGGTGGGAGACTATATGATAATTCCTTTCTGTTTTTATCCTAAATCCGTATCCTGTTCTATTGAGCATTGAGGACAATGGGTTCATAGCTAAACAGAACCATAGTGGACTCAAAGAGTCTCCTTGAAAAATTCCACGACGTATGGGTATCTCGTCGGTTTTATTTGATGTATTGTTCATGTTGACCTGCAGAGACGTGCGCCAGTGTGTCATTGTTGTCTTCAAGAACTCTACCAGGCCTGGGTGAATTTTGTATATCTGCAATACTTCGACAAGCCAAGAATGGGCGGTACTATCGAACGCCTTCAGATAATCGAGAAAAGCTGAATGAATATTTCGATGCCCTACGTGTGCCTGTTTCATTATCACAGAATCGATGATGAGTTGTTCCTTGCACCCGTGGTGTTTCTTTCTGCATCCTTTCTGCTCCTCTGCTAATATATTGTTGTCGTCAAGGTGTTGGTATATTCGATTGGATATGCTTAAGGTGAGTATTTTGTAGAGTGTTGGCAGGCAAGTGATTGGCCTATATTGAGACGGATCCTGTGTTCTATCGCTCTTAGGTAGCATATATGTTAAGCCTTGTGTTAGGAAAGTGGGTGTTTTCTTGGGATGTTGAAGAACATACGTGAGCTTTTTCGCTAGGGCTCCATGGAGCTTATCAAACTTCTTGTACCAGAAGTTATGGATATATCTATACCTGTGGCCTTCCAATTGTTGGTCGCTCTAACTACTGTTGTGATTTCTTCCTCCGTTATTCCTTCGAAGTCCATATGTTTGATATCAAGGCGTTCTTTTTAATGCGTGATCCATTCCGCATCTCTATTGTGTTCTTTGGGGTTCGACCATAGTGATGACCAATAATCGGTCAAGCACTGTGCGTCAGGTACTTCTCTGTTATTGTTGGTCGCAGTTTTGTTATTTCCCTTATGAAAATTGGCTGTGTTTTGGAGGAACCTTTGGTTTTGGTGTTTCCTTTCAGTACACTTGACGTATCTTGAAAACCTTTTTGCTTTTGCTTGGAGTTTCTGTTTCAAAGTGTCCATATACACGTCGATGTGTTGTTTGTGATCAGGGTGTTTTGTGCTCGTACCAATTTTCCTATAAATTTTGCGTATTGTGATTTCAAGCGCCTTGAGGGTTTTATGTTTCTCAGGAATTCTGTGAGGCGACCGATTTCTGCTCTAATAAAGTTTATTACTATTATTATTATTATGTTCCTTCTTAAGTTTCTCCAATTCTTCACTCATATCGTTAGGCCCAGAATGAAGAGAGATTTCGCTCAACTTTTCTTTAAGTTGATCGTTTTCTTTCTTGAGTTTTCTGTTGTTACTCATTATTGAAGAATTGTCAGATCAGCAGGTGTTACATTCAACAGACAAAACAATATTATATAAATATTTCTGAAGGGTACCACTAATTATTATCATAAATATATTGATTTTCCATTATTTTCAAATTGTTAAATTAAAATTACCTTTGTATTGCCACTTTTGGGAAAAATATCAAAAAACCGCGTCAGGTACTCATTGTATTCTTCATTTGTTGCTGTGGACCCTTCATCCATTAAATCTCCTAAGAATATAGTGATATCGGGTTTTACAAAATTCACAGCATGGAGATATGTCCTTTTGAGGAAACTACAAGAATTAATCAAAAATGAAATCATTCGAAGACTAGTAAAAACTACTTATCCTGAACAGAATTCCATAGAAAAAATTCTTTTATTGCATTTCAGATGCATATTTCTTAACGACTAAGATCCTCACCTATCACTGTCATATTGGGCTAAAGATGACAGACTCCCAATTTGTTCATGCCCAGTTATCTGAGGATCTGCGACTAACAAAATTTTTAGGCACTGTGTTTGATCCAAACATTGTAGATGAATCCAATAGTTTGTATTGATAATGTATGAAATCAATTCTGTGTAAATTACGAAGAATATAACCAAAGTGAATATTATACAAATATAGATATGTCTTTTTCTTCTATTAATTGATCTGAAATGAGAATATTTGAAAATTTGTATTGTTCGTAATGTATATTTTCTTTAATTTCATGCAATTTCAATGCCTTTCTAAGTCTCTACTAAATATAAAGGAGGCAGTATCGATAAATTTTTGTTGTGTTCATGATTCAGTTGTGAAGATTCTTTCAGAAGATTCTGAATATCTGAGATATGTGTTTCGAGTAATCTATATATTCTGACTAATTTTGATCACCTGAAATAAATCATTCTCATATGATTATTATACTAAAAGCACGAAACATGTCTTGGAAGATTTCTTATAATTCGCAATCATCAATCAAATTAAAAATGAAATGAGGTTTAGTTTAAATGCATCTGCATAGGATTGGACATAGAACAGCTGTTTTTATTTATTATGTGAATTGAAATTCCACAGAGGTGGAGCATATTTCATCAATAAATTCATAATCTGTGGTATGTTATCATGAATGATGGTACATGGTAGCCAATTTTCCAAGCTCTATGACTAGACTTACTAATAATATAACGTTGTTTAATAAGACCACAGATTAAAGAAGAGTTTTAAGTGAGCTGCTTTTCTGGAGCGACAGTAGATCCAGAGGGTCGCTATTTTGATATTATGAAGATGGATGAAATATTCGATTTTTGTAAAATACGAAAATTATTTGTTGAAATTGGTGAATTGAAAGCTTGGAATTGTTCTATTTGATGAGCGAAGAAAATTATAGATTTTGAATAAAAATTAATTTTTGTTTTTTTCAATAGTGAAAATGAGATTACATCATTCTAGGGAATGACTAAGTATGAGAAGTACTAAGGCAAATTGCAATTGCTTTTAACAAATTATTTTAAAGACATCTTTATCACCTTAAGTTTCCTTTTCATTAGAGCGTTTTGACGCTGGTTCGGATGGTCACGTGATTTTCAGCGTTGACGCTAGAAAGTTGGGATTTCTGAACTTTATACCGGCAGACGCTGGAAGAGACAAGTTTATATTTTCCATCTTCAAGGGTTGCCAATAAAAACCCTGAGGCAACCAGTTTTCTTCGATACAAAATGGCTTAATCTCTTCTTATAGTCATCCAGTTATTGCGCCATATTAGCTTTCGATACTCGAACAACATAGTTAGAGGTCTTAAAAAAAGAATTTCGCAATATATAACACTAAAAATTTCAGAAATGATACCAAATTAATGAAAAATAGACTTTATATTCATCAATTAAGTGTTTTAACCTAAAATAAGTGACTAATGACGTATTATGACGCTGAATACCCCTTTTCATGGGAGCGTCATGATTTCATAGAAAAATTGGTCATATGTCCATTTTGACGCTTGAAACGAGCGTCAAAACGCTCCAATGAAAAGGCACCTTTACGCTACCTTCTGTGCGGTGGGGATTGGGACATTTGGAAAAACAGAGATTTTTCCTTGTTCGCTGATTCGGAGATTCAGCTGAACACTTGATATCAGTAGCCAATAAGGGCGAATCCACGTTTCTTCCAATCTCCACCTCACTAAAACCACCTTAAATATCATTGCGGGTGCGGACTAAATATTGCTTGTTAAACAATCTGTATACGACTACGGACTAGTATATCTACTCTAACATTATTCGATTTGACAACACTGATGCGCGCTGTGAATATCATATATTTCATGTGGTTAACCTATCAAAGTCCAGATGAGAGAAAAGAAAGGAGGAAGATAAATTATTCAATATTAATGTAGTTGTAGAATAAATAATATTATTATACACCTTTACAAAGATGCTGTAACAATACAGAGAATATATATTCTGTCCTTTATTCTAGTCTAGAAGTACATTTTAATAATATTTCATCTCGTGTCGTGGTTTAACCGTTAGAGGAGAAAAATTTTTATCAAATATTTTACCTTAAAACTGATAGAAGGTATATCCGCTGATTTGAATGACTTTTGGTTTCCGTTATGGGTTACGATGAAGTAATTACTTTACTGGGGGATTTTGGGAGGTATCAAAAACGAATTTATTTTCTACTATGTCTACCTGCTGTTATTTGTGCTTTTCACAAATTGGGAAATGTGTTTTTGATAGCAGAACCACATCAAAGGTAAGAGTTCTTCTTTCTTAAACACGTCTGATAACGACTTATTTTACGGTATTTTTTTAATGATATTCTAAAAATCCTGTTCAAATTTTGGGTATCTTGTTTCTGACTGAAAATTTCAACTTTCCCAATTGTTCAGTCTTTCTTTATATTGCTGCAGAAATTAATTTTTGGGGATCAATTAATCTTGAAATTATATGGTTGTAAATGTAAAGGAACCACTGAAAACTTTTAGTCTTTTGCAATTTATAAATTTAACTTGATTTGTTTTTTATATTTAGTAGATAATTAAAAGAATATTCTTCGATATAATAAGAGAATGGAAACAAATACAGGTGTATTTGATGATGATACTTCGTAATATAAAGAATAATCTGTTACTTGAGAGGGTAGTGCAGAATATTTTCTCGAAAATGCATTAATGCTTTCAAAAACATTGAAATAATATTGTGCATAAACAGACTATACAAAGCTTATAACATTCATTATACAGTTTCTGATTGTTTAACCAATGAGGAAAGGACTTGTTCCATGGATACTTTTCAGAATAGAATAATTATCTGAGTAATGTTAGTACCTAATGTATCCTTTCAGTCAAAGTAAAAGGAAAAGTCTTAGGCAAAAATCACATAATTGAATAAGAGATGAAATAAACTTTGTTTATTTATTAACATTTCCGCCTTATCTTTAGATGACAAAGATGTTAATACTAAACAATCCTTTTTTCTAGATGTGCTCTACCTGGAGAATCAGAAGATGCACCATATCGTATCAACAAGACCCTGTTTGAAGAATATTACCCTTGGGATTCTGTTAATAAAAAGTTTTCAGAATGTGAAATAATTATTGATAACCATACGGAAAATTGTCAACGTTATATTTATGATCATTCAGTTTATGGCTACACTGCAGTTACTGAGGTAAGATAATTTTTGTAGTGTATTTGCTTAGGAAAATTGAACTGAGCACAACTTGAATTACCAAAATGGGGTCTTTGTTGCTGGATATGTTCACCACTAATAGTAGTTCTATAATTTATTTTAGTAGCATATTATCGCACAACAGACTGCCATTTTGTTCGTGTTTGGGTTCATCAGTGCTACATGTCCTTCTGTAATATACAAAACTATCTAAATAATGATTCACACAAGTATCTATCTCATATTTCTATATTAAAGGCGTCCTCTAAGAATATAGACTAAATCATAGAGCCTTCTGAAAATGACACCTTGAAATCAGTTCAGACTTTATGCAGATATTAGTTTTGGTCTATGATAACACAACATATATTGAAATTTTGTCAAGTCTGCTTTGGCTGTGTATTTGTTTGGATTGAAAGTGTAGTTATTTGCAATGCAACACAGTATTTTGAGAAGAGAAATGTTCAGTATTAAATATAAATTTTAGGAAAATTCTTAAGTAGGAGTATAAGTTCAAGTAATGAAGTAAAATAAGCCTCACTGCAAATAGTCATATTTGAATTATCAGGTTGGTGAAAATGAAACATTTGATATGGCGTTCTTTGTATCATTTTGTAGCAATAATATAAGATATAGCTTATGGCCCAGTGGTCTACTATGGCACACTCTGCCCTAAATTTCATCCACGAGCTCCATTCTTCTTGTAAAGGATAGGAGCTCTGTGGGTCAGAGGTTACTAAGCTCAGTCAGCCTCAGTATGTTAGATCCAAGTTCCTCCATCCTCACTCTGTCCCCAGCTGGGCACTCGCACATGAAGGATCCTCAATCAATCCTAACTTGTTTAGGTGGTTTCTGAGGTGACAATGCCCCATTAGTATGGCGGTTTGAACTCTCAGGTCCAACCTAGAGAGTTTAAGCGAAGCCTTGGCTCTCACAGTGGAAGGTTCAGTGATGGCAAGTCAAGCGTGTCTGAGACCTGAGAAACTCATCCAGTGCTCACATACCCACAGGTCCAACCATCGGTTATTTTCCATCCTTACAGTCTCCAGGGGAATTCCGAGCCTAGGCTCCAGTCCGATGAATCCCAAGCTTGTTTCTCTAGCAGCCAATGAGTCCGCCTTCTCATTCCTCTCAATGCGCGAGTGTCCAGGTACTCATTTCAGACAGATCCTGCTCCGTTCTCCTAGTTTGGCAAGGGTGAAGCGACATTTCTGCACCATAAGTGAAGTACAGGTATCGGATGCCAATGCCTCATGTGCAGCTTGGCTATCGGTGATGATTTTAATTGACCTATTTGTTGGTCCCCTCGCAAGCAAGAGGTTAGCATAGTGGTCAATGGTGAATATTTCTGCTTGAAAAACAGTTGCAAACCCGCCAAAACAAATCGACTGTTCCTTGGCAGCACCTCGACCGTAGACACCAGCTCCAACACCTTTTGCAGTTTTTGTGCCGTCCGTGTACCAATAGACCCTTAAGTAGACAGTCCTTGGAGTTGGTCCATTCCTGTCTACCAGGAATGATGATCTGGAATGATCGCTCCATGTTGGTTTTAGGTATTGCTGTCAGACCTGATACTAAGTAAATCGTCCTCGATTTCACATTGTAAGGCGCGGGGCACGAAGCTGAAAATACCCGTTCCATTTCGGGAAAGGTGATGGAGTCTGTAGAAAGCCATTCTAGCCACTCCTCTAATCACCAGATGAAGAGGAACAAGGCCCAATATCAGTTCCATGGCGGCAGTGGGTGTAGAGCGAAAAGCTATAGTAATCATAATGCAGGTTGTTCTCTGCAATTTAGAGAGCTTCAGTTAGGATTGCTTCTTAAGACTGCACTCCCACCCACTAATGCAGCCGTATGTGATACGTGGTCTCACCACCATCACATATAACCATTGAAGTTATTTTTGGGCAAGACTCCATTTCTTTCCACAGGTCATTTGACATGCCCATAAGGAATGTCTAGCCTTGTGTATTGTGTTTTCCAGGTGCGAATTCCACGTGAGTCTACTATCCAAGGTAACCCCCAAATATTTTGCTTCCTCCGCAACTGGAATAAACACTCCACCCAGAGTCAGGAGAGAAACGAATATCCTCCTTTTCCTGGTGAATGGTACCATAATACTTTAGTGGGGACTTATGCTAAGTTTCTCTCCCTCACACTACCCTTGAATAGCTGACATAGCCTCCTGAAGTCTGACGGAGACATCGCTGTCAACTACGACAGCCAGAATAACTATATCATCAGCGTACGCTTGTACATGAATATCCAGTGCGCTAATTATTGCCAAGGACCACAACAGAGGGGATACTATCCCTCCCTGAGGGCGGCCCCTGTCAGCCACAAAATTGACTACTTCCCCTTCAGGGAAGTGTTGATCACTCTGGCAATTAGCATGTTACTAATCCATTCCGCAATAATATGGTACTCCTCTGGCTCTGGCTGCCCCATGTAGCGAACTAGTGGGGACCGCATCAAAGGCACCTTCAATGTCCATGAAGGCTGCAGCTGCAGTCTCCTTGCGGTCCCGAGACTGAGTGATCCTAACTAAATTGTTAAGTACCAGATCGGTTGGTTTGTGAGTTGGATTTACCCACCTTAGGTCTAGACTCGACCGGAAGACCCTAATGAGGTATGCAAGGAGGAGATCCACCCCTTTTTGTAACAAGGCAGGCATGATGCCATCCTCCCCAGCTTAAATGAGCGAACAGCCCATCCAACTGCTCCGGGCTTGATGAACGTTCTTGCGTTCTTCCAATCGTCCTTTTTTGGCCTCTTAGCAAGGCTCTTCAGGGCGGCGGTGTCATAGCTGTTACTGATATCAAGAAACCGACAATCTGGGAAGTGTGTTCTCGCAGGAATATCCAACGCCTTTTTTCCAGAGCCCGTGTATTGTCCATCCGAGCCCTCCACAGATCCAATGGGCAGCACCGGGTCACTGGCGAGAACCCTATGTAGCCTTGCACTAACGGGGGTACTTTCCACCTCCCCGCAGAGCCTGCGTCAGGACTCCTATTTTCTTTATTATATGACGTTAGAGTAGAACGATAGTGGTCCCATTTGCCGGTATTTTTAGCTCGATTAAAAAGTTTTCGAGGGCAGGATTCCACCATGAAGTTGTACCCTTCTCAGGCTTTCTCCTTAGTAGACAGTTATCGTGATATGCTGACTCGATTGACCGGGATATCTCCTTAGTCATACGTTCAACATCTTCACGACTGTTTGAAACTGTGGCAATATTCCCCAAATGAGCACTAAGGGGGGCTCTATAATCGTCCCAGTCAGTGCTGCTTGGGTTTCTGTATTCGACCACTGGTCTGATCTCAGACTCAATAGTGAATTGAATGTGTCTGTGGCTGAGATCCCGTGGGTTCACTTGACACACCCCACCTCGAGATTTTATTGCTCAGGGGACTCGAGGAGAACGTAATGTCCAACACCTCAGCTCGATTTCGCGTCACAAAGGTTAGTTCATCTCCTTATTCAATAGAATGTGGGCTTCTGCCATGAGAAAGTCGAAAAGATGTTGACCTCTCGCGTTGATGATCGAGCTGCCTCACACCAAGTGGTGAGCATTAGCATCACACGCAACGACAAGCCTCAGGAGGGCATTCAGCAGAATCTCTCGGGAAATGTCATTTTGTAGCAATGTGTTATGATTATTATTCGATATCTCAGTCGATATTTGTATTTTACTATTCTGTAATAATCATAGGGATATTTGAATTTCATTACACATGAGAAAATTCGAATATGCAAGTTCATTATTCGAAAACTTTTTTTTTGTGAGGCTACTAAAAATCATTATATTTTGCGATATGAACAAGCCGTGTTTTTCGGTTGCGTTGACTAAAAGGCTCGATATTTTCACAGATCTAGGGTATCTGAGTATTTTAGGCTGATACTTTCGCACGTTTTCTAGAAAAGATGAATAAATTCATTATAGCAGAATTTTCTCCATGATGTAAATGCAAACTTGCATTTTTGAGATTTTTTCTATATCAGTGTTATATGATGTAAAAATTATAACTTTTGTACTCATTTTCGATCATAACTGACGATAGATATGCCATATTTCGTCAATTATTTCAAAATAACGGAATTGTAATAGAATTATGAAAAAGGTGGAGTCATTGAAATTTTGATGAATGTCTGTCGAGTCAGCAAGTTTTGAGAGAAAAACAAAATGTCCCTTCAATAAAAGTTGGTCAAGACCTAGTCAGGATGTTACACGTAGTCTATGTACGACAACAAAAAAATAATAAATAAGGGAAAAGATCGAAGTAAACTCTGCAACCTATGTGTTGATTGAAATTATTTCCTCTAACTATTCTGTAATAATTTTTCTGAAATACATGGCTTGATATTGTTATTATTAATTCGAAATTTTAGCTCTGTAAACCTAGAACAAAAGGAGGTTAGAAAGGTTTTATATTTTTCTTATATTATTAAGACCAATGATAATTTATGTTAACCTTTTCAAATCTTACATTTTTATTGTTTATTATTACCTATTTATCGCAAAAACTATGTGTAATGCTGAGTGATGCAAGCGTCATCAAGATCTATAATTATAACAAAATTTAACTTCCTAAAAGGCAAAAAGACAGTCTGGTACTGTTTTTATAATTTTGAGTGCAGTGAATTTAACTGTGAAGAAAACAACCCAACATTAACATATAGTTTACGTGATGAAACGAATAATTCCAACTTAATATGGTACTACGCACTTGAAGTTAAACTTTCTCGAATTGCACTTTACAGAACAAAGGAAATTTCATCAACGTATCGAAACTCGGTCTAAATTGGCGAGAAAAGACATTTTGTGGCATTTCGAATTTCAACTTGGTGATCCACCGCGAATCAAGCCAATAACTATATTTTTCCTCTTTATTTTTTCCAATTTTTGGATATTCTCAATTCAAAACCGTTTACAATCACCAACGACGGCAGGTCTACTAAAATAACCATTATCAGATAAATGCAAACTATTACAAATAACATGATGAAAATGGAGTCAGCACATGCCTATTTAAAAATTATGTCTTCACCTTATATATTTGAAAAAACCAGATAACAAACTTTCATGTTTTAACAAAACGATAATCAAGGTAGAGTCCTACGCTTTTGTAGTAGTTTATGTTGTTGAGTCATACATACGATATACACTGCGACAAGAAATCAAAGCACAATTTCAATATTTCAAATTTCTTTTGAGTAGGCAATTTATTATTGAAACATATCTTTTCGAATACATCCGGATATCTTCTTTTTCTTCTTCTTTTTCTTTAAATAGGACGATGTCCTGTTTTTCTGTTACAGCCCCTGCTGTGAACCGGAGCTCCAGCACTCATGCCATCGCTTTTTCGGCCTTCCTATGGGTCTTCTAGTGTTGGGTTTTTGTGTTTTTGCCCACTTCGCCATACGTTCGGGGCCCATTCTGTCTACGTGATCTCTCCATAGGCGTCGACGTGCTCTTGTCCACCTCACCACATCCTGGACACCTAGCTTCCTTAGCGTATCCTCATTCCTTATTCTATCTCTGCGTGTAATACCTCTTATAGGTCTTAGTGTTCTCATCTCTGTTGTCCTCATTAGTTGTTTTGTTTTTGTTGTCTCAGCTCTTGTCTCAACCGCATATGTCATCACGGGTCTCACACAGGTTTTATAGATTCGGACTTTGGCTTTCTGTGCTTATGTACTTATTCCGCCAGATTACATCTCTCAGGAAGCCAGATATTCTCGATGCTTTCATTGCCTGCTGTTTTGCTTCTTGTAATAGTTGCCTATCGCTCGATACTTCTACTCCTAGGTATTTAAAGTGTGAAACTTGCTCTATTTTAGGTCGTTCACTACTAGTTTGCATCTAATTGGATCTTTCGCTATTACCATCGATTGGGTTTTCTGTGTTGATATTACCATGTTATATTTTTCTGCTGTTACTTTGAACTTTTGTAGTAGGCGTTGTAGGTCGTCCTCATTCTCGGCTATTAGTAAAGCATCATCTGCGTAGCACAGTATTCTCATAGTTTTGTTACCCATCCTATAGCCTTGGTTCATTTGGTTAACACCTGCTATTATTTCATCCATGATTAAATTAAATAGACATGGGCTGAGGCTGTTGTCTAATGCCTGCGTTAATTTTGATCTCGCTTGTAACTCCCTGTGTAGTTTTTACTTTCGTCTTATAGAGTTATTTAGTTCTTTGATTATGTTTATGTATTTATTGCTTAAGTTTTTATTTCTAAGGATAGTGATCATATCGTTCATTCGAATTCTGTCGAATGCCTTTTCCAAATCTATAAAACATATAACCATCGGTTTGTCAAACTCTATGGACTTCTCCACCAGTTGCCGCAATATAAAAATTGCATCCGTTGTTGATCTATTTGGTTGAAATCCCTGTTGTTCTTCAGACACACCTACTTTGTCATATATCTTTTGCGATAGAATTTTAGTGAGTAGTTTCGATGCAGAGTTAAGGAGTGTGATGCCTCTATAATTTGCTGGGTTTGTCTTCACGCCTTTTTTGTATATGGGTATTGTTATGCTCTCACTCCATTCTTCTGGTATCTCCTTGTTGTTTTCAATTTTTTGGAATAGTTTCGTTATTTCTTTTGTTATTTCTGCTCCCCCATATTTAATTAGTTCGTTATTTATGTTGTTGTACATCCGGACATATCCCAACAAAATTCGATGTTTCTTTTTGGTGCACATGTTCCTCTCATGAGAAATAAAATAAAAGAAATAAAACCACCACATATTGTTGATGAATTTTTGCGAGTAATGTTTGTTCTTCTTAATTTTGATTTTCGGTAAAAATGCAACGCGAATCGTGAAATTTGACCACAGCAGAATGTGCTGAAGCAGTGGCGCTAGATGACCTAGGTTGGACTTACAACAAGAATAGGCCAAAGGCTTGGGGTGTCCCATTCAATTGTTTCAGAATGATTCGCAGGTACATATATGCTGGAAGTCATTAGAGGAGACCTAGCCAAGGACGACTACAAGCAACAACGGCGATCCATGAACCAAGAGTCCGATTGAATTGCCAGGGAACATGTCAATTGATTCGAAGCTGACTAGTCGAAATTTTGTCTTTATTGCGATCAACGTTCTCTAGTGTACAGACGTCGAAATGATACCTCAATACCATTGAACAAGATTAGGAAGCTACCATAAATGAGAAACATATTGATCGAAATTCCAAACGAAATGTATCAACATGCTATAAGCTCATTGTTTTTGTCTACGAATCGTAGATGTCATAAAGTTATTCTGTCTAGGGGTCCTATCTTGGGCCTCTCTCATCCAATGACCGGCGACTCTTTTAATGTCATCGCTCCAGCGAGTTGGGGGTCTTCCTCTATCTTTTTATCTCTTCTTGGTCGCCAGTTCAATATTTTTATAGACCATCTTTCGTCTTCGAGCCGTGCAACATGTCCCGCCATTTTAGCGTTGTAATTCGCTCTATGACGTCGTCAACTTTTGTTCTTCGTCTTATCTTTGTGTTTCTCATCCTATCGTGAAGTTTTATTTCCAGCATGGCCCTCTTCATTTACCGTTGGGTTACCTCCAATTTGTGAACCGAATTTCTGGCCAATGTGAGAGTTTCCGCTCCATATGTAAGTACCGGTAGAACACATTCGTTAAATAGTTTCCTTTTCAGACTAGTTGGTATGCCATATGCTGCCCAGCCTAACCCTATTTTATTCATTTCATGTTTCTGATTGTCTCTGCATATTCTCAATTCGTGCCCTAAGTACTCGCACTCTCTAACCTCTTCAATGACGTCGCTGTCTAGAGTGATGGTTCCTCCAAGTACTAGGTTCGTCATGATTTTCGTTTTTTGTTTGTTCATGCAGAGCCCTACTTTTTCCATATCTTCATTCAGTTCTTTTATCATCACACCATCCTCCTGTAACTTATCCGTGATGAGTACAATGTCGTCTGGTTGTTCAATTTTGTCTCGTCTATGTCAATTCCCTTGTTTTCCCACTTGAGTTTTTCAAAACCATATACGAGCACTGCAGTGAAAAGTTTAGGAGACAAGGTGTCTCCCTGTCGAACACCTTTCTATTCGGACCTTATTACTATCTTTGTGAAGTCGTGTACTTGCAGTTGAGTTGTTGTAGATGTTATACAGTAAACGAGTGCATCTATAATCTATGCGACATTGTTGGAGGGCTTCTAGGATGGCTACTATCTCGATCGTGTCAAAAGCTTTTTGGAAGTCAATGAAAATGAGCACCAAAGGTCTGTTGTACTCAAGTGTCTTCTCGATCAATAGTTTCAATGTTAGGAGATGATCGTTTGTTTCAAAACCTGATCGGAAGCCTGCATGCTCGACTGGCTGGTAAAAGTCCGGTTTTCTCTCCAATCTTTTGCTAATGACCTTAGTGAACAATTTATATAAATGCGACAGCAAGCTAATTGGCTTGTAGTTGCATATGTCCGTAGCATCCCTGGAGCTTTGTTGTTCTTCATTTGCTGCATTGCTGATTTACTTTCGTCTATTGTTATTTCTGGTAGTTCTTCTGACCCTTGGTTCATGACTGCGCAAGCTTTTTGTGTTTGTTTCGGTGTTTTTTCCAACTATATGCTACTCTGGTACATAAAATTCATAAAATTCCCCAACTATTCGGAGTATTTCAGCTCTATTTGTAGTGGTCTGATTATTATTATTCATAAGTTCTAGTATCTAGTTCTTACCATTACTAAGTTTTCTTTTCAGGATCTTCAAGCTTTTGCTATTCTCTATGGTGTCTTTTATTTGTTCGTTGTTGTAATTTCTTATGTCTCTTTTGATGTTTTTTGAAATTTCTTTGCTCCGTTGGTTCATCATTATTATTAGTAGTATTAGTATTAGTGTTGTCGTGTTTTTGTAGGTTTCTTCGATATTCAATCATTTGTCTTGTTCGTTGGCTTATTTTACTTTCTCGTATGTGCCTTGGGCAGCATCTTCTAACTGTTTCGATGACGGATTCTGTTATTTGTCTGTTCAATTCCTCGATGTTTCCATGGCTTGTGTATTTTGATAAGGCTCTGTTGATGGTTTTTTGGTATTTCTCAGCACTTTCTGGATTGCTCCATTTTCGTATGTTCTTTGGCTGAGTCAATCTGTATATTTCTTGGGCTATATTAATTTGGACTGTGGCTCTCACCATTCTGTGGTCACTTCCCACATTGACTTGGTTCAGCACTGATACGTCATATAGTATCGATTTCTTATCAGTGATTATGAAGTCTATCCCATTTCTTGTCTTTCCGTCTAGGCTCATCCATGTCCATCTTCGATTAGGTTTCTTATAGTAAAAGCTGTTCATCAAGAATAAGCCGTTTACCAACAGGAAGCTCAGAAGGGTCCCTCCGCGTTGGTTTCTTTGACCACTTCCGAAATTTCCCATTGAAACCTCTGCCTCGTCTGATTTAGTGCCAATCTTTGCGTTGAAGTCTCCGCAGATGATAGTGAAATGCAATTTTGTATCCTTCAATGCTATTTGAAGATCATCATAGAAGTGTTAAATATCGTCGTCGGAGCTTTGTGATGTAGGTGCATAGGCTTGGATGATTTTGAGGCTGTAAATTGTGTTAATTTTCAGGATTAGGTACGCAACTCGTTGGGAAATACTCTTTACCATCGAAATATTATCAACATGAGTTTTATGTATGAGAAAACCAATTCCAACAAGGGCGACATCTTTATTGCCTACATAGTAGAATGCATGTCCTGATTTCAGTGTTCTCTACCTCTCCCTTCAATCCTCACCTCGCGGAGGCCTACAATGTACCACTTAATTTCGGATAATTCTTCTTCCAGTGTTAGTATCTTGCTTTCTGATGATAGGGTTTGGTCGTTGTGTCTTGCAACCCTCAGATTTAGAACTTTCTAGTCAAGTTTCTGCCCCTCCCCCAGAATCCTTGGGACTGACCGTCGTTTCGGTGTGAGATTCTGGATTTGTAATCCTACTCACCTGGGGTATTGTTGTTTTGAGATTTGACATTGCATGCGTTAGTAGGAAATGGCAATTGAAACACCACCCTTGCCGTGCGGGTTGGTGAGTTTTCTTTCAGCCGCTCCTAACATGGAGATCCAACGCTGTTGGCAGCCGCCCGCTCCGGATGAGACGCTAACGAGTGTACCTGTTGGTCCGCGGGAGGTATTTGATATCCCTCCTACCACCCATATCTGGGAGGCTTTCTCCGATCCGCCACCTGGGGACGCGCCCTCTAGGGGTTACACGTTCCCCCAAGAGAACGTTTTCAGTTATATTTTAATTTCTATGAGTGCCATTTTCATTTCGAGTGTTCTGAGCCATTCCTTAATGCTGGCGGAAAATAATTCTTCTACATAAACACCTCAAAAAAGTCTAGGAAACACTTCTGAATATCGATATATCGTATCCAGAACGATCAATATGGATGATTTTTTTTAAGAAATGAACACCTGCATCAATTTTTCACCAAATTATGTAGAGTGCCGCAACCGATTTCAGTTTTTTTTATAAAAAAACTAAAAATGCAGCAGATGCGACGCTGCTTTATAATCATTTCATGTATTCAGTGTTTGAGATCAGTTAGTTAACACTTGGTTTCTGTTGTAAGCACAAATAAAAGATTCAAGTTTTGTGATTCGACCATGGAAAGACGACATTTGACTAGAGTAGAGATGTTACGAGCCGTTGGCATGCTCCAAGCTGGGAGCCCACAACGGGAAGTATCCAGGGTTCTGGGAAGTAGCCCAAGTGTCATAAACATATGGTCGCGTTTCAATGAAACAGGTAGCGTAGAAGAACGCCATACAGTTCGTTTCAGGATTACTACAGTCGCCCAAGACCGATTTTTGGTTTTACAAGCCAGAAGAGATCGTACTACCACACCACCTCAATTAGCTCAAGAGCTATCTCGAGTTCATAATGTACAAATTTCCAACCAAACTGTGAGAAATCGACTGCACGAAGGTCAACTCCACTCCAGACGTCCTTTAAGAGTTCCACAACTGACCCATGGAAATCGCGCTGCTCGTTTAGCTTGGTGCCAGGAACACGTAAACTGGGATCAAGAGAGGTGGGCCACAGTTCTGTTCAGTGATGAATCTAGATTTAGTTATTATCCCGATTCGGAAAGAATTCGAATATGGAGGGAACCTGGAAAGCAAAACCGTCTCCAGCATGCTCGAGAAGTTGTTAGACAGGGAGGCGGATCAGTGATGTTTTGGGGCGGTATACGCCTTGGTGGAAGAACTGACCTCGTTTTCATACAGAACAACCTCACGGGAAATTCTTACGCAAATGGGATAGTTTTACCCGTAGTGGTACCGTATCTCCAAGTAATGGGTCAAAATCCCCACTTCCAACAAGATAATGCCCCTCCTCATCGTGCAAGAGTTGTCTTGAACGTTTTTGAAGAGAATGATATCGATCTTCTACCGTGGCCATCCTGTTCCCCAGATCTGAATCCCATCGAGCATGTGTGGGACACCCTAAAAAGAAATCTCCTGCGTCAAAACGTCCTCCATCATGGACAGGAGCTTCGATTAGCATTTCAGGGGGCTTGGAATGACTTAGGCCAAAATGTAATAGACAATTTAATATTGAGCATGCCGCGACGATGCCAAAGTGTCATTAATAACAGAGGTGGACCTTCTGGGTACTGAAAAATATAAGTGCTTCCATATCGTTTCGAAAATATTAGTTCAGGATTTTTTTTGTTTTACCAAATTTCGTCATTTTCAAATTTCAATTTTTTTTTTATAATAGGTACTTTGGAGAAGTCAAATATTATTTTGTTTTCTTGAGAACACATTATATACTATATATCCTAACAAAAACCGAAAGATTTCTATAAATTCGAATCATCAAATTCATATTTTAAAGATATTGGTAAGTGTTCCCTAGACTTTTTAAGGTGTTTATCTAAACTTCTTCAGAATAAATTTGAATTTTCGATTTTGTGCGTTAATTGTGCAATTCCCTTTATTGCATCGAATATTTTATTTGCACCGTTGATATTTGCTGACGCAAGTCAAGATCCTCCCAGTAAAGGATTAAATTTTCGTAACAAACTTCAAGCTTTGGGATGTTATTATACATTTTGATAGCAATATTTTGAATATAAATATTTAAGCTATAAATCTTAAACATAAAGATAATTTGTCGTGTGAAATGATCCAACTCGTACCCTTTTATAATTATTGTTATATTTCAATGAATGTATTAATTGATTTCATTTTTTAAAATAGGGCATGTATTCTCATATAGAAACTTTATCATGGAATGTGAAGATTATAGTTATGTGCTATCAACCGTGGATGAACTTAATGACACCAGACATTCTTTAATCCAGATTCAGTGTATTAATTTGTTATCACTTGAGTTGATTCAAGGATTAAGAATATTTTCCTATGTTTTCAAATCTGTTGAAATTTTTATGATACTAATTCTGCTGAAAGTAAATTTTGAGTATTCTATCGTTATGTCCTTGAACCAGAGTAACCCCAACACTTAATTTTTAAATTGAAAATATAGATTATAGTTTTATTGGTTTCCCCATAAGAAATAATGGAATGATAATATAAGGGAATATAAGGGATATATACCTTTTAATGTATAATGTGGAAAAAGTATGGACTTATCTCAATAATAATATAGTCCACATGTTTCATGAAAATTCTCGAACAGGTCGATTTTGTTTTTCATGTTCTCATATTCTGAGAAAATTTATTCACTCTTCTCATGACACATGAATGTGACGACATCGATTTTCTTTTCAAATGATAATATATGACGTGTAGAACATCATTGGAAAGATCTTGTTTTTTTTACGTTTCTAGATTTCTCTGGAATACCTTCGAAATGCGATCCCCATAGAGAAATTACTCTCGTTTTTGTGTCCAAACATCTGGATATGGTTTTAATATGAAGAAAAGATAACATGAAGAACGAAGAGAAAGAACAACAAGAACAATTAAAAATGGCATAAGAATGATGCAATACATCAACGATGCTGATAAATATCAAGATCTCATAATGCTCTAAATGACGACCGTTTACAATCGGGCAATGGATATTTCTAGAAACCAATTCTTCATGAATATTATTAATATATATTTCTGGTGTATCGTGGTGGATCGTCAATATATCTAGGTGCATTCGATATGTTTTGAATTTCAATGATCCTATGAAAAGAAGTATTATATAATACTCTTGTTTCTGCATTCCTCAAAATAATTGCGTTGTTTGTGGAAAAACAAGAGAACTCTGTAAACATACAAACCATAAACTGTGGCTTCTTAAATAAGCCACGACAAGATTCTCTTAATCTGAGCTTGAATATTATTCTAAACGCTCTTTTCTGGGCTACAAAAATTTGGTCAACATGAGTAGAACTGCCGCAGAAAATAATGCCGTAAGATAAAAGAGATTGGAAGTTTGAATAATAAATGATCTTAAGGATGTTCTAGTCAACTTAATTACGCAAGGCATGCAATGTATAGATGACAGTATTCAACCTCTTTCTCAACTTATCAATATGTTGACTTCATTTCAAGTGACTGTCAATAATGACACCCAAAAAGTTCACAGATTCACTAACTTTCAAGTTGCAGTCTTCGAAGGTTAAAGCGTTTGGATATGTCAATGAGAACGAGCGTTTATAAACAGAATTGTTATACCTTGACAATGCCAATTTGTGCCTATCCCTGACGTTGATGTTATGGACATCCGACCGAAACCTCACTTTTCGATGAAGATATGAGGACTTCATCTTGCAACACCCTATAGAACAGGCAGAGCATACGCAGGTTTCCTGTGGAGTGCCACATGGCTCAATCCTTGGGCCAATTTTCTTCACATGGTTCACGTCTCAGATGCTCAAATGCTTATCTTATTGCCATGGTCATTTATAAGCTGACGATACCTAATTGTATTACTCTTTTCTCAGGGAATCATTTGAAGAAGCTCTGATCAAGGTGAATCTGGATCTCGAAAGCCTCTCAAGCGTCTCTGAAAGTATGTATCTCAAATTGAATCCAAATAAGACAGTCGCAATGTTGTTTGGAAGAAAGCAAATGAGAGAACAGTGTAAACACTCTGTACATATGGTTTTGGGGGACACTGAGATTCCGTTGTCCGATGAGTCAAGAAACCTGGGGTTGATTATCGATACCGACTTGAGATTCATTTCTCACGACAACTTGCTTTGTAAAAGAACTTTCTCAAATATAAAACTTATTTATGGTTGCAAAGAATTCCTTGATATCAGACAGCGTAAAATGCTGTGTCGAGGCTCACTGTTGTTTTCACATCTCAA
The DNA here is from genome assembly GCA_013387265.2 of Cryptolaemus montrouzieri. Classification (NCBI taxonomy): domain Eukaryota; kingdom Metazoa; phylum Arthropoda; class Insecta; order Coleoptera; family Coccinellidae; genus Cryptolaemus; species Cryptolaemus montrouzieri. Next base: position 37,423,853 of record JABFTP020000165.1, read on the forward strand.
TTATAATGATGTAGTTTATGGACCGTGTATGACGAAACTTACCGAGTTGAGGGTGCAAAGAAGTCAAAATTATTGTGTATGGGTTGTACTTGGATTGAGACGCTTTGATAGAGAATCTCATAATTTTAAGGGGTTAGGCTGGCTCAATATGAAGAATAGAAGAGGCTAGCGTATGTAGGCTAGGGTGACACAATGACAATGTTGTTGGTGGTTTGAAGGTGTGTATGTCTTTCGCAGAGGTTGTACACAGCCTGTTCCTGTTTACTTGTGTCCGACCTGATGGGTGGGTGATTGATAATATTTGTTATATTGATATATCGTATGATGAAATTTTTGAAACTATCTTATCCAAAAGAAAAATTACTTGTAAAGCCGGACCTGATCTCCTCGCGTTTTATGTTTGAATGCAGTTACATATATATATATATATATATATATATATATATATATATATATATATATATATATATATATATATATATATATATATATATATATATATATATATATATATATATATATAAATAGATTATAAATATAAATAATATTAACATAAGAGCTAATAAATTTAATCTGAAAGTGAGGAAATGAAAAAGAAAATCGACTTGTTTCAATGTTTTCATAAAACTTACCTAACTACTTGTGTGATTGAATAATATATTCAAATTATCAAGTCATTTTTTTCGAATAATCGACAAATATTAACTCTTGTCAAAACTTTTCATTCTATATTACAATATTACAATTTTTTTCAGTGGGATCTGACTTGTTCGAGGACTTATCTTGTAGCTACAGGAAATGCTTTATTCATGTTCGGTGTTATGCTTGGATCGATCATATTCGGACAATTGTCAGACAGGTGAATGAGATGGAAATTTTATTTGAATATTCTTTTCACAACATAAAAATCGCAAAAAGACAGTTTACTATATATTAACTATATAATATGACGATGATATAAATGTCAATATAATTTAAAAACTACATATTCTTTAGATCTCATATAACAGAATAAACATTCTGAAAATTTGAGAAAAATCTGACCACACCGAAATGTGGCAACATTGAGCAAAAATTGTAGAATTATGTATGAAATTATATTTTCAATATGTCTTGAATGATGAAATGCATTGTTCTCATTTATTTTCAGCTATGGAAGGAAAATCATATTTTTTATATCTCTGATACTTCAAGTGACTGCTGGGACATTGGCTTCTTTAGCGCCGGAGTTTTGGACCTTTACTTTCGCTCGATTAATTATAGGAGCTACAACTTCGGGGGTGTTTCTTGTTGCGTATGTCATAGGTAAATTATCCTACCTGTTTTTCTCTGAATAATGAATTATTGTTATTAAGCTATATCTTGAACGTGATTCCACATACAAATTTGTATATATTCTTGTTTGATAAATATTTGTTTTCAGCATTGGAAATGGTTTCTGCCAACAAGAGACCCATTGCTGGTACAGTATGTCAAATGTTCTTCTCTGTTGGTTATATGCTAACAGCTGTGTTTGCCATTTATATTGATAATTGGAGAACTTTACAATTAGCTCTGTCCTTGCCTGGAATCTTCTTCTTCAGTTATTGGTGGCAAGTTTATATATTGTTACATTTTATATACTTCTAACCTATTCTACTAATGATATCATATTTTAGTTATTAACTTTTGTATTCATTAATTCAACAATGTTACAATTATATTGTCGTTCCTCTCTCGAATGAGTGATGCAAATATGTTAGGAAAAATCATCGCCATAAGTTTTAATTTACAGGTTTATTCCAGAATCTGTGAGGTGGCTTCTTTCTAAAAAAAGGATAACGGAAGCTAAAGTTTTGATTCAGAAAGCGGCAAAGGAAAATAAAAGGAAAATATCTGATGATGTTCTCGATGGATTATTGGTAGATGATACAGTAAAAGTTAATAAAGAAGATGCCACTGTACTAGATATGTTTAGATATCCTAATCTCAGAAAACGAGCAGCAATAATATTTTTCGATTGGTGAGTAAACTAGATTGTTTAAGTTTTTAGACTTTAATGTTAATGCATTTTTTTAGGTATGCATGTAATATTACTTATTATGGATTATCATGGGGTACAAATAACCTAGGGGGCAATCCTTATATCAACTTTGTTATTTCTGGTGGAGTTGAATTGCCTGCCTACACATTCCTTATTCTTGTACTTAATCGGTGGGGAAGGAAAAAAGTGCAGTGTGGTTGTATGATTGTTGCTGGGGTTTCCCTACTGATGTCAACGATTATACCTGATAGTAAGAAATATACTTCGCTAGAAATATAGCATGCTGAAAATTTCCTTTTCAATATTTTTCATTGCATTCTAATTTTTCAGATGTTGAAATCGTTATTCTTATAATGAATATTTGTTATTGATTACTCTCATCTTTCATAGATCTCCCTACGTTGACTATAATCTCTGCAATGGTTGGAAAACTGGCTGTTACAGCAGCCTATGGAACGATATATATATTTTCGACTGAACAGTTTCCAACAGTAATAAGAAACGCTGGATTAGGAGCGTGCTCAACTTGTGCCCGTGTTGGATCAGTTATGGCGCCTTATATTAATGTTTTAGTAAGTTTATATGATTATGAATGAATATATAATTAAGGGGTTATATCCACTTACAAGACAGAAAAAATGCTTTTTTTTTTGAAAATTTTTGATGAACAGGCCTTTAATTTTATATTAGGTATGAAAATACAACTTTATTGTGAGAAATGATTACAAATGAATCATTCAAAATATTGTCCAATGCTAGCTACAACTTTTTCTTTCTGGCAGAGCTCGAATACCGACGGTAGAAGTGTTCGTCTTGTGAGGCTATCTACCGATCAAGCCATTTTTCGATGTCTTCATATAAGCGGAACTGCTGATCAGCCAAATCATGTACCATCGAACGGAACAAGTAATAATCGGATGGTGCAATTTCTGAGGGATATGGCCGGTGGGGTAGGACTTCCCATCTGAGCGTTTCCAATTAGGTTTTAACGGGTTTGGCAACGTGAGGCCGAGCGTTGTCATGCTGTAGAATTATTTTTCGTGTCTGCTCGTATTGTGGCCGTTTTTCGCGCAGTGCTTACTCAATAGCATCAATTGAGTTCGATACTGTTCCCCGGTGATGGTTTCGTTCGGTGTCTACAGCTCATAATAAATAACACCGACTTGTTCCCACCAAATACACAGCATAACTTTCGCAGCGTGAATATTCGGCCGAGGTGATGACATAGAAGCATGACCGGGCAGTTCCCAAGATTTTTTTTTCTTTGGATTGCTGTAATGAATCCATTTTTCATCACCCGTCACAATGCGATGAAGAAAACCCTTTCTTTTTTGCCGCTGGAGAAGTTGTTCACAGGTGAAAAAACGACGCTCAACGTCTCTTGGAAATGGCCTGGCAGGTAACTCCTAAGGCTGAAGCAAACTCTTCTTGCGTTTGGCACGGATCCTCATCGAGAAATGCCTCCATTCAGCGTCTTCGAAGATTGTTATCCTTCCTTCACGGGGACGGTCGTCCACATCGAAATCGTTTTTGAAGCGACGGAACCAACCCCGGCACGTTGTTTCACTTTAAGCAGCCTCTCCGTAAACTTTTTGGAGCTCTCTATGAGCTTCAGCCGCCGTTTTCTTCGAAGAAAGAAGGAAATCGACACTTTCCGCAAATGACGATTATTTGGCACATCAGACATTTTCTCACAACTAAAAGTATATGACGCAAAAACAAAATCACTTATGTGTCACAGTGGTTTGTTTATCATATGTTTAAGCTTTGTTCAAGACGTTCTTGATATCTTAAAATCGACCAGCACTTACTGCTGGAGCCATCCATTGACAAACAGCGAAAACTCAGTGACGCACCTATTAAATAAATAGAAAAAATGTACAAAAGCAGAATTTAATGTACTTTAACAATCAACGGTTTTATTAAAAATATCCGTTGTTCCTGTAGCCGATCTCCAGAAGGACCTCCAAAAAATGGTGTCTGGCGGCGAGGAAGATATTTCTGCTTCAAATTATATGAAACCCAAAAATAAAAAAAAAATAGTTTTATGATAGATGAATACAGGTAATGATCGAAGGAATAGTGAAAATTTTGATTTTTGACGAAATGGCGGTATTTAATATTGGTAGCGTGGATAATTGATAATAGCGAATATGAAAATGATGAATAAAAAATACGCGGGGTTGAGTTTTCACTCACCTGGATTCTCCTATTCTTCAGAATTCCTGGGCCCAGGGGGTTGTTGGCACAGAATCTTAGTGTTCGTGTAGGGTGGAGATGTAGCTAATGTAGAATGGATATTTGTAGCGATTAAGCGAACTTTTCGTAATAATTTTAGCGAGGCTAAAGCGGGTCTTTTCGTCACGTTTTCTCGTTCACTCGAGAGCGGTATTGGAAAAACTCAACATGTTTTCGCGGTGAAATTAATTTAAATTATTCAAAATGATAGTAAATATATGTACCTTATAAACTCAAAAAAATAAATAAATAAACTGAAAATAACTGATTTTTCGCTTATTAAAGCGAGTGATGAACAGGCGGCTTCCAAAAAAAAAATCATGTTATGTGATAAAATTTACACTTTAAATGTCTTCAAAATCGAAATTATTGTCAAAAATGTTATTCCTTCGATCATTACCTGATAAATATATCTAAGAAGGTCGTGTGAAAAATTCAAGTCGATCGGTTGAGCCGTTTCGGAGAAATTTTCCTCACCGACTGTGAAAGTAGCGTTTCGAGAAAAACGTGTTTGCAGTTTTGGGAACTATTCACACTAAATTATAAAATTTTCTTTCCAACTTACAACGAGTCATCTATTCCAGGACCTTAGAGGAACCCTCTGCTCTTTTATTTGTCTCTAAAATTGTCAACTGGTTTTGGATATGAGATATTCTCCTCTCGCGCGTGCGAAATCCCCATGCGCTCTGCGTCCCCTTCACTCACGTAGGCATGACCATTAGATCCAAGTGATAATATCATTGAATTTATATAATAAAGGAGAGATGTTTTACCTTCATTGAACATCCCGGCTGATTGTAACTTTTTCTATTGTTTTGCGTGAAACCACCAGTAATTTTTCATTGCTAATATCTTTATAAATAGGAAAAATAGCTACAGCAACATCAGTTGGTAAGGGTTGATAGTCATGTTTGTAGTTAGACAAAGTATTCAAGGCTCGTACTTTTTGCCAAGAACACCACGAGTCTTCTCCTATCGGTCATCCGTCATATTGAGGAATTTCGTCAGTGGAACAATATTGATAGTAAGAAGCCCAAATGGCATTATACATATTTTGATCTGAATTGCAGTGTTTCCTAATCGCTAAGCCATAATAAACAGTTAATTTATCAATCATTTTTCCAGTCAGTTTCCCTTTTCCACCAAGTACTTTCTTTTGTCGTTTCGTTCCATTCTTATCTGTAATTTCTATAGTAGTTTTATTCACACACTCTCTCAGTCTTGTACCCATTCTCTTCTTTTTTGTATAACTTCAATGTCACCGAAAGTAGCAGCCTTCAAAATTCCTGAATAAGTTTTGGAGTCGCCATCGCCTATGTAGTTTCTGAAGCGAATTCCAAACTTTCCTAGTGAACGTTGAAACATGGCAATTAATGCATCGACTTCCATTTTTCCTGTTGTCCCCTCGTGATTAGCAGAACAGACTTCTTTATGCTCTTCCGACCATTCTTTATATTCAGCTGTATCTTTCAAAGATTTCGAAGGCTCACATTGTTCAGATTAGGAATTTTTCACAAAAAGATCAACAATTTTACCAATATGATAGCTAGTTAAAGATGTCACACCATATGAACTGAACCCTCTCTTTTTCCACTTACATCACCCTGTTTTTCCGACGTGGCATTCTTTTCTTCAGTACAAGCTTTTTCCAAAAGTTTTTCATTTACTACTGTCACTCATTGAATATTCTTGATAATCATATCATAAGTATTCTGTAACAAAAACGCTGGGATGTCCATCAAATTGGGTAGGACCTTTTAAATCTAATCCAAGAGTTCTCATAACAAATACAAATCTTCTATCTATTTCATACGAGTGTTTTACATAGTTAGAAGAGTTTATAAAACGAGGATCGCACTTATCACATAACACAACATTTTTGAAACCAAGTCCTCGTTCTGATGCTGTTTTGAATTTTACTGGTCCGTTACACTTTTTACATAGTATTCATTCACTTATAGTAGCAAACACAGTTATAAATTTTAAAATTCGATATTCAGCGTAACTACCACGAGTCACAAAAATTTCATCTTGCGCCTAGAATTTTTTGGCTGAAGCGTTAAAACTTCTCTCATTACATTCTGATGTTTTTGGATTGAAAAAGTTTTTACGTCTTTCTGTCGGGAGATCTGCCCACTTGTATTTTTCCGAGCTACTCTGCTAACTTTATGAGGCATTCTGATAAAGAAAACTCTACACATTGAGAAAGAACACTACTTCACTACGTGAAAGACCACATTCAACTAACAAAATTTATTTATTTTACCTAACCTAACCTAAAATTTCTAAATATGGCTTTCAGGTATAAAGCGGACCTTTTGTATTCTTATTTTACGATTTGATGATAGTATGATGAAAGACATAGGGGCAACGAGAAGCAGCTGCTGTTCCGATCGGCGCCCTGCCTACTTTCGAACGTTCGGAGATGTCCTTACTAATAAGCTCAAATCTCCTAGACTGTCGGATCAACTTCAAATTTTCTGAGAATATTTTCAAATATATGTACATTCGAAAAATGCAAAAAAAAATTATTTTCGAAAATTATAAGTGTATGTTACCCCTTAAACCTAAGAGTTGCAAACAAAATGATTCATATGCAGATTCTAAAGTTATGTTCTCCACTATAATGCAAATTCTTTACAGAATAAAATATGGTCTCCATTTCCTCTAGTCATTTTTGGAATAATAACTTTAGTTGGGGGAGTGTTAAGTTTGTTGTTACCAGAAACATTGAATATGAAATTACCAGAAACAATGGAAGAAGGAGAATCATTTGGACAGTGAGTAGTTGAGAAATCATTTATAATTTGCGTATTATATTTTTCGGAGATGACTTCCTTGCACAAGGTTACTTACTTACATACTTCGTTCCATGTTGCTTTATTTCTATGTTCTAGGAAGGAAAATCAGACTCCAGTAGCTGAAGAGGAACCATTGGCTTATATCAAGACATAGAGATGTTGTTCTGGTAGTGGAGTCACTATAAATCTACAAAGAAAGATCCCATTTATTGAGTTAAATATCCTATCAAGAGCTTTCAAATGCTCTTTATGTTCTAGTCTCTCCAAGAGAATAATTTAGTTTCCTCATTGAATATGACGAAAATACAGCTTATCAAGAGTAGGAAATAGTTTAAGAAGTGACACAGAAAATTGACAGAAAAATTTACAGAAAATATATATATATATATATATATATATATATATATATATATATATATATATATATATATATATATATATATATATATATATATATATATATATATATATATATATGTAGCTTTATATTTTATCCATTCTTCTCTATTTTTATCCATCATTCTACAGATTCTTTTTTTCACAGTTCTCCAAGCATTGCTTCAGTACATGTCTTCTTTAGTTTTTCTTTTGGCATTATCTAGCTCCTTTCAAACCATGGTATTCGCTATCTTCCACTTCCATTCAATTTATTCTCTTCAATTCCACAAAGTCTATAACCATAACCTCGTAATTTTCCTTACATTTAGTTTTCTCTTATAAACAACTTAATATATGCCTTCTCTCCCCTGATCAATGCCAACATTCAGTTTGTGACTACCTTCTTTTCAACAGCATCCTCTTTGCACTGTCTCGAAGTTTTCAATGTCCCCTCTAATTATTTTCTTACTTGAATTTTTAAAACATCATCAGTGCAAGCGGAACATAGATGCATTCTATTTAATGTTGTTCCATCCTTGTTGTTTTCACTATCTCCAAAACCTCTGTTAAAATTATTTATCTCTCCCTTAAAGTTCATCCTCTGTTGTCATTGTTCACTTGGTGTTTGCTAATTTATGTTATGCCAGTTAGAATTGATTATAATCAATTCATTTTCTTTGTTTAAACCTAAGTATTTTTTTTAATCAGTTTCTTTCATTGGTTGTGCAGAAATTTGAGTAAAATTTTCGTTCTCAAGGTCTAGTCTTACCTGGATTCATTTTGGGTAACAAATCTGCTTAATGCTCTTCTATACATTCTTTCTCCTTCAATGTATGTTTATTCACTATAATCTATAGTTTCCTTCAGCTTTATGAATGTAAAAATTATAGTAACTAGTTGCTCTTGATTAAACTCTTGACAAGCTGTATGAATGGATTTGCGTTCTACATCACTGATTCAAAGATTTCTCGAGTGCCTTCTTTAGTTTTACATTTAGATATATGTTGGAGTTTAGAATACTCAAATGCAAGGACGCTTTTTATAATTCAGTTAGAATTAGAAAATTCAATATATATATATATATATATATATATATATATATATATATATATATATATATATATAATTAGAAAATTAGAAAATTATATATATATATATATATATATATATATATATATATACAGGGTCAGTTTTTAAGTGATGCATTAAAATATTATTGACTTTCAATAATCGTAGAGATCTGAAATTTGGTATGTGGCCTTATGTCAAATGGAAGACTCTTGGTAATTTTTTCATGATCGAGTCACTCCCGGTCAAACCGGAAGTGACAACTTTCCTTTTTCAAATGGCTTGAAGTATCTTTCGATTTTTTTTATTGTAGAGAATCATTTTGTGAATAACTTTTCCCAATACTAGTATCACCTGAAATTGATCCCGGCGTGTCATTTGCCGAAAGGCGAAAATAGAGCACGTTAAGGGATTAACAAACAAAGAAACAAAAAAGTTTTGTCTTTTGTTCGAAATTTTAGAGTTCGTTTAAGGTCCCGAAAAAAAATGCTTCAATTCTTAAGAGGTTTCAATTTTTGCATTTTTGGGTCGAAAGAGGAATCGCCCTTTCGAAAATAAAATATTTGATGCCTAAATCGATAGAAGCAGCTCTTATTGAAGTTCTTGGATAAGCTGCAAAATAGCCTATTACATTTATTTTTTTATCTTCGCCGCCTGAAAGTGATTTTAGTCTTCTTCTAGGAGGAGTAAATATTCTAGTGGTGTTGAAAATCCCTCCCAAATTTGCAAATCTATTACGGTGCATTGGTGGCAATTCAGGATACTTCAAATTGAACGCTTTATCTATCTGCGTTCAACGATATAATCACATATACCATAAATCGTATAATTAGTATTTTCACTTCACAGTTTTTCGGTTAATCTTGTACACTACAGAATTATCAGACAATCACTAACTTTGAAACAAAATATGCAAGTATTTATAGATATGGTGGAGAAAACAAAACTTTAACTTTGCGGCTCAAGATTATTACGCCTGAAAAGGTAAAACTCTTAATGATAATCCCTTATTTGTATTGGTTCGAAAGGGCGAGACCATTGATAATACTGGAATAATAAGGATCTAATAATTATAGTATGTACAGTAGAAGCGTTTTTTGAATTCTACGAAAGGCAGGTAAAGGTTGGTATAGTATTTAAATCAGGACCTGTAGGGTCAAATTGAAATCTACCGTTTTGAATATTACTCAACTTCGGCAGATTACTATGTTCATAAATGTCCTTTTGGAGAACTACTACCCTTTCTTGAACCAGAACCAATACTCTTTCTCGAACTAGAACCGAACTGAAGGCGCAAATTTGCGGATAAACACCAAAAAATCGACATATTTAATTCAAATCGTGAGTAATTTTGAAATGTGGCAATTTAGTCATAAGTAAACCTAATACAATTCGTTTGTAATTTATAATGCGGATCTAATGACGTGAAAAAAAATTAGGCGTTATTTGAAAAATTCGAGTTTTTCATGTTTGAAATTAGTCGAGTTGAACAGTGATTTCCGAACACCCTGTATTGATTTCGTTCCCGAAAATATTTCTTTCGACCTAGAAATGCAAAAATTCAAACCTCCTAAGAATTGAAGCAAATTTCAGATCTCTACGATTATTGAAAGTCAATAATATTTTAATGCATCACTTAAAAATTCACCCTGTATATATATATATATATATATATATATATATATATATATATACAGGGTGATTTTTTTTGTGTGTGTGTGTGTGTGTATGTGTAAATGAAATAAATAATAAACTGAAGAAAGGAGAAATGTTTGCATTGTAACATCACTTTTGGGCATTGGGATTTTCATCTACATTTCATCCCATATGAATGAGAGACTACTCAAGGTTAGGTTAGATTTTTTGAGGTTCCTTTTGGTAGTTTAAAACAAAATAATTTTGTTAATAGCAGGAAATGTGGAATAAATTCAATTTTCAAAAGTGTTTGTGGGTTGAAGATATGTGTATTTAGGGTATTAATATTTACTATTTCTTAGAAGGAATTAATCGAATTCAATTGAATATTGTTACTTAGAATAGTTGGTCCGTCTTATAAGAAAAAGTTTTTGATGATTAGATTTTTTATACTATCTCGTTTTCATTGTTTGTAAAAATTACTGATATTATTCATTAATGATTCATATGTTCTTATAACGTTCCATTCATGCAATTGAAGTGTGTCTGAAGTAACATACACAATTATCAATTGTAGTTTCAAGAATTTAGCATAAAGAGCAACAATCAACAAATTCTAAAATTTCTTAAGTTCTGGAAATTTTCTCATTGACGAGGGCAAGATGGTGATTGTGCTTATAATAAAGAGGAATCCAGTTTTAAATATATCTGGATTAATTATAGCAATATTGATTTTTTCCATTGTATAGTATATTTATTGATCGTTGCTCTGAAATGCTGATAAAGCTTGAATAAAGGATAAATTTTCAATTTCTCCATCTAATTATGTTCAATTAATTTTTCGTCAATTTGAGACCATATAAAATTGGTTAATCTAGAAGGGAATATAATTTCCGGCAACATTTTCTAACAAATGTGTGGAATGCGCTGAAGGGCTGGTCACTGAACATTCATTTTATGTTATTCCATCATAGAAAATCTCGCATACTTTTATGTGTTGCTTCTTTGAGAAAAGGTTACTACTATGACGTCACATAAATTATCTAGTCTTATTCAAAGTGGATTAATGACAATAGTATTTATTTCATAATTCATAATGATTCAATTATTCTTTGTATTGATTTAAAACTATTTTACATTGTACCTATATTTAGAATGTTTTGTATCGTGGCCATTTTATATCTAGTCATAATACATTCTTTCGAATTTTATTGAGTTTTTTCAATGCATGAGTTATAAAAACAGTTTAATGAAAGATTCAATTATTAAAGTGAATTTTCAAAATGTTGTGTATTGTTTGAAAATTATCTATATATTGTTTTAAAGCGTGTCATATAATATTGTTATCGTTTTTTTTCGTTCAAATTCACATTGAAAACATTTCAAAAACTACAATATGCGACTTTTGTCATAACAACTTTTTATTCGTCGACAATTATATAGTAAACCTTTTCACCTTCAATGTACATTACTTGGCTCTATAAGATTTCCCCATTGTTGGAAACAGTACTGACTTCTATTAGCTGCCTCAGAATATACATCTTTTCTTTGAAAAAAACATGATTTCACACTGTACAACAATCCTGGATCAGTGTTCGATATTGGTTAAGAATTATTTTTGTTTCCTTTAGCTTGGGAGTGAAGAGTTATTGGCATAATTTTTGCATATGTTGAATGATTCATACAGAATTACACGAACAGTTTCTTTTCCAATTCCTGTAATATCAGCAAGCCCTCGTATGTACGCATAGGAACTTCGCGAAGTACAAGCATTAATATGAATGGTTGCTTCATCTAAACTGAGCTACTCGTTGATTTTTTCGGCGAGCTCAGGATGGAGGAAGCATCACTTGACATACTCATGTTCAAACATGTTACTGCACGCTCGGAATATGCTGGTATCAGCATCATTCTGGTTAAATAATGGCCACATTTCGTATTATAAACTATTTCATACTTAATCTGAGCAGTATATAAAGTTTTCATGAGATCATAGCAAAAATATATTGGTCATTTGGATAATAAAGATACTTGTTGAGGCATAGGGTTACCAACTGTTGACATATCCTATTCATTTTGAAGAAATAAAAGAATAAAGAAAAACTGTCAAGAGCCCGAACAGATGCCGTGTTTCTGGCGCTAAAATTTCATGAATAAGCTCCGCTATTATATAATTGAAATTTTAATTAAAAACAAGAAATAGACTCTGAAAATCCTGCTCGATGATAATTTTAATCTACCTTTACTGTATTTAGTATTGATTTAAAAATTATATTACCTTGTACCTTCGTTTAGAATGTCTTGTATTGTTGCCACTTTATATCTCTAGTCATAATACATTCTTTTAAATTTTATTAAATTTTCTTTCAGTGCATGAGTTTCAATAAAATACTAAAAATTTAATTATTTAAATGAATTTTCAAAATGTAGTGTGTCGTTTGAAAATCATGTTTACATAATTTTGAGGAGTGACAAAAACACATTTCAATCATTTTTAACAAATTTGTTTCATTCAAATTCAAATTGAAAACAACACAATATCTAATTTTTAATAACCGGACTGTTATAATAATTTTTATTCGTCAACAATTACGTACCAAACCTTTTCACCTTCAATATACACTACTTGGCTGTTCCTAACCAGACTATACAATTTTCCCATTGTACTGGCTTCTATTAGCTGACTCAGAACATACATCTTTTCTTTGAAATGCTTCCATACTAGTAAATCTTGTAAAATAAGTAAAAACCATGATTTCGCCACAAATAATCACCCTGTACAAAAATCTTGGATCAGTATCCATATTGGTTAAGAATGTGTTTTTTTGTTTCCTTTTGATTGAGAGTGAGGAGTTTTGGCATAATTTTTGCCTATGCTGAATGATTCATACAAAATCGCCGGAACAGTTTCTTTCTCATGGGAACATGCGAGCAAGCCCTTCGCATGTTCCCATAGGATCTACGCGAAATACTCTAGCATTTTTTTCGGCAAGTTCAGGAGGGAGAAAGCATCCTATTCATTTTGAAGAAATAAAAAAAATTAAGAGAAATTGTTATGGTCCGAACAGACGCTGTTTCCCCCTTTAAAATTCCATGAATATGCTCCGCTGTTAAAAAAATGAAGTTTTAATAAAAACCAAGACATGAACTTTGAAAATCTTGCTCAATGATAATCCGAATCTACCTTTACTGTACTCAGTATTGATTTTGAAATTATATTACCTTATACCTTCATTTGAAATGTCTTGTATCGTTGCCAATTTATATCTCTAGTCATAATACATTGTTTTGAATTTTATTGAGTTTATTTGAGTACATAAGTTTCAATAATATAATGAAAGATTTAATTATTAAAATGACTATTCATAATGTAGAGTACCATTTGAAGATTATCTTTATATTATTTGCCGTATGGCATTACAAATATGAGACATTCATTAAATCACCAAATTATTTAAAGTCGGGTAGAATATTGTGCATTTTTCAGCAGAGTGCTCTCTTGGTACCTCCAACTTCATATAAAACGCGTGTCAACGCCATCTAGGTTCTACCAATATAACTAAATCGTAAGACGAAAATTCAAATATAAATTACGACCAGTGGAGTTTGTTTGATGCATATAAAATATTCTGTAAAAATAGTAGATACGACAAAACCTTGCAGGAAAAATTATAAAATTGGAGTAGATATCTTCATCTACATGAATAAGGTGAGGTTTTTTGATTTCATTATTATTAGTGACCAAACTTTTTCGTATGGATCATATTTGGTACAGTTAGCATAAATAATAAGTATGAAATAACTCAGTCAGTTACTTTCAAAATATAAATGATAATTGATTACAATAACGTTAATTCAATTTTTTCGTTAAGTATGTATTTAACAATATAATATCAATTTTCAGGCGTTATAGATCCTCAATGGATTTATGGCAGCATTTATACAATTATTCAAGACATTCCAGATGGTAGTACAGAAGTAGATTTTTCTGATGATGAGGGCCGGATAAGACAGGTTAGAACCAGACGACAAATAATAGTACAAAAGTCAGAAGAAGAATATCTGACTTCGAAGCAGAGGATGATATTCTTTTGAATCAAACAGCTACACCAAGTTCTAAATCTCCTAGAGCTGCAAAACCAAGATGGAGGGGTGCTTTTCTAGAAAAAGATGATTCGCAATTAATGTTTTCAGGGGACATAAGTTCAACTCCAGAAATAATAAAATTAGAAACATAAATCCAATTTTTCAAATACGTATTTACTGACGAAATGTTTAGACTCATTGCTCAGCAAACTATCATTTATGCTGCAGATGAGCACCCGGAAAAAAATCATATCGTTACAGACAAAGATATAGAACAGTTTTTAGATGTCTGTTAGATGATATCTATTATATAGTTGCCGTCAACTACACTCGGAGGCAAAATTAGCGGAACACTCGAAAATTTAACCAAATTCGAAGTTCGATATTTTTCCTAATTCTCAACCGATTTAGATGATTTGTTCGGCAAGTTATAGATCAACTCTTCTGCTTTGTAGAAATTATAAGAGAAAACAAAAACAATTTGAAAAAAATTTTATACGGGGGCAAAACTAAAAGTGTTTTTTTTTTGTCAAAAATTCGTAACACCTTATCGAATTTCGTGGTCCGAGTTGAAACCTACAATATCATGGTCTGTCAAGACACATCTTCCTACAATAACGCCCTTCTTGTTTCATGCGTTTATCTCTATTTTTGCAAAATATATTTAATTTCAAGTGGAAAATCACCATTTTGGAGAAATTCCATTGAATCAAGAAATTGTCATTAAAATTCAATTTCGAATTTTCTTATTATCACTCAGGCGTGTCGAAATTGTCGTTTGCGATTTTTATGTTCGAATTGCATTAGTTATAGATGACAATTTGGTTAATTTGGTGAAAATTAGGAATTCATAGGAGATAACAGTCGGTAAGTATTAAATACATAACCGAATTCTGTGTGTTAAAATACACAACCGAATTCTGGGACCATTGATAAAACTTTTCATTTACACATGTGCACATCTTTTTTATCAAATATGAAATACATCACACGTTTTTTTTGTATATGACCACATTTGCACTTGTTTAAAGAATGAGAGTTTTCCATTCTTTGATTTGATACAAATTCGATCGGTTGCGGTGTTTTGTGATTCTTTTACTGTTTACGATTCGAAACGGTATTTTTCATTCAGAATGAGAGATTTACCACCAACCTCAGTAGCAAGGGCAGTTATATTGATCGAGGAAGGGCGCACCTACCGCTCAGTCGGTGCCATGTTGGGTGTCTCGACGTCGGTTATCCATCGAATCTACGTTACAGGGAAACTGGATTGTACGTGAGGAGGCGAGGACAAGGAAGAAATCGGGCAACCCGCGCTATACATGACCGTTTCATCGTCAATCAAACCATAAGAAATCCTCGTCTTACTGCTGTTCAGGCACGTAACCTTTTACAAGCAGTGGATAACATTAACGTCAGTGTGAGGACAGTCAGAAGACGATTAAATGAAGTTGGTCTGAGATCATACGCGCAAGCAAGAGCACCAAGACTCGATAGAGCCCATTGGGTAGCAAGATTGGCGTTTGCTAGGGAGCATGTAGCATGGACAATCAATCAGTGGAGACGAGTTTTATTTAGTGATGAGAGCCGATATTGTGTGAATTTCGTGGATGGTAGAGATAGAATATGGAGGCATCGAGGGGAACGGTACAATCAAGCGAACTTCGCAGGAACTGAGCAATACGGTGGAGGGTCAGTTATGATATGGGGTGGCATATGCTTGGGAGTACGAACAGAACTGGAGATTATTGGCTATGGATCACTTAATGCCCATCGGTATATAACAGAAATCTTGGAGCCCCATGTTGTGCCTTTTGCTCCTTACATAGGGGAAAATTTCCTTTTTATGCACGATAACGCGCGCCCTCATACTGCGCGCATAGTGATAGAATATCTCAATGAAGTTGGGATCATACGAATGGACTGGCGGTCGCGGTCACCGGATTTAAACCCGATCAAACACGTTTGGGACATTCTTGGAAGAAAGGTTCGACAACGGAATCCAGGCAACGTTGAAGAGCTGACATTGGCTTTGGTGGAAGAGTGGGACAACATACCTCAACAGATGATAGACAACATCATTGGGAGTATGCGAAATCGTATGCGCGCTGTAATAAGACCTCGGGGGGGTCATACTCGCTACTAAAATCAAATGTTTTTTTTTGTGGGTCATCATGAACATTTTTCTCAACATGTTCATTTCATTTCACGAGTGTATCGCCAGGATACACACCTGCTCTCAATTTTGGACAGGAATGATAATTATTATAGAGTGTCACACAAAAAAATTCAAAAATAAATGTGCAAAATCAACGATTTTTCAGTGTACTTCGAGTTCTCCCGGAGCGTGAAATTGGCCAGTGAATTTCAAAAATTTTCATTTCGTTAGATTTCCTCTTCTCTAATTTTGATTTTATTTTTTGGCTAACCTCCGATGTTATGCACCTACGCAAGATTAAAAATAAATTCTTGAAATTTGTGACTTATCGCTTCAAATTGGATATATCTTGTAAAAATAGAGATAAATGCATAAAACAAGAAGGGCGTCACTGTAGGAAGATGTGTCTTGACAGACCATGATATTGTACGTTTCAACTCGGACCACGAAATTCCACAGGGTGTTACGAATTTTTGATAGAAAAAACACTTTTAGTTTTGCCCCCGTATAAAATTTTTTTCAAATTTTTTTTGTTTTCTCTTATAATTTCTACAAAGCAGAAGAGTTGATCTATAACATGCCGAACAAATCATCTAAATCGGTTGAGAATTAGGAAAAATATCGAACTTCGAATTTGGTTAAATTTTCGAGTGTTCCGCTAATTTTGCCTCCGAGTGTAGATATTACTGGAGTGAAAGTTAAGGCCATTCAAAAATAAATACTGTAATGTCTTGGAACCGACTTGAAGAACTGAAACGATTTCTGAACTTGAATACAAACTCGACAACAAAACAAATAAATAGACGTGAAACTGGATATGATCTTCACAAACTTCGACCTCTTTTGAAAATGATTAGGGATGAACGAAACCTAAAATGCCTCATAAATGGATTTTCAAAAACTTTGTTTTAAGTGGAATTCTGGATTTAGCTACGACTTCGACATCTATACAGGTGCTGGTTCACCCGAAAAATCATGATGTCGATTTACCGAATATTAGCGTGTCAAGTAGCGTGGTAGTTCGACTATCTAAGACTATTCCAGGAATACAAAATTTCAGATTGGATTTTGACTATTGGTATATGTCTTTGGATTTATTTGGTGGAACCATAAAAGCTAACCGGGTACTCGGATACGAAGGAGCTCAAGAAAAAGGGAAAAGGGACTCCAGTTGAAAAAACTTGACAACTGTAGGTAATGATCACATCTCATTGACCACATAGTAAGACAATGGTTCTATGACAGAAGTTAGAAGATACAACAAAAACGATAAAACCTACATAAACATTCCATGCTCCAACGCCATCAAGGTTTATAACCAGCATATGGGGGGCGGTGATCTTGCAGATGCCCTATCAGGTTATTACAGGATTCGAATA
Organism: Cryptolaemus montrouzieri; assembly: GCA_013387265.2. Taxonomy (NCBI): domain Eukaryota; kingdom Metazoa; phylum Arthropoda; class Insecta; order Coleoptera; family Coccinellidae; genus Cryptolaemus; species Cryptolaemus montrouzieri. The sequence goes on from JABFTP020000165.1 coordinate 37,441,619, forward strand.
AAGTCGAAAAAATTTTATCATTGTAAATTTTTCCATATGATCGCTATGACCGCTGTAAACGCCTGGTTTCCGTATCGACGTAGATTTTTCGACCCAGAAGTTTGGATCCCTCTAGTGGATTTGAAGTTGGCTTTAGCTGAAGGATTATGCTGAATGAAGAAACTTAGTGCAAATTTCAGAAAAGAAAGCAAGAGAACCAATTGCAATAACGCCTTGCAAGGATGTCCGATAGATCAACTGGATCACATGGCTGTCTGGATTTCTTGGCAACGCGTTAAGGTACAGGGAATGTCACAAATGCATGAACCTTTGTCTCAGCGCCAAACGCAATTGCATTCTTTTATTTCACACTAGTTAATTTTCGTAGCTCGTATTTGTTAATTATATATTTTAGTGATATATGTCCACTATGCCAGATTTCTTCTAAACAAAAAACAACTATTAAAAATCCAAAAACACGTGTATTTCCATTTCCCTCTTCATATAACATACATTTTTTTGTAGAAAAGGAAAAAATCATGCGGTAAGAGGTTAAGGAGTGACATAAAAACACAGTTATCATTTTCAACAATTTTGATTAATTCAAATTCACACTACAAACATTACAATGTGTGATTTTTAAATAATCGGACTTTTGTCGTGAATATTTTAATTTTATTTATACGTTGTGTATTATTTGGAAATTATCTATGTATGATTCAAGGAGTGACATATAAAAACAGTTATCATTTTCAACAATTTTTTCATTTAAATTTGCCGTGAAAACATTCCAAACACTACGTGTGTGACTTTTAAATAACCGAACTGATGTCATAACAATTTTCATTCGTCACCAATTACATATTAAACCTCTTCACATTCAATGTGCATTATTTGGCTGTTCCTAACCAGATTCTATACTACTTTCCCAATGTTGGAATCAGTACTAGCATAAATTAGGTAGTTCAGAACATCGTAATTTTTTGGAACTACTTCTATACTTGCAACTCTTGTAAATTGAGTAAAAAACTATGATTCGCCTAAAATAATCACCCACTCCAACAATCTTGGATCAATGTCATCTAGACTCTAGAGCTAGACCGTCATATTCGAACATATTGCTGCAGGCTTGGAATATACCGATATCAGCATCATTCCGGTTATATAATAGGCACATCTCGTATCACAAAAATTTATAAACTATTTTCTACTTAATCTGAGCAGTATATGAAGTTTTAATTAAATCATAGTAGAAATATATTGGTTACTTGGATAATGTGGGTACTTATTGATGATGAGTGTCATCAACTGTTGACACATCACAGTCATGGGGGTTCAATACATTTAGAAGTAATGAAAACAACGAAAAAAATTTGCCAGAGGTCCGAACAGATAATTTGTTTCTGTGCCTAAGATGTCATGAATTGGTTCTGCTGTGAAATACTTGAAGTTTTGAATGAAAAACAAGAAAAAGTCTTCGAATATCCTGCTCAGTGATAATCTTAATCTACCTTTACTGTGTTTCCTTCTAAAAAATTTTTGTGCTGAATCAACAAACACCAATATTGACCTATTTTAACTTCGTCATCAAGATCAAGACACAGTGTAGCTGTGAGATTCTTCTTCATTGAAGAATGAGCCAACCATATTTCGAGGATTCTGCATAATTCCTTTTTACCTTTTGTGAAACAACCAAATTTCCAATCCACATCAAATACTAATATTCTAATCATAAGTGCAAATTATAATCACTCCACTCGTATCACAAAAGGTGATACCCACTTATTAAAGTATGATATTGAAATTCACTAATATTAGAACAACATATTTATTTCGCTTTCATTAAGAAAGGGTGAGCCTTCAAAGACCAAGCCACAGGAATCGATGTCTCATTATACCCAACCACATTTCAAGAATTCTGCATAACTCCTTTCAACCTTTTTCTAAAACTGTGAACCGCAGTTTGAATCCAAATCTAACACTAATGTGCTAATCATACGTGCAAATTATAACCACTCCACTCGTATAACATTAGGTGATTTCCACTTATTTTAGTATGACATTAAATTTACTTGAATTATTATTAGAGTAGCATATTAATTTTACTTTCAAGAAAAGAGGGCAAACCTTCAAAGATCAAGACACAATGTAGCTGTGAAGTTCTTCTTTAATGAAGAATGATGTTTAGAATCGATGTAGTTGGGTATAAACCTAACCGCATTTCAAGAAATTTGCATAATTCCTTTAAACTTTTCATGAAACTATGCATAATAAACTGCTGGACAAAAAAATGTTTTTCGACTTTTTTTAAAGGAAGGATAGTTGAGCCAGTTTGACACATTCTCCTCTATTTTTGGATTTTTATCTTACAGCTGTAAACGCGAGACATTAGTCAAACATTTAAACTGACCTTAAAACAGTTGTCTTCAACGTAAGTTTTATTCACGCTATGAAATTATCTCATTCACTACCTTTATTGTGCTTTTAACTTAATCCTTCGAAAAGTGGGTGTTGAAACAAATATATATTTATTTTTTAAATTTAATTTCGTGAGTCAAACTTTCTTCCCAGAGCAAATACCAACTTGAGAAGCAGAAGTGCAATTATGTGGAGTATGAACACTCCACTCATATTATCTGAAGTGATTTTCTCAATATGAATTGTTTCAGCATCTAGAAGATTCATTGAATGACATACAATATATAAAATATCATTACCCTGAAAATTGACAAAAACAATTGAAGTAAATAGATGACACCAAATGATATAAACAGCTATCAAGAACTGTTTATACTTAATATATAAAGTAAGTGTTCTTATTCTTTTCTACTACCACTCAAATAAGCTACAAGATAAAAAACAACTCAATAAGGTACTGAATGTTTCATGCTGAGAATAAAAGTGGGAGACAGAATTACCAACGAAGAGTTTAGAAGATGACCAAAATAGAGGTCATAGAGAGCATCCAAATGGCAAATGGAATTGTGTGGGTTAAACACTTCTGAAATGAATATCTAGGCGGTAAATTGATTACTTGTTCTACAAAACAAAACAGAGTGGATGAGAAAAGAGGAATATGTTTAGGAGTTAACTATCAAATATTGAAGAGAGATTTTATGAATAACAAATTAAATGACTTGAAAACAATGCATTTACAGTTATAAAATATTAATATTATTTTCAATCTCCATCCCCTACTCAACATGTGCCCTTGTGGTTATTAAAAATATTTGTAGATTCTTATTTTTGTTATGATATATTGATCCTGTCTTTTAGAATCTTGATAAATTTTTTATATAAATCCGAAGAATGATAGCCTTCTAGCGTGGTATCAAGAGATCTTGCAGATTAGTTAACAGTATCCCTTTTAGAAAAATTTAACTCAATCCTCAAAAATGCAAGAAGATATGCAGGGTCCAATTTGTGGAAACCATTTTTTTTTGTAAAATGTTACTATCTATTTCAGTTGGAAACTGTATCACTACTAATAATCATAATACCACTCAAGACTGCTGTGATTTCCTTTCAATATACTCTCTCGAAACTGTTGCTGCATAAAGTTTAAAATAAGTTTCATTTGTTAGAGTTTGTTAACCATGCTAACTTTACCTTAGATTAACAAAATTACTTGAAAACTTGTAGTTGACGATATTTGAATTAATGAGCATTGAGTCCTTACTTCAAAATGTTTTTAGGCATAAACATTAAGGCGTATATGCGGGGTTAAGTCAGATGATAGTTCACTTTTAGATCTTTCTCGAAAGTGCATAGCAATTCGTCATTCCGCCGATCAGTGACAGGGTCGGCTTCAGAGACGATTGGATATCATTACATTATGAATATTTTCATGCCTTATCATTTAGGTTAAGTTAGATGCTAACTTACTGCATGCCCTAAAATTACTTCAGAGATACAGGTGTTCCTTTACAGAGAGTCATATCACAATTCAATTTTTTTTAAATAGAACGCCAACCAAAGGTTTTCGAATTAATCGATATTTTTTGAAAATATGCCTTTTTCTTCGAACATCTTCTTTATCTACTGAAATAGTTTCATAATACTAATTCTAAAACTGCATTGGCATGAGCCTAAATATCCAAGAACGAAAAGTAATATGTATAAGCTATACAAGGTGTCCTGGAATGGATATTAAATTTTGTTTGGGTTCAAACCTTCATTATTTTTCTTATTTCAAATGGAGATCCTGTATTTAGTACTCACTATAAAAAGATGGCCTATTCGAATTATCACAAGGGATCAAGTGATGCAAAGAACTCGAAATACATTGCATAATACTACACAGCACAATCTCACTAACGGGAGGAGAAAATTTATAAGTTGAAATGAAATGTGCATTCGACAAGAAGGTAGACACATTTGAACATTTTTCAAAGCGTATTTAAATTACTCTTTTCTAGAATATTGTTTCTAGTAAGACAATGTTTGAGAATTTTAGTACAAAATTTGAGAAGATTATGTGAAAATTCTAGCATAAAATACAAAATTATTTTTAACTCTGAATCCAGTGAATAGGTATAGGAACACATAATATATTTCAGTAGGTATTGGAATTTTCTTTCATTTGCAGTCAAGAATTACAGGTTTTCCATTTGAAATAAAATAAACAATGAGGTTTGACCTCAAACAAAATTTAACATGCATCACAGAACACCCTGTATAGCTGTAGCAACAATTACTATTCGTTCATGGATATTTACACTTATGACAATTTACTTTCAATTGGAAATATAACACGATTTCAATAGCTACAGTAGATGATCGAAGGAAATGGCATATGCTCGCAAAAAATCGTTGACTCGAAAATTTCAGTTCTATTTAGAAAGAAACATAATTTTGATATCAATTTCTGAAATGGAACACCTATATGTCTGGAAATAACTTTAGGACATGCAGTAACTTAGCATCTAGCTTAACCTACATGATAAGGCATAAAAATATTCATAATGTAATGATATCCAATCGTCCCTGAAGCCGACCCTGTCACTGCCAGGCGGAATAATGAATTGCGATGCACTTTCGAGAGAATTCGAGAAAGATCTAAAAGTTCCCGCTCGGAATTACTGAGACACCAGTGTTACCGTTTACAGAAGACTCTCGAACGCAGATCTAGAACAAAGCCGAAACTACGCGGATGTTCTCAAACATTCGTGATTGTATTTAAGAAGAGAAATAGTGAAGCTCGCAAAATTCAGTTTGTATAAAAAGCGCGGTTATGTGGACAAAGTGGGTGAAATAAATTAAGCAGTATTAATTGTGTTATATAAATTAGTTATAGAAGTTAACCGTTTAGTTTAGTGTTTCAATTGTTCAGTAAATAAATGAGTTAGTGTTTTTGTAACGTTGAAGTGTTTAATTTCAAGAACTCAGAAACCCTACAATTGGTGTCAGGTGTGGGGTTTTGGAGAATAGAAAAAAAAAGACTCAAGTAAGTTTATGCCTGTTACTCGTTTGCAACAAAGAACTATGGAGACGTGAGCGTTGGACGAAAATTCAAGTTGAAGGGAACGATATTGGGAAATTCGAAATAATTGAAGAAAAGATGCAGGATAATTCGAATAAATTAGAGGAAAACTCGAACATACTGGAGAAAAGTTACAATAAACTAGAAGAAAAAATGATAAAAAATTGAAATAAACTAGAGGAAATTTTGAACAACCTGAAAGAAGATTTGAATGAAATACTAGGAAAAATGGATGAAAATTTGGACAAGGTTAAAGAAAAGATGGAGGAAAATTTGAAATCTGTGAAAGAAAACTTGGAAGAAAATTTGAACTAGGTTAGGGACTAAATGGGAGGAAATTTGAATTCGGCTGAGGAAAATCTGAAGTGAATGAGAGATAGAATAGAGGAAAAGATCAACGGAAAATTGAGTGGCTTATTCGAACATCTAGAAGAAAATGAAGCAAAACTAAAAAGGTTGAAGTAATCATGTAGACTGAAAATGAATGAAAAGCCAATTTTGTCGAAAGTGGAAAAGTTGGAGCTCAAAAAAATGAAAATAAAACGTCCTACCTTCGACGAGAAAATTCCTTGGTCGACGTACCAGAAACAATTCGAGGCGGCAGCCATAGCGAATGGATGGAATGAGCAGGAAAAAGCAACGTCTTTGATTGTAGCTCTACGTGGAAGAGCACAGAACATTTTGCAGATAATACCAGCAAGCCAGCAGGTATGCTACGACACGTTAACATCCAAGTTGCAAATGAGATACGAGGATACTCATTTACAACAAATATACCACGCTCAAATCAAGCATCGTAGCTAGAAATCTACAGAGACCTTGCAAGAATTTGAGGCTGATATAGCGAGATTAGTAGAATTAGCCTAACCTACTTTTCAAGATACTTGGAACAATTAGCTGCTCAGAGTTTCGTAGATTGCATTAGAGATGGTGAAACTCAGGCCTTGAGATTGACTAGGCCAAAAACAATTGATGATGCTTTGGCCCAGGCACTTGAGTTTGAAGCTGCAAAACAGGCATCCAATAGAGGAGGTAGCCGTAATATAAGAAACATCACTGAGGAGGAAGAAAATATAGGACAGGTGATTCCTCAGCTCCTGGATCAAAGGAAGAAGAAAGAATTCAGATGCTGTAATTGCGATGAGACTAGTCATATAAGAAGGCAATGCAAAGATCCTCGTAAGGAGCATCGAGCAGGAACTAGTCACAAGAACGCAGATGCCCTATCGCGAAGGCCCTGTCCAGTTAACTGCAGTCACTGCTCTCGGTTGGACGAAAAGATAAGCCTAATGAGGCCAACTGTTGTTGATCATAATTAGTTGTCATCTGAACTAAGGCGCAGGAACAAGAAACAGACCCTGAATTGAGTGTAGTTCTGCAATCTAAAAGAGATAATGAACGAAATGGGAAGCTCCAGGATGAGTAGAAACATCAAGGCTTATTCGGCGCGGTGGAAACACTGTTAATGGAAATGGTCTGCTGAAGCGACGCCTGGAAAACTAATCTGGAGATGATGAGCGGCTTCAGTTAGTTGTGCCAAGAATCAAAGTGAAGGCAGTTTTGGAGAAGTTACATAATGAAGCTTCAGGAGGACATTTCGGCATCAAGAAGACTATCGAAAAAATCCGAGCTAGATTTTATTGGGTCAATTCGAAGACAGATGTCCGAGAGTATTGCAGGAAGTGTACGACTTGCGCTTCGGTATAAAGACCTTATGGAAAAGGCAAGGCCCCAATGAAACAATGCAGTGTTGGAAGTACGATGGAAGGTGTTGCTGTAGATATAGCGGGACCCTTTCCAGAAACTGATAGTGGCAACATGCCGTGGATTATTTTACCAAGTGGATTGAGGCCTATGCTATACCAAATCAAGAAGCTGCAACTGTCGCTGATATTAATGAGTTCTTTTGCCATATATATATTTACACTATTAAAGTTATTTTTCAAATTTGTATTAATTTCGTGAACCAAACCTGCGTTCTAAAGCAAAAACCAACGTGCTGATCAAAAGTGCATTAATGCAAAACATAAATACTCCACTCATATCACTGAAAGTGATTTTCTTAGTGTTAACAGTTTCAAAATTGAGATAATGTAATTCATCATATTTATGCATAATGTAATTCAAAATTCCGTGCTCTGTGAAATTACGTAAAATTTTGTCAACAGAAAGGAATATCGGATGGCCATCCAAAACATTCAGTGACATACTGTGAAATTGAACAACTGGTTGAACTTCTCGAATAAGTGGTTTTCCAGTTTCGGGATCAGTGAAGTAAGTATAAAGGTAAAAGCGAGCTGCTTTGCGAAATCTTAAGACCGCTATATCTTTAATAAAAGCTGTTCGGTTGGTACATATAAAAGGGTCACCCAGCTGGCAATTATAAAAATGTTTCGTCATATAATTTAGAAAATTTGGGTTGTTCGAAAAAAATTCTAGTTGATCTGGATAATAACCTGTTTTGAGTTCATGTTTCATGATGTCATTATATGTTTCTACACCATTCTCGTAGTTCAAACCGCTACCGGTAAGAAGATATGTGAAACGACTTTTATAGAATGCATTTATGAGGAACGTAAAAATTATTATAATAGTTAATACCACAAACTGAGAAATGAAGGTGCGGTTAAGATCAGCGGACTGTTCCAGGAATAAATTGAGAATTAGGAAAGGCTTTTTCAATAAATGAATCACATGTTTCTGATGTATGAAAACAGCATTCACGGCGTACCATGTGAACGAAACTAGAATTAAAATGAAAATGCAAAAGGCCCAAACGTTGATTGAAAAAGCTTTGTAAATATACTTCCATTTTGGAATCGGCGACGGTGTGCCAACAATCCAAATTACATCATCACCGGTATAGGCCACTGTATGCCTGAAACCATGAAATAACATAAATCCCGTCCCAAGAATAACTTGTGAGGTACTTAGATCATATTTCGCTTCTTCAGTTAGATGAGAATGTAACTCAGTATAGTTTGGAGTTATATTCAAGATTTTCAAAATGTTATCCATCATTTTAATTTCAATTCCTCTATTTTCACAGTTTTTGCATACGGTATATGGAACATGGTAAAAAGGTAGAACTTTTAGTGTAGAGTTATTCCATTTTTCTGGAATATTATCCAGAAATAAAGTAGTAGATTTCCACTTGTCAGAAATGTTGAAGCCCGTTTTGGTGCAATGTCCTATAAGTTGTAAATCGGTATCAATATTTTGTAAACTTTTTCTTCTGTACGGAAAATACGTTGATATTTCTAGATTAGCATTATTCAAAAAGATTACATTTCTTATCAAATTCGACGCTAGTTCTTTCCTGAAAGTTTCAGAAAAAGCATTCCCCACGAAGATAAATTTCGCTGTTCGATAAAAACTTGCTTGTTTCTCGAAATAATTGACGATTTCATTAACTTTCATTTTAGGATCCACTTCTATGATGAAAGCGTCATATCGTTTCCCAAATAAATGTTCATTGCCTTCGGGTTGGGTTTTGAGATCCAGTCGTATTATAGGATAATCAACTCGAATATTATCACCTGATGCCACAATTAAACTATTCATCCCTAATTCATTTTTAAGAATAGCTTCAAGACAATTCAGTATTGCGTATGGTTCGAGAATACTTTTCAGCAACATTATTAGCTGGTGGTTCTCAAATCAATGATTGGAATCGACTGGATTCATAAACTCGATCGTGGTCGAATATTGTTCAATACAATCAGATATCAATCGAAAAAGTAATTAATATTGAAAATTGGGAATAAAATTCTGCCTTTCATTTTTGTCTGTTAAACTGAATGAATAACGGTATTTTATGACTATTTACAAATGTAAAGGGTGAATTGAATACAAATATTGTTCTGGAAATCAGATATTAGTTTGAAAAGTAATTAGGTTGAAAATATTTTGATTTTCCATTACCCCGTGTGTATTTTATCAATAAAAATTAAACCAATCACACAAATAAAACTCAATTCAGTTCAAATTTCGTTCAATATACTCAGATATTACTTTAAAAACTAATTGATATTGAAATTATAAAAGCAAATTTCATCCTTCATTTCTATTTGATAAACTGAATGAATGCTGATATTTTATGGCTATTTAAAACTTAAAAAGCGCAAATGAATATATGATGTTGGGACGTCACGTATCGCGAATCGCTTTTCTCCGTTAAAATAAAATGGGAAATTACAATCATTAAATTCAGAATTTCTTATTTTAAAACTAATGAACAATTTCAATAACTAACACATACTTCTGAAGAGATTCGAACGTTCTATAAAAATCTGTCTCTTCAAAATTATTCAATATGAAAATTCAATTTTTCTGCTACAATTACATAATTCTACTTCAATTTTACAAATGCAGATTTCCTGTGGGAAAATTAATGAGAAAAACCTCAAATTGTCAGTTTTGAGTTCTACAAGCATGTTTTTGTAAAACTACGTTTTTGTGTGTTAACTAATTGATATATATATATATATATATATATATATATATATATATATATATATATGTAACTTGAGACAAGAAGAACTATTCAAAAATCCGTAGAGCAATGAATAATCCTTCCTGACAAGAGCTAGTTTCCAAATCTGCCCACCGTGCACGCAGCCCCCAAGAGCCACAATAGTGCAACTATGCAGGATGCCGAGGAACGAAGCGGCAGACTGCAGTTTCTCCCTTATTAGGAGCTCATCAGTGTTGCATATCGTATAAAGCTACATCGGGGTACCCTATCGATTCCAGAAAGGACGCACTTCGTACATACGTACAAGAGTCGCCCTCTATGGACCGAGACGGTGAACCCGCTACCGGACTTCGAGAAAGATACGATCAATATCAAACAGATGTGAGAACTCCGTGAATCACATCAACGGTACAAAACGAGCGATATAATCCCGTTGTAATGGTGCTCTGGGCCTCTGTTTCCGAGATTAAACCTCCCGTCGATGAATATTTGATGAGACAAATATCTATGGTGACAAACTTCGCGAGGAGTCCACACATGTAAACTTGAGAATAAAGGAATTATTCAACAATCCGTACGCAGCCCCCAAGAGCCACAATAGTGCATGGCGGGCAGATTTGGGAACGAGCTTTTGTCAGGAAGGATTATTCATTGATCTACGGAATTTTTAATAATTTTTTTTGTCTCAAGTTTACATATGTAGACTCCTCGCGAAGTTTGTCGCGGAAGATATTTGTCTCATCAAATATTTACCGACGGAAGGTTTAATCTCGGAAACAGAGGCCCAGAGCACCATTACAACGGGATTATTTCGCTCGTTTTGCACCGTTGATGTGATTCACGGACCGGCGAAAGATGTTTCCAAGTGTTGGAATTTCTAACGTTCTCACATCTGTTTGTTATTGTTCGTTTGGGAACTAGCTCTTGTCAGGTAGGATTATTCATTGATCTACGGATTTTTGAATAATTCGATTTGTTTATATAATATATATATATATATATATATATATATATATATATATATATATATATATATATATATATATATATATATATATATATATATATATACTATTCAAGTTATTTTTAAATAGTGTATTAGCTCATGTACGTTTTCCTAAGAAATGCAGTATTTGAATACAGGGTGGAATAATGAATAGAGTCCGATTTGTTTATATAATATATATATATATATATATATATATATATATATATATATATATATATATATATATATATATATATATATATATAAAATACTATTGTAAATTGATACTAAGAAATGCTACAGGGTGGAATAATGAATAGAGCAAAAAATTGTTTGATACGGCTCTGTGCTTTTTCTTGATACAAATAGGATTGATTGGTGTCTGCCTTCGTAATTCACTCAAAAAATTTGAACAAATATGGAACAATGGCTTATAAGATATGGCTCATTGAAATATCCACGAAATTCAGAAAACAGCTTGTATATCGTAATTAATAAAAATAATGAAACAAAAAATATCCCGTTTCGATTTAGCCTTGAGAGTCATTTTTTTAATTAAATTAATTTCGGGAAGAACCAAACCTGCGTTCTGAAGCAAAAATCAACGTGCTGATCAAAAGTGCAATAATGAAAAATATAAATATTCCACTCATATCACTGAAAGCGATTTTCTTAGTGTTAATCGTTTCAAGATTGAGATAATGTAATTCATCATATTTATGCATAATGTAATTTAAAATTCCGTGCTCTGTGAAATTACGTAAAAATTTTTCAATAGAAAGGAATATTGGATGGCCATCCAAAATATTCAGTGACATACTGTGAAATTGAACAACTGGTTGAACTTCTTGAATAAGTGGTTTTCCAGTTTCAGGATCAGTGAAGTAAGTATAAAGGTAAAAGCGAGCTGCTTTGCGAAATCTTAAGACCGTTATATCTTTAATAAAAGCTGTTCGGTTGGTCCATATAAAAGGGTCTCCCAGCTGGCAATCAAAAAAATGTTTCCTCATATAATTTTGAAATTTTGGGTTGTTTGAAAAAAATTCTAGTTGATCTGGATAATAACCTGTTTTGAGTTCGTGTTTCATGATGTCATCATATGTTTCTACACCTTTCTCGTAGTTCAAACCGCTACCGGTAAGAAGATATGTGAAACGACTTTTATAGAATGCATTTATGAGGAAAGTAAAAATTGTTATAATCGTGAATAACACAAACTGAGAAATGAAGGTGCGGTCAAGATCAGAGGACTGTTCTAGGAATAAATTGAGAATTAGAAAAGGCTTTTTCAATAAATGAATCACATGTTTCTGATGTATGAAAACAGCATTCACGGCGTACCATGTGAACGAAACTAAAATTAAAATGAAAATGCAAAAGGCCCAAACGTTGTTCGAAAAAGCTTTATAAACATACTTCCATTTTGGAATCGGCGACGGAGTGCCAACAATCCAAATAACATCATCACCGGTATAGGCCACTGTATGCCTGTAACATGGAAACGAAAAAAATCCCGTCCCAAGAATTACTTGTGAGGTATCTCGTTCATATTCCGCTTCTTTAGATGGATGAGAATGTATCCTAGTATAGTTTGCAGTTATATTCAAAATACCCAAAATAATATCCATTATTTCAATTTCAATTCCCCTCTTCTTGCAGTTTCTGCATACGGTATATGGAACATGGTAAAAAGGCAGAATTTTTAATGTAGAGTTATTCCATGTTTCTGGAACACTATCCAGAAATAAGGTAGCAGATTTCCAGCTGTCAGAAATGTTGAAACCCGTTTTGGTGCAGTGTCCTATGAGTTGTAAGTCGGTATCAATGTTTTGTAAGCTTTTTCTTTTGTACGGAAAATAAGTTGATATTTCTAGATTCGCATTATTTAAGAAGATTACATTTCTTATCAAATTCGACGCTAGTTCTGTCCTAAAATTTTCAGGAAAAGCATTCCCCACGAAGATAAATTTTGCTTCTCGATAAAAATTTGGTAGTTTATCGAAATAATCGACGATTTCATCAACTTTCATTTTAGGATCCATTTCTATGATGTAAGCATCATATCGTTTTCCAAATAAATGTTCATTGCCTTCGGGTTGGTTTTTGAGATCCAGTCGTATTATAGGAAAATTAACTCGAATATTATCACCTGATACGACAATTAAACTATCCATCCCTAATTCATTTTTAATAATAGCCTCAAGACAATTCAATATTGCGTATGGTTCGAGAATAGTTTTCAGCAGCATTATTAGTAGGTGGTTCTCAAATCAATGATTGGAATTGAATAAATTCAAAAGCTAAAGACAACCATATATAAATGAAAAACTAATTAATATTAAAAATTGGAAATAAAATTACTTCTTTCATTTTTATTCGGTAGATTGAACCAGTTTCGATATTTTATGTCTATTTAAAAATTTAAAAGTTGAATTAGATACAAATATTGTTCTGGAAATCAGATATTAATTCGAAAAGTAATTATATTGAGAATATTAGTATTTTCTATTTCCTGTACGTATTTTATCTATAAAAATCTACTAATCACATCAACAAAACTCAATCTAGATCAAATTTTGTTTAATATAATCAGGTATCCGTTCGAAAACAAATTGATATTGAAACCAAATTTCCTTCTGTTATTTCTATTCGATAAACGGGATGAATTAATATATTTTATGATTGCATAAAGATTTGAAAGCTCAAACGAATACAAATATTGTTCTCGGAACTCAGATATTATTTTGAAAAGTAATTAAATTGAAAATATTTATATTTTTCATTTCCAAGTACCTATTTTATATTTAGAATTAACCAAATTTGAATTCATGACCATTGTTCTTAACTTTACAAATATTTTAATGCATTATCATACATGTGAGGATATAGAAATTCATAAACCTACAAACAAATGAGACTGATCAACGCAAACCACAATTTGCGTTTTTAAATTTTTTTCTTTAATATATTCAGAGAAATAAAGAAAAATTAATATTCTCAATACTTGTATTCGAAGCTCTTGTATGGCGAACCTCTTTTCTTTGTTAAAATAACAGATAGCAATTCTCTAGCATTATCTTTTTTGTCGATAATCGTTTTCCTTGAAAGTTTTTCGTTCACAATTTCAGAGAAGAATGATAAGAAGGGTAGCATGTGTCAACTCTTTGTTTGGAAAATTCAAGGCCGGTCACTTACAAACTTTGCATTTATTTTATATATTATTTTTCCATTTAGAAATTTTTTCCATCGAACATTAAGAAAATCGTAATTGCATTGTTTTTTCTGAAATAATCAAGTTTGAAAGAGGCTATTGGTATAAGGTTTTGTGTGAAAGAACGTTAGTAAATTATTGGTGGAAAACGATTGCTAATTAATGAGTCCCTGATATGTTGCTCAACAATATGATAGACTGATTTTATGTATTTAGTTCTTGTAAGTTTTCCGAAAAATTTCAGTCCGTCATTACATTATTCAATTAACTTCTTCAATTTCACTTAGTTTCGTGAACCAAACCTGCGTTCTAAAGCAAAAATCAACGTGCTGATCAAAAGTGCATTAATGCAAAATATAAATACTCCACTCATATCACTGAAAGTGATTTTCTTAGTGTCAACTGTTTCAAGATTGAGATAATGTAATTCATCATATTTATGCATAATGTAATTTAAAATTCCGTGTTCTGTGAAATTACGTAAAAATTTTTCAATTGTCAGGAATATTGGATGGCCATCCATAACATTCAGTGACATACTGTAAAATTGAACAACTGGTTGAACTTCTTGAATAAGTGGTTTTCCAGTTTCAGGATCAGTGAAGTAAGTATAAAGGTAAAAGCGAGCTGCTTTGCGAAATCTTAAGGCCGCTATATCTTTAATAAAAGCTGTTCGGTTGGTACATATAAAAGGGTCTCCCATCTGGCAATCAAAAAAATGTTTCCTCATATAATTTTGAAATTTTGGGTTGTTTGAAAAAATTTCTAGTTGCTCTGGAAAATAACCTGTTTTGAGTTCATGTTTCATGATGTCATCATATGTTTCCACACCTTTCTCGTAGTTCAAACCGCTACCGGTAAGAAGATATGTGAAACGACTTTTATAGAATGCATTTATGAGGAAAGTAAAAATTGTTATAATCGTGAATAACACAAACTGAGAAATGAAGGTGCGGTCAAGATCAGAGGACTGTTCTAGGAATAAATTGAGAATTAGAAAAGGCTTTTTCAATAAATGAATCACATGTTTCTGATGTTTGAAAACAGCAGTCACGGCGTACCATGTGAAGGAAACTAGAATTAAAATGAAAATGCAAAAGGCCCAAACGTTGTTTGAAAAAGCTTTGTAAACATACTTCCATTTTGGAATCGGCGACGGTGTGCCAACAATCCAAATTAAATCATCACCGGTATAGGCCACCGTATGCCTGAACAATGGTAATGGCAAAAATCCCGTCCCAAGAACAACTGGTGAGGTCCTTCGATCAAAATCCGATTCTTCAGTTACTTGATAATGTTGCTTTGTATAGTTTGCAGTAATATTCAAAATACCCAAAATAATATCCATTATTTCAATTTCAATTCCTTTCTTCTTGCAGTTTCTGCATACGGTATATGGAACATGGTAAAAAGGTAGAATTTTTAATGTAGAGTTATTCCATGTTTCTGGAACACTATCCAGAAATAAGGTCGCAGGTTTCCAGCTGTCGGAAATGTTGAAACCCGTTTTGGTGCAGTGTCCTATGATTTGTAAGTCGGTATCAATGTTTTGTAAGCTTTTTCTTTTGTACGGAAAATAAGTTGATATTTCTAGATTCGCATTATTCAAGAAGATTACATTTCTTATCAAATTCGACGCTAGTTCTGTCCTAAAATTTTCAGGAAAAGCATTCCCCACGAAGATAAATTTTGCTTCTCGATAAAAATTTGGTAGTTTACCGAAATAATCGACGATTTCATCAACTTTCATTTCAGGATCCATTTCTATGATGTAAGCATCATATCGTTTTCCAAATAAATGTTCATTGCCTTCGGGTAGGTTTTTGAGATCCAGTCGTATTATAGGAAAATTAATTCGAATATTATTACCTGATACGACAATTAAACTATTCATCCCTAATTCATTTTTAATAATAGCCTCAAGACAATTCAGTATTGCGTATGGTTCGAGAATAGTTTTCAGCAGCATTATTAGATGGTGGTTCTCAAATCAATGATTGGAATTGAATAAATTCAAAAGCTAAAGACAATCACATATGAATGAAAAACTCATTAATATTAAAATTGGAGATATAAAATTCCTTCTCACATTTTTATCTGATGAACTGAATGAATTTAGATATTTTATGATTATTTAAAAATTTAAGGCTGAATTTAATACAAATATTGTTCTGGAAATCGGATAACAGTTTGAAAGTAATTATATTGAAAATATATTTTGTATTTCAAGATATTTATTTTATGTATGAAAATTGATCAATCATACCAATAAAAGTTAATCTAATTCAAAGTTCAATATCATCAGATATCAGAAAATTAATTGATATTGAAATGAATACAAATTTCCTTCGTTCATTTTTGATAAACTGAATGAATTCTGATATTTTATGACTATTAAAAATTTAAAAGCTTAATTGATTTTATAGATTGTTCTCGAAACTCAGATATTAGTTTGCAAAGTAATTATCTCGAAAATATTTCTATCTTCTATTTCCTAGTACCTATTTCATATATAAAACTAACCAATTTTGAATTAATCATCATGGAGCTCAACTTAACAAATGTTAAATTTTAACAAATTATCATATTTGTGGAAATATAGAAATTTATATACCTTCAAATATATTAGATCAGGGGTGCTCAAACGGTCGAAACTAGTCGATCGTGAGTCGATCGTGAGTCGATTACGAGTGCTTTTTGATTAGATCTCCAAAAGAAAAAAAAATTTTAATAAGTAGGTAACTAAACCACAAAAATTTATTACATAATAAAATAACACTCTGCTAGCGGCAAAAGGCTGCTTTATCAAAGGAACGCGCGGTACTTGTCTAAGAAAAACCACTTTTTTTATTCTTGCTGCTTTTCTAGAAATTTCGGGCGGCGGGTTTGACGGGAACATTCGAGACTTTCGTTTACGACGATATAATTGTTGCGCCTGCAGGAATTAGGGTTATTCTGAATTGTTACTTGAAGGCAATACTACGTCGATACAAAGTTTATTATTAAATAGTACAAATGGGTGCAGCGAAGAAATCTGAAACGTATCATTTTAATAAAGATTGGGAGGAAGAATTTTTCTTTTGTATGGTGAAGGATAAGTGCATTTGTCTTATTTGTCGTGCGTCATTTGCAATACCTGAGCGTGGTAACTTAGAGAGGCATCATAAAACGATTCATAAAAACTATGAAAAAGATTTTCCGCCACAGAGTGAATTAAGAAAACGAAAAGTACTTGTTTGAAAAAAGAACAAACCATGTTCAAAAGACCAGCCAAACAATCAAAAGCTACTACGATCGCATCATCTGAAATATCTCATATATTTTGGCGAAAAACAAGAAACCATTCGAAGATGGATCGGTTGTGAATGAAACATTTATTGAAGTGGGTGAGACTTTATATGGAGATTTTAAAAATAAAACAGAAATCATGTCTGCTATTACAGAACTTCAGTTATCTCGTCCGACTGTCACAAGGCAAACTGAAGTCATGAGTCAGGACATGGCAGATAAACTAAAACATGAAATCATGAAATGTACATACTTTTCTTTACAGTTCGACGAATTCACCGATATGAGAGATACTGCTCAGCTGTGTATTTTTATTCGGATGGTATTCAATGACATGTTCGCTAAGGAAGAATTTTTGACAGTCATTCCTCTGAAGGGGAAGACATATATGACGTTTTCTTCAATTTTGTAAAAAACTACAATCTACCAATATATAAATTAGTGTGCATTACAACAAATGGATCACCAGCAATGACTGGAAACAAAAAACAGGTTTGTGGCATTGTGTCGAGCTAATGAAGATTTCCCTTCATTTCTTTCATTCTATTGCATTATACATCAACAAGTTTTGTGTTCAAAAGTTTTAAACAAGGGGGAAATTATGGGAATTGCAACAAAAATTGTGAATTCAATCCGTGCATTTAGCTTGCTACGGCAGCTTTTTAAGTTGCAGTTGGAAGATAGGGAGTAAGCTGAACGCACTGATTTAGTTTCTCACATGGACGTCAGTTGGTTGAGTCGCAAAACATTCTGAGAAAGGTTTCAAGAACTATTGCCCGAAATAACATCTTTTCTAGACGAAAGAGGGGATGACACTCAGATGTTAAAAAACGAAAAATGGCTGACTGATTTGGAATTTTTGACTGACATCACAATGCACTTAAACACCTATAACTTGGAGCTTCAAGGTACAGGAAAAACTGTTATTAAGATGATTAGTGCAGTAAACGGATTGTAAAGTAAATTGCAACTTATAATAGATCAACTGAGAAGAAAGGATCTGAAACATTTTCCGCCTTTGAAAGCAAGAATTCCTCAAATGAATTATGATACGTATGAGGCTGAAATATCAAATATTTTGGGACAATTCGAAATGCGTTCTTATGTTTGCAGTAAATTGGCAAATATAGCATCATTTATGAGTTATCTTTTTTCATGGAGAAAACATTGAGGAATAAGCTACTGAAATAGCAAGTCAGTTTAATATGAACTCATGTTCTGTTGAAAATGAGTTGGTGCAGATGATATCAGATATACATCTCAAAGCTACAGTATCTGATACAAATATCTGGTGTTTTATATCTGAAGATAAATATCCGAATCTAAGGCAAATCACCCTTCAACTGACGGCAATGTTTAAGAATACACTTATGGTAAATTTTTCATATCAATTTCAAACTGGTTAATCTTTCTTTTTCAGAACTCTCATCTTCTGCCGCAGATCTTCTATAATCGGGGCGACAAATTGACACCTAGAAAGTTTTGAAAAAGTCTCACTGTAAATTTGCGAAAGTGAAGTAGTTTTATATTCGATGGATTAGCTTGCACCAACCTTGGAAAAAATTGTAAACCCCTAATTTGACTTGAAGAAAGACTGGAAGCTGCTGAAACATCTGAAACAACTGACGTTGAGCAGCCAGTGGAGTGCTTTGAGAGAAGCGCTTACAGTCACCCAAGAAACCGACACAGGACTAACCAGCACAAAAAGAAAACAACCTTGGATGACTGACGAAATTCTTCAAATGATGCACGATAGAAGAGAACTGAAAACAAAAAACATCGAACGATATAGAGAACTGAACAAAATAATTCGACGAAAATGTAGGGAGGCCAAAGAGCAATGGCTAATTAACCAATGCACAGAAATTGAAAATCTCCAAAAAAGCATGATCTATTCAACATGCACAAAAGATCAGGAGATAACAGGAAGACAACACAAAGCTAACAGTGGAATGTTAAAGGGGGCCAACAACGAGTTACTGATCGGGGTCGAAGAAAAACTGAAACGATGGAAGGACTATATTGAAGAACTTTTTGGGGAAGATCGAACGGAAAGCCCGCAACCTGAAGAATTTAATGAAACTAGTCCTTGCATTACATCGGAAGAAGTTATACGAGCAATAAAGCTTCAAAAAAATGGTAAAGCTATTGGCCCCGACGGAATCTATGCAGAGACGCTTAAGCTAATGACACAGCAAGAAGGGGCTGGCCTTAAGTTCATAACAGCACTGTTTAATAACATCTATAGAGCCGGTAAAATCCCAGCAGACTGGCTCAAATCTGTGATTGTCACCCTGCCCAAAAAGATCAATGCGACAAATTGTGATGACTACAGAATGATTAGCCTAATGTCGCATGTTCTGAAAAGCTTTCTACGAATTATACATACTCGAATCGACACCAAATGCGAGCGAGAAATCGATCCAGTTCAGTTCGGTTTCAGAAATGGCCTAGGAACGCGTGAGGCTCTCTTTTCTCTTAATGTACTCACCCAAAGATGTAGAGACATGAATGTCGATGTTTACGCCTGCTTTGTTGACTATCGGAAGGCTTTTGACTGCGTTTCACATAAAAAAATGGCGGAAATTCTAAAAAATACCGGGGTTGATGCAGAAGACTTACGCATTATTACAAACCTTTATTGGCACCAAACTGCACAAGTGAGAGTTAATGGGCTAACATCTGAACAGGTAGCAATACGGAAAGGTGTACGTCAAGGCTGTATGCTGTCGCCTCTATTGTTTAACCTTTACTCAGAAGCAATATTCAAAGAAGCACTTGAAAACATAGACACAGGCATTAGAATAAATGGAAAAGTACTTAGTAATATCCGCTACGCAGACGACACCGTGGTACTAGCTAACAGCCTTCAAAACTTGCAGAGAGCCATGAACCTTATTGTAGAGCATAGCCAACGCTTTGGACTATCTGTTAACGTTAACAAAACTAAAAGTGGAGGCTGTAATACGCATTAACAACCAACCTGTGGAACAAGTGCATTCGTTTCGGTATTTAGGAGCCACGGTGAACGACCAAAGTGACCCGTGTAGAGATCAAATCTCGAATCGAACAAGCCCGTAAAACTTTCGTTGGCATGAGAGACCTTTTCGTCAACCGCGGACTTAATCTTCAGCTTCGTATGCGACTACTTCGTTGTTATGTTTTTCCTGTCCTTACTTATGGATGGGAAAGTTGGACTTTTAATCCAGAAATGGAGAGACGCATAGACGCTTTCGAAATGTATCTATACCGTCCTAAATACAATGGGAAAATCACGAGGGTTGATGAGAACTATCAAAGAAAGAAAGCTCCAGTACATCGGGCACATCATGCGCGGCAAAAAATATGAGATCCTTCGCCTGATTATTGAGGGGAAAGTCCAAGGAAAAAGATCAGTTGGACGACGCCAGAACTCATGGCTGAAAGATCTACGGAGGTGGTTTGGAAGAACGTCCACTGCAATTTTTAGAGCTGCAGTGTCCAAACAATTATTGCCAATTGGATCGCCAACCTTCGTTTGGAGACGGCGTCATAAGAAGAAGAAATTTGTTTCATACCTAGTTTGATTTGTAATTGTGTTTCATAAGATTAACAGTACATTCAAAAGCATGAAAATGGTAACGTTGCTTGCGATCAGGCAACGTGTGAGACGCTATTAAGTTTCGCTTCAAATTTGGACGCAATGTAACATAAACATTCGAAAAACTTCGGCAGGACTATTGAGAAAGTGTTTTATCAAGGGGCCAAGTTTTTTGGTGTTGTCGACATTTTCTGAAAGACGAAAGTCGAGTGAAGATGGACCATAGAGCGGGAAGTCGTCAACTGCAAACACCAATGGAAATAGCAACAGAGTCCGGAACCTTATGGGTTCAGATCGACAGTTGCTAGTCAGAATAATTGCGGAACAATTGAATTTGAATCACTCTTTCATTCATCAGGTTTTGACCAATAAATTAGAGATGAGAGAAATTTGTGCCAAAACAGTTCCGGAAAACAATCTCAATAATGAAACTGTGGCTCCTCAGCCTTCTTATTCAACAGACTTGACTCCTTTTTTCTTAACTCTGGTGAGGAGGCGTTGGCAGTCAAGTCGCAAATCGTGGCCGCCCTAGATGATTTAATGTGTCTATCTCCCTCGCTTCTTCAAAAGAGACAAATAGTAAATTAGCGAACATTTGTTCGATGAGAGTACCACAGCACACTAGTCATGTAAACAGAAGAATTTTTATAGAGAGAGTTACGTGAAAGAGTTTACGCGAGCCTGTTTTTTTTTTGGAACTGGATTCTTTTTGGAACCAAGACTTTCATTTCTTCAGCGCATTCACCATGGAAGTACCTGTAGAAAAGAGAAGTAGGGCGTGATTTCCGGTTGAAGGATGAAGCTCACTGCTCTCTTCTAGACACTATCCAATAGATGTAATGAATGTTCAGGTGCAGAACTCCCCGTATGGGAACAGTATTCCAGACCAATATAAAATCATCAGCTGTCATGGCTCAGCCCTGAAAAGAGAACTGAGAACAACAGAGAAAGAGTTGTCGAGTGTAAAGAGCTCTGGGGTACTCCTTCATTATCCTGAAAAGATTTACTCGTTATTCCATCAACTACCACCCGAATCGATCTACTAAAGAGAAAGCTACTAATTCAGCAATGCAATTTCCCAGAAAGTCCATATGTGATTTGTTTATTCATTAAGGCTGCGTGCTAAACACTGTCGTTTCTCAACGCTTTACGATTGTTGATGTCCATAAATGTATAGGATATACGTTTTGTCGATCACTGATGATACCCTGTGACTCGAGATACTTTATGAGATTACTTTTTCGAGAAGGAAAAAAAATATGATTTCATAGCTTGTCACTCGTTCCATGATTTTTTGAGGTAGGCATTTTGAGGTAGGCATTTCTTCCTTTTCTTTAATCGGTTGTACTCTCGCAACTTTCTAACACTTCGGAAACGTATGGCTTTCATACGAAATCTGAAACAGACGATTAAGTATAGGTGCTAACTCTGGAGCACATTTCTTCAAAACAGTTGGTGATATTTCATCAAGATCGACTGCTTTTTTACAGTTCAGTTGTTGAAGAACGCACTATACCGTGAGAATTCTGATTTTCACTTCAGACATATTCGATTGAACTTGGCGGCAATGCGTTTGATGCATCAAAACAGAATTTTGGAAAACATTCTTGCACAAAGATCTGCCGGTTTAGTTTCATCTGTTGGATTTTTCTTCCAGTTCTCATAAGCTATGTTTTCAACTGTGGTAGCTTTTTGACAGTTTTTAGTGATCAGAGTCTTTTGTGCGGATGTTGTTTTTGTAGGGTTTGGAATGTAGAGGTTCATGCCTGCAAGAATAACTTCAGTGATGGATTCAGTGCAGACATTGATGTCAGGGTCTGAGGAAAAGAAGTTATTACAGGAAAAAGATGAGAAAAACTCGCGCAGCTCCTTCTAGCTGGCTCGGTTTTAATGCCATATCTTCCTGAAAAGCGTTGGATCTTTATCGCAACTTGTTAATCTTTCTTCTTACGAGAATCAGAAATTATCTCAAAAAACCCATTTTGGGACAATTGAAGACATCCAAGCAGCTGTACCTGACCAGCAAAAAGCTATTCCAGTATCCGAGTTGCAGCAATGCTATAATGATTGGGAGAGCCATTTTCATCGCCGTGTGGCTTTCCAACTATTTTGAAGGAGGCAATATTGTAATTCAATTACATTTGAATAAAAAATTGAAAAAAAAATAGGTGTCATTACTTTATTTAAATCTTTTTTTTTGTTCAGCCTTCATTCATCCAATGTTAGATATAGGCCTCTTCTAATTTCTTCCATGTATTACTGTCTCTAGCAGTTTTCATCCATTGCTTTCCTGCTATATCTTTCAGATCGTCTAGCCACCTTTTTTGGGGTCTTCTTACACTTCTCTTCGTTGTTCTTGGTCTCCAGAATGTTGTTTTATTTGTCCATTTATCTGCACCCTTTCTAGTGACATGTCCAACCCACTGCCACCCGTTCCATATTTAAATAACTCATATTAATGTTATTACTTGTACATTGGCGAAAGCAAGTAGGTGAATCCAAAAAGGTTGCTTATTCTAAAAACTGAAGAGATTGAGTGAAGGTAACGAATTAAGCTCTAATTAATTGATAAATCGATTATTCAGTATAATTCGCGAAATTTTCTGTTTATTGATTTTCAATGCTTCCTATAGGTTTAGTACCAATCTATTAATTCATTATGTAAAATATCAAAACTATTATTATGTGTAAGTTTTCTTCTGGGGTATTAAGAGTAAGTTGTTCTTCTAGTATAATATTTTCATAGTGAGAATCTGATGTTTGTTCGTCAAAACTCTGTTTGTGCTCAGATGTCTTCATATTGAAATTTCTGAATGTTCTACTGATATAAATTTTATTACACCTCCACGAGAGATTTGGGAATTTTAATACCTACGTGGATGATCTGAAAAGTTTCCGACCTCCACATGAAGATGGCACTCGTAAATAAAACTAGTAAATTTTCCTCGTTCATCTGTTGACAGTTACTCATCAATGTTTCAGCCATTTTGGATGCGCAGTTGTTATGGAACAGTCGTTTGAGTGAGTTGATGTGAGTGTTTTTGTGAAAATGGACAAAAGCTATCCTTGAAAATTTGTTTTTGAAAGGCATGAAAATTAAAGATGAGTTGGATTCTGAGTATGGGGACTCTGCACCATCATTTACCACAGGCAATGTCGAATGACATGTTATCACATGTCTAAAGAACATTTACACATGAAAAAGCTGTCCGGGTTTGCTCACGTTATACCAAAAACGTTTTCGAATTAACATTTCCAACGCTGTGTCGGCGCAGTTTGGGGGCAGTAAATCTGAGTTTTGGCGTCGATTAATTAATTGTGAAACTTGGATACACCATCATGCGCCAGAAACAGAAATTCATTCCAAACAGAAACTGTTTTTTCGGCTGGGATGGCGACTGTTTTTGGGATAGGATAAGAAAAACCATCACAGGAGCATATTACGCATCATTAATTGACAAGCTAAAAGCAGAAAAACGGTTACATTTACAGAAAAAGAAAATCCTGTTTGACCAAGACAACGTACTCTGTCGCACCCCAGCGGTTGCCATGCGGTTTGAACTGCTATGATGGTGGTATGAACCACTATTTCACAAAGGAAAACAACGTGCAGGAACTTGGACATTAAAAATAATCATGGCAAGCAAGAGATTCCTGACTCTCTCAAGAACCGCTGCGAAGTTAACTCCTACTTCTCATCTGTGTTTGGACAGTGAAATGCTTGTGGGGCGGCATCGGAGTTCTACAGCACACATGAAAACAATCCGAATTCGAAGTTCCGTTTTCGTTTGGCGACGGTTTATGAAGTTTCACAGTTGATCATGAAACTAAAGTCGAATAATATGGAATCGGATGGGATATCGTCTGAAATGTTAAAGTTGTCCTGTGATTGCTCCCCATGTGACCCATATAATAAATTGTTGTTTGGATACCGGGATATTTCCTGAATGCTGAAAATTGTCATTGGTGAGGCCTCTGCCCAAGGTGAAGGATCCCACAAACTATGGTGATCTTCGTCCCATCAGCATCCTTCCCTCAGTTCTGGAGAAATTCATTGTGGTCTAGATAAATGATTATTTGTTGGAAAATAAAATTTATATCACCGATGCAGTCTGGATTCCGTAGGGGCACAGCGCGGCAACCTTGCTTCTGGATGTGGTTGATGATATTGTTAGGAACGTTGATTGTGGTATGATTGCGGCGCTTGTCCTCTTAGATTTTGCTAAAGCTTTCTACAGAATTGATCACCGATTACTACGTGCAAAATTGAAGTATTTTGGTTTCGATGTGAGTGAGTTACAGTTTTTTTAGTCATATTTGGACAAGCGTTCCCAGGTGGTAGTTATCGACAATGACCATTCTGACGCCATTCCTGTGACGTCTGGGGTGCTGCAGGGATCTGTGCTGGAGCCCGTACTTTTTCTTCTTCACACTGCAGATATTTTTCAAGAAATGGATTAGTGTAAGGCTCGTGCTTTTGCGGATGACACTCAGCTTTTTTACAGCTTTGACGCTCTGCGTGCTCCAGCTGCTGCGGAAATTATCAACGCCGATTTGTCTAGAACTTTTGGCTACGCCTAGGTACATGGTTTTAAATTAAATACTAGTTAGTGTGATCTCATACTGTTTGGTACGGAGTCTACTACAAAGCTTATTGACTTGGACTTTGTTGTTGAGATCTCGGGGGAATCGATAGCTGTGAAGAGCTCTGTGAAGAACCTCGGTGTTATTTTTGACTGGCCTTCGTTTTCAGGCTTATATTTCCCAGGTGATCAGAAAATGTTATGCAGCCTTAAAGGCATTATACATGAATGCTAGAGTTTTTAATTTCGAATTCAGAAAAAAACTAGTTGAGATATTAGTGATACCTATTCTGAATCATGCTTTGGTTGTCGTATTTCCTTGCTTGGACAAGCTAACGCAAAATAGACTGTAGCGTGTCCAGAATGCATGCTGCCGTTTGCGGAAATATGATCATGTTTCTGCCTAAATTCAAGAATTGAAATGGCTGAAGATTCCACTTATTTCAATTTCACCTTACTACATTAGTACAACGCATTTTACATTCGGGTGAACCTTTATACCTTCGTAAGAAATTAATATATAGAATAATCTGAGAAATTTCCTTACACTTACTCCGCCTAGATTCAATTCGGCTTTTTTCAGGAGATCATTCACATATAACTCTGTGAATATTTATAATCAGATTTCAAATAGCTTAAGAAATCTTTCAACAATTTCAATGCGTACTCGCCTGAAACAACACTTAATCCAATTGCAACAGATTGGGCTTGATTAGTTTGGTAAATGTATCTCTTCTTTCTCTACAATTGATTTTTCTCGTTTTTGTTCTTGCTGCCCTGGGATGGTCTTTGTTTTCACTTTGTTTTTTTCCTTTATTTTTTTTTGCGGTTAACTTGTATGTTTTTTGCATTTTTCTTGTAAAACAATGATATTTCATTTTTTTTTTCTTTTTATTTTAATCTATAATTATATTATATAATAAGGTTAGGTAGGAATAGCTCTGCTAGACTTCGCCTCAAGTATTATTCTGTTAGCAAGATAAATTGCTCACAAATAAAGGACTTTTATTATTATTATTATCGTGGACTTATGCACTGTCTCAGCTGTTAGCTGGATATAATTTACCTTTCCCAGATTCAGCAATCAAAGGGAATAGGCTCGATTACAATATACTTGACATATATTTCCTAACTATCCTACATGTGTTGAAAGTTACAGCTTTTTGCATTTCTATATGGGTATTCTTATGCAATTCTAATTTCTTAAGGCTATTATGCAAAGTTTTGGGTATTAACCCAGTCGAGGATACGATGACAGGAACAATATCTACTTTATTATTATTATTTATTATCGTGGACTTATGTATTATCTCAGCTGTTAGCTGGATATAATTTACCTTTCCCAGATTCAGCAATCAAAGGTTATAGGCTCGAATTTCCTAACTATCCTACATGTATTAAGAATTACAACTTTTTGCATTTCTATATTGGTATTCTTATGCAATTCTAATTTCTTAAGACTATCATGAAATGTTTTGGGTATTAACCCAGTCGAGGATACGATGACAGAAACAATATCTATTTTATCGAGGTGCCACATCTGCTTGATTTCAATAGCAAGGTCTATGTATTTGGACTTTTTCTCCTGGAACTCGTTCAGCACGTTGTTATCATTCGATATGGCGACATTCACCAGCATTGCTGTTCTGGCTCTCTTATCATACACCACTATGTCCGGCCTATTATTCGTCACCATTCTGTCAGTGATAACAGGCCTATCGTAGTATAAGTAGAGTCATTTTCCAATACAAGCGCCTGTTGATACTTGTAATATGGCTGGAAGGTACTCAGAAGTCCGTACTTGTGTGCAAATTTCTGATTGATAATGTTGCACAACTTGATTATTGATTTCAGCACAGTCTTTGATTGAATCTGTTCTGAACGAATCTTCTCCTTTGATTGTTTTTGGTCTAGCAATCTGCCTTGTTGGTATCCTAGATACTTGTTTGTTTCGCCATCTCTCATGCACTGTATAATATCACCGTTTGGAAGTTGTGTTTCACCATCTATGACTTTCCCTCTTTGAATGTTCAGGGTCTTACATTTTTCAATCCCGAATTTCATATGAACATCTGCCGAGAACTCACTGACAGTTTTCAGCAAATCATCCAATTGCTTCTTGTTCGAAGCATATAATTTGATGTCATCCATATACAGCAGGTGGGAGATTGTATGATAATTCCTTTCTGCTTTTATCCTAAATCCGTATCCTGTTCTATTGAGCATTGAGGACAATGGGTTCATTGCCAAACAGAACCATAGTGGACTCAAAGAGTCTCCTTGAAAAATTCCACGACGTATGGGTATCTCGTCGGTTTTAATTGATTTATTGTTCATGTTGACCTGCAGAGACGTGCGCCAGTGTGTCATTGTTGTCTTCAAGAACTCTACCAGGATGGGTGAATTTTGTATATCTGCAATACTTCAACAAGCCAAGAATGGGCGGTACTATCGAATGCCTTCAGATAATCGAGAAAAGCTGAATGAACATTGCGATGCCCTACGTGTGCCTGTTTCATTATCACAGAATCGATGATGAGTTGTTCCTTGCACCCGTGGTGTTTCTTTCTGCATCCTTTCTGCTCCTCTGCTAATATATTGTTGTCGTCAAGGTGTTGGTATATTCGATTGGATATGCATGAGGTGAGTATTTTGTAGAGTGTTGGCAGGCACGTGATTGGCCTATATTGAGACGGATCCTGTGTTCTATCGCTCTTAGGTAGCATATATGTTAAGCCTTGCGTTAGGAAAGTGGGTGTTTTCTTGGGATGTTGAAGAACATATGTGAGCTGTTTCGCTAGGGCTCCATGGAGCTTATCAAACTTCTTGTACCAGTAGTTGTGGATATTATCTATACCTGTGGCCTTCCAATTGTTGGTCGCTCGAACTACTGTTGTGATTTCTTCCTCCGTTATTCCATCGAAGTCCATATGTCTGATATCGAGGCGTTCTTTTTCATTCGTGATCCATTCCGCATCTCTATTGTGTTCTTTGGGGTTCGACCATAGTGATGACCAATAGTCGGTCAAGCACTGTGCGTCAGGTACTTCTCTGTTATTGTTGGTCGCAGTTTTGTTATTTCTCTTATGAAAATTGGCTGCGTTTTGGAGGAACCTTTGGTTTTGGTGTTTCCTTTCAGTACACTTGACGTATCTTGAAAGCCTCTTTGCTTTTGCTTGGAGTTTCTGTTTCAAAGTGTCCATATACACGTCGATGTGTTGTTTGTGATCAGGGTGTTTTGTGTTCGTACCAATTTTCCTATAAATTTTGCGTATATGTGATTTCAAGCGCCTTGAGGGTTTTCTGTTTCTCAGGAATTCTGTGAGGCGACCGATTTCTGCTCTAATATTATCAATATCCTTCTCCAGTCGTTTTTGCCATGGTGGTTTTCTGACGCTTTTTGGCTCAGCTTGAATCAGAGTGGTGGAGATTTGTTGTTTGTGAAGTCGAAGAACCGCTACTGCTCCACAGTAAATTAAAGTGTGAATCTTCTCCAAGGTGTTCTGGTCGGTATATTCTTCAAACACTGAATTCACGCTTGCTAGGATAATATTGGTGTTCTTGTTCGTCTTGAGTTTGGGCAGTTTAGGTCTTTTAGTTGGGTTACTACCACTGAATTCAGTTATTGCTCTGTTCAGTTCCGATCTTGCTAAATACATATATTCGTCCTGCTGATTCTGCTCAGGAGGGCGTTCCATGTTAATATTCGTTTCCGTGGCTTCGATGTTATCTGTAACACTTTCATTGACTCCAGCAGGTATACCGTTATGAGTATCATTTTCGCTTTTAAGTTCCATTATGACCTCTTCTCGTATGCTTTGCAGCGTTTCTGAAGAAAGTAGCCTGTTTTTAACGATTGTTCTTCTTTGATCCGAAATTCTCTGCTCGGATATGTGCTGTAATTCAGGATATTTTTCTACGAACGCAAGATGTAACGCGTATCTGTATGCTGTCATTTCCGATTCCAAGTTTGTAATCTTGTAATAGGAACGCATAATGAAGGAATTCATCTCTGGGGTCCACTTCATGCGTTTCCTAGGGAGTCCAGCTCTCGTGGTCGTAGGCATAATGGCTTGTGCCACCGTTGAAACATCAAGAGTCGGTTGGGAGGTATTGATGTTATTTCCCACTTGGTTTTGTGTTGCAGTATCTCTACTCGATATCACGCTGCTTCCGTCGCTAACCGAGGGAGACTGTGACTCACTTTCCGAACAAGACCCTCTTCCTAAATCTTGAACGCGACAAGAGGTTATGGTGGTACAATGTCGATTCACCCGTTTATTCCTTAGATTGTACATCATTGGATAAGTTGCATTTTATACCTACTGCCAGGTTCAGCTTGGGTACCTCAGGTTCGCTAAGCCCGCACTCAGAAACAATGTTCCTGAGACCCTGTATTATTATTATTTATTCCAAATACACCATATACAAATATTATTATTATTATTATTATTATTATCTTTCAAAATTTATGACATTTTTATAGTATATGTTATACTACTGTTATACGTAGCTATTTTAAGGTGATATAGCGATCAATTATGAGTTATGATATCTTTATCATATCAAGTCTATGATCAATTTTAGTTATACTCAAAAAAAAGTAATGGAATCGTCAGTTTCCATTTCCATTTCAATAGTGTGAAAATTTGAACATTTGCTCATTTAATTGAAAATGTAAATCAATTTTCATCAAGCTACGACCTTTTATGGAATTAAGGTTAATTTTGTTTATTTAATCATTTGAAAATATTTCACAAAATTCAGTAATTTAAATTTTTGTCGTTTTAATCTTTTCAATTATTTCTGTCTTTCCTATGTTGTTGAAATTTTAAATTTGACTTGTCAAACGCATGTCATTCGATTTCCAATAATTCTCTTTGTTCACGCATAGAGTTAACTCTACTCCATGATATTAAATAAATATAAAGAGAAAATCTGGAAATGCTTCATGATATTCTGCAATGAAAATCTGAGATAAAATTTAGGATTTATTAGCATTTACAAAGCACAATAATAAAAATATGTTGTATTGATTACTTTTAAATTGGAAATTATATACACTGAAGTAGTGACCTTAATTCTATAATAATTTAAATAAATAAATAAATTAATACAAATAACAGTCCCTATATTTATCTTAGTATAATAAAAAAGCTCAACTCAGTTATTCAATGACGTCTAAAGACAGAACTCACTAGAAATGTGATATATTTTTTGAATTACTACATGAAATGCTTCAAAAAAGCTTAATGTCATTTAGCAAATCTAACGCCCTGTCATTTGTCATTGTTGACAGTTCTTTTCTAGAACTGTCAAATCCCATCTAGTTATAGATTGTTTCCCTTATTACCAATGCAGTATTTCCTGTGGCATTAATATTAATACTTTTGAGCCCAAAGCCATTGAGGTTTTCGCTGATTCATTTAATACAGTCTTTTTCTTGGAAATATAATTAAGTTCAAATATCAGTCTAGGTAACTTCATTATCGACAACTTGAAATAAACTGAAGAAATCTAGAATTTTGGTCTGTTGTACTGGAAAATTATTCCGAATACTGTAAAATCGTCATTATTCTTCCCTTTCAACAATTTTAATCTCTTTGTCATCGTTAATAATAGTATAGATTGGTTTAAAACCACCTTCGAGTTGTGGTTTGAAACTTTCAATATCGAATTCTCTAGTTGTAGCTATAATGGTAGTAGTCTCAATTTGATCATTCTTGAACTTGGGTTCAGTCTTTCTTATCACTGACCATCCTTGTGAGGGGGAATCAACCTTAACGCTTGCTTGAAAAGGTGCTTGGAAATCTTGCTCAGTTCGAACATTAACTGACTCGCTATTTTCTTCAATTCTATGATTGGATAACTGAGTGTTTGGATCAGGCAGATATTTATCTGATTGTTCATGTATTATAGGATGATGATAAATATCTGGCCTGTCAATATCTTCGTTTTGTATGGGGTACTTGTGTGATTCTGGTTCAGTTGGAGTGTATGCAACTGCTATTGGTTTTTCCGTGTATATATGATTTTGATTATTGACTCCATTTACAATTCTCGATTCTATATTACCAATTGTGTTCCACTGATTGTTTGATATAAATTCACCTTCATTATCTGAATGAGGATTATCTTCAGAACCAATACCATTATTTGGTGCATCTGGTACAGGATATAAAATTGAAATATCTGGACGCTCTAGGGGATACGGAAATTCAGACTTCATAGGAAAGCCCGCAGGTCGTGACTGAGGCTTCAAAACTGGAGAATCATTTCGGTCCTTCATTCCCAATAGCGAATTTTTGTTTTGAATATCCAATGTGATTTCGGAAGGAGGCAAAGGAACTTCTGCTCTTGTTCCAACCACAACATTCTCTTTTTCATTCGTGTTAATTACATCAAGTTTGATGGGTGATGTGTTAATGGGATATACTACGTAAACTGGTTTTTCAGTTTTATTTTTGTCTTGAATTAAATTATTTGACAGTTCTGAATGAATCTCTTTTTTATCCGACTGCTTAGCTTGCAACATTTGTAAAGTTTCCACTTCACCATCGTTATTTTTCATGTTCGTTAATACCTTTGGAGGTTCCAAAATGAGAGGTTGAGCTAATGGTTTATTATGATAATCTTCGCCTTTTCTATCTTGAGCTACAGAAGATCTCTGGTTTGGAATTTGCTGAGGAATCTTACGTAAATTATACAAATTTTTGGGTGGTAATGGAGGTGGTTGCAGTTTTTCGTAGAACTCTAATGGTTTATTCGATGGTCGTTCCAGCAATGGTTCTCTTTGCAACCTTTTATCATAAAAATTCGGCGTACCACGATGTACACCTTGCATATGTTTGTACTCCAGGGGATTTCCACCAGGGGATACATGAGATATCATATTTGGCCTAAATTGGGGAAGAATATTTGGTAGATTATCTATTCTTTTATACGCCATATCTGGAAACGGTCTTGGTGGTCTAGAGTATTCCAATTTTCCGCTGAAAAAATGTCCAGGTCTCGGATCCCATGGTGGTCTGGGAGAATCTAATCGAACAGGTCGCTTTCCTTCTTTTTCTTTTGGCGGAGTTAAGCTACTAGGTAACTGGTGGTACATTGGTTTTGTGGCCAATTGAAGAATTTCACGATTTTGTGAAGCTATTATTGGATTCGGTGTAGACGCTGGCGGAATAAGACTAGTTAAAGATATTTCTTTTTCTGTAGGAAAAACTATTTTTGGCCCATTTGATGAAACTTCAGGTTTAACATTTTCTAACTCTAATTTTTCATCCATGACGAGGCCAGGGATTTTCTTGATACTTTGTACAGGATCCCCAATAGATAGAGACGCCTCTGAATTTGTTTGCGTTTGTATTGTAACTACACTTCCACTTGGTTCTTGATGTTTCTTGAATTCGGGTGGCTGGAATATTACTGTATCTGGAGAATTGTTGTTGATGTATTCTTTTTCATGACTTCCTCCTCCATATAATGGTTGGAAAGAATTCCCTGTGAGAATATTTGGCGAATTTGAGTCCGTGTATGTTCCACCATCCATACTTTGGTGATGTCCGACAACAAATGACACCATGTCTTGATCTGGTGGAATATGTATGTTGCTAGTACTGGGGGCGTGTTGAATATGAACAGAGAAAGGTTTGGGGACAACTTTTTCGTTATTGAGTTGATCCCTCAAATTTTGAGTAGCTATTATGATAGGACCATAGTTATTTGAGTATGAAGCGTGGTTATCACCATTTGATAATGGAGTCGATAAATGGTTTTCTCCTAATGGTAATGATGTTATTCTAGACGTTAAATATGGGTCTGTCGTTGAATCTGGTCTTGGTCTCGTTGTTGGAAGATAACCTGACTTCGAAGGTTCTTTATAACTATGGGAATTATATATTGTGGAAGGCTGAGTAGATTTACTTGTTGTAGTCGTTGTAGTTGGTGTTGTTGTTCTTATACTATAGGGATTAGATGTTGATGAAATTTCTGAAATATTTTGGTTGTTGTACACGTAATCATCATAGTTCTCGTATTCCATTTCCATATTAGACCCAGTGGCAACATTCACAAAAGATTGATTGTTTGAAGGGTATTGAGTAGAAACAGAGATTTCAACTTTATCATTCCCTGGTTTCGAAGCACTATTGAAATATTCGTTCGAAAACGAAGATGGTACCTTTGTGGCTTGTGTGGTTGTGACAGTTTCATCATAGTCGCCAAATAATTGTTCAAATAGACTCATAACCTTTTTCGTAGTTATTTGTGGCGCTGATGTTGTCAAATATATTTGGTTCCTATTGGTTGTAGGATACTCTTTAATATCTGTCTCAAATTTATTTTTATCCACTTCAGAATGTTCATAGTATTCTTCAGAAAATTCTTCATTGTAATTCGGATAATCGACTGAACTACTCATGAGATTGTGTACGGCTTCTGTTGATGTTGTTCTAGTTGTTGTTGTACTTGTTGATACTTCGTGATTATCAAAACTATGACTGTATGTAGTAGGCGAAGAAGAATATGTGTATTTCGGTGGTTTAACGGTAGAAAATTTGGTTTCATGTGTTTTATGGTTGTGGTATTTGTTAACGTTCCCTTGAACTTTCATGTTCGCATAGCTGCTTGATATCAAGGGGTAAACATACTTATCAGAATTATATTTTATTGGTAAATTGAGGAAATCATGAAAAGTAGGGGAAAGTTGATTTATGTCGCTCGGTCTATGGCTTCCAATATGTCCTATGTTTCCATCTTTCCTATCTATATTAGATTTGTGAAAAATATCGTCGGATTGTTGACTTTCTTCTGAGAAGTCATAAAAATCATCATCCATAC
The DNA here is from genome assembly GCA_013387265.2 of Cryptolaemus montrouzieri. NCBI lineage: Eukaryota > Metazoa > Arthropoda > Insecta > Coleoptera > Coccinellidae > Cryptolaemus > Cryptolaemus montrouzieri. The sequence continues at coordinate 37,476,045 of JABFTP020000165.1, forward strand.
TTGGTTCTGCTTTGTTACTGAAATTAACTTGTCCAGTTAACGGATCTTTCTCAAGATAAAAAGGTTTTCCTTTGTTGAAAATATTTTCTGGCAAGTTATATCCTGCAATTACTAAAGGTGAGGGATTAGGCATTTCTTCTGATTTATTGATTTCGTCTGAGTATTGGGCGAAATTTTCTTCACTAGAATGGTTTCCCTGGAAAAAATTATACAATTAGAAGATAATAAAATTTTTCAATTTATATAATGTATGTATCAAGAGTTTTAGATATGATGACGAGGATTTTGAGAGCAATTAATAAGGATCAAATGGGCCTGCTTCTTCATATTATTGTTTTGCTATAAGGTGAAAGAATTTTTTTTCAGATAGTAAATTATATTTTTTTACGGCTCTATAACTTTTTGTCATTCGCATAGCGCCTGTTCACAGAGTTTTTTCAATTTTATTTGGTGTTAAAGATGTTAAATGAAAATTTAGGTAGAAATAAATAACACTACTATTATCATTATTATGGGATGATTCTCCAACACCTTTCTTCTTTGCTCATTTTTGGGGAATATCGAAAAGATTTCACAGCTCCACGAAAAAAAATTCGAAAAATTATGCCAGAACCCAGACCAGTGCTACTATATGTTTTTGCGGTCGCTAAATCCAAATTCGAAGTCTAAATCGCTCCATCACGTCAGGATTTTTCATAACCTCAAAAATAAACTCCAAAACCCATATAAATCAGGCAAACAGTTTCGGGCTGACCCAGAAACAGTGATACGCTATTGCGTTACTGGAATATTGCACTAACTGGGCTTTTGCCAACCGTAAAACTCCCGTATAACCCTATAACTTAACACTTCAAACCTCCATAACTTATGCTTTAAACCCCGCTAACTTAAACTTTCAAACCTCCATTACCCCTAACGTAATTTCCGAATTCCTATAAGTTCATATACTCCGTCACCCAGCGGCTACTACAGTATCTGAGTTTTTATGTTATGAGGTCATGGATGGGGTTTTCGATACACCCCATAATGCCATAATCTCAGAATCTCGGAATTCAACCAGCAATAGAGTTCCAAAGTACGTTTCCACATTGCTTGATGTTGAACTCCTTAATGGAATGCACTTATGTGAAAAAAAAGAACAGAAAATAATTACATTAATAATTAGATATTTGAACATATATGACCCAACAACCTAAGCTTTGAAGCTTTGAACAGCCATAATCTCATACAGTAAACTTTTAATACCCGCGATAACCCATAACCTTAGTGTTGAACTAATGAAACACCCATAGCCTCCTAATGTGACAATTTAAATTCTCTAACATCAGGGTAACGGGGTATAGAGTTATAAGGGTTTAAAAGCTTAAGATATTGGGTTATAAAGATTCGAGTATACAGAGTTATGGGGCTACGTGGTTGAAAAGTTATGCGGTTTTCAAGATTATAGACCCCAGTTAATGTTTGTCTGATTTATATGGTTTTTGCAGTTTATTTTTGAGGTTATGAAAAATCCTGACGTGATGGAGCAATTTGGACCTCGGATTTGGTTCTAGCGACCCCAAAAACATATAGTAAGACTGGTCTGGGTTCTGCAATAATTTTTAGATTTTTTTGTGGAGCTGTGTTATCATGAAGCAATGTACAGGGTATCCCAAATCCGATGGTTTTATGGAGCAGCTATGTGAAACATTGTAAATAGAAAAACATGACGCTCTCACTATCGGTTTCGATTTTCGAGAAAATCGTATTGGTGAAAACCAATTTCGGTTATAATTTTTTGTTTTCGAGTTATTCCGGAAATTTCCATTTTCCGGTATTTGAGAGAATGACCATATCTCGGGTACTAATTCAGTAACGTAAAAAATATTTTCACATTCTTCAGTCACTCTTGTGGATGGAATTCAAGGATGCATTCGAAAAATGTTTCCATGGTTTTTGGAATATAAGGTGTTTTTTCAATACAAACCTTACGACAAATTAGTTCAGTTGAGTAGAGTTTTATTTTCGAAAATACATAATATAATGATAATATTATTATGGTGTATTTTTCGAGTAATGAAATACAAATACAAAATTAGTATATCTATGACCATGGAGAGTACGAGACTTGTTGGAAAGAAATTATTGCGATTGTTAAGTATTTATCTACACATATGCTTGGCATTTCAGAATTTTTCAATTGCTTTTCGAACATGATAATGGTGGAAATTTTCTGAAAACTGTTGAGATGATTGCCTCTTTTGATTCAGTGATGAGACAGCACGTTAGCCGAGTGTATAACTAAAAAATCTGTTAAAACTGACTAATTATTTAGGTGCAAATACAGAATGAAATAATTGAATTATTGTCGTCCTTTAGCCAAAGTAAGAAATAATATTTTAGAAATGGTTCGCAGTTCAAAATAAACATTTTATTAGTAATATTAGATTGTACACAGACACTAGTCATACTGAGCCTAATTAGTCATGTTCTGAGGTATGTTGTCTCTTACACACTTCAAAAATGGTTTGAAGTTAAGGAAATCAGTTTTATTGCGTTTAATCAATACTGGACTCTAAGGAGAAGGTGGTGTTGTGTTGTGTATATACTACATTTGTGATAGAAAATTTCAACGAAAATGGTAAGTGTTCAAATTTAGAATTAAAACACATGAGGGGACAACTGGATATGATAATGGGACAAATATGAAGGAAAAACATGTTGGGCTTTAAAACCGAAACTGAGTTCTATCTCTTAACGTCTGTACGAAATTTTCAATTTATTTGTGGAATTATTATTTGGCATGAGATTAAATCAGTTTTATATCATTCATTTCATTCGAATATTGTCAGCAAACAAATATGCAAAGTTACAATTAATATCTGCCCTAAAGTATACCAAACCTACCTAAAAAATTTATTGATCACTTCCAGCAATATAGATCTGATCAATCATTTCAAAAAATTCTTGTGCAAGCGAAAAAGTAGCATCCTCTCTAAAATTGAAGAAGAGTTTCCACTATCAGGTACCAACGGTTAGAAGGTAAATTTAAACCTTGCAAAACTGTTTGACTATGAACACCGAGATGAGATCCGTATGATCCAAAATGGCTAACCGCCATTTAAAATTAGGTTTTTTAATAAAAGTTATAGATCAAACTATAAGCTCTACAAATGAAAAAGTCGAGAGCCGATTCGACTTATTAAATGAGTATGATAATATTTTCGGATTTTTGCGACATATTCAAATTAAGTGTGAATGTCAGCGATCTTTGGCAAAACTTTGTTCTATTTTAATGAAGAGCGACTGACAGATCGGATAATAAGTCCGATATAGACTCAATGATCTGTTTAACGAAATTAAAGCATTTACGAAAGTTGTTTTCATTACCTGATGATACTGCCCCTGTTAAAGTATTTTACAATATATATTTGAAAACAATTTAATCTCCACCTTTCGAAACGTAACTCATTTCACTAAAGAATTCTTTTGACATTGCCTGTATCTGTAGCTTCACAAATGGAGTGATCTTTGTCTTTGTAAAATTAAGAATCATTTACACAATTGTTTAAGATCGACAATGATTTAGGCATGAAAAGATTGTCTGGGCTAAAAACAATATTAGCAATTGAACGAGAAATTATTTAGACGGTATAAATTTTAGCGATGTAATTAATGGATTTAACAGCAACAATCTCAAACTGTTGATATCGCTACTACAATAGCAGAGGTCGTTAGCCGAGTTGTTGACACTATGAAGGAGAATTTATGTTAGAGAGAGAACCAAGTTAACTTCTAAAAAATAAAATGACTACAAGTGCGAATCCAATACTGACTACGAAAGGATTACGTGAGAGATATAACGTTCTCATTTATTGCAGGTATGAATAGAATTCCAAAACTTTCGGAATTCGCACTGACAGAACAATATACAGAGCTAGATACCATGGAGCTTCATAAGGGATATTAGTGTTCCCATTGGGCGTCTCCAATGCAAAAGTTTACTAGAGAAAGTTGGATGCAGAGGAACAAAGCACCTAAAAATCAAAAAGATTATATTGATGAAATGAAGAAGATAAATGGTTAGTATCTGGAGATGTTTGCTGAACATTATTAGGCATAACAAGAATGATAGAAACATTGCTACTTCAGAAACAGTATTCGAATCTTGCTCATTGCAGAATAATGCCGTCGCTAATATTATTCATTCCTTTATTTGTGAAAATGACAAATATAGGCAAAAATTTAGTAAACACACTGTGATAGCAAACTATACCGAACACTAACATACAAAATAAATCTCATTAGGCGTTAATTAAAATCTTCACATCGAAATTTAATATGTTTGGGCTATGAACATCATGAATTCCGTAAAGTAGGTCTGTAAAATTTTCGGGAGTTTATTATTATTTGGCTGATGTTTTAATTCTCATTTCAAGCTCTTTGAAAAACTCAGAGCAGTATTCTGTCAGTTCAAAGGTGCTACAATGATTACTTGACTAAGATAAAATACTCTAAAGAGAAAGCCTATACACAAACCTACATAAAAATGATTAGTATCTGGTAGATTGAAATCTGACTTTGTTCAATCCAGGATTCTGGCACTGCGAATTACTACAGTAGCATCCTCTCTCAAAATTGAAGAAGAGTTTCCACTATTACCAACGGTTAGGGGGAAATTTAAACCAAAACTGTTTGACTATGAACACCGAGATGAGATTCCTCATGATCCAAAAACCGCCTTTAAAATTGGTTTTTTCTTAAAAATTATAGATCAAACTATAAGCTCTCTGAAAAAACCGATTTGACTTATTAAATGAGTATGATAATATTTTCGGATTTTTTAGCGACATATTCAAATTAAGTGACAGCGATCTTTAAAACTTTGTTCTATTTTTGAAGAGCGACTGACAGATCTGGATAATAAGGATATAGACTCCAATGATCTGTTTAACGAAATTAAAGCATTGAAGTTGTTTTCATTACCTGGTGATACTGACCCCTTGAGTATTTAACAATATATATTTGAAAACAATTTAATCTCCACCTTTCCAAACGTAATCATTTCACTAAGAATTCTTTTGACATTGCCTGTATCTGTAGCTTCTGGCGAGTGATCTTTTGCAAAGTTAAGAATCATTTAAAATTATTTAAGATCGACAATGATTTAAGAAAGATTTTCTGGGATGACAATATTACCAATTGAACAAGAAATTCTTGACGGTATAAATTTTAGCGATGTAATTAATGAATTTGCAACAGCAACATCTCGGAAAATATCGCTACTACAATAGCATCACCAATAATTGGAAGACCACAGGTATAAATAATATCCACAACTTCCGGTACAAGAAATTTTATAACCTCCATGGAGCCCTAGCGAAACAGCTCACGTATGTGCTTCAACATCCCTGGAAAACACCCACTTTCCTAACATAGGGCATAACATATATGCTACCTAAGAGCGATAGAACACAGGATCCGTCTCAATATAGGCCAATCACTTGACTACCAACACTCTAAAAAATATTCACCTCATGCATATCCAATCGAATATATCAAAACGTAGGGCATCGGAATGTTCATTCAGCTTTTCTCGATTATCTGAAGGCATTCGATAGTACCGCCCATTCTTGGCTTGTCGAAGTATTGCAGATATACAAAATTGATCCAGCCCTGGTAGAATTCTTGAAGACAACAATGACACACTGGCGCACGTCTCTGCATGTCAACATGAACAATAAGTCAATTAAAACCGACGAGATACCCATACGTCGTGGAAATTTTCAAGGAGACTCTTTGAGTCCACTATGGTTCTGTTTAGCTATGAACCCATTGTCCTCAATGCTCAATAGAACAGGATACGGATTTATGATAAAAGCCGATAGGAACTATCATACAATCTCCCACCTGCTGTATATGGATGACATATATGCTTCGAACAAGAAGCAATTGGATGATTTGCTGAAAACTGTCAGTAAGTTCTCGGCATATGTTCATATGAAATTCGGGATTGAAAAATGTAAGACCCTGAACATATTATACAGTGCATGAAGGATGGCGAAACATACAAGTATCTAGGATACCAACAAGCCAGATTGCTAGACCAAAAACAATCAAAGGAGAAAATTCGTGCAGAATACAGTCAGCGTCTGGAGACTGTGCTGAAATCAATGTTGAACTCGGGAAATCTATTGAAGGCAATTAACACCTACGCCATTCCAGTGTTCCTTTACTCATTTGGAATAATCAGATGGACTAAGACAGAACTGGATGATATTCAAAGGCAGGCCCGAACGATGCTAACAAAGTACAACAATCATCATCCAAAATCGTCTGTGATACGAACAACTTTGAAGCAGAAAGAAGGAAGACACGGATTAATAGATGTTGTTAATTTACACACCGAACAGATAAAAAATCTCAGAGAATTCTTCTCTGCAAAAGCTCTCACTTCTGACCTCCATAGAGTGGTATCGTTGGCTGATAAGGGATATACACCTCTAAATCTTGCTACCAGAGATGACCTGCTGAATCTACCGTTCCTATCAGATACTGAAAATCAAGAGCAATGGTCAAGAAAGGAACTGCATGGACGAAATCACCATGAGATTAATCAACCTCACATCGGCAAGGAAGCCTCCAACAAATGGTTGATGAAAGGAAAATTATTCTCGAAACAGAAACAGAATGACCATTCAAGACCAATTGATCGCTACAAACAACTACAAAAATTCATTATGAAGGACGGAACAAAAACAGATAAGTGCAGAAAATGCCATATAAGATTGGAGAATATACAGCATATTACGTCCGGCTGCGAACAACTGGCCAATACGGACTATCATCACAGGCATAATCAAGTGTGCAACATTATCAATCAGAAACTTGCACACAAGTACGGGTTTCTCAATACCTTCCAGCCATATTACAAGTATCAACCGGCGCCCGTATTGGAAAATGACTCTATCAGATTATACTATGATAGGTCCGTTATCACTGGCAGAATGGTGAAAAATAATAGGCCAGACATAGTGGTGTATGATAAGACAGCCAGAACAACAATGCTGGTGGATGGCGCCATACCGAATAATAACAACGTGCTGAATAAGTTCCAGGAGAAAAAACCAAATATAAGTCCTTGCTATTCAGATCAAGCAGATATGGTACCTCGATAAAATAGATATTGTTCTTGTCATCGTATCCTCGGCTGGGTAAATACCCAAAACTTTGCATGATAGCCTTAAGAAATTAGAATTGCATAAGAATACCTATATAGAAATGCAAAAGCTGTAATAATACATGTAGGATAGTTAGGAAATTTATGTCAAGTAATACATCCAGCTAATAGCAGAGATAGTGCATAAGTCCACGATAATAAATAATAATAATACTCCAAGCCATGCTATCTTGCATTGGCTTGCAATAGGTAAAAGGTCAAGAGGTAGACCCCGAACCACATGGAGAAGAACAATCGCAGACGATTGTAACAAAACAATTCCACAACTAAGAAGTTGTCCAGGACCGACAGAAAAGGAAGAAATATATAGATACAATTCAATATGATATATACTTATAGTTTATATTGTATATGTAATCAAATTCACCCTAAGTGCCACAAGTGAATAACGAGTTCGATAATAATAATGACACGCTGCTAGGTCTAAATAGAAATAGAAATAAAGTGCGGAATAGCTAAAAATGATTAGTCTTGATAGCTTTTGAATTGTTGTAACTTATGATAAGTAAAATTCTGAATTTTATGCGAATATTAACCAAAGAAATTTTGTTATTTTAGGTTAGGTTAACATTTGAATAATTTCTTCTTCTTTCATCTTATCAATTATACAAAACAAACAACCAATCATTTTAATATTTGTAGCTATCCAGCCATCTACTTTTGCTTTTAACCTCGAATGTTTTCAGTTTATATTATAATATCATAATAATAAAATTTCACTTCGAATATTGATGCTATCTTTATCTTTTTTAGGCATTTTTCATCAACGTTCGACTTCTTTTGTTTCAATTACTTTCCTTTCCGTTTCATTTGTTCCATTCGATCCCAATTGACGATTTGGAGTCATTCAGATAGAAATCTCGTCAAATTTCTAATTCTTGATCTATATTGGTGGAATTTCGATCGGAATAATTTGTAAATTGATTGAATTGATAGATGCATCGCGCTATAGATTTCACCATTGTACGAACTTTCAGATGTAAATATCCACTGTACCGGAACGTTCATCTAATTTGAATTTCTGTGAACTGTCGTCGGCCAGAATTGTTTGTTATTCTCTATGAGCTATGTCATAGATTACTGTGCACATCTATTTCAATATTGGCAATGTTTCGAAATGTAATTTACAACCCAAATATTTTCTCTATTAGAAAAATATGGGAAAATTTCAAATAGATTAATGATTTATTCAGCATCATATATCTTATTATTCATAAATTATTAATTCAAAAATAAGACTGAAACCATTCTGTACTTCATATGACTTTGAAATCATTAATTTGTTGAATTTGTTTGAACTGCAAAAATTATTTAAACTAAGCGTTTCAAAATTCATAACTAATTTCGACGTGAAAACTTGTTTCGGTGGTTATCGGTTGAAATTCGTGTTCTTATCGTACTTGAGCTAATTTTCGATATCTATAGCATAATGAATTAGTTCATTGTGTGATCAATGAGGATGTTTTTTATGCGAGCTTCCCAGAAATGAGCGAATATGTTACACCACATGAGTGGGTGCCTGGGAAGAATTGAGGAGTATGTTTACTCGCTTCTTGAAGAGGGCCAAATTGTAGGATGTTGGGGAGATGTTGGACGGAAGCGAGTTCCATAGCTTACCGGCCCTGTAAACGTAGGAATTCTTACAGAGAAAGGTTCGAGGGATCGAAAATTTACCGTCATATGATGAGAACTCCTTGCCAGCCTAGTGTTGCGGCAAAACATGAGTTTTCCCGGAACAAGGTCTTTCAGCTCCTTGATGCATCTTCCGTGGAAGTATCCGTAAAACAGAGAAAGGTCACTATCCAACATCCGCAAAGAGTGTTTGGCTCAGATCCCCATACATGGGAACAATATTCCAAAGCTGGTCGAATCTGCGCCTTATATAGAAGCAACAGCTGAGATGACGTGAAGTATCGCTTGGCTCCGAAAAGAAAACTAAGTTTTGCTGATGCCGACTTAGCTATTGCTGATACATGTTCATGCCAGCAAAACCCGGAGTTAACCATTTTTCCGAGAAGGTGCATCGAATCTTTGGATGCAATTTGTTGGCCTTGCATCATTAGAGGAGGTTCTCCAGCGGGGACCTTTCCAATAAACGTATTGCTCACCAGGTTCAACTGACCCCACTCAGATATCAGTCAGTCGGAGTTTATTTTTTTGTTGACATCTCCTTCGCAGCTGTAATCGGCCGCAGACTACTGTAAGACGAAACCAGTGTACAAAACCGAAGATCTTCTTCTCTGTTTATGACAGAAGATCGTTTATCTGCAACAGAATCAAGGTTGGTGACAGAATGGATCCCTGAGGTACTCTTGCTTTCAGCTGGAAACAATCAGATGTCGACCGTCGACCACAACTTGTATGGATCTATTCAAAAGAAAGCTACTTATCTAACCCCGAAATTCTTCGGAAAGTCCATATGCAGCAAGTTTATTCAACAAGGCTGCATGCCAAACCCTATCGAAGGCTTTATAGACTACAGGCCTATGTTGAAAAAATTATGGGTCATTTGAACCACCAGGTGACCTATCTAGAACGATATAAGAGCATAAAATAATTAGATTCAGCACTAAGCCGTCACTTGTAAGCGGTCCAACTAAGTGAAGGTGAGAATTCGAAAGTACAGGTAGAGTGAGTACATTTTGGTCACATATTTTTGTACGGCATTCTTACCACCGATAGATCCATTAAAAATAATAAGAAAACGCACAGTGCCTTAAAAAAATGGTGCGCCACAAAGTCGGTATAGTTTTTTATCTTCCGACAATTACCGGGGTAAATTTGGTCATTTGATTTTGTACGGCACCTGTGTCATACTATTTCAAAACTGCTTCTAATCCATTACTCCGCAACGCCGTACAAAAATCATGCGACAAGGGGAAAAAATCGAGGGTTTCAATCCCCTCTCTTTCTGTAGTCCAGGGGGTGAATTGACACGACATGAAATAAATTTATTTTGAAAGTATTTTATGCATAGATAATATTTTTTCATGTGCCGTACATGCTCGTTGTTCCAAAGGGGAAAAAACTGAAAAAGAAAAATTCTATATAACGAAATGTAAGGTAAAATTTTTTCATACGGCATTTAGATAGTTTATTTGTACTAATTTTCATAGTCTTTTCGTGATTCTAGGTTCCTAGTTAGAAACTATGTTAAATATGGGTTTGTATACTATCGACTTATACCAAAATATAGACATGTTGTCACTGATAATTCCAAAATACAACATATATTTGAGAAGTACTCATGACACTGAAGTTAGCAGACACCAGTAAAATTTAAGCTTTTATTTCAGAAATGATTAAGTGGAAAACAATTTTTTTTAAATTTGTACTTACAGTTTTTGAATATGTAGATGTGCAATTTTTTTAAATTTTTAAAATAATTTTTCAATTAAAAAAATCAGAAAAATGGTTACATGACTAATAATTTCAGCAACTGATTCCTATGCTAAATAATTGAAATAAAACCATATTCTTTATTATCGTCATTAAATTTATCGAATTTTTCTAAAAATTACCATTTTTTTATTATTATCATTAAATATATCGAATTTTTCTAAAAAGTAGTTGTTTTATTTATTCACATCATTACAATGAAACAAATCAATTATATATGTATGTATCAATAATGTTTGAAGTATATTTTGACAGTTTCAATTCTTGGACATAATATACACACAGTTTCAGTTCAGTTAGACGTCATAGTGATTTAATCATATTATCAATTGTTCTCTTCAAAAATATGTTAATACCGTACTATATCAGATGGCCATAAGATACCCTTAAAATTGTAGCGTCACTTTTATAAGCCTAAAAGATATGGTCTGATTAAAAATGTACGGCATCATTTTTCCTAATTTATCTATGTTAATACTATTTAAAACAAAAGATAAAATGTAGAAAATTGCTATATTTCATTAATCTATGATATTTAAACTTTTAAAATAATTTGCAAAATTTCAGTTTTGCATTCTTCTATAATTTTTTAGAACGGTTTCTTTTGAACGGCAGTGCTATATAACAATTGTATTTTCAAATATCATGTTAAAAAAAGTTCTCGTATAGGATCAAATGATTTTATAGCTCTATTAATCAAGGAAGCCATGAAATTAAGATAATTATTGATATACATTCAAATGAACAATCATTTTTTGACGGCATTATTTTTAATAATACTTTTGAGTGCTAGATAATGTTTTGGAACCGAACCCGTATTTTTTCAAATCACCCCCTGGACTACGCAAAGAGAAGAGATTGCAACCCTCGATTTTTCCCTTGTTGCATGATTTTTGTACGGCGTTGCGGAATAATGGATTAAAAGCAGTATTGAAATAGTATGAAACAGATGCCGTACAAAATCAAATTACCAAACTTACCCCGGTAATTGTCGGAAAATAAAAAAAAAATCCGACTTTGTGGCGCACCATTCTTTTACGGCAATGTGCGTTTTCTTATTATTTTTAATGGATCTATGGATGGTAAGAATGCCGTACAAAAATATGTGACCAAAATGTACTTACTCTACCTGTACTTTCGAATTCTCACCTGCACTCAGTTGGACAGCTTATAAGTGACGTCATAGTGCTGATTCTTATTATTTTATGCTCTTATATCGTTCTAGATAGGTCTCCTGGTGGTTCAAATGACCCAAATGATCTCTATTAGAGATGTCGTGGACTATTGCTCTAGATTCCCCATGCTTTTCCATCGTTGATGTACAAACATGAATGACGTAGGTGAGCAGATCATCTGTCGATCTTTACCTGCGAAAACCATACTGACGGTCGTAAATAATTCCCTGCAACTCAAGATATTTGATGAGTTCATTATTAATGACTCTCTCCATCACTTTGGACATAATGAAAAGAAGTGCAACAGGGCGATAGTTTTAGGGTAAGGATTTTTTTCCTTTTTTTTAGGATAGGTTGAATACTCGCTATATTCCAGCTGCTCGGAAAAGTCAGGCTTTCATAAGAAATCTGAAACAGACGGTTAAGAATCGGTTCCACTTCGGGAGCACACTTTCTGAGGACGATTGGCGGTATTTCGTCTAGACCAACTGCCTTCTTTCAGTTCGGCTGCTCGAGAGCCCATCTCACAGTGCGGACTCTGAACTTGATTTCTACCATGAAAGAATTTGTAGGTGGAATGTTCGGTGGTATTGCGTTAGATGAATCAAGCTTAGAATTCTTTGAGAACAATAGAGCAAAGAGATCGACTTTCTCTTTTGGAGATGATGCTGTACTTCCGTCTTCTCTAACAAGAGGCGGAAACGCAGATTTTCAGAAATTGGCACTGACATTCTTCACCATAGACCAGAATTGTATAGTCCCGCTTGCCTGTTAAAGGAGTTTACTAGTTACCTCTTCGTTGAAATTGGACTTTGCTCTTGTAGTTGTCAGGTTATATACGTTCAGTATTCGTGCGAAGGTTGGTCTTATTTCCTTGTTTGATTTATCTTCCATGACTTGTAAACTCTGTTTTTTCACAGTCTATATTGAACCATGGCTTTTGTGCTGTTGTTCTTTTCATGGAATGAGGATTGTAGAGATCCATTCCTGCATGAATGATGTCTGTAACAGATTCAGTGCACACGTTGATGTCAGGATCTGAAAGGCAAACATCACTGAATGGGAATCACGAAAAGAATTCACGCAACTCATCCAAATTAGCACGGTTATAGTGCCAAATGTGTGTGGGTGGTTTAGGTTCTTGGTTTAGCGGCAGCACAGTGGATCCAGTAGTAGATATAAGGTTGTGGTCTGAGTTGACAAGCGGTGCTGAGACTTCCACTGCAAAATCATCTGGATCTGAAATCAAAAAGAGTTCCAAGGTGTTCGGGAAGTCGTTTGGGTGATCAGATATTCTTGTCGGTTCGTCGACTAGCTGCGTTAGATTATGGCTGATTGCGAAAATTTCAGCCTGTCTTCCCGCTTCATCTGTTCTATTGGAGTGGCGGAGCCAGTTGGTGTTGTGAACGTTGATGTCACCCAGTACAATGACCTCAGCTGCCAGATGATGTGTCTGAATACAATCCACCTTATCACTGAAACGGTCTAGGTAAGTGAATATCGTTTGGCGAGCGATATATACAGCATAAGAACAGTGTTTTATCCTGCAAACAGATTTAAAACCACGCAAGGTCGAAAGAATCATACCTCATCGTGTCTTATCTCTGGTATGCAACATCCGATCTGGCGAAAACAAAGAGGCCCACTTTGAACCTAATTCTCGTATGTAACTTATGCCCATTAAAATGGAAATACGTTGTGTCGGTTGTTTGACTTATTTGGGTTTCGGTTAAGGCCAGCACATAGGGTTGTGCGTTTTGCAGATGCAGTTATTAAAAACACAAAGGATTGGAAATCTCCAGGTGTTGATGGTATTCTTAACTTGTGTTACAAAAAATTCTCTTGCATTCACGAAAAATTGGCTAAATGTTATAATCAAGAACCCCTTTATTTTCTACACAAGAAATTACTTATTTCAAACCGAAAGGTGCTCATACCATTGATCTGTCTCAATTACACTAATTACATGGTTTCCAACAATATATGTATATATCTATACACATTTAGAGAATTATAATATTATTTCCGAACAAACAAAATAATGTCGGACAATGCACCTTGGTACTAAACAGCAACTTGTAACAAACGTTGCTCTGAATCGAGCTCATACAAAGAAAAGAAATATTCATACACTACAGCTTTCACTGATTACCCAAAGGCTTTCAATCTAACCTAATGCATGGCTTCAAAGAACTCGGAAATTAATAAAATTGATAAGGCACTTCGTCTTTTTCTCAAATTTGTCATGAAAATGTGGAAAATCAATCTTCATTTGAATATTCTTAATCGTACGTTAACATCCGAAGTCATTCCAATCAGAAGATGCATTTTTCGAAGATATTTTTTGAGTCTTAACGTTTAGTTTCTACGTTAATTAATTAACTAATTAATTAAATCCTACTAATATCTACTTTGAATTGAAGCGTTTATCAGCTGAATTGAAGTTAACTCATTCAATTTATTTGGACGATATCGAATTATATGCTGGAATCATTTAAAAAGTCTACTTGAGATAACTTATGAAAATCTTTATATTGAAAAACGAAAGATCATCTCTGCTTAAATAGAGATGTCCAATATTGAAATTGAGCCAATTTATCGAGGAGATACATATAAATATCTAGGATTTGTTCAAGAAAGGACAATCAACCATAGTACCACAAAAGAAAATATCATAAGTGTATATTATAATAGATTGAGAATTATAATCACGAATCATTTAATTAGCAAAAATCAATTCGGGGCTCTCAATTTCTTTTTGAATTTCAATTTCTATTCTAGCGTCCTTTTTTGGAATTATCACATGATCTAAAATAAATCTAAATGTAAAAATGTAAAACAAGGGAAATGCTTCGTTACTTCATGAGCACCACTCAAACTCAGCAATTCAGAGAATTACACTACCTAGACATCTTGGAGGTCGTGGAATGACTAATTTAAATATTCTTCATAGTAAACAGTTTTTTCTTCTACGTTCTCATTTGCGATGTTGCTTCAGATTAAAATTTTACATCTCTGAATTTTATAATGCAACATGTTGATTTTGGTATATTGGATAAACAATTTCAAAAAGAAAGTAGAATGCAGAAGAATTACACGGAAAGCACCTTAAAGAATTAGAAAATGATTATATTGATGAAATCGCTTTCAATAGATGGTTAGAATCTGGAGAATTGTTTGCGAAACAGAATGCTTGACAATAGTAATCCGAGATCCATCAGATTGTTTTCACCAGAAATTATACATCATCAACCAAAATTTAGATGATTCTTGCCGTAGATTTTTTCTTCTTCAGAAACAGTTTTTCATATATGCTCTTGCTCAATATTCACCTTAACAGATTATTAAGAAAGACATAAAGTCGTTGCTTATATTATTCGTTTTCATTTAGCAATAAAATATGACCTCATCCCTAAGACAAAGAAATATATGAACCTACATTATTTGTGAAAACGGCAAATATAAACTTTTTTGATGAAACTATTCTAAACAACAGAGCTGTAATATACAATAGACCAGAGATCATTTTTACCAATCAACAAAATCGAATAACATAGATAATTGATATTACCATACCCGATACACATTATATACAAAATAAATACAAGGAAAAAGTTTCTGAATATGCGATGCTAGCTGACGAAATAAAAAATGTGGAAAATGATAAAAATTTTTATTCTAGCGATTATTATTTCAACAACTGGAGTTATTCCTAGGAACCTTCCAGATTCTAGATCTGACGAAGAATTTATTTAAACAATTCCAGAAAATAAAGATCATCAAATCTTGTAATACTCTTCGTAGGTTTCTTTCCGAAAGATATAATGAGATAGTCATGGGTTTCTCTTTAGTTATTACTAATCTTATTTCATATTTCATTCATTTGTATGTATATTGTATGTGATAAGTCATATAATTCTCTGAAAATTTTATCATTTATATTCTAGGCACTATTCGATTCGAGTATTATCACTTCACATGAAGAAACAATGTTATAGCCATCAGTTTTACTAGGTTAAGGTTCGTACACTGGATTTTTCCGGGGTGAGAACCTCTGACACTACTCGTTGGTACATTGAAATCATTGTCTGATAATGCTATAGTTTGTGTATATTGTTATCCTAATATATAATCATTCCAGGATATGTTTTGATGGTGGTAATAATACCGTGTGGTGGATTTATATTCTTTCATGAAATCACTTTGATTATAGAACACATATATGAGCAACTCGTCCCGTAAATGATAAAGTATTCAAAATTATGAAAGAATTTCATTAAATTTCTACATGGATATTTGAACAGTTGTTCTTTATTTTGTCATTAATACGGATGCTTTCCAAAAATAACGAAATGTCTCAAAAAGTAATCAACCCAAAAAATGATTATTAATTATTCACGATATCAGAATTTTCCTTACAGATATTTTCTTTTCCAAGCTCAATGGAAGGTTAGGTTAGTCGACGTAAACTTTCGATCTAACAAAACCCCCTAGGAAAAAGTTCATAGAAGTTGAATCAGGATTTTGTGAATGCCACTTGTATATTTGAATAAGATACGTTACTGCAACAGATCAGCTTGAATTTCATATGCAGTTGGTAACTTACCGTTTGGTCGAATTGTTCTCTGTAGCTTTCTTCAGTATCAAATGAAACATCTGCAAAGTGATTTGTGTCGTTTCTGTTGTCCAAATAACCGCCCATCATTGCTGCAGCATCCACTCCAAGGCTACTAGTGAAAAGAATGGTAGGTACCGACACTAGTATTTTGATTATTGTAAGGACTATGTACTTCAGCTCCATACTCCTGAAATGAAACATTCTCTTTCAAAATTTGATGGAAAAATTATAGTCTCCTAAAATATAAATCCGTTCCGCTGTTTTGGTTAACCCTCAAATGCTTACAGCTGCCAATCGCCATTATTTTTTTGTTAAAAATTTATTATTTTTGATTAAAAAACGCCTTGACAGCTTTACGATTTTGAACGCATCATAATATGTGGTCATAGATCATAGACTCTCAGAAAAAAAAACAATCTTGAAATTTGGCGGTAGTTTATCTGTCATATGTCATCACAATTGAGTAAGTGTAAATGTTTCTGCATTGGAGTGTTTTGTTTTGCATTTTATATCAAATTAACTATTCTTCAAAGTTTCGAAAAATAGTTATTCAGTGTTTTTCTTCGAATTATTTCGTATAATTTCATGTATTGTTTGTTTTTTTTAATGTTGCCAAATGGCCACATTATGCGTTTGCCGTATAGTGCATGTATGAAAATGGTAGGAATAGTTATGTGGTGCTGGTTCGGCTTTATCTTTTTGTTTTTGCTTCTTAGCATGACACGAAGGCTGTCCATAGAGAAATCGAAGATATGCTCATGGCTTTAGAAATAGGTGAAGTCTATGAAGATGAACAAGATATATGTGATGAAAATGATATCGAATATTATCGAAATATACAAGATATTTTAGCTGATTTGGATAATGAACCTTCCGAAAATAAAGAAGTCGACGAAGATCTTCTTTTTGTATCTGACGAAGCTGCTGAGGCCACGCCTGTGGAACCTCAAGGATTTTCGCCCACTCCATCAGTACCGGATTGCTTGGAATTGCAGCTTGGAGATCACGTAGCAGAGAACTAATTTGGGAGAAACGCAATTTGCCATGGAATGAAGATTGCATTGCCTTCTTCACGCCGGTCTTTCATTATACCAGTGTTAGATCATACTGTTCAAAATAGGGCTTTACTCAAATTATGCAAACCATGGTGGTAAACAGATTTGAAAAAATAAGATCTGTAATCCATTTCAACGACAACTCATAGCATAAACCTATAAATCATGCTTAGCATGATCGTCTCCTTTGGTGGGCCATCTAGACTCATCGTTTGTAGATATTGCTCCATTTCAGCACAGGCTCTCGTAAGATGAACAAATGTGTGCTTCCAAAGTGAAATATCTTCCAGATAAGCCAGACAAATGGGGCGTCAAGTTAGTTGTTCCGTGATCTCTGTCTGGGTATGCACACAATTTTGAAATTTACTCTGGCAGGCAAGATTTTGCTCAAGCTCCAGGTAGACCAGATTTGGGAGTGGTAGGAAACACGGTCATAAGATTGTGTCGTTTAGTCCCTCGCGTGTAAACCACATAATTCACTTCGACAACTTTTACACCTCAATTCATTAGCTGCACTCCCTTGATAGTCAGGGTATTTATGCTCTGGGTACTATCCAAAGTAATCGGCTCGATGAGAATTGTAAACTGCCAGCTCAGAAGGACTTCATGAAAGATTCTGTACCTCGGTGATCAAATGAAGGAGAAGTGGCAGATTATGAAGGTGTAGACATATCTGTAACGAGCTGAAAAGACAACCAACTAGTAACATTGACATCTACATAAGTAGGAGCGGAACCAGCCGAGATAGTCAATAGATACGACAAGAAACAGAAGAAAGTAATTACTATACCTTGCCCCAAAATTATCAAGGACTTTAATGCCCTATGGGGGACCTAGTCCTAATGGAAAGCTTTTTGAGAAGATAAAGGATTAGAATAAAGAGCAGAAAATGGTAAATTAGAATTTTCTATCATTTGATTGCCATTGCGGTCATAAACTCATGGGTTTTATATAAAATATATAATAATAGCAATCAATCTAAAAAGATGACTTTAGAGCTGAGTTAGCAGAGGCTTTATGCAAGTATAAAAAAAGTGAAGAAGACCATCTAGCAGCAATATTGAAAGAGAATTAGAAGCGAAAAAACCTCGTCGTAAACCAGTGAATCCTGCGCCCATAAAAGATGTAAGAACGGATGGTGTTGACCATAACGAGAGAAGATGTGAATAGAAAAATAAATGCAGACTCCCTGATTGTAAGGGATTTTCCCGCGCCGAGTGCACAAAGTGTCTTGCCACTCTTTGCCATACAAAAGAAAAAAATGGTTTTGATTCATTCCACTCTTAAATTTCATCATTTAATGCATGATGTAACATGTAACCGAACGGCAACATATAGTTTTTCTTCAATAAAATCTTTATTTTTTACTTGAGATTTTTTTATTATGTTTCCTAGTATATATCGGCAAATATCTACACCAAACTAGTTTTCTTTTTACAAATTTGAAAATCATGCATTGAAGGGTTAAAATCTCTCAGGAGAAATATCTGCTAGCCTTTGATCTCGAATATCTTCTAAAGTATGCGTCGTAGAAAAATTAGAACAAACTTTTAAAAAATACATTGGCGTAGAAGCTTGGCAAGAAAAAAGGTCGCTCAAGAGGTTGATACGACATTGGTTTTATGTTGCAAAAATATCGCCTCCGCCAAATTTGAACTAAGTTAGTACTACAAAGGATTTCAAAGTTATGACAATTTTTCCTTTCGAAAGTTCAAACTTTGATACCCTGTATATGGAATTTTGTTTTTGTTTCGGAAATCACCTCAAACTTTAGTTCTCTATCTACCTATGAAGTATGGCAGATTAAAGCGGAAACCTATCGAATCGTCTCTACAAGCTATTTGTTCTTATCAAAATCGGACCACTCGATGCTACGAACGCGGCGTTGTCTTGTTACTCAGTATGGCTAGATAGTAGAAACGGCTATGCCTAGGCTCTTAAACTGTCGGCTTATGGTATTCACGGCCATGGTCATAGGAGGTAAATGGTTGTTAAAAAAACTCAAAGAAATAGTTTGTATCAAGAATGATACGAAAATTTATCTGCCTCAGAAATCCCAAGGGAAGATAAGAAATATTTGTTTTGTCTGTTATTAACGATTTGATTATAATAATGATGTCTGCCAAATAAAATGAAGATAAGATCGAAAAAAAAGTCAGTGCATCGATATTTACAAGAATCTTAGAGCACTATCTCTACATAGTAATAAATTGAACCCGCCTCTATCAAGAAAACGTATATTGAAACAAAATTAATTACTTTTCTTTTCAATCCAGTTCAGAAAACACCTTCATCCATATGCAAATATAAATGTTAGTTCCAAATTCCATTTGAATTTAATTTCTCGTCCCTACTATGTTAGTAGTTGATTCGGCTTGATTTCCATATTAATTTTTCAGTTTGATCTACTGATAAATGATCGAGTCGATAATCGATTTCAGTGTTCCATAGTAACTTATTTTTAGTACGTTATTCTAAACCTTCAACTTGAACTTTTCATGCATTAATAATGACGTCATTGTAGGTGCTGTTTTATTCATATTCATTTTATTAAAGCTCAATGAAATTGGTGTGAAATTTAAAGAATCATCAAAAGGAATGTATTCATAATAATTCGAATAACAATAAGGATAAGCGTATATTTGAGTGAATTGATCTGAGAATATAGTTAGAAACTGATAAAGTGTTCGATTACTCTTTTCTTATCGTTGAATCACAAATATCACAAATTTATTGGCAGCCTTATTACCTCAAACGTCAAGCACAATTATCGACTATTAGAAGACAGAATGTCAGTAAAAAAATCTGTGATTATTCGAGGAACACTACGAATAATTTAATTGTGCCTCAAGAACCGAGTATAGTGTTTTTGATGCCTATTTTAATGAGGTTATGTAAATTATTTTTATGTAGGCTGAGATAATAGTAACAAGTCAAATAAACTAGAAATTATTATATTCCTGTAATCACTAATCAAATCTAACACTAACCCAAACTAACTCATTGAAACAATATTGAAGAAATTTCTCTTCATTTCTATTTTAGAATGAAAATGTAGAACTAAGGCTCGTACAAAATTTTATGACATACAAGGAGCGGCAACGAAAATATAGCTGCAAAGATCATCATTCTTAGACAGAACGAAAAAATAGATATAAAGGAAATTTTAAATTCGATGACAATCTGACAAGTCACCGAATAGTAAGGTATTTCAGTTCACAATGAAATTCAGAAATAAGCAGAAAGGAGGAAAGCAGGAAAGGGTTCATTTATCTGCACTTGGTGGTCACTTAAACATTCTCCCTTAAATAGGTGCTCATCGAAATTAATAAACTCAATAACTCTGTAAAAACCCACATTACTCCACCCTCAATAGCCTACTAGATACTAATTTCTCTCCATCTAACATCTAAGATAGCAATTGTCATCTGTTAGTTTATAGTAGATATGATCTTGAAAATAAACTAGAAGGAGCCCAGGCAAAGCAAATAGGTAAAGTAGTTGATAGTTGTTTCTAAGAAACTATAACAGATGACGTTACCAGTTGGAGCCGCGTGGGCTGATGATCTGTCTGACAATGGCATGACAGTTGATTGAAAATAACAGAAGTCGTAGTGATAATAAAATTGTTTTGAGCCTTTTCATGGTAATTTTCGATCAGGTTTGAACTCATTTAATTTGTTTTTACTGTAAGCTAAGCGATGAACAATTTAGTTGTGAAGATCAACGATGTCTTCAAGTATTATTTATGATATTAATAATACTTTGAGTCGGTATTAAAATCTTAGCAAAATAGGTTAGGTTAGGTATGTTTACGAAAACGCGTTTTGAGCAAAACTAAGATGAGTTACCCTCTTAATATAATATTTTCATGTAACGTTTTCCTTTTCTTTGCAATATGGTGTCTAAGTATAAAAGAAAACACCAATCAAGCTTCTTGATCGAAAGGTTCCTTGCAAGAATCTATACACGAAATAAGAAAAAAACTATCAATTCAGCACCTAATGATGGTATACCCTATTTGTGAAATAAAGTACACCATATTTGTACACACGCCAGAAATCTGGCAGTTCAAAACGAAGTGTTGAGTATCAAGGGTAAGAAGTAATTTGGAAGTGCTGGACAAGGATAGTTTACAACAGTTATATGCTGATTTTATACAGCTGGTACATTAATTCATTCTTCATTTTTTCCCGAAATAGAAAGCAGGAAAGGCTGTTGGATGATTCACCACCTGGTTCCAAACTACGGTGAGTGATAATGGATGGTTAATTGGACCAGCTTTTTCAAATTGGCTTCAATTTTTCGTTTACAAAACTCGGCGGACTAAAGGCAAGAATATATTGTAACGTCTTAATAACCATGAATCCCATAAAGTCTATACGGATTTGGTATATGCAATAAAGAAATAATGTCATATTTGTATCCTTTGCACCAACAACCGACCGTATACAGCTTCAACCTCCTAGTGGACCTTACATAAATGGTGCTTCTGTATACAATGCAATTCAAGACTCTCAAAACCCGCAATTCGACCGCACAAGACTTATGTATTTGGTTATACGGACGGTTCGACCATTGAATGCCGAAACAAATGCTCCTCAAAAACGTGGCACATAGAAATTAATCGAATACCAACCATTTCAACATATCGAGATAAATTGAATCACTTACTTTACTAGATGCAACACATGTACCTGAAGTTACACCAACACCCGCCATAGTAAATGATTGGTCTGTTTATGTTGAAATGATTACTCCATCATATTTAGAATAAGGTATTGATTCACAGCCTAATACATATGATGCTCCACCATGTTATAATTCTATGAAAGAACATTACCGGAAAGTTAAAACGACCACTCAATTGCCTGATATACAAGGAATGGGTAATTTATCTTCACCAACCGAAATATTTTCGCCATAGTAATCACGACTTATACCAACAATGGCTACTGAAAAACTAACAGAAACAGGAATGCCAATAGTCAATGTTAGCCTAGATATCGGAATTAGATGCTCATAAGATGAAAAAAAGGAGAAGAACTCAAGAACTTGAAAAAGAAAATTATTAAGAAGAGAGAAAGTATTGAAAGAAGGAAAAGACTGGACTCAGTGCTCGGAGTGTTGTCGTTGAGCTCTTGAAAATTGTACGTTATATGATGTGCAAGCGCTTTTTCTAAGTGTCGAAACCTGTCTTGTTGTAGAAATAAATTACTGAGAGTTGACAAAATTGTTTTGTTTGATTTTATAATTTTGTATGAGTCTATTTTCACTCTAGAAAACCTTGAAAGTGTCAATCCCTAATAAGAGAAAAAGTTTGGGAAGTACACAGCTACAGAGGAGGTACTTTGGAGGTCAATGAATGGAATCTCTATCAATCACAGAACTGATCTATATCGATTAACTTTTACGTTAATCTAATTCCTTAACCCTCTGTGCTATATTATTTTTCAACTAATTATTTGTTATTATTAATCAAATATGGTCCTTAAAATTTTATGAAATCTTCAAGAGGTATCATTAGATTTCAAATATATCAAAATAAGATAGTTTTAAATGTTAGAAATTAAATAATTAGATACATTTGTAAAGTTATTTGTTTCATTTATGAAAAAAATCTTAGTGAATGGAAAGAAAGAAAAAGGAATGTACAGGGTGCACCGATTTCGACGTTTAAGTACTGCAGTTATGTGAAATACTGTGAATAGAGAAAAATTCAAGACGTATGATTTTTTCACGAGTATATCAAAATGAGATTTATCTTAGTTGCACTGCTTATTTCGGGGATTTTCACCTTGATGGAAGGGCTCAGTAACCTTCAATGTCCAGGGAGTGAAGTCGGCGGTAGCGTAGCTATTGGTAGGGTCACCCATGCCGGCAAGATCTCAAAGTGACAAAGGCGAAGCTAAGAAAATCCAAACATGGTAGCGTCTGATCCAGAATGGACGGCTGCAAACAGCGTCTGTACCAAAAATGGGCGGCTGAATATTCAACTCACCAACCCGCATGGCCAGCGTGGTGTTTCAAGGTCAAATAAACCCCTTAAATAATGGATATGACGAATTTAAAAACAACTGAAAATGTACCCCAGGTGGGTAGAACAAATGTCGAATCCCACACCTTAGGAAAGGTTTGCCTCAAGGATTCTGGTGGAGGCAAAATTTCGCTCATATACAAATCCTTATTCATATCAGCATATAACGCAAGAACTTTATCAACAAACGATAAAATGATGGAACTGGAAGAAGAGCTCAAAAACATAAAATGGGTTATAATAGGTCTGAGCGAAGTCCGTAGAACAGGAGAAAGCCAGGCCACACTTACTTCAGGAAACTTCCTCAGCTATGTGGGCGAGGAGAATTCAATAAGAGAAATAGGTATTCTTGTTCATAAGAGGCACGTGAATCAGATAAGAGAAGTTGAAATAATAAGTCCAAGAGTCATGTACTTGGTGCTCCAATTGAATCAAAAATTACTGCCTTACTATAGTTCAAGTCTATGCACCAACAAGCAATCACAGTGACGAAGAACTAGAACTCTTTTACGAAGATGTTTCCAGGGCAATACAAGAGGGAAGATCGAAGTACATGTTTTTAACTGGAGACTTTAATGCTAAGGTGAGTAGCAGACTGGATGAGAATGAATTTGCTGTAGGACCGCATGGTTTGGGAGATCAAAATGACAGGGGAAACCTTCTGATCGATTTCGTACATCAACATAGATTATGTATAATGAATACATTTTTCGAAAAACATCGGAATAGAAAATGGACTTGGTCAAGTCCCGATGGCAGAACCAAGAACGCGATAGATTTCATAATCTGTTATCGAAAAGACGTAAGTGTTCTGAACAGATTCTCAACAGGGAGTGACCATTGCTCCGTAAGGGCAAAAGTCAAGATAAACCTGAAGAAGGAGCGGCATGATATGATTTTTCATAAAAAAACAATAGATGGAAAACTCCTGCGAGCGTGGATGAGTACGAAAATGAAATAGATAATACTCTCGAATATAACGAGAATATGTCAGTAAATATCTTGTTTGAAAACATAAAGAACACCATTACAGATGCCAAAGGGAAACATTGCCACAAGCTAAATGAAAATCAGAAATTGAATCAAAGAACAAAACTCCTTATGAGGAAACGAAAAAAAATGTCAGACAAAACCGCTGAAGAATACAGAAAATTCAGAAGGGAGAAAAACCAGGAAGAAATCAAAACTGTCATTGGAAATAATAAAAGCCTCAAAGTTCTAAGAAGACGAACCGAAATCGGAAGAAAGGAAATACATAAGGTCGAAAATAAACATGGTAACATTATAACAGACAAAAAGCAGATACTACAAACTATAGGAGACTTCTATCAAGAACTGTATATGTATAAAGATCGCAATATAGAAATCCAAAATCCAAATGTTCTAAAAGTTTTGAACCAAGGCTTGGGAGAAATTCCTGAGATAATGGAAGATGAAATTCTATCAGCCCTTAAAGAAATGAAAGATGACAAAGCTACGGGAGAAGATGGTTTAGAGATAGAGGCCATCAAATATGGTGGAGAGGAAATCATCAAAGCCCTAAAGGTACTACTGAATAAATGCCTTATAGAGAGTATAACACCATCGAAATGGAACAATGCCACCATCGTGATCTAAAAAATGAGATGTTACTCGCCAACTATAGACCTATTAGCCTTCTTAGTCATATTTATAAACTTTTCACGAAGATCCTAACAAAATGATTAACTAACAAGTTTGATTTCTTTCTCACGAAAGAACAGGCAGGTTTTCTCTCAGGATATCGGACAAATGACCATGTTCTCACCTTGACGATTCTCATTGAAAAATGTATAGAATACAACAAACCCATAATGCTCATCTTCGTTGATTTCGAAAAAGCCTTCGACTCAATAAACCAGGGAAAACTTTTAGGAACGATTGCCGAGTGCCGCATCGATCACCGATATTCTACAATAATCTAATACATATATGAAAATGCTTCAGCAACCCCTATGTACGGATAAGTTCAGAATTGAGAGAGGGGTCAGACAGGGAGATACGTTATCACCCAAACTATTCGTAGCATTACTGCAGAGCATGCTGAACAAAATTAACTGGGAAAATACAGGACTCAATATCTATGGCGAGAAAATTAACCACCTCTGCTTCGCCGATGACATTATCCTGATAGCAGATAATGTAAAAGAAGGGAAAACTATGCTTCAACTATTACAGGAGGCCTCGAGTGAGTTCGGCCTAAAAAACAACATGATGAAAACCAAGTATATGACAAATCTTGTTCTAAATGACTCATTGACAATAAGTGACACAAATACGGAGCATGTATACAAGTACTTGGGACATGAGAACGGTATCAAGCGGGATAATCAAACTCACGAAATTAGTGAAGAATAGGTCTGATTTGGGCAGCTTTCGGAAATTTGCGGCACATACTCAAATCCGATATTCCTGTGTGTCTGAGGAGGAAGGTTTTCGATCAGTGTGTTCTTCCTGTTCTGACATATGGAGCGGAAACACTTACGTTGACAAGAAGAAACAACAGCATAATACAAGTGATGCAAAGGAGAATGAGGGATAAAAACATTGACAGGAATGATATCAGAATAATAACATATCTCTATTTTAACCAGACTGCCAAAGTTTATGTGCAAAATGAACTTTCAGAAGAGATAAAAATAAAACGTGGAGTAAGAAAAGGATGCGTGCTTTCACCATTACTCTTCAATTTGTATTCAGAAGATATAGTGCAATAAGAACTGCAAAATCAAAAAACAACGGCAGTGAAAGTTAATGGGAAGGTTATAAACAACATTAGATACGCGGATGACAAAGTACTAATAGCAGAAACCCTGGAAGAACTATAAAGGCTAATAGATCTAGTAGTACAGATCAGCGAAGAAAGGGGGTTCACACTTAACACCAAAAAGACTAAATTTATGACAATCATAAAACATCAACAGCAGCGACAAACATTATGCATCAAAAGGGGGGCCAGTGGAGAAAGTCTGCAAATACAAGTATTTGGGGACAATTGTAAATGACAATAATTATTATTCACAAGAAATAAGATCAAGAATCGGAAAGGCTAGATCAGTGTTCAATAAAATGAGGAATGCATTAACCAGAACAGATCTTAGTCTACATCTCAAAATCAGAATGCTTAAATGCTACGCATTCCAGTACTATTATATGGAATGGAAGCCTGGACGCTTAAGAAGTGCGACACTGACCGGCTGGAAGCATTCGAGATGTGGGCATATCGAAGAATCCTCAGAATAAACTGGGTGAGCAAAACAACGAACAAGTAGGTATTGAGAAGAATGGGAAAGGAGAAAGAAATAATCAACACAATTAAAATCAGAAAGTTGCAATATCTGGGTTACGTGATGAGAGGAGAAAGATATACACTGTTGCAAACTATCATACAGGGAAAAAAAAGTATAGGAAGAAGACGCATCTCCTGGTTGAACAACCTAAGACAGTGGTACAACAGTAGCTCTGTTGATTTGTTCAGATCCGCAACTTCAAAGATAAAAATCGCCATGATGATAGCCAACCTTCTTAAAGGAGACGGCTTCTCCATTTGAAATGGAACTGGGCAAGACATGTTGGCAGAATGCAGGATGGTCGATGGACTAAAAAACTTGTTGAGTGGAGACCAAGAAACGAGGCCCACAGAAACCAAGAAAGACCGCATATCCGATGGGCTGATGATATAAAGAGACTGGTCGGGAACTGGATTCAGAAGGCCAAAGACAGAGAAAGATGGATTTAATTAAGGGAGGCTTTTTTTCAGCAGTGGACAGTATGAGTTAATAATGATGATGAAGATTCTTTCCTTAATTTATTGATCATACTATCATGAGGTTATCGCCCCTCAAATAAAAGATTAAAATAACCAACTGCTGCTGGATGATAGCATCGATATTACAAACGGCATTCTATTCACACAATAGTTGTAATTTTATGAAAAACATTAAATAGTTTTTCTAAATTGTCATTGCAAGAATCAATTTTCGAACTATCATAATGAGTGCACAGAACATACTGTCATTCCGTATAAATTCTGTGAATGGACATAAAGTTACTAAATAAAATTAGGGATAATTTATAGAATTTTCGGTTTTTCATAAAACATGTCCTAAATGAAAAAATTGCGTGCAAGTGTGATATATAGTTTTGAAAGGGAAAACGCTATGAAAGAAACTATAACTCAAAAACCGTTGAACTCAAAAATAACGCAAGTAGTTCGAATCTACGTGAAAAAGTGCCTGCACGATGTCGAAACCATTTTTACCTAACTTCAAAAACTTCTGAGATATCAGCACTTAATTGATTTTGAAAATTTTCAAAATTTCCAAATAATTCGAAAACGAAAAAAGTAGCTTCAATCTGTTAAAAGTAATGAATTCATGAGGCGAAAAAAACACGGGAAGGGAGGTCATTTTCCCCTATTCACAATATTACACATATCTGCAGTACTAAAACGTCGAAATCTGTCCACCTGTACATATTTGTTGACAACCGCTGTAACTATTAAAGACTGCAGATTCTACGAAAAATACTATGAGAGAGAAGTTCAGAAGAAAAAGAAAGAACAACTTGTGTTGTCGAACAGTTTAGCATGAAAATTTACTTAAAATTGTCAGGTTTGAATTGATTGAATGTACAACTGAAATAGGGGAAATTGAACAATTTAACTGGTTCGATTCAAACTAAGGAAAATAAGGTCGCCGGTTCTCGATTAATGAAACTGGACAAGCATAGAACAGTTAGTTGCTCGGCCAGGAAAAAGCAAAAGAACTCAAAGAATGAAATGCATGTATTCCGGTCTCCATTTAAGTATTGAATATACACCTCTTTG
This sequence comes from Cryptolaemus montrouzieri, assembly GCA_013387265.2. NCBI lineage: Eukaryota > Metazoa > Arthropoda > Insecta > Coleoptera > Coccinellidae > Cryptolaemus > Cryptolaemus montrouzieri. The sequence goes on from JABFTP020000165.1 coordinate 37,504,394, forward strand.
TATCGGTTCCAGTTCAGTCAGTACGCTTATATTTTTATTTCAGTCTTATAACTAATTTATTCAAACCTATGTGTCGACATACTTTATCTAATGGTCTTATTAATTAATCACGTTTCTCCAAATGCAATTTGGAATGATTGCAATGCGTTTTGCTCATCAGGAGAAAAATATAATCGGAAGAATTATTGAGAAAATCACTATTCATGAAATGGAGCACTTTCATATTTAAATTAATAATCATCCAGAAGAGGCTAGTTCTATGGTCTATCAAGATCTATGCCGATAAGAGCAGACTTATCAAGATGTGATCTCCTTCATGTAAAGAGGGTCCCCAATTCGATGGTTTTGTGGAGCAGCTATGTGATAGAAATAATTCACGGTCTCGATTTTCGAGAAAACCCCTTCATTCATCATATTTTGTTTTCGAGTTATTCAGGAATTTTGGATTTTTCTGGATTTGACCAAATCTCGGGTACTAATTAAAATACGCAAAAAATATTTTCACATTCTTGGGGCATTTTTTGAATAAAATCCAGGGATGTATTCGAAAATTTTTCTACCCAACGGTTTTCGGAATACAAGGTAAACTAGTGACTTCTTCAATACAAATCATACGTAAAATTGGTGGCGTTAAGTAGATTATTTTTTTTCGAAAATAATTGATATGATAATGTTATTATCACAGCGTATTTTTCAAAGAATGAAGAGTTATTCCCAATCGGAACTCGAAATGAGATGAGAATCTTGCCATTCACAAATTAATTCTCTATGGCAATATCAGTAGAAGTAATCTTTGAACAGTAAATATCACAGAGAACTCTCGATACCGAACAAGGTGTATTTCTGTTTGATGAAACCACTGAGAACACCTCATCCTTGTCGAAATAATTAATTATTTTCCCATTTTCAGAATTTTTTTATTGTTAAATGTTTATGTTATTTTGGGAGAAACGACGAGAAGTATGACATGATTTCTTGTTTCATTGAATACGGAAATATTAGTGGTTCCCAGAGCGACACCAGCCTGACAAACGCTTTTCAAAAGGTCGGAAAATAATTTTCGGACCTACCGATCTTTCAAAAAACTGAGGGTCAAAGAATATGCAAAGTTAATAATGAAGAAACTGAAAAGAACGTAATTGCAGCAGTAACCCGTGTTTCGAAAAGCCGCTATCGGTAAATCCTAAAAAAAAGTTTGAACCATTTTAGAAGAGCCAGGCCGTGTGGGTCCGGTGAAAGAATAAGCCCATGGTATTTCCAGCCTGTAGTAAGAGGCGACTAAAAGGAAAGTTGGTGGTAGAAGGAGGTTCTAAATCCTTCGCCGGAGAAGGTACCACCACGCATTCCTGAGCATGTGGTGAAGTGTCTTTGGCACGAACCCCCTTCTTTTTTCGTGCCACTGCCGTGTTTCCCCTTGTGGAATGTGAGTCTGCTCCCTTCCACTTCTCCTAAGCCCTTACCAAACTACCTTTTCTCCTTCATCTTTGTTTTAACTGACTCTTTCTTACATGTTTCACATGTAAATATGGGTGCCCCAAGAGTAAAATGTTCTTTCGGAGGTAAAATACCCTCTCATTCGGATCTCCGGACGAAGGGTACTCGAGGGGGGTCTATATCGAAGCTTAATAATCAGGTACGTTTCTCTGAAAATTCTAGGAACGATCAATTGAAACTAGAGGAATTAATCAAACATCGATGTTGTAAATTACCATCTGGAGAGCGCTTAACCAGACATAATAGCTTTAACGGAAACCAAGATCAAGCCCTCAAGTAGTAGCATCCATCTTCTATACCCAGCCTCCGAACTTCACACGAAATTCAGATTCATATATGGTGTATGTCTTTATGTAAAGAATAACATTTCATGTCACAGGAAGGAATATCTTGAAACTGATGATTTTGATGTTATGTGGCTCAAAACAACAATTAAAACACAAATGAAATTTATCTGCTGTCTTTACCTTCCAGCAAATGATTCATCCTATTCCCGTTTGTTCGATTTATCCCTCTTTAAATCCATTACTTACAGAAGAATTACCCCTCAGCAGAGATTGTTGTACTGGAAGATTTTAATGTTCACAATACCACATGGCTTAAATTTTCGAATGGAACTGATGATGCTGGTCGAGAGGCCGAACCATTCACGATTGCATATGGCCTTGAGCATTTGGTTATGACATTCTGAGCATGAGCTTCTAACGGCTTATAGCTTTAGGAAAATCTGACCATTTCTAACGGCTTATAGCCGTTTCACAGCTACACCACCGATCACCTTACCACCTCACCTTGTCTGGCACTATGATTCTGCCGACTGGGACGGGTTGCAAACCTTTTTTCAGGTTTCCCTTGAAAAATAGTTTGTTTTGTAGATCAGAATGCTCAAAAAAGATAACCGAAATCATCAATCTGGGAATGGAATTGTTCATTCCCCATTCTTCAAAAAACACAGGTAAGTCATGGTTTGATGGTAAGTGTGCAGCTGCTGTGAAGACCAAGAAGCTGGCATATCGCTAGTGGTGTCAAAAGTCTTGTCCTGAAAACAGAAGTGCGTTTATTTCAGCTCGTAATTTATGCAATCTTGCAGTAACAGATTCAAAAACTGAGCATATGAACAAGGTAAGAACTGAGCTTGTTAATCATCCTGGCTGTTCTAGATCCTTTTGGGCATTGGCCAAATCTGTTGGGAGAAACTTTACTTCCAACTCCCTCCCGCCCTTGACTAGGGAAGACGGGTCTCTGGCCATTACACCTGAAGAAAAAGCAAACCTTCTTGCAGGGCTATTTGCTTCTAATTCTACTCTGGATGCGGGAAATAGGAACCCTCCTGTTATTCCTCATGTCGGGTCTCTTATGTCCGATATTGTTTTCAGGCAGAAGACAATCAGAAAAATACTGCTCAACCTCGATACAAATCAAGCAGCTGAGCCTGATGGCATACCTTCTATCGTTTCGAAAACAAGCGCCTCTGAATTAACACCTATTCTATGTAGACTTCTCACTATCTCCTACAGTAAAGGCATTTGTCCTTACAAAATTTCCAGAATCCAACCCCTAAAAAGGGGGAAAAACCATTCCATCCAATTATAAGCCAATTTACCTATGATCTCTAAAGTGATGGAAAAAGCCATCAATTTTGAGCTTATTAAATATTTACGATCTGTTGGTATTATAAATGACTGACAATATGGTTTCAGGCACCAGAGATCAACAGGAGATCTACTTGCGTATGTTACTCACATGTGGAAAGTTCTATTGAGAAATTTGGGGAGTCTTTGGCAGTGGCTCTCGTTATTTCGAAAGCTTTCGATCGCGTTTGGCATAAAAGTCTGCTTAGTAAATTGTCTGCATATGGTTTGCCCCAACAACTATGCCTATGGATTTCGAGTTTCCTCTCCAATAGATCTCTCAGTGTGGTCGTGGATTACTTCTGACACACTTGGTATTAATGCTGGTGTGCCTCAGGGCTCCATCTTGGCACCAGCTGAAGATTTTTTTATTCGCGGATCTAATGGATTCATCGGTACTTACATATGTCTAATGAATAGGATTCGGTATCCTCTGTTAACGTGTAAAATGAACTAATAAAAATATAAAATAGGCCTTATTTTTGCTGCGCCTAAAGTATATTTTTAAATGACATCGTCGCTGCATTGGTTCGGCTTTTCCATTGAAATGAGCCGCCTTTACCGCGGTCGGTGTTTTTGAGAATGTAAACAAACAAAAAATGTTCAAGTAAAATAAATCTTACTACTCAATGCATAAAGTATATTGCTAAATGCCACGACGATCCGTCGATTGGTGAAAGCCGATTTGCGTTTATTATTGTTTCATTTTTCCATTCGTTACATTCGTCTACCGTTTTCTTCCTAATTTATAATATCCACTGGAAACATTTGAGAAGGAGTTTCGACTCGAAGAGTTGTTTGCATCCATATCACGCTCATTCAATGTTGATGAATCAACTGTACAATCGATAAAAAATTACCTCTGTAGCTTCAACTTTACTGTCAGCGAAAACTGTTCGTGATCCAGCAATAGAGAAAATAGAAAGGGAGTTGCCATTATGGATCGAAGACAGCTACCAAAAAAGAGTGTCCCTGAGTGATCCAATTAATCGGGAGACGGTAGAGCATCTTTACGCACATTTTAAAGAACCTGGTGGAAGTTATGGTAGTGGAGAATTTCAAGTATCGGAAGATCGATTCAATAAATTTAAGGTGATACCATCATTGCAAATCATTAAAATCGTTGTAATCGAGTAACTGCCTCTGCAGACTCTGTGTATCAGAAAGATATCAAGAAGAATTTCCAAACCTAGTAGCTGATAGAGGATACAAACCTGAGCAAGTATTTAAAGCAGACGAAACTGTTTTGGAGGAGAATGCCAAACGAAACATTCATTTCCAAAAGTGAAAAATTAGCCCTTCTATTTAAGGCAGCAAATGATAGAGTTACACTGCTGCTATGTTCTAATGCATCTGGAGAGTGTGTCATTGAACCACTGATGTTTTACAGATTGTTAAATCGTCGTACTTTAATAAAAGCAGAACAAGAACGACCTGCCAGTGTTTTGTTGTGCTAATAATAAAGCGTGGGTTACACGCGCTATTTTTTGTGAATGGTTCCAGAATTGTTTTTTCAGAAGTTGAAACTTCTTAAAGAAGAACAATATAGACTTTAATCCGTTCTAGTTTCAGACAATGCACCAAATTATGCATTTAAATATAAAAGTTATATTTTTACCTCCCAACACAACGTCTTTGCTTCAAACTATAGACCAAGAAAAGATCCAGTCCTTTAAGCTCTATTACATTAGAACAGGGGTGCTCAAACGGTTGATCGCGATCAACTGGTCGATATTAGTTTGCAAAGTAATTATCTTGAAAATATTTCTATTCTCTAGTACCTTTTTCATATATAAACTAACCAATTTTGAATTAATCATCATGGAGCTCAACTTAACAAATGTTAAATGTTAACAGATTATCATATTTGTGAGAATATGGAAATTTATGTACCTTCAAATATATTAGATCAGGGGTGCTCAAACGGTCGATCGCGAGTGCTTTTTGAGTAGATCTCGAGAAGAAAAAAAAAGTAGGTAACTAAACTACAAACATTCATTTCGTAATAAAATAACACTCTGCTAGCGGCAAAAGGCGGCTTCATCAAAGAACCGTTCGGTACTTGTCAAAGAAAAGCCGCGGTTTTTTATTCTTGCCGCTTTTCTAGAAATTTCGGGTAGCGCGTTTGACGGAAACATTCGAGACTTTCGTTCACGGCGATATAAATGTTGCACCTGCAAGAATTGGAGTCATTCTGAGTTGTAACTTCAAGGCAATACTACGTCGATTCAAAGTTCATTATTAAATAGTACAAAATGAGTGCAGCGAAGAAATCTAAAACGTATCATTTTAATAACGATTGGGAGGAAGAATTTTTCTTTTGTATGGTGAAGGATAAGTGCATTTGTCTTATTTGACGTGCGTCAGTTGCAATGCCTAAGCGTGGCAACTTAGAGGGGCATCATAAAAGGGTTCATAAAAACTATGAAAAGGATTTTCTGCCACAAAGTGAATTGAAAAAAGAAAAAACCATGTACACATGATCAGCCAAACATTCAGAAGCTGCTACATCGCGTCATTTAATATATCTCATATATTGGCGAAACACAAGAAACCAAGATGGATCGGTTGTGAAGGAAGCATTTATTGAAGCGGGTGAGACTTTATTTGGAGATTTTGAAAATAAAACAGAAATCATGTCTGCTATTAGAGAACTTCAGTTATCTCGTCCGACTGTCACTAGGCGTATTTAAGTATTGAGTCTGGATAGGATAAACTAAAACATGATATCATGAAATGTACATACTTTTCTTTACAGATCGACGAATCCACCGGTATGACAGACCTGTCCAGCTGTGTATTTCTATTCGAATGGTTTTCGATGGCATGTTGCCTAAGGAAGAATTTTTGACAATCATTCCTCTGAAGGTTAAGACCCGTAGCGTTCTCTTCAATTTTGTAAAGAACTATAAGCTACCAATATATCAATTAGTGTGTATTACAACCGATTGAGCACCAGCAATGAGTACGGTACGAGCTTGATGTAGAATTTGTAAATTGCTGTGTGGATTGACATGACTCCAATAGTCATGCCGATTAAATATCGGCACGACAGTCAAAATCCGGTTGTTCTCGAATTTCGTAAGCACCACTGGCGAATAGTGATTTTTCGCTGAGGATCACCCGGTTGGAAAAAATGATATTTTCTCTGTTTAAATTACCTGAACGTATTTCTTTCTAGAATATTCATGGTTCTTACACCCTATCACAACAAGAGTTGTTTCTTCTCGATCTTTTACATCATATTCTTACTTCTTTCCACACTGAACAAACGGCTGTTGATGAGGTTATCCTCAAGTCTCTGGAAAATAGTTTTATGGGGCTGTCTTCGCTCAGGAAAACGTTGTAGATAAATTTCTTCTGTTGCATTCGATTCTACTACTCTAAATAAAACATTGTATCATATACGAGGGTTGTCTTTTGAATTTTGAATATAGAGTTAGAAATAAACAATTGAGAGCTTCTGAAGAATTATTGTTTTTCGCGGGGATTAATATACTTCTGCATTTGTTCGAACCAATTCTGAAAGCAGTTATTTTAATCATTTGCTGCTACATTCAAATGGCCTTTCAAAAGGCATCAACAGCTTCTTCTGATGACTGAAAACTTTGCCACGCAGTACGTTGTTGGTTTTGGGAAAAGTAAAAAAGTAATTGGGACTGGATCCGGACTATAAGCAGGATGATTCGCTCTTCGGGGTTGGTTTCTCGGAGCTTTCTAACGACTTACGGTAAACAAATTGTTGTATAGCAATCTACAGTAACTGCTCTTAGCTCTTGCACAGGTATTATTGCTACATTACCACTTTTTGAAACAAACGTTGCCACCATCTTTCTGGAGTCACTTCGGCGACGGAACACTTTTATTGGTTTTGCTTCCCATTGGAACCAAGATTCAAAACCACTCTCAATGTTGTAAACGCTTTTAGACTTTCCGAACTTAAAACGGTCCTGAGTTTTTTGTACCACTTCGCCCTAGCAGCTTTTTGTTATTCGATCAACAGATGCTGTATCCAACAGGAAACTAATTTTTTCACAAGCAATTCTTCGTGTAAAATTTCTTGTATTAAGACCTTTGAAATCCACAATGCAGCCTAATCTCTCGATATGTTGCATACCGATGTTAGTGCATAATCTTAAGCACAGCATTTCCTTGAGTGACCATTGTTTTGGGTGCACCGGTCTTTGGATCGTAACTAAGCTTAAACCCTTTTGCGTTCGAATTCTCCGTACCAACGGAAAGCTGTTCTCTGGTCTGGTACTTCAATGCTGCGTATAGTAAGCAACTCTACAAGACATTCTTGTTGAGATAATTGTCTTTGAAGATTATAGAAAATTATTGCGCCAAAATTCTTCCGGTTTTACTCCATTTTTCAATTAATTTGTTAACTTGGACAGTTTGGTGTGGCCAAAACACAGCATGCATAGAACTGAAAATTTGGATTTATATAAACAAATCAAAGAGGTTCTTTTTCAGTACTGACACTTGATTAATGGTGACATCTATTTGGCAGCATTCAGAACATAAAAGACATTCCTCGTACTTCTCAATTTCGTATACCGCTCTGATAAATAACTCAAAGAATCCGATCGAAACAGAAGTCACATTTATTTTTTGAGCATAGACTAAAAACTATAAATACACTATCTGACATCAGCATACTAGAAAATATTTGAAGTTTCCATAATTTCTTACTTTCCGAAACTGAGGTATACAATTCAAAAATAAGATAGGAGTGTTATATATTTTTGAAAAGGGAAAAAACTTCTTCGTTTTAAGAGATCAAATCTGTCTATGGTTTATATTTGAAAAGATTTGAAGAACGCGCTGAACGAAAAGAAATTTTCTGTGCGCTACTGCATTTTCCTCGAAAAATTGCCCTCATTATGAACATATTTTTTAAGTAACTTCAAGAACAATCGAGATATCGACAATCAACTCAAGTTTTTCTTCAACTACGAAATGATTGAATGAAATATATCCAAAGAAAGGATAATCGAAAAAAATTATTCCCAGTTTCCGTTTCTCAATAAAAAAATTCCATATAAAATTTCATCACCCGCCTCAATTTACTAAATACCCTATATAACATTTCTATCTACATATTTTTCAGAAGAATGCAAATAAAATCATCCACCCACTAACCTAAATCGATTTCGTTTTCGTGCAACGAAGGAATTTGGATTGGAAGGTGTCGGATATAACGGAACTCAAAAGTATGCATCAACATAATATAATAATCAGGTGGCTATACCGGAATCCAATAGCGCTTGACTGCTCGCTTTTATAATACAATGAACTTGATCGCTGACCTTGTAATCTTGACCCACTTAACATCTCACCGGGACCTCAAGCCTTGTTCTTGATCTTGGTCTCTAGTGGAATGTGGAAGCCGGAAAACTTTCATGTTGATAAAATTACTTTTGTATATAATATGAATCAACTAAGTCACGAGTAGGCTGTGTTTGACACGAATACTCATTTAGTGAATCAATTTTGGTACAAGATTCCTTAATAGTGAAACAATAATGTTATCATAACTTTCTTTTGAATGACACAATGGTTAGCGTGGGTAAAATAGAATACATTCCCTCAAGGATAAATCAGAAGTATAGCGTTGTCAAATAATATCCTTGTTTCTGGCTAATTGAAAAAGTGATTAGTTCAAGACTTTTCACGATTCTTGTTTTTGAATAGTGATGTAATGTGAACGTTCTATGTCAATTTGAAAACGTTATTCGATCAAAATATGAAAACGTACAGTTGGTATAAGTGATTAGATAGTCGTGTAACCACTTCAAATTCAATTCCATCATTTCAATTTTAGGTATCTACTTCGAAATATATTTTTCAATGGTAAGTGCAATTTTCCACCTACCTATGGTTTTGGTAGAAATAGAATAATAGTGTGGGAAGGAATTTCTTTGAATGCTCGCACTGATCTGGTCATCGAAAATAATGGAACCCCGAATGCTCAGAGGTACGTTCCAGATATTTTACACAATAATTATAATAATAGCATAAACAAATTTTTTGTTTATGCATGGCAACGCCAGAGCTCACCGAGCTCGTATCGTTGAGAACTTCCTTTAAGATCGGCAAATCACTTATCTATTGAAAAAGATATTCTGACATTTGTTCATCAAGTAACTCAATATTCTTGATAATCATTTTACAATGGTTACGAACGTCACCGTCTGTACAACAAGATATGTATTTCATTCCATCTATGGTTAGACCACAGAATCGCTCTCGTATGTTGAAAATTGTGATTTTGGGACCCGTGATCATCAAATTTTTAAATCTGAATACCTCTGAATCTAAAAAGATTGCGAAGAATTTCTTGAGGAAGTTTGTTCTGGAGCTCGAGACCAACGATGTGATCCTATACGGGTTTCGATTTCTCTTTTGGGGTGTATTTAACGAAATATATGCAAATTTATTTAAATTTTGATAAGATAACCTCTGAAGGTAAGATGGTTATAAAATATAAATCTCGACATTAATATCAAAAATTACATGCCGATGGTCGATTATCATTTCTAAACAATTTGACATCTTTGATTATAACTCGTATTCCTCAAAGACAATAGATACATTAGTTTTTCTTGTAATGTTTTTCAATTACACATAATTGTCGAAGAGGTGAAATGTAGTAACAAAAGTATTATAGCAGTGATTAGAGTTTGATTTAACAGCTGTTTGCTGCTATTTATACTCAAATAACACTGATGCCAACACATTATATTAAATAAGTCCTAGTTACCATTTTAAAAATGAATTATTCTATGGTATAACCTTATTTTAATTTGACAGAACTAGTAGGTGAAACATCATATCCATCAAAACAGAATTTCTTGATTACTAGTAATATTTTTGGCTTTAACTCACTAAATTGTTTATAAACTATTCTAATTAATTACTTCCGTTCTGAAGATATTAAATTAGGATAATTTATTTCACCTGGAATGATTCTTTTGAATGAAACCTTCTATCAGAGATCGAATACAACTTACTTTTTTGGTTGAATAATGTATTTTAGTTTCTCTTTCTAATTTAATCTGAATTCGACATCAGATGCATAGTTCTGCCATATTTATTTACGTTTTGTGTGAAACTTTATGGCTGAAAATTTGAATAATGTGTCTGTAGTCTATCTTGAGAATATATATTGACTTAATTTGATTGCCGAACAAAACAAACGTCAGACAAATGCATTTCTAAATATAAATATAACGACTGAAGATTTAATGATGAAAATGTGCTCCAAAATGCAAAACAATTTTATCTATGGGTTTTATTTAAGGTAAACAAGCTTAACAATTAACTTATTTTGAGTAGTTAGGAGTTTATCGAATTTGAATTGCTTTATTTTGAAAGTCTATTCATTTGGAAGAAAATTTTCTGGATATGTTTAAACTGACCATTTATTTTTCAACTCAAACCGAAATATAAGTTTTCAATTTTCTTTATTCAGAAGTGTAACTTAATACAAGTAGCAGTCACTGTTATTATATTTAATTTAATTATATTTATTTTTATTATAACTAGTGAAAAAGAATTAATCACCAGTTCACTCCTTTTATTAAAGTAAAATTCCTCTGACAGTTTTTAGCAAATAATATATATGCAACTTTTTTATTGTATTTATATTTGTTAGAGGAACATCTATACTTCAATAAAGTTGGTGATGATTTTAATAGTAATGAAATTCTTGGCACTTTTTTATAGTACCTTAATTATCAACAAAGCTTTCAAAAGTGGAACTTCTAAGTGATTTTTTTCAGACGTCCACAATTTATTCAGAAGAGAGAAGACTTTCTATTGGACCATTTTTACCAGGTAGACATAAAATAAATTCAATTAAAATACAAAAATTGTTTGAATACTTCCACCCAACCACTTTCTCTTGATACTTTTAAGTTGTCCCATTCGATCATTTTTTGGCAAGTGACGTAGCTCGAAATCGGTTAATATTCGTCAAATACTTCTATATCCTTATTACAGTGAATTTTTTCAATACATTCAGCGTTTTTTGAATTCCTTTCCTAGCAGATACTTTTCTTGAATCTGTCCAATAAAATATCTCCATCTTAGTAAGAAAGCAAGTCAACTGTTCCAGATATTCACGGTTTGTTTTATAAAATTCTATAGCCGTATTTTTCAGAAACTCTTTATCAAAATTAGTGCCATTATCTTTTAATTTTACAGTTAAACTACGAGCATTAAATGAAAGACAAATAGTCTTTAAGAGGATTGATTTCTTTTGCAGCCTCAATTGTGGACACAGTCTAACCTTCAGCCTTCAATACAGCTTGGTGAAGTATTGCTGACTGAGCGTGTAGAAAATTATGCAATAATTCTGATGTAGGATCATCCAAAAAGTTTTTTGTCAATTTCGGACATTTTTCTGAAAAATTTGTCTTTCAATAGCTGATACATTTTTAAAACCCTCTCCATGGAGGGCATAAGCGCAAGCCACCTAATATTACTGTAATCGAGCATTTGGTGATGTTCTTTTAGCTCCATCGCAAAACCCCTTCAGAGCTGCAACTCGAAGAGTGTAAATATAAAAAAATGAATATATATTCTCACAATAATGCTTTCGTAATCTAAAGCTAGACCATCTACAGCAGATTTTATTGCATTGTGAATTATGTGGGCTACACATCCTTTAATGTCAATGGTTTTTTCAAAGATGATAGTAACTTTGCTAATACCGTAAAACGGTTGTTCCACTTGGTGGCACATTGTCACCCCATGTTCTAAAAACTTAATTCTACAAATTTGAGATATTACCATTCTTTCCAGAATGCCGCGTCGATACGTGAGAAAACCAGGAACAATTATCGCCCTGAGACACTTGAGCTAATCTTAGATGAGATAAGACAAAAAAAATTTCCATCCGAATCGCTGCTAAAAAATACGGGATCCACCGAAACACTATCAGTAATAAATTGAAGCAAAAAGCTCCAAGAAAATGGAGGGCAGACTGTTTCTTCTGATGAGGAAGAGTCTGTGATCGTGGTGCATATTGTCAGCCTTTCCAGTTATGGGTTTCCAGTGGATAAAACCGAATTGCGATTCATCGTTTAGGGTATCTTAGATAAAAAAGGCAAACCAGTTGGAAAATTCGAAAATAATCTTCCTGGAAAGTAATGGACCGATTCTTTCGTTACGAGACATGCAAATAAATTTCAAATCGAACCGCGAGAAACATAACTTACAACAGGGCTCCAATTGATGCGGTAGTTGTAAATCAGTTTTGGATAACTTAGAAAAAGAACTCGAAGGTGTTCCACCATCGAACATATGGAGTTACGACGAAACTTGCCTTGTTGATGATCCAGGAATTTCCAAAGTGCTCGTCAAACGAGGCTTTAAGTACCCTGAAAATATAAAGAATTCTTCTGAATCCAGTACGTCTATAATGGACTGGAAACGGTCCAGAAAAATGCAGCTACAACCGAACCAAATCAGGATGGTTCGACTTTCAATGTTTCAAAGATTAGTTTATCAGCCAAATGCTGCCAATTTCGAAGAAACAAGAAGGAAAAAAAATCTGATTGGTGATAACTTAAGTTCTCATATTAATAGTAAAGTTATTGATATTTGCCATGAAAATAACATTTTCTTCATTGCTCTGCCGCCCACCTGTTACAACCATTAGATGTTGCATTTCTTAGACCTGTGAAAATTGCTTGGCGTAAGGTACTAAACGAATGGAAAGAAAATATTCGCGATATTCGCTGCATTACAGTCCCTAACGATGAATTTCCAGGACTTTGAAACTCTTGTTTGCTCTGGAGAAAAATGCAGCAAACAATCTCAAGGCTGGTTTTCGCAAATGTAGTATGGTTCCTTCAAACAGGAAGTTTTAAATAGATTACTTATACTACTATTGAAGCTATACCCGAAGTAAAAGCTCTGATTAGTGAAAGCTTTATAGAAAACTTAAACGCCAAGAGGCAGCGAGAACTAACAAGAGAAGAAGAAAAGTAAGTGTTCCTCCAGGAAAGAGTATCGCAGCGTCTGATATCAATCCTCAAAATGACATTGAAACTCCTATGAGCAAGGATCAACCCTCAACTCCTTCTGAACAGACTAATGATGAGCCACCTAATATTAACCTGATAGGCGAATCTGATGGCGACGATGAAAGCATAGAGCATATCTCTTATGCAGAAAGCGATGACAGGCCTTAACATTTTCCCCAACTAAGCGACGCCTTTGACAATAATATGCAACCTATCGAGAGTAATATACAAAAAAATTAAGTGAGTTCTGGTGATTACGTTGTCGTCACATACGAAAACCACCCTTACCCCTGTCAGGTGATAGAAACAACAGATGATGCAGTTTTGGTATCAGCAATGGAGAAAAAGCAGACTCAATTTGGTATAGCTATGAGGATATAATGGAAAAAATTGATGAACCAATTCGTATATCAAAAATTGAGATCTTCAAAGTTCCGGAATTATCTTAATTAATTCCATCATTACCTATTTCAGGTTCAATTAACTCCAAGTCTTGTGAAATATAAATTCACCATTTTTGTAATGAGTTTTTCCAAAGATAAATTTTTTTCATACCATCTACAAAGTTTTACTGAGTTCTCTTAACCTTATTCATCTGAAAGATGAGCATGAGAATGTGCCACTGGTCTCTCTTTATGAATAATGCATAGAAAACTGTTCTGTCACCCCAGATCCGGGGTGAAATTGTGCCACAAAAATAAATTTTTTATTCGAAAATTGAAAATTTTTCGATGTTTTCATATGTCCTGATGCATGTGGAAACAATGTAGCCATATGTATTCAGTCATGAATTTTTGCCAGACATTCTCGTAATAACATGAAAACGCAAAAAAGTGGCACAAAGTCACCTCGTTTTACGGTACATTATTAGTTCCTCTTCTAGCTCCTACACCCCCACTCCCCAAATCGATATCACCATTGTCGCCACAAAATGCCACGGCTTTTTTTGTCAAATTATTATTTGTCAATACTGTGTAAGTAATCGACAACGATATCAGAATTTTCACCCGGTTGATCTTGGAGGTCCAAGATATTTACTTGCACACCTTCATAAGATTGAAAAAACATACTACAAATGGTTGTATTTTCTTGTTACCGTGAGTTGTTTAATATTGTAATGCAATTGGTAATAAAAAACAAGTACTGTGTTTCAAGGAATTTTACTTAATAATTGCGATTCGTAACGCGTTTCACTACACCGTAGCTTCTTCAGACGAATGAATGTACAGAAAATAAGGATGAGAATATAAATATAAATGTTCTTGAGTATTAAAGCTTATTGGGTTGCTTCTTCTTAAGTGGTTATTTATGACAAGTATATCCAATAAAATTAAGGAATAGATTGCTCCCCGAAGAGACTCATCAATGAACAAGTCGATTTAAGCCCTTCACCTCTATTGAATCTCTTCGGGGAGCAATCTATTCTTTAATTTTATTGGATATACCTGTCATAAATAACCACTTAAGAAGAAGCAACCCAATAAGCATTTAATTACTCAAGAACATTTATATTTATATTCTCATTCTTATTTTCTGTATATTCATTCGTCTGAAGAAGCTACGGTGTAGTGAAACGCGTTACGATTCGCAATTATTAAGTAAAATTCCTTAAAACACAGTACTTGTTTTTTATTATTGATAATGGAATTTTACCAAGTAAAAGCCTCCCAAATTCAAATAATACAATTGGACTCATTGAGATCATCTTTAAAATTTTCGATCGCTGAACGCGTCAAAACAATTTTTATTTTTGTACCCGGGCATTTGAATTTCGATTGAAAATTGATTAGATTAATTTCGACGCCCACTAATTGGAGCGAAAACTGAAGTTTTCTTGTATAGTATGATAAGCCCAGACGCCTCCTGCAGCAGCAACAACAAAATCCTTTGAAGTTGGCATGTTTGAATTCTTGAATAAGTTCAACATTAAAGAACTGAAGTAGTGATACCATTTTTATGTTTTTCAACCTTCAAATGCTGTTTAATATCAGTAGCACTGCTATAGGAAACACTAAACTCTGTATAGCACATTTTGCATCTGACATCCGAAGCAGTTATAATTTGCTCAGTAAATGCGTGCAAATGAATATTTGCGTTTCGGCGTAAGTATAGGTAAAATCAAAACAATATAAAACTTCGAAGTAGTTACCAGTTTATCATTAAACTACTTCGAAAACATTATGCAGAGACAAAACAATAGCGACAAGTCTGTATGCATGCGTGTGGCTAGCCTAATAATGTACCTTCTCCCTGGAAATCACCGATCGTCCACGACGCGACGGTTTGTTATTCCCACCCCCGCGTGTCTCACGAGTTCATAATTTTGAATTTTCGCGCGATTTCGAAAAACGGCTCTTTGTTACGGGACAGCGGGATAGGTGATAGAGAAAATGGACAGTTTTGTTGAAAACGGGACGTATGGTCACTTTAGTTATGCCTCGATAACCTTTTAAACCTGCCTAGCAACACCAAATCCCCCCTCGGATCACCTAATGATTAACACAAGTATCTGTGCGTTTGTATTGACTCAAGAGTGTGGTAAGTAGAGCCTGCAATCGTTATCAACCGATCGCAGCACCAACAGGTACAATGAGGAATTACCACAGCCGATAAAGAATCTACATACCGAGAGCGACGAGATTTTTTTAACATCAGGCATCAATATCTCCATAAAAAAGCAACTAGAACAATCATAAAGTGAGAAGAAGGCTGCATTCGCGTAATTTAATGCCTGAAAGATCAGTCAGATTCCCACAGTTCAGTATGCAGTTTCATGTAATTCATCACCAATTTCTGTCAAAATATCATATTTAGTACAATTTTAGATGAATGACTGATGACAAATAAAGTTGCCATATATGGGACTACACCAATCAATCCAATTTCACCTGCTGATTAAATTTTCTTTGTTTGATGAGTACCTTTTCGAAAACAAGCCCTGTAGATCGATAATAATCAAATTCTTCTCATTGCTAATTGAATAGTTTGGTCAAATATAATATGTGATTAGAGCAGGAAGGAACTACGTGATACACATCAACCACCAAGATGAATAATTTACATGAACGATTCAATAGTTTTCTTCCTTGCTATTTGATCACGCTAGAGGTTTCTTAGGGAATTTTGCAAAGTGGCAATCGTCTGCTGTCCCCAAAGTCAAAATAACTACATGTAGTTAAGACTGTTTTCCAATTGGTTTATTGTTTTTAGGGACTATTTATAACCACAATGCCCCCCAAGCGAGTATTGTGGTCTAAAAACGACGTGGTGGAGGAAGTTAGAGCGGTACAGTGTGGCAGTTTGAAAAAAGAATTAACTTACTGACAAACAGGAGACTGAGCTTGCGAACAGAATTGTGAGGTTTGCTGAAATAGGATTACCTGTAACAATACAGATTCTCTGCCGTTCAGTCTTCAAATTTTGCGAGCTGAATAAGATCAAACATTCCATCAATCAATGAGATAAAGATACCAGTAATGATTGGTTGAAGAAGTTCATGAAGAGACATTCGGGTATATCAGTTTAGGAACTCGTTCAGGGTTAAAAAGCTAAACAAATTTATCGTAGATGATAATTTCCACTGACTGAACGAAGTTTATGATGATTTGGACCTCAAAACTCATCTTGAGATGATCAATAACATTGATGAGGAATGTTGCTGCCTAACGATTTATCACAACAGACTGTTTTGGCACAGAAAGTGGCAACCGCCTGCTGTCCCGAAGTCAAAATAACAACAATCAAATTCAGACGGCTCTAGGTGGCTGGGTTTAATAATGTAACATAAGATTAACAAGAATATTACGTGTTCATTGTTTGAGGTTTGTTGATGTTAACATCATCTTTCAAAGTTGTGAAAATTCATCAAAGAAAATAATGAATGTAATGAATGATATTAATCATTATAAAAGTTGCTCGAAATGGCCGCCTCCAACTTGAATGCATGGCTAACATTTACGAAGAAGTGGGTACATGATAACATGATGAGCATTGTCATTTTTAATTATTTCGGCGGCATTGTTTATCCGTTCTTGTAACCCTTAGATATTTTTTATCTCTACACTGTAGACGAGTTATTTTATGCATCCCCATACAAAGAAGTCCAAGGGACTCAGATCTGTTGACCGTGTCGGCGAAGCAATTAGATTCCCTACAAATCCACCTATTTTGAAAATATTAATTCGGCCATTCAACCAACGACTATTCTGATGTCGATGTGCTCTGTTATGTTGATAATACATATTCTGAATGAAATTTAGCGGAACATCATCAATTAAATTGAATAACGTGTTCTGTAGAAAATTGTTATTTCAAATTGGAATGGCAAGAAGCTATTATTATAAACGGCACCCCAAATGTTGATACTGAACTTCCTTTCGAAACGTCTAGAGAACACCATTAATCAACTGTCAGTACTAAAAATGAGTTTCTATGATTTGTTAATGCAAATCCAGAATTCAGTTCTATGCATGCTGTGATTTAGCTACACCAAACTGTTAAAGTTGACAAGTTAGTTGAAGCATAGAATTAAACCGTGAGCATTCTCGCGCAATAATTTTCTGTAATTTTCAAAGAGAATTATCCCAACAAGAATGTTTCGGCGAGTTGGTTTCAAATAAAAACCTGCATAACAGAAGCTGCAGCAGAGTCGGTGGGAGAACGCACAATCAACATAAACGCCAACAAAAATATCAAGTTATAGTACTGTAAGGAAGTAAAGGAACTGGCAGATATGAAACGTAAAAGCTATCTATTGTATTTAAGTTCACCAATAGAAACCAATCGAACGAGATACGTTGAAAATAGAAACAAAGCTAATGCAGCCATCAGAGCCATCAAAAGGGAACACTGGAGACAGTTTACCAGTGAAATGGAACGACCTTTATGGAGCCCAAAGAAAGGTATGGAAGATGCTGAAGAATAGGAAAAAGCCAGTAAATGAATACGTTCAAACTAAAATCATATCACCTGACATCTGGGAAAAATATTTTACAAAGCTGTACCAAGATGAAGAAACACCTGATACATGCGTGAACGAAGACGAAACACCAGATGATGTTTTGATAACAGAGGAAGAGCTGAGAAAAAGAATACAAAAGCTAAAAAAACAGGAAAGCCATGGGAACAGACAACATCTCGAACGAATTGCTAAAATATGGAGAAAAAAACTCACCGAGAAGCTGCTAACTCTTTTCAATAAAATTTTAAACACATCACAGATTCCTGAAGAATGGCGCAGCAGCATCACTATTCCTATCTTCAAAAAGGGACAAAAGACATCACCTGAAAACTACAGAGGTATAACCCTGCTAAGTACGTCCATGAAACTGCTCACTGGCATCCTAAAAGACAAATTGGAATCACGTATCGAGAATAGAGAGGAACAGTTTGGATTTCGAACAAATAGATCAACAACGGACGCTCTCTTCATAATGAAACAATTGAAGGAGAAATCAATAGAGTTCAACAAGCCTGCTTACATCTGCGCTTCACAGACATCCTACAAATTCTAATAAAAAGACAGTCCCCGTCCCAAATCACCAAACTAATTAAAAACTTAAACACCGGAAATGTGACAAAGATCAAGTCAGGCGAACATACTACACCTAACATAAAATTTAGACAGAATTAGACAGGGTGACAGCCTGAGCCCTTTCCTTTTCAACCTCTTGATGGATGAAATAATACAACAAGTCACATCCTTAGATTTGGAATACAGAATGGGTCACTCTAAAATATCTGTGGTCTGCTATGCTGACGACGCAGCTATTATAGCAGAAACGGAGAACGATCTTCAGAGACAGCTTTTTAAATTCTATCAAGTCAGCCAAAAACTCAAAATGGTAATTTCAATATCAAAAATCAAAGCCATGACATTCTCCAGAGAACCTGTCAGGTGTAAAGTGGTTGTGGAAGACAAGTCAATCGAGCAAGTCAATGTCTTTAAATATCTAGGCATGGACATCTGCAGCTACCACGATCCGGCGAAGGAAGTAAGAAGTCTCATAATTAAAGCAGCAGCTCTGTCAGGGTGTCTTAGAGATGTGATATAGTCACACCAGCACATGGGAACAGATAGCAAGGTGAAGATCTCTAAGACTTGCATCAGACCTATCATGACTTATGGCATAGAAGCACGCGAAGACACAAACAAAACTAAAAGTATGCTACGCGCGGCCGAAATGAAAAACCTAAGAACTATCCTCGGAAAGACCAGACTGGACAGGATAAGAAACACTGACATACGAGCTCAATGCGGCATAGTAGACATAGTCAGATGGGACAGACAAAGACGAAGAGAATGGTATGCGCACGTGCGAAGAATGCACGAAAACAGAATCCCGCGCATAATGATGGAGAGCAAGCCACATGGAAAGCGCTCACCAGGAAGACCCCCAAAAAGGTGGCAGGAAAGCTGGCAGTCCACCTCGCAAGAAACCATCCAGAGACGGCTTCGGCAAGCAACAGACCAATAGGTCTATTTAAAAGAATAAGAAGAAGAAGAAGGTTTCTGTTTTCGGCATTGAAGTACTACACTAGGTAACAGTGTACTGTTGGTCTAGATATTTTAAACGCCAAAGGGTTGGACTTAGCGACGATCCAAGGACAGGTGCACCAAAAACAAGGGTTTGTTTCAAAAAAAGGTCATGTAGCAACAATTTCTTTATAAGATTAAAGAAAAGTTACTGCCGTTTGGTACACGTTCGCACAGCTCGGAAAACAATTGAATATTTAACGCATGAAAACATCGAATTGTTACATCCTCCTGGACACAGTCTAGGCCTAAGTTCCAACCATTTTTTTAGTTTTCCAAAATCAACAACAGACTACGTGATCAAAGGTTGCAGGCTTCAGAAGAACCTGCTGATGCCATTTCGAATAGAGCAGCAAACGATTGGAATAATTGGTTCGGAGGCAGAAGTGTATTAATCTTCGCGGAGAATACTTCGAAAATCAATAAAATCTTTAAAAGCTCTCAGTTATTTCATTCTAGCTCTATATGAAAAACTGAAAAAACGTTCCTCGTAAACAATTATTTTCAATGCGATAACACCCAAACAAATATTTCTGTTTGACCCTGATTCTCTTGATATGTGCATTTGGTGATATAATTGAAGGTTTTTGCTCCTTTATAAAGCAGGAAATTTCATTATAATTAGTCGATGAGGAATAGGGAATTTGGTAAATATTCTGAATACAATATCAGGAATAATAATGAGTCACAGTCAGGTATGTTGATTACGTCAATGATACTAATTCTTTTTATTTCAGAAATTCGTTATGGTTAAAGTAAGCTGAGAATCAAGAAATTCCACAATTTTTTGCAGATGTCCAGACACATAATTCTATAGATGTCGAAAAAACGGGTATATTTCCATTAACAGAAATATCGTGTAGTTTAGGACTCGAACGTACACTATGAATAGTTGCGTGTTTTTTCAACATTGAGTGTTTTCCATTTCTTCTGACAGAGTACATTTCTAACAATTTCTATACTAGTGGAGGTTTCGACAAGACGGACGGTGCAGATATATATGCGCGTGCTTCTCTTTCTCAACTCCCATAGCCTTTTGCGCATGTCTGGGAACTATGATACTAGAACGAGAGTGTAATAGTTATTTATACAAGCATGCGCTTGACGATTGCTCCACTAGGGTTGGCACTGGGGTAGCACTTGCTCCACTGGTGTTGACTTTTAGAATATTCTAAGATTCGCGTGAGATTAAATTTCACAACAGTTGCGGTGGCACCTTAAACTCTACTGTCAAACGTTTCGAGGCTAAGTTCGTGAGGGTAGGCTTTGTCAACAGTTATCCAACACCAGTACGTCAAAGGAATACCAGAACGGCCGAGAGCATTACCTATGTGCGCAGTTGGCTTAGTGCTCTGATGGTGAGAAGTTGAAACGCCCCTACCGCAGTGTTAGATGCACTGTTAGGGGTCGAACCACTGCACCTCACAAATATTATCTTCCGACAAGGGGCACTCTAGTGGTCGGTGCAAGACATTCCCTGGTTTCCTGATAACATTAACAGCGACCACCTCATCGCTTAGAACCAAGCCGAGGTACCAGTTCTCTCATAAGATCGAGGTGAGAACCTCATCCAGACAAGTGTTGGACTAAAAGGAAAGATTCTTTTCCAGGAGGAGGGTATACCTGATGACTCGAAGACCAAAGAGGGATCAGGTAGTGGAGTTCACTGCCGAAGAAATGGGAGGGGTTTCTATGTTCCATTAGATAAATATACAACAGTTTAATGAGTAAATCACGATCTGCTTCGACATTCGAGCTACCCTGGGAGCCCTGGGAACACACAGGATTACTTCTAAGGTGGTCAAGGAGTACGTTCATGACTTGGAACAACTGGCGGTGAACAACCATATCCTTCTGCTCTGGGTTCCGGGTCATACCGAGATAAGAGAAAACGAGATTGCGGCTAGGCTGGCCTGTCTACAGGGTAAGAATACTATAATGGAACCAGGACCAGCGACTGGGATCTCAGCTTGTGTTGTTGAGACACAGGTTGGGGCACTGATTTACGGAACAATATAGGGACATCTGGTTGAATGTTCGAGGTTATCGCCAGTCAAAAAAAAATTCTGGGTACATCACCAAGTAAAACCTAAATAAAGTTGGCACTTGAAGGCAGTCGCACTAATGCACGCTTCTTGGCACAGTTAGTGACGGGGCATGTCAAGTTCAGATATCACATATTCAAGATAGCACTGGAAAATAATCCTAAGTGCAGGTGGTGTGAAATTGGGGTCGAAACACCAATTAATTTGATCACCTGATGCCCCGTATGGATCCGTCTTAGGCGTAACCGACTTGGCATGGAGATGCTGGAATTGAATGATCAGTGGATGTAGTTACATGTAAGGAGGACACAAAGAGCCATAGACCCAGGTGTCGATATCCATGATGGACTCATTGATATAATCCCTACTAAGTTAACTATTTGATTTCTGTAGTTGGAAACACAATTATCATTATTATCAACTGAGGCAATCAATTCCTTATCATACACGAAAACTCAGCAGTTCGATGATTTAGTGAATTTTGTCTGTACACGTGCAAGATCCATCTGAACAAGAATTATAAATTAGTACCATAAGTAATCCTGACTGGGCTTCAGAGTTTAGAAAAGGAGACCAATTTCTGTCAATGACAGTGATGACAAACATAGTAGCCATATATGGGACAACACCAATCAATCCAATTTCAACAGATTTTGTTACGTACTTTTTCGAAAACAAGCCCTGTAGATCAAAAACAATCAATCTCTTCTCATTGCTAATTGAATGCTTTGGTCTAATCTAATTTGTGATAAGAGCAGGAAGGAACTACGTAATACACATCAAACACCAAGATGAATAATTTACATGAACGAGTCAAGAGTTTTCTTTCTTGCTATTTGATCACGCTAGAGGTTTCTTGGGGAATTTTGCAAAGTGTCTAAAACGACGTGGTGGCGGCAGTGAGAGCAATACAATGTAGACAACTGAGCACGTACACAGCTGCAGAATGTTACAAAGTGCCTAGACGAACTATAGGACACCAGCTCAAGACTGGCAGTCTAAAGAAACCTTTACTTACTGACGAGCAGGAGACTGACCTTGCGAACAGAATTGTGAGGTTTGCTGAAATAAGTTTACCTGTAACAATACAGATTCCCTGCCGTTCAGTCTTCAAGTTTCGCGAGCTGAATAAGATCAAACATTCCATCAATCAATGAGATAAAGATACCATTAATGATTGGTTGAAGAAGTTCATGAAGAGACATTCGGGTATATCACATAGAAAGGCTCGGTTTATGAACTCGACCAAGCCTCAAAAGCTAAACAAATTTATCGCAGATGATAATTTCCACTGACTGAACGAAGTTTATGATAATTTGCATATCAAAAATCATCTTAAGATGATCAATAACATTGATGAGAAATGTTGCTGCCTGACGATCCTACACCACCAGACTGTTTTGGTACAGAAAGAGGCTTTTTTAAAGAATCTGTAAAGAGTTATATGACTAGTGAACTATTCAAAGAGTTTTTTTCTTAATACTTGACGGGGAAGCTTGTTACTTAGACCTATCCATAGTGGAAGTTGCGGATTCACTCAACATACCATTGTGCTGTTAACCTTCAAATATTACCCATAAACTGCAATCACTTGACAATCAATCATTTGAACAACACTGTGATGCAGAACTTTTATTATTCATGGAACAAAATCCAGACGAAAAACTCTCTAAGGCACAGTTCATTATACCTACCACTACTGCCCTAAAAGCATGATACATAGTAACATTACAAGCGGTCTTAAAGCGACTTGTATCCGCTTTATCTTCAGGCTATTCCAGAAGCAGCAATTGCTTCATTTGTATTGACAGAAGTGACAGAAGTACCTGACACTGTCACGCGAATCATCCAGGCCAATGACCTTCCAGTTATCGACGTCAAGGCCAGAACAGAGAATTGATTTTACCCCAAAAAGACCATGTGAAAGGTTTTACAGAATGGATGATGGAGTTCCAGTTCTTATGATGAGTATAATGTACCCCTTGCACAAGTTAAACGGACAGCTTCTAAGCAGCTTATGCCTACACCAGCTAAAGATAATAAAAAGGCACCAACAATTAGAAGAAAGGCCATCAATTAGAGGGGAACTCCAGTCACCATAGACCTACTTGATAAAAATAAAATGAATGAAACCTTCGCAAAAAAATACCTCAAAAATAAGAAAGATAAGAGCGTTCGTTTGTCAGAGGAGGACGATGACAATTTTGAGTGTCCAGATTGTTCCTAATCAAAAAAAAGTGTTATTGTAGTTATTGCATTATTATCATTTATGGATCACAATTTAAGAAGTTCATTTTGTTTAATTTTGTAGATTAAAGTCTATGCTACCATAGTTTAATAAGGCCTAGGGACAGTGTTTTTAAAGATGAAGTTGCTGTTTTTTGTTTATAATTGATAGTAATTGATATAAATGTTTAATTAACATTAACATTACAAGTCATTAATTTGTATAAATAGTTTTTGATTTATTTTAATTCCGGCTTAACTCGGCTTTATTGGCGGCACCTACCTTATTGCATAATGTATGTGAAAAGACTTTTCATTCAATATCTCATCACAATTGCCAAACGATATCTATTCCCTTAATGAATAAAATTGATTATTTTAGACAAGTCGATTGTTGATCCCAGTTAGAACGTTGTCTCAATAAGTTACGTAAATAAAATTGTGAATGTAGTACAGTATTTGAATTCAATAACTAACAAGAAGAAATGGAGTGAGTCAAGGTTTAACCTCATTCTAGTCTAGTCGAAAAATGAAGAATTTTGAAAATGAATTTGATTGACATGACATGAGGAATATTTTGAATGTTTGTTATGGGTAATTGTCACAAACAATAATGACCCGACCAACATTGGACATAATTCAATAAATTTCCAAATTTCTCTCCAGATCTTCTAATTGTATTACGAATGCAGTTTGAAGTTAGTACTTTTTGAATGGAATTTTTTTCCCATTATTTTATTCCTTCCAAATAATAGGTTTTCTCAAGGTCCACGAAATAGTCGTTTGTTTCAATGATAACCTATTAATTGGTTCCAAACATCTTACTACGCAGCCAATTTGTGAGGTTTTGAAAGATGAAATAGTCGCACGGGCATTAATCTGGAAAATATATAGGGTGTTACAAAATAGTATGTCACAACTTGAGAGGGTAAATCTACGTGCAATTTTAAGAAAAAAATGTTCATATAAACAGAGGTCCGCAAAAGCTTCGTTACGGAGTTACAGGGTGTTAAAATTTCTAGAAAAAATTGGTTTTTCTTCAAAACTCCTGCAGTTTTTGAGATATTCAGCCGAAATTTGAAATGCAAGCTATTTTTTACAGCCTCCATCATTACAAGTCATAAATTCTAACTAGAATCTACAAGGTTTTTTCTTTTCCGAGGCCATGTCTCCTTTTGCCCTTTCATACTTTTTTGCAGTACGCCACTGATCAGCCTACAATCAATTTTCGTCATCTTCGTTCAATTTAGAAACTTTTTTGAAACTGTAATTTTTTCGTATCTCCTACCGATCTCGAGCAAAAAATTATTAAACGATTGTATGCATTCGCTGAATAGAAAGCACTTTTAATTTAAAAAATGACTAGTAGGCTTTGATTTCCTTCATTTATTTATTTATTTTGACAGTTGCTAAAGTTGAACCAGTGTCTGCTCGAATTGTTTATTAAATTAACGATTAGTTTTAAGACTTTTGAAGTTATTGCTATAAGAAAAAATGGCTAATTTTACTAACGCCTAATTGGCTGATATCCATTACATATACGGTTTGGGAAACTGGTACTTTTACTCAAAACAATCATTTGAAAGGTGCAACTCAAACTATGAGAACTCCAGATATTGAGGAAAACATGTTCTAGTTAGGAGGATTCTCCACGACTTTTTATTGTACACGTTTCACATTCAACGCGTCCAAACTCTACTTCCTCGAGATTTTCCTTCAAGACTGAATTTCTGCCGATGGTTCTTGATAAAATTCGAGAAAATGCTCATTTTGATAGTGAAATAATGTTCACAGACGAAGCTAACTTTTCGAGAGCTGCTATCACAAATTTTGACAATAATCATCATTAGGCTGACGAAAACCCGCAATTGATTGAAGAATCTCATCATCAAGAACAAATCTCACTAAATGTCTGGGTCGGAATAATTAGAAATTATTTGATTGGGCCTTTTTTTTGCCTAACAGACTAAACGGTCACTCTTATCGGCAATGTCTTGAGGAGGATTTAACTTTATTGCTCGAGGATGTGCCACTTTCGATCGGGAACATACAGTGGTTCATGCATGACGGGCACCAGCACATTTTAGTGGAGAAGCTAGGGAATTCTTGAATGATACATTCAACAACCGATGGATAGGTTGGGGTGGGCCAGAACCATGGCCTCCTACGTCCCCTGACTCAAATAGTTTAGACTTTTTCTTATGGCGATATCTCAAAAGTTTAGTTTATACCACTCGAACGAACACTGTAAAACAATTGAAAAATCGAATAATAACCTCTTGTGACAAGATAAGAAATACCCCAGAAATATTTCAAAGAGTGCGTGATATATGCGAAGAAGAACAGAGGCCTGTATTCTTTCAGGTGAAGGACACTTCCAGCAATTTATTTAGTTTTTAGTTATTCTTTTTTCAAATTTGATATTGAATAAGTATAAGTTGAGTCTCAGAAGACGAGCTATTAAAATAAAAGCACATTTTGGGCATATCTACCGAGTATTTCTATTATTTTTTTTATTCAGGTTTAGGTTGGAGATTAGTAATTTTTCATTTGGACAACAATGAACATTTTAAAGTAAAATAACCGTTATCAAGTGAAGTGTTCACTAATGAATATAGTTTTATTATATTGATTTAACAAAATGCTGTGTGTTCTATCGAAAAATTGTAGCTTCCTGTTAACATTTTTTATTCGAGGGGGACAAAGGTTGATTCGGAGCATATGAAATCAACTCCACATCCTGAGCATTCCTCAATCCAAAAAACATTATAGGGGAAAACGGTCCAATACTCGAATAAGAGGGATGTCTTTTATGTTTTGAATACTGGGACATAGAGAACACCATTAATCAACTGTCAAAACTAAAAATGAACCTCTAACATTCGTTATCATAAATGAAAAATAAGTTAGCTGAAAAAGGAGTTAAACCGTGAGCATTTTCGAGCAATAATTATCTACAATTTTCAAAGACAAATATCTCAACAAGAATGTCTCGGCGAGTTGCTTTCTGTTTCGGGCATTGAAATACCTCACCAGTCAACAGTTCTCCCTTGATATGTAGAGTTTGAATACAGAAGCAGGTCACCAAAAACAAAAAAAACTGTTTGGGTGTCCAAGGGGAAGAAAAACCAACCGATTCTCCACTCAAATATATTATTTCAAAATGTTGAGTGGCCAGCCCGATCACATGATTTAAATCCCTCAGATTTCCTATTACGGGGTCATCTCAAATCGAAAGTTCATTCCATACAACTTGGAAGCTCAGGGGGTGTTGAGAAGAATCACCACCGAATGCAGACTTTTGACAACTGCGAATTTCGCAAAAGAGAATTGGAATTCGTAACTTAGGTTAGGTAAATACAATTTGTTTGTGACTCTCACGAAATAAGAAAAACCAAGTTATCGTGGAAACAAATCTCATTCTACAATGCGCACACAATTAAAAAATACTGATTTATAATAAGTCCCACCCATTTCACAGTTTGGAAGGATGATTTAGTTTATAAACTCTTTGAAGTAGTTCAATGTGGAAAAATGGTGAAGTTGATTAAAGATATGTTATCTCATAGAAGACTTCGAGTTTTTATCAGTGAGGAAAGCAGTACATTTTACAATCTAAATGATGGCCTACCTAAGGGATCTGTTCTTGCACCTCTTCTCTTCAATTTATATATGTCTGACATCCCTGAAACATCCTCTACGAAGTTTATTTATGCTGATGATATTGCTTTGTTTTTTCGACACTATGACTTCGAAACAATTGAGCAAACACTGACTTTCTATTTAGAAATTCTGAACATTTTCTTCAAAAAATAGCGTTTATGTCCAAATCCTTCGAAAACTGAGGTTTCTTGTTTTCATCTGAATAATCATGAGAAGGATAGGCAACTAAGAGTATTCTTCAATCAATCACTATTAACTCATAATTTTACTCGTGGAAACAAATCTCATTCTACAATGCGGACACAATTAAAAAATACTGATTTATAATAAGTCTCACCCATTTCACAGTTTGGAAGGATGGTTTAGTTTATAAACTCTACTTAGTTCAATGTGGAAAAATTGTGAAGTTGATTAAAGATATGTTATTTGATAGAAGACTTCGAGTTTTTATCGGTGAGGAAAGCAGTACATTTTACAATCTAAATGATGGCCTACCTAAGGGATCTGTTCTTGCACCTCTTCTCTTCAATTTATATATGTCTGACATCCCTGAAACTTCCTCTACGAAGTTTATTTATGCTGATGATATTGCTTTGTTTTTTCGACACTATGACTTCGAAATAACTGAGCAAACACTGACTTCCGATTTAGAAATTCTAAACATTTTCTTCAAAAAGTTGCGTTTATGTCCAAATCCTTCGAAAACTGAGGTTTCTTGTTTTCATCTGAATAATCATGAGAAGGATAGACAACTAAGAGTATTCTTCAATCAATCACTATTAACTCATAATTTTACTCCAACATATCTTGGTGTAAAGCTAGATCGTTCTTTGACTTTCAAACTTCATATTGATAAATTATGCTACATAAACTAGCTGGATCTAATAGAGGCGTCAGAGTCTCTAATTTGCGAAATACTGCTTTAGCTCTAGTATATTCAGCAGTAGAATATTGCTGTCATATGTGGTTGAATAGTGCTCATGTCAAAAAGATTGATTCTCAGTTGAACTGTTCTATGAGAGTTATAATTGATGTATCAGTTCAACTGCTACCCCATCGGTTCTGGTTATTTGTAATATAGTTCCCCTCCATTTTCGCAGGAAATTAGCTCTTGAATCATCTTGGGATAAGTATCACTCATTTCCAGAAGTTTTTCCGATAATACACGATCTTCAAAATCCACCTAACCTGAGATTGAAATCTAGGAAACCTATTTGATCGATTGACATTCTGCGTACACGGATGAAGGCTGTTGATCTTTGGAAAACTGAATGGCAGTAAGTTTTCAATAAAGTTCTCATAGAGGATCCTTCCAAAAGGGTTGCAGGTTTCGATATAAGTAGGAAAAATTGGTGTACATTAAATCGTCTCAGGACATGGTCGTAGTAATAGTATGTTGTTTCAGGGGAATACTGTAGAAAGTCCAGCATGTGAATGTGGCGCAGCTGAAGAAATAATAAGACATTTAGTCCTCGGAGGAGCATTAGTTAAGTTCTTAGGTTCAAGTGAGTGTAGTCATATAAGAGTTAGGTATGTTTGATGAAATATTTTTCTGCTGGTTTTCTTTTTCCATTCTAACAGATTTTTCCTGTCCCTAATCCCCTTCCTTTTCGCCCTTGTCTTCGTGAAGAAGTCCTGGATATCATGGAATGCAAGATAAAAATGAGAGAATGAAGCTGCTAAGCAGAAAAATTTTTGGTACTCTTTTTGTACACACGACACCTACACAACATAAACAGACAAGCTATTGCTAGTGCAATAGCGACAGGGAAGTTTTTCACTCGTTTATTGAATTATACAAGATAGTATGGTTCCCCTGCTACTTTTCCTGTGCTCACACTTTAGGGGCAATCGTAGAAGGCATGATGCGAGTTTAGATGCCTGATTAAGGAACGGCTATGGTCTGTTTTTTTTTCCGCTGGTATTCTATTTATTCGCTTGTTTTTTACGATTTTTTTTTTTCTGACACACACTAAAGTTATAGATATAAGCATTTATTGTGAATACAATTATTCGAATTTCTGTAAATCCCTCACTTTTCAAAAGAATATATATACCCATTTCAAAAAAATAAACTCAAATTATTCGAAAATGAGATCTACTCTGGGTAACTGAGAGGTCATAATGGCATACTTAATCCGTGAGACTGTTGAAATTTTTCCTATTGCTGGTGGTACCACGTTTTCATCACAGTTATCAAGTTGTATCAAATGCTAACATTACCCATGTTGTGATCATCCTATTTTTATTTGAATATATAAATTTATAGTTGATTTTCAACGGAACGAATGAACGGAATATGTAATTTTTCATACATAGATAACTCAACTATAATCCGTTAATTCAAGAATGCAAAGATGAAGCATTTAACGACCGGCTCCAAGATATTATTTGACATTAAGTGAAGGTTACGTTACTGCTTTACCTAGATTTAAAATGGGCCATGAAAGTTATATTTATTTATATTTACATGAAATTTCTAGGATTTATTTGTTCAAAGGCTTTTTAATGCTATATAATAGTTATTTTACGATAAAACTGTGAAAATATATTTCGAGCAAAATATATTAAGGTTTTATTTTTCTACAAAGTTCTTGAATTTCTATAGGCACTTTCCTAGCGATGCTCTTCTCTTTAACCCTTCCAAATAGTTCCAAATAATAATTGTTTATGAAGGTAATAATCATCGCGTTTAACGCATTTAGTGAAGGGAACGAAAAGTAATCACCTGGCGCTGGATGTGGTGAGGAAGAAACTTGGTGAAGCAATACAATGTTGTATGTTCGCCATGGCGACATATTTTCAACATAAATAAATCTATAAACGAACATCGACATACTCTATGAAGAAAATGGGTGATGAAGCGATAAAAATAAGGCTCCATATAAAAATCGACAACTGTTTCAGAAGGGGCAAGAACGAAATATAGAAGAAAGACGAGAGATTTGAAGAAGCGACAGGACAATGGCTTAAATATTTAAAAGCTATACAAAAGATCAAGATAAGAAATGGACGACGGAGAATGTGGAGAATATTGATATAAAAACCGTGGAAGTATGAACATTGTAGCAAAACAAATGAAAAAAATGAAGAACACAATAAAAAGCGACTGGGAAGATTATATTAAGAAACAAGGAAAACATGGAATGGTCATCGGAAGAAATCTATATTTTCAAAAGTTTAAAACATAAACGATAAGAGGTAGAAAGTTCGACAGAAAAAAATAAAAATAGGTCAAATTAAGCACCACCAGATATGCGAGAGCTTCAAAACATCATAAGGCCCAAAAAAGAGCTATGTGAAATAATGGAAGATGTATGTAAACAAGAAAAATGCCAAAAATATGGAAAGAAGGGTTGATATGCTCCCTGCAACAGAAAGGAGATGTAACTTACTGCGAAAATTATACGGAATATCACTTTTATTTGTTCATGGTTATGAAAGTAGCTGTTAACAGTTTGAATGCAATGGTAGAAAAAAGCTGGAGAATTATCTACGAGTTGTAAAGGCAGAAAACAGACGACGAAGAGGATCAGCTATAGGGTCAGGCATCGATTACCACCGTGGCAAGAACACGAGGATAAGATAGTAAGGACATTACAGTGGTTACTACAAAGTAGGCAGATACTGAGAGAAGATATTACTGGTATAAAAAGTAGAAACGAGTCAAAAACATACTCGCTGAAGGCAATGGAAGAAGATATGGGAACAATTGAAATCAGAGGGGAAAATAATAGCAAGTCATTGGACTATTTGGGCCACATTACTGAACTTTATGGAACTCTTGGCTATTCTAGACCAGGGGTGCTCAAACGGTTGATCGCGAGTGCGATCAAC
The DNA here is from genome assembly GCA_013387265.2 of Cryptolaemus montrouzieri. Taxonomy (NCBI): domain Eukaryota; kingdom Metazoa; phylum Arthropoda; class Insecta; order Coleoptera; family Coccinellidae; genus Cryptolaemus; species Cryptolaemus montrouzieri. Next base: position 37,535,862 of record JABFTP020000165.1, read on the forward strand.
TGTTTGACAAAAATTTATTACGTAATAAAATAACACTCTACTAGCGGCAAAAGGCGGCTCTATCAAAGAAACGTGCGGTACTTGTCATAGAAGAGCCGCGTTTTTTATTCTTGCCACTTTTCTAGAACTGTCGGGTGGCGCGTTTCACGGGAACATTCGGGACTGTCGCCTTTTGAATGATATCTTCTTATTTTACAGTTCTGAAAGTTACGAAGCAACTCTTGAATGACCAACCTAAAAGTTTATATAGTATTGTCGTAAAAGTAGATGTATTGTCGTAAAAGCAGATGCGACAATTTTTGTGGGGAGTGTATACATATTTGTTGAAAAGAACTAAGCTTTTTATTAGGAAATAATTTGCACTGTACATTACAAAAACGCCACTCAACAAATTTTGTTGGTGGATAAAAAAATGTTCGTTTAATAATTTTCATTCTTGATGAATATAATTGAAATCCAGTATTATTCAAGCTCAGAACAGCTGACAAAAAAGTAATCTTTTTTATTCGCAAGAATATTCTTCCGGCAAACTAGTTTATCTGGAAATCCCAATTTCAAATGAATCATCTTGTAATATTCTTGTCCATGACGAAGTGTCTTAAAATAAGATGTTGCAAGATTTTATAATCGAAATTTCACCAATCATCATTCAAAAGATTCATAATTTGTACAAAGAGGGATCCCCTTTAATATAATGAATAATTTTCCAGAAGTGACAGAACGTCACGTCGGCAATACAAATATCTAAAAAATTGATGTTCTCGCGAATTGGCATATTATCAACATTCTATAACTACTGGTCGTATCAAAACTCTGTCATTTCAAAGATAACACCTTTTTTCATTTCAGATTAGGATTTCCCATTGAATTCTGAGTGATTTTCATGAATAGAATAGGTTAGAATAAAATAAATATATTTGTCATCAAAGATTACATGACACGTCACAGGTAGGTACAACAGATAATTCTACATACTTTGTTTACATACTTAATAAAATTTTTATACATTGAAATTTGAGTCCATGAATTCTTCATGTGAATAAAAAGACCCGCTCAAGAAGAAATTCTTCAGTTTTTTATTTTGCTTTCGGTTTCTGATATTTGCAGGTAACTTATTATACATTTTGGCCCCCTAGTATAAATACGAGTTTTGGGTCATTTTCATTCGGTGGAGAGGGATCGCCAGATCCTGTCTGCCTCTTGTGTTAAATGAGTGGAGATCCCCCGCTTTGAATAGACATTTTTATCTGCATGAACCTGCTGTGTATATTTTTCTGCCCGAAGAGTGGCATACATGAGTCTCTCGTTTTTAATTTGAAAATTATTCGTAGAGCCTTTTTCTGCAACAAGAAAACATTATCTCTTTCAGATGATAACCATATTTGTATACCGTATGACATTACAGCATGAAAGTAAGCGAAGTACACAATTTTTGCTGATTGTTGCGTACTTACAATCATAATATATCGCAAGGCAAAAAAGTGACCGTGACAATTTTCACACGTTTTCTCGATGTGTGTCGCCCAGGTGATTCTTGAATCAATCCACACACCAAAAAACTTCACTGATGAAATCTTTTCTCTTGGTCCAAAGGTGAGTTTTTCTTTTTTCTCTTCGTTCAATTTCAACTTATTTTTCAAGAACCAAGTTCTGGTATCATTTATTACTTCTTCCTTTTTCATTTCAAGTTGTTCTTTGCCTGAACTTTCAATGATTGCTGAAGTATCATCACATTAGAGAAAAGCATTTCCACCTGGTATGTCAGTATCATTGATTAGAATCAGAAGAAGGAGAGGGCTAAGGATGGACCCTTGGGGGACCCAACACTTCAATTCAAGAATACCTGATTTTTCATCTCCAACCTGTACAACCTGCTGCCTGCCAATGAGGTATGACCTCAATAAATGTAACATGCTCCTCATTTTTGAGTAAACAATCGTGTTCGTCATTTCACAAATGAGTAGAAAAAAAAGGTAGGTGAGAAACGCCCATCGAAAAGCTTCGATCTTACATTTATGTAAGTAAATGTCAAAAAAAATCACAAAGTTATAGATTTATTTCCAAATTATCATAATTGTCGACTTGTAATAGTTGTTTATGGAGAAAGTTAAAGTCTTATAATCTTCAATTCATTTATTGAAATTCTCAAACAAGTAGTTGATTCATTCTCAAAAATAACCTGGTTTTTTTATTATCGTAATTTTAGGTTAGATCGGACAAGTAGGGACGTTCCAACAAAGCTTGGGAATGATTCTGCTAAATTTTCGCAAGTTCTTCTTAGAATCTTTTGACATTCACCATACAAAAATTATATGATTCAAACAGTCTCCATTCGTGTAACTAATTTATACCAATTCAAGCGTTATTTTGGAAATTAGTACACATATTTATGGTAACTCTATGGTAAATGTATTCAGAACTTTAGACATTTGCATAAAGACTTTCTCTTCAGTATATCTATTCTGGTGGTAATCGATGGTGTATTGAGTGAATACTTTCACGTTAATACAACTCTTTTTCTGTTGCTGAATAATGGTCTGCTCCACTCTACCCAAAACAGAATATTTGGGACTACTGTACCCTGGTGTCCTCATTTTCCGGTCAGCGTCCTATAACTACTGAGGAGTCATACCGTCAAAGATAACAGCAGATCATGTCACCAAATCCAGACTTAGAGAAGATGTCAAAGTGGGGCAGTTCAAACTGTCAATTTTAACGCGAACAAGACGCAGTCACAAAGGTTCGTCAAAAAAGTTACTGCTGGAGAACCTCCTTTAGTCTTATAAGGACATCGAATATCCTCAGAAATTAGCATGCATCTACTCGGCATCACAGTCAACACCGGAATTGACTGGCATGACCATATGTCAGCCATTACCAAATAGGTTTCTGCTGAACTCAATTTTCTTTTCAAAACTTATCAGTTCTTCACGCCATCACAGCTTATGTAAAACACAGGTGCAACCTGTTATGGAATATTAGTCCCATGTATGGGCTCCACACCCAAACATTCATAACATCAGTTGGATAGCGTCCAGAAGAGAGCAGCACACCTCATCGGCCATCAGGAGATCAAACGTGACCTCCAGTCTCTCGCTCAATGGTGGCAGGTTGTTGATCTTTGTCATTTTTTACATGTACTTTCATGGTGGATCCTCTGAAGAACAGAAAACGCCACGTACCTCTCTCTATAAAAATTCTTTCGTTCACAGGACTAGTCTGCTGTGGAACTCGTGTCTATCGAACATCTTTCCGATAATTTACAATTTGGTCCTCTTCAAGAAGTGAGTAAACACACGCTGAATCATCTTGGAATGCCAGAGTTATGGCATGACAGCCATCGCCTCCTCCCAAGTTTTGACAATAAGAAGTCTACTTTTTTCGACTTGTTTCATGAAATTCCCAAAATAATTAATTATTAGAAAATGGTAGAATTTAGACTAGCAGTATGCTACACCAAAAACATTAAAAATCCATTCCTTAGATATTTTTCTACTGGAAACTCTCGGCGGGACACCCTGTATTACTTTCTGAAACGGAATTACGCCACTTCAAAATGAAAAATAAGTCTACCAACTTGTTTCAATGTATTTTCTTGAAATGTATACCATTATTCTTCCATGGAAATTTGGCACATTTAGATATTGTCTAGAAAAATCTTTTTAATTATGTGTTAAGTTAACACTATCAAAAAGTAAATGAATATAATAAAAATTTGATGTAATTGTAATAAACAAACCTTCTAATTTTAGTCTAGTTAATTCGTTAATTTGTAAATCAAATTTTCTAATTTCATTGTAAACAGTTGTAAATTATTGAGGGGTGGCCATTTAAAATATACTTAATTCGCTTTCGCAACTGAGCTAGGGTGAAAGCTATTTTAGGTCTGAAGATGTCTTAGAATATGCGAAATATTCTTTGTGCAAAAAAAAATGGCCATTGATGATATAGTTAACGACACAGAAATATATCCCTTTTGAAAAATATTTTTAAGTTTGTTCAAATTCAAAACTTTATTTCGAAGCTTTTTATTTTTCTTTAGGTTATAATGTATACTTGTATCGTATTATATTGTATCTCCTAAAAATTTGAATGTTTATATATCTTCACAGATGAAAATAATTTTCTTCATGTATTATGCAAACTAAGTTATAAAAGTTAAAGGCATGTTATAATTATAATTCATATAGTAAGGGTATACAGGGATATCCACCGGGACCGTCCGTTAATAACTTTTTAAGTTCCAATTATAATATCAAGCTGAAATTTCATACGCGGCCATAACTAGCGATTTCCAATTGGACTGAAATATTTTCGAAGTGATACCATTTCCGGTTATACCGGAAGTGGGTCATCACTTTGTTATTTCAAATAGCAATCTACCTTTTTTATTATACATCTAGAACCGACATTTGAGCAAGGCATAAAATACCCAAGTTGTTGGCACTTATCTGTCAAAACTTTTGACAGTTTTAATTATTTTTGTTATAAACTCGATTTTTGAGGAACATTTAAAAAAATTGTAGCTCGTAGAGCTTTTGCACTACAGACACAATTTTTGCTTGGGTGGATAGAAGAAGGATCAAGGAATTTTATAAGCGATCTATACATGTCAAATGTTCATTGCGTTGTTTTGTATGATTTTTTCAATTTGGCCTTTTTCAAACAGCAATAACTCAATTTTTTCAAATTGCGCGTGCCAATTTTTATATCTCCATCAGATGAAGCGTCAAATTGCAGATGGAATTGTATAAGCATGTACTATACCCATCTCTTATAGTTCCGAAATAATTTAGGAATATATTGAATTTTGATGATTTTGCAAGAACTAACACAGAATTCTTTGAAATATTTGAATCAAGTAGCTGAACTGGCTACGCTCACCTGACAGGTGGCTAAAATTAATGTACTTGTCACTTCGTTCATTCGAATTTGATATTTCAACAAGAATTGTCGTTATTTCAGATTGAAAATATCCAAAAAAAATACAACACATTTGGAATTAAACCACTGGTTATTCAAACGAAAATATATTTAATCATTTTTTCATTCATTTCAGAATGTCCAAAAGTAGTGGGTAGAAATTTCAGGCAATTCAATAACCAATTTCCAAATTTACCGTCTATGAGTAAAATGAAATTTCGAAGCATTAGAAGCAATTTTCTACAATTCGGATAAATAAAAATTGTAGGAACTAAGCGAAAACCAATCATCGAAGATAATTACATTAATACGAATAAATGATAGCAAACATCATCAGAGAAAACTAATTCACGATCAGAATAAATGTTCAATATGGGCCCCATTTTGCTCGATACACTTGACAGCTCGTATACGAACATGATGAGTTGCCCTCCTAGTTTACTCAGGATCAATATTACGAAAAGCATTATGAATGCGCTCTAGTAACTCTTCTTTACTTCTTACAGGAATAAGATACACTTCACTCTTGATTTTGCCCCATAAATAAAAATCAAGGGGCGTCAGGTCCGGAGAACGCGGAGGCCATGAATTTGGTCCTTGATTACCCTACCATCTACCATCGAACATTTCTGTTAGCTGCCGATCTACAGCTCGTGTTTTATGTGCTGGTGCACCATCCATTTGGTAATAGCAACCCTCAGAATGTTATGGGGTAATCCATCTAAAAAATTTGCTAATGTTCCTCTCAAAATTTCCAGGTATCTTTGTCCATTAAGATTTTCCTCATAAATGTGATAAGCCAACAAATCATTCATTAAAATTGCAAAAACGTTCACGCTGAATTTATTTTGGAAATCAATAACCTCAATGAAATGTGGATTTTCTGTGGCCCAAAAATGAGGATTTCTCCTGTTGGTTATTCCACTTTCATTGAACTTGGCTTCATCAGACCATATAATTTTTTGCAGAATTGTCTCATCTTCTTGAAGCCGAATTAATAAATTTTCACAGAAATTTAGCCGCTTGGGAAGGTCAGTTGGTTTCAATTTTTGTAGTCTGATAAAAGAATACGGATGCATGTTATGTTTCTTAAGGATCCTTCGAATGGAAGTATAACTCAATCCAATATCCATTGATGCTGACTTAATGGACGCATGTGGATTGGCACGAAAATACGCTAGCGTATTAATTTGATTGTCGTCGTCCTCGAGAATTGGTTTTCTTCTAGTTTCTATGTATTTTGTTCCTCCAAATTGCAGAAAATTGCTTCTAATCCTTCGAAATTTTGTTTTACTCATAGGCGCCAAATTTGGAAATTGGTTATTGAATTGCCTACAAGTTCTATTCACCACTTTTGACATTCGTCATGAAATAAAAAGAGATTAAACATATCCTCTATTGAATAATCAGCCATTTTATTATCAATCTGGTGTTTTTCAAAAATTTTCACTTCAAATTACCAACAATTCTTGTTGAAATATCAGATTCGAATGAACGAAGTGACAAGTACATTAATTTTAGGCACCTGTCAGGTGAGCGTAGCAAGTTCAGCTACTTGATTCAAATATTTCAAAGCATTCTCTGTTAGTTCTTGCAAAATCATCAAAATTCAATATATTCCCAAATCATTTCGGAACTATAAGAGATGGGTATAGTACATGCTGATACAATTCCATCTGAAATTTGACGCTTCATCTGATGGCGATATAAATATTGGCACGTCCCATTTGAAAAAATTGAGTCATTGCTGTTTGAAAAAGGCCAAATTGAAAAAATCATACAAAACAACGTAATAAACATTTGACATGTGTAGACTGCTTAAAAAATTCCTTGATCCTTCTTCTATCCACCCAAGCAAAAATTGTGTCTGTAGTGCAAAAGATCAACGAGCTACAATTTTTTTTAATGTTCCTCAAAAATCGAGTTTATAACAAAAATAATTGAATTTGTCAAAAGTTTTGACAGATAAGTGCCAACAACTTGGGTATTTTATGCCTTGCTCAAATGTCGGTTCTAGATGTATAATAAAAAGGTAGATTGCCATTTGAAATAATAAAGTGATGACCCACTTCCGGTACAACCGGAAATGGTATCACTTCGAAAATATTTCACTCCAATTGGAAATCGCTAGTTATGGCCGCGTATAAAATTTCAGCTTGATATTGTAATTAGAACTCAAAAAGTTTTTAACGGGCGGTCCCGGTGGATATCCCTGTATAATGAAATAATGTTTTATAGATTGAAATAACGTTTTACAGATTGAAAAAATTAAGTCCTAACTAAGATAAAGGATTTGCATAAGATATTTTTTTGCCTGAAGATGCGTCATAATATGCGAAACATACATGTGTAGAAAAAAATATAAATTTTCTTATTAATAATATTTCCTTATTAAATGAAGTTACTCACCAAGTTTAAAAATAAATTTCAAATCTCCAGAGTTAAAACTTCTTATATCATGGTTCAATTTAAAAGTGTTCTTTTCAACGGATAACTGGATAATTATCCGAAGCAGCGCACACTTCACTGAGGAATTAACTACATATACAACGGCTCAACCTGTATATTACCAAAGGACTACTAGCACACGATGCAAGCGTTGAAGAAATGAGACCACTGATGAGGAAGAAGCATCAAGTAACGTTCACTAAACGTTGAAGAACTTCACTGAGAACGAAAACTATCTGAATGACCAGCTTTTTGCCTTTTGACCGGCATACGGAGCCTTCAAACATGCGGTATTTTCATTGACGTTCGTGATCGGTCGTGTTGGATAAGAACTGAAGAAAGTGGATTTAGCAATTCGAGGAGAAATTATGGCAAAACCCACTGATGTTAGTTTTTATACCACGAATAAAAATTGATTGAAGCGAATTACGATCATGGGAATTTTAAACACTCATGCAGATCAAGGATTTGAATTTAATTAGTTGTAAGAAGTTCTAATTTTTGAATAGTGTGCAAAAAATGGACTCCTAATAATTAAATAGTTTTGAAGTTTTATGGCAATCGGTCGAACAGGTCGATTTTCTTTTTAATTTTTCCACATTCTAATAACATTTATTTACTTTTCTGATGACACCTGTCAAACATATAACATTTTTTTTAATGGTAATATTGGCGCCAGTACCCATCTCAGCCCCAAAATGTCCATCTCGGCATCTAACCCGTTTTAATGGCTCTTGGAAAATACCAATCTCGATCCAGAGTTCCACAGATGAAAAATGAGGGATAATATCGCCCAACCGTATAATTATTCAACTTCAGAAAATGAAAACAAAATTAATCAGATTCTAAAAGATATTGTAAGGGTCAAAAAAGTAAATGGCTCCTATATTCTTTTGAGGTTTTATTTAAGAAGCTCCAGGAGAAGGAAGATTTTTATTTGTTCGGAATATACAAGATCATAGAATAAGATGTCCGCAGATGCATCTACAGCTTTGAATAAAACTACAAATGCATGTGAATCATTTCATTCTCATTTCAATAATTCTATGTAGTGTACACACCCCTCGTTTTTCAATTGTCAATCTTATTCTCAACATTCAGTCTGAGGTTTATGTAAAATGTAATAGTATTCTTATATCTTATAAAAGCAATGCTTTAAGGTACCTTTTCATTGGAGCGTTTTGACGCCCGTTTCATGCGTCAAAATGATCATGTGACCTATTTTTCTATGAAATCATGACGCTCCCATGGAAAGTGGTTTTCAGTGTCAAAATATGTCATTTGTCACTTATTTTAGGTTAAAACACTTAATTGATGTATATGAAGTCTAATTTTCATTGATTTGGTATCATTTCTGGAATCTTTAGTGTTATATATTGCGAAATTCTTCTTTCAAGACCTCTAACTATGTTGTTCGAGTATCGAAAGCTAATTTGGCGCAATAACTGGATGACTATAAAAAAGACTAAGCCATTTTGTATCGAAGAAAACTGGTTGCCTCAGGATTTTTATTGGCAACCCTTGAAGACGAAAAATATAAACTTGTCATTTGTCTCTTCTAGCATCTGACGCTACAAAGTTCAGAAATCTCAACTTTCTAGCGTCAACGCTGAAAATCACGTGACCATCCGAATCAGCGTCAAAACGCTCTAATGAAAAGGAACCTTTATGCAGCATTTCGAATCATTTCTGTGCTATGTTGTAATATTGTAATGTAACCTCATTTCAAATTTTAAAATAGAATATAATCAATAAATACCATTGATATTCTTAGACATGTTCTCTCTCCTGTGCCTACAATTGGAAATATATAATCATGACTAAATTAAAGATATGTACCGAGATGAACATACAGATTATGCGCCAGAAATTCACTTGGGGCAAGATCGGCACTTTCCAAATCCTTAAACCTGAGTCCTGGGCAGGGTGGGCATCAACGACAATTATAAAGCTCGTGTTTTTCAGATCAATTTTGAAATTCCCATAAATGTGAGCCCAGTAAGGAAATTACTATTTCTTTTTCTATCAGGAAAGTAAACATAAATAAGGTTTTATTATTAATACCCAGCTTGACATCTTATTGGTTGTTGTTGAAAATCCGCGTATTATCAGTCGGCAACTAGCCGACAATAATAATAAATCATACATCTGTGCAAAAAAATCCCACAAAGAAAAAAATCCGCCCCGTACAAGAATTAGATGGGGATGATCTCGGCCTATGCTAGTAATTTTGTGAAATCATGCAACCCATTTGATTGAGATGGGAACTTCGTTCCTCTGCAAACTTTTTACCTCAATGGTACCGCAAACAAACAAAATCTATATTGGTCCCAAGAAAATTTCATACAATCGCCCCAAAAACGAAGTGTATGAGCCGGCAGATACATAATGATCGGACCAATTATCATTTGAAGAAAATGTATGAAACCTATTTGAACTTATTGGGTTTGAACGTTTATTAGCTATAGTAACTCATTACCTGATTTGATGTTTCCAGGATTGGCAAAGAGAATTCATTGTTTGGCCAAGCAGCTCTGACAGAACAAAAAAGTAATTTCTTCACTGTAAGGGAAATTTCACTTAGTGATCGTCATATTAAACCGCACGAGTGGTAGCATGAAAATCTATAGGAACGTATATAGTAAAACAAGTACATTCTAATGACGTATTACATGCTATTTATTCCTAAATGTAGATGACGTCGTATATTTGGCAGGATCTTCGAAAATGCATATGAATTTTAGCGGAACGTAAAAAAGTGAAAAAGAGGGCGATCACTTCAAGTTTTTTCCATGAAACTTTCCAATTTATTAGTATAAGCTCAATTTTTCTTCACGCAATATTTGCATTTTCGATATTTAACATCGCGAAATTTTAGGTATAGTGATTCATATGGAAAAGTATAAGAATAACTTTCGTAGACAATTGATTTGCATCTTCTATTAGGTCTATTTTTACTGAAGCACTTACCGTTTACGAGAAAAATAAGAAAAACAATATTTTTGACTATTGGCCATATACAATACAATAGTGTATTTCAGATCTGTTTCAATTCTCAACTCTATGCAAATTATTGTGAGTTAACATTCTTTGGTCTATTTCGATTGGACTAATGTAGCCAGTTTCCTTGGATTGTAAAATATAAATATAATAAATATAAATATAGTAAATATAATGTTCTTAGAGGTTTTTCTATGTTCTGGTATATCTTTGAATTTCGAATTCAGTGAGTGTTTAAAGTTCAGTTATTTGGGGATGGTACATTCAATTTTCTTTACAAATTTAATCTAATATATTCATTATTATTGATCCATATAATGTAGTAATATACACTGGTCTTCTTGCATATCACGTAGTATTTGAATGAAACACAGTTTATTGAATGTATAAGAGTAATTACATAGTCACTGTAAGCCAAATCAGAATATAACCCACAAAAATATAGAATGTGAAAAATAATTAGTCCCTCTATCACAGAAGATCGTGAGATCGCATATAAGGCAAAGACCAAGTTATTTCAGTCATTAGAGAGTTTTTGCAACTTAGACGATTTCGTTAATTTTACCGTTTACTTTAATTATATTTACGATAATAACGCTCACTTCAAATAGAGTTTTTGCATCCTTATAAAATATTGTAGTTATTCAATTGTCAGTTTGTCACCATAAGAATTGTCACTTGTCATTCTACTACGGCCGATTTATTTTTGTTAGGTTAGGTTGAACATGGTAAATGAGAGTAAATACCAGCTCTTATTCCGCCGCAACGGCAATTCTTTATCGTTATTAGAGTTTTCGGGTACTATTTTTGGAGAGCGCATGCGTAGAAAATAACCAAGTCTCCAAATAAGAGGTGCAAAAACTTTATCATAAAATGTTGTCTAATCTAATCTACCTTCCAACTGAAATATTTATAATAACTATATTTCCACAATAAACAAGTCACATTCGCTCGACAACATTGTTCAAAGAACCAGAACTGCTTCTACATTTCAAAATAGAACACACCTACCAGAAGAACAAATCAGGGAACTTTCAATAACTAATAGTTCAGATGCTTTGTTTGATATATTATTTCTAATAAAATTTTCGAATGTGTATTTGAATTGATATTAAAAAATATTATTTGAGCAATTTACATCACTAGTCAACCACTAATAAATATATATAGGATACCGAGCAATTCGAGTTATTAAATAGAAGGCGCCAATTTATATCACATTTATTTCCTAGCGATTGGTACCAATGTGGAATGACAATTAGACTCATTCTTTTTCTTCGCGTTTATTTGTGATATGTATGAGTGTTTTCGGATGTGCATACTTATCTATATACTTATATTATGAATCCTATTGTTTCTAGTACTTTTTGAAAAATCTTTCGTAATATATATTCGCCCATGGCAGGCATTGTTTTTTAAAACATATTTAAACTAATACGAATTCAAACTGAAAGCTACAAACTACTGCAATAAAATTCTGATTGTTACTAATTAAATTCGATTTTATTAAATTAGGAAGTGAAAAAACAATATAATAAAAATATGGATTCGAAGAGTGAAATTGACTTGAGTGGCAAGTTGATAATAAAAGTTCAACTAGAAAATGATATAAGAAGAATTCCTATACACAACGAAGCTATTACATATGACGAATTGGTTTTAATGATGCAACGAGTTTTTAGGGAAAACTAAGTGCATATGATGATATTACGATAAAATATAAAGATGAAGGTGAGAGTATGATTTTTATTCAATTAATCATCAAAAATTGGGTTATACTAAATTCATTTGATAACAACTTGACAGCTTCATGTTGAACATCTGTTACCTTGTAGTTTATATTCATTCAGCTTAGCAGATATCTTTGTATATATATGAACGCTTTTATATTTTAACTCGAATTTAATCACTATCGATTTTGTATTGGAATATATCTTATAAGACGTTGTGCATTGTTGACAATGATATATATGTCCAATACTCCTCAAAACTAACTTTTAGAGAACAAACAATATCTTAATAACTTTCTTAGGAAACTCAGTATTTTTGCAAAGTATTAATTTGATTTATATTGCAAGGACATTTTGTGAGGTAATCAACAAACAAGACATTAGAAAAATTGGTTCAATTTCACTTATGTTACGGATTTATGCAATAAGTTCTTAGAGTTCTTCGAATTCTAAAAGATGACGTTCGTAGCACACAAATGGTTGGTCTATAGTGAATATAATTCCTCACTAGATGTGTGACAAAATTTCAATGAAATTCATCAAGTGACTTAATTTCTGTTGTCAGTTGTTAACAACTTTGGTTGTTTTGAATGCACCAATAAATTTCGAAGGTCTGAGATGTCACATCAGAACAAAAAGACAGTGTATTCCACCAAAATTTATACGGAGTGTTTATGAAGAATCAATTTCTAGACTTAACCATTGTGTCATTTCGAGCATTTTCTAAGATGAGTTCTTGATATTCATCTGCTTTATTGTCAACACATTCTTATATTATGGATTCTTTCTTCTTCCTGCACGGCGCCCATATGGGAAGCACTCAGGCCGTTTGGTGTTTGTTTGTTTTCTTGAGTTGTTATTTGTCTTGCAGAAACTGCCTGATGAAGCAATACTGCAATACTGTTGTAGGGGCCCCTTGGATCATCCGGGCGCCCAAGGTGTTCAGTTTGGTTTCCTTATGAGCGGGACATTCGAAGAGCATGTGTTCTGTTGTTCCGTCATTTCCTAGACAACCATGGCACTGTGTGGTTTCCGATAGTTTCATGACGTGTAGATGTTTGTGAGTTGGTGTCCCGTTAATAGGCCCACTACCATCTCAACAGACTTTTTTTTGAGAAACAGTAGTTCATGTACCCTCTTTTTTGATTGCGGCCCCTTTATGAGCCTTTTTGACTGTCTCAGTCCCGAGATGCCTGCCCAATAGTTTTGGGTCTTGGTGGTGTTCCAGTTTTGAAAGAAAGAGAGCACATGGGTCCATGGAATGGTCAGAATTGGTTCTAGTCCCATCGGCTTAACAGCTGTTGCATTTTTAGCGAGGCTGTCTGCGTGGGGTGTGGTCCAAATTTTTTTTGGTGGAATAACAACTTTGTAGGGTTCGTTGAAGTATTAGGTGGCTCTTGTTTGATCCCCTCTTGTGAAGTTCTCTGACTTTGTTCAGGGATGTGGAGTGTCCAGGGATTCGATTTCTGTCCCTCCACATAACTTCCTCCCACAGCCTCAAAGAGGTCCTCATGGCCACCTCCTCCACCACTATGTGTAGCAGAGGGATGCCCAGAAAACACTCCATAGAGGCTGTGGGTGTGGATCTCAAGGCTCCCGTGACTGCTAAACATGCTTGCCTTTAGATCTTGTTGATTTTGTTCCGTTTTGTCTCTGTTTCCAGTGCAGGCCACCATACGATGGCCGCATAGGTCAGGAGCGGTCTTATCACTGTTTCTATAGCCAATAATTTATCTTTGGTTTGAGTCCCCATCTGGGGTCGATGTGATTGTCCCAATTTAGTTTGGCATCAAGCATCACACCTAGGTATTTCATTGTTTTACTAGTGTTAGTTCCTGGTTGAAAAGAATAGGTGCCTTGAAGGGCGGTAGTTTCCTTTTCGAGTGAATAGAATCATGTCTGTTTTGTTAGGATTCACAGACAAGTCGTTCTCTCTGCACCATTGTTCAGTCATTCGCAGAGCTTTCCGCGCAACTTCACATATGGTGCTGAGGCTTTTTCCACGAACAAGGAGGACGAGATCGTCGGCATAACCGACCGCAAACTGCCCAGCATCGGCGAGGTTCCAAAGTAGAGGAGATAGTACTCCCTTCTGTGGACATCCCCTGCTGGCGGTCCCCCGGACGAGGTGAGCCTCGATGCGTCTGGTCGCCAGCAGACGTCCCACCCACCGTGCTATGGTTTTGTTTACTTTCCTATCTACGACAGCTTTATCTATTGATTTGTGTAGTGTGTTGTCGAAAGTTTCCTCTATATCTTGGAATATTCCTAGAGAGACTTCGCCTTTTTCCAGTCCTTTCTCGATATACCCTACTACAGAGTGTATTGCTGAGTCGACTGATCTACCTTGCTTGTAGGCATGTTGAGTGATAGGGTGCTCCACTAGGGTGTTCTCCCTAAGATATCTTTCTACTAGTCTCTCCATAGTCTTCAGTAGGAAGGAGGTGAGGCTAATTGGTCTAAAATTTTTGACGATTTTATGTACGATCTCGCCCGGCTTGGAGATGAAGACAACCGGAACCCAGGGGTCCAGAATGTATCCCAAGGCTCGGCAGGATCTGAAGATATGGATTAAGTCCATACCTTTTATCCAGTCTGTATATTATGGATTATTCTTTGTTGTATTCTACTCTTGTTCTCTTCAATTCATCCGTTCTCAATATTAAAACCATATCTTTATTATCATTTCTGACTGAACAAGAAAGAGTAAGTTCTTTATTGGGATCACATTTACAGAAATTTCACAATGGTCGCCACTTTGTAACTAAACGACATATTCGCATTAAAACCTAGGAATGTATAGACTAAAATAAGAGCTCTCTAGTTTTGTTTTACACGCCATACATTGTCATTCCAAAAAAAATCGATGTGTGAGAAAATGAAAGACAAAATCAACAATTTTGATAAAACTCGAAGACTGTAGTTATTATATTAAATCCATACTTTTTTCCACACTGTACAAAGCTTCCATACCCTTGGAAAATATGTAAAGATAATGTGGTATCAAGTATTTTAATTTCAAAATACATAGCAATATTATTTTCTCCCAATGAAAATCAATTATAATTCATTGATATAAACACAAACACATTATAAATTCATTCATGTAAGTATCTGTTATAGTAATCATCCAATTTATTGCAGATGGTGACCTAATTACAATATTTGATAGTTCAGATTTATCGTTTGCTATTCAGTGTAGCCGCATATTAAAACTTCAGATACTATTAAATAGTAAGAAGGAGAGTAAATTGAAGATATTGTCACATGGAGATATAAATAATATCAAGCAACAATTGAGGAATATTAGGAATGAGGTTAATTCAATACTAGAGAATTTAGATGATTCAGTGAGCACTGCAATAAATACTTCTTCAGAACCTAGTAAGTTTGTTCTATTATAATATGAATCGTCTTATTTAATTTCATTTATTTGTTTAAACTGTCAATTAATGTTTATACAGAGACTACAGAACCAGCCAATAAGGAAGCTGCGCCTCTTGCAAATACATTAAATAAAGTAAATTCTAGTGAATTCGACCCTTTACAAGAGGGCAAGGCACAGAAGAATGGTACCGTTCCGGAACCAAAAGAAAACGTAAAAAGTTCCGCAGCTAACATCACTAACAGCGAAAAACCAATTACGAGACCTCAATCAGTACCTTCTTTGCCACGTTCAAATGAACCTGTAGCTGTATCCACCACAGGTGCCAGTGTTAATCAATCTCAACAGTTGAATGAATACTACAATAGAACTACTGCAACTTCTTATGCCCAAATGCCCTATGGAAGTATGCCATATCCCCCACATCACTACGGATATTCTGCCGCAGGGTAAGATCAAAAGATCTTCATTAAGTGTTAGGTTAGGTTAGATTTGTCTTTTATTCCTTGATAATTTTCATTGGCGAAGTAATTACCATTGAAGTGATTTTTTGTGGCTTTTCAATTTCTTTTATCATATTTAAGTTCGTCGCTACGCAACTTTAATGAAGAATCAGCAAATCGACAATCACGAATATCTTAGTCATAACAAAACTAGTAGAGATGTAATATTCAAGGTTGGTAACCCCATGTTCGATCAAGTACAAAGTGTTACACTGACAATCGACATAACCTCAAATATTTGAATGACTGCAACATAACCCTAATCTTGTACTGACACTAACTGTCTGTCAACCAGATATAACATCAATTATTTAACCCCTTCGGTCCTGAATTTATATAATGCATTAAAAATATGAGTTAGAAGTGCAGTTAAGGGAGTTTTGTATAAATATGCCATTTATCGTTTTTAGATTTTTGGAAATTTTGATTTCCACTTGAATGGACATCAGGTTTAGAGCGTTGTATTAGGTGCGCAACTAAGTTTTCGCTGTTTGTAAATAGATGGCTCCAGCAGTAAATGCTGTCAGATTTTTACATATCAAGAACGTCTTGAACCAAGCTTAGACATATGGTAAACAAACCACTGTGACACATTAGTGATTTTGTTTTTTTCGTCATTTGCGGCCAAAAATCTTCAAAGACGCTGAATTGGAGGCATTGCTCGATGAGGATCCGTGCCAAACGCAAGAAGAGTTTGCTTCAGCCGCAGAAGTTACCCGCCAGGCCATTTCCAAGCGATTTGCATGCGTTGAGAATTATTCAAAAGCAAGGAACTTGGGTTCCTTATGATTTGAAGCCAAGAGACATTGAGCTCGTTTTTCGACCGTTAACAACTGCTCCAGCGGCAAAAAAGAAAGGGTTTTCTTCATCGCATCGTAACGGGTGATGAAAAATAGATTCATTACAGCAATCCAAAGAAAAAAATCATGGGGTCTACTCGATCATGCTTCTACGTCATCGCCTCTGCCGAATATTCACGCTGCGAAAGTTATGCTGTTTATTTGGTGGGACCAAGTCGGTGTTATATATTATGAGCTGGTGGAAGCGAACGAAACCATCACTGGGGAATGGTATCGAACTCAATTGAAGCGATTGAGTAAAGCACTGCGCGAAAAACGGCCACAATACGAGCAGAGACGAAAAAGTAATTCTACAGCATGACAACGCTCGGCCCCACGTTGCCAAACACATTAAAACCTTCTTGGAAACGCTCAAACGGGAAGTCCTACCCCACCCATCATATTCCCTAGATATTGCACCGTCCGATTATTACTTGTTCCGTTCGATGGCACATGGTCTGGCTGATCAGCAGTTCCGCTTATATGAAGAGCTCGAAAAGTGGCTTGATTCGTGGATAGCCTCAAAAGACGAACACTTCTACCGTCACGGTATTAATGATTTAAAGTGCTATTATGAAATAAGTAAACAAAACAACTATATTATTTTATAATGGTTCATTTATTATTTTATATCGTACACTGTTAGGATATTCTTTGTTTACAAACCATTTATTGTCGCTGTGTCACAGTATTTTTGTACAATGGAAAAAATTGAATATCGTGAAGTGATCAAATTCTTATTTTTGGAAGGTGTAGCATCAAAATAAATTCAGGAACGAATGTTAAGAGTGTATAATGTCGCCACAGGAAACACCTAAATAACTTAGGATTGATTGAGGATCCTTCATGTAGTCTATGTGAAGAAGATATAGAATCAATGGAACATGTTATGTGCGAGTTCCCAGCTGGAGACATAGTCAGGATGGAAGAACTTGGATCTTGCAAACTGAAGCTGACTGAGCTTTTTAAGTTCTCACCCATGAAACTCGTATCCTTTACGAGAAGGATGGAGCTCATGGATGAAATTTAGGACAAAGTGTGCCACGATAAACCACTGGGTCGCAGTGGCCTGGCTGCTAGGCAGTCCGCACTCATATAATATCTAATCTAATCTAATCAGATAATCAGTTTCATCTACACCGCCCTTACCATTGTTACACAATTGCACAATTTAAGGACGTAGTATAGTTACATATTCTTTAGTTATTTTATTCCAACGTCGAACTTCATCATGGTTTCCTATTCCAACAAAATTTGAAGAAAGTACTACACCTTTGTTGTCCCTCCACTTGATAAAAACTACATCTTTGGTATTATTCGCAACTTGATCAGTATCCTCTATCCTTTTTTGATCTTGTCGGTTATGAGTGGCAGTTTTCCAAAACGATTTATTCTGATCGTTCCTCCCGCTTAAATTTCTCTCTCTCGAATATCCTCAGGAAAACGTAATTGTAGTTGTCAAAAAACAGGTAGTGACCAGAACCATTTATTCTTTTTGACAAAGCCTTTACATAAGTAGCAGATGTGCCATATTTCAACACGTCATTTGTGTCTAGATTTGTAGTTGCGCCTTGATAAATAATAAAATCGTAAACTAAGCCACTCTTACTGCATATCATAAATATCTTCACACCTTATGGCTGTGGTTTTCCTTCGACATATTGTTTGATTTCCAGTTTTCCTCGAAAGGGTACAATCTGTTAATCAACGCTCAATATTTGCTCTAACTTTCGTTCCAGACATCGTTTTCGAATTGAATCATTTAATGGTCGAACTGTCGAACTTTGATAAAAAACGGTCAGTGTTATTTTGTGGAATAGTATTATCAATTACATGCAAATTGTTTCCCATCTGAAGAAATCTATCCCTGGCCATATTTTCTGAATATATTTTCATATCTAAACTGGAATCCCAATACAAACGAATACGCGGAAACTTCGAGTTACCCATTATAATATGAAAACCGAAAAATATTTTCATTTCTGTTCAATTACGTGGCTTGAAATTACTGACTTCCTTTCCCTCCGCATACAAATTTGTATCGAATGTAAAATCTTCAATTAGGGAATCTGATATATATTTAAAGAATAATCGATGGGAGCACGAATCTATTTCAGAAGGTGATGGAGTTGACCAAATGAATTTTGGTACTTTAAACTGTAAATGTTCTCTCCAAATTATTTCAATTTTAGGTTTACTACTTGATCAGGGTCTTGGTTCTTCCTCCTCTAAGCCATCTTTAATATATCTCCCCTTCAAAATGATCTGCTCTCATTCTTTTAGTTGCTGGTATTATATTACTGCCTATATGAACATTTTTTTGTGGCATTTCCTGTATAATTCCATTATCAATTTCTTCGTCGAGGTCCGATATTGTTCCGTTTTCTAATAAATTCAGTAAACCATTCGCATCTTGGCTTTTGGAAAGATCAAAACCTGAAAAAAAAAGACATGCATAATTCAGTACAAAATATTGTGAATACCAAAATTGTACAACGATTGTGACCCAAAGTTCACTGAAATAGACGTAGCTTGATCTGCAAAATTTTATGACAAGAACCACATAATCATAGTATTTTTTGTAAATGAACATTTTAGGAAATATAATCACTATACAGAATAAAAAAATATCTAAACAATCGATCCAGTAGTAATATAGTGAATAAAATAAAACTAAAGACTACTTGCTTTGTATCCGTATCCCTGGTGAACGTCAACACTTGACTAATCATTTCATCTTACTCACAAAGGATCCCATTGTGTTTTGTTTATAGTAATGTTTTTAGAAAAGGCGCCGGTACAGCCAAATATTTATACTAGTATTTTCATTATCCTGTTTCATATTACAGTGACAAATTTTTATCGCCGATCAAAACTGGAGATTGGAAGAATCCTCTTAGATTGGAAGAATCCTCTTATATACGTAAGATATCATCTACCAATCCCGGGCAATAAAGACGAACGTAAGAAAAACCCCGATTTTGTCAGCTCGAATTTATTTAATGTCGTATATTTCTCGTCGTTGAAGATTCACAGAACGCAAGAATGACTAGTGAATCATTTTTATATGCTCATTTTATCTGATGCATGAAAAATTAAACCTTTACTCTGAAACTGGAAGCTTCATCAAAATTTTGCAAGAATTAAAAATGTTTCTAAATAGAACAAGTGATAACGGTCAGTGGCGTACTGCAAAATGGTTCTGCAGAAGAAAAAGGGAAATATCACTTTTTAGATGTTTACAACAAATTGAAACACCAACTAGTGACGCCCATAAATGTAATCTACGTTTTAAGTTCGGCCAAATAACTCGAGAAGTACATTGTGAGACAAAACATCTTTGGACTTCATTCTTAGAGCCATAACATCTTTCGGCTTCACTGTTTGAGCCATTTGTCATATTTCAACATGATTTATCTGCAATAGGAAGGATCATATTGTACACGATGTTCTTACCTTCTATATATCAATTGTAACTTTGTCTATTTTGATTTAGATACACCCAACAAGTAGATACACAAGGACCAAATCCCAGCTCCTATACAAATCCGCCGCAAGGAGGATTGCCTTACTCGGGACAGCCTCAGCAGTATAATACTCCTGGAGGAGTGTATCAGCCAGGACAACCCAATCCTTATTCCAAAGGTTATACTCAGCCAACATCTCAACATTATCTTCCTCCTCGTCAATGACTTTAATCGTATAATAATTTAGTTTTTGAGGATTCTTCAAGTTTTTAATATAAAAGGAAGTATTTACAGGTTTCTTCTTTGCATTCAAATTTGGTAATTAGTAATATTTCATAGGCATAGAACAGATTAAGTGATAACTTTGACAAATTACTTATTTTTCTAAATTATTACTTGGTTTTAAATTACTCGGAAATGGAAATTATAATTTCTCAAAATTTTAAAACTTAATAAATTGTTATACAGAAATAAATAGGTAGAAGTGAATTTCCAATAATGAAATGTTGATTAAAATATTTGAAAATGTTATTGCTATTCATATAAGTTGTATGATATATGAATGAAGAAAATTTGACATGAAAATTTTTAAATTTCGTGGCTACTATTGTTACAAAAGGTTTACTATGTTCGCAGGACTTATGACGAAAGGTGCATAAGTAAGATTTCCAGTATTCTAAATACATGTTCTCTGAAAATTCTTAATTACAGAATGGGATTTATTTGAATGCATACTTAATTTTTAGTTTTAAGTTAAAATTAAGGATGTGACTAGAACCCTAGGATCCATGAAGATTCAATGTACTTGACCTGCCAGATATCAATACTTTGTTTTTAAATCTCTCAACATGAGTTTTCATGCGTTTCTGTTGTGATGTTGATAAAATCTTATCATTTCATGATTGGTTAATTGAAAAAATACATAAATAAAGCCAAATTCAGTGCAGGAATAACTAGAATTAACTTTTCAGTGAGAACATAAAAAGAATTATGAGATGTTCTATTTACCATCGAAACGATTCTTTCAAAGGCTCTATTCAATATAAAAACACTAATGAATTGAGGAAATAATCGAAGCCATGATGTCTCACCCGTGACTGAATATAAGTCCTACATCGGGATACTAGTCACTTTCTTTATGTAACATACATTTAGTTAGATGTACGAAAGATACTGAAAATTTGCTTACAGTCCGATCTTTGTATCCTTATGTCATGTTTTAATACTCAAAAATACATTATTTATTTGAAAATGTGTTTTTTTTTAAATTGGAAGAGAACAACAAGAATCATTGAAAAATTAAAGTTCAAGGACAATGAAGTAGGTAATCCATTTTGCTGTATATTATGTAAGTATATGTGTTAACAGTTTTAACGAATGGCTACACTTAGCAGATTTCATTCAAGTAAAATAAGCTTGTAATTTTATTGAATATGATGAAATTTATTAGACTAGGGATATCCTACATTAAAATTACCTGTATAGTGTAGACGCTGTAGGTATTTGAGTTTGCAAAATATGAGGAGCGAGATCTGTTGACTAATTCTTATACCTGTGACCCTAAGGAGCCCAAAAGTACATGTTGCTACACTTAGTGGTGCCTCTACTGTTTCCACTTCCCCGCTTCATTCACAGCTTGTACTACGGACGATTACGACGCGTTCAGGCCCGCCAGTACTGAATATCACGCTATAACGGAGTGAGTTTTTTCTGTTATTGATATAATTTTTGTATTTTTACTAATATTTTAATTGCTAATGTACTTTTCTTTTCTACAAAAAGTGAAAAATAACATTACAAATTAAAAATTTAAAGAGAAAACGGTCAAATGAGTTATTGTGTTTTTTTGTGTGATTTAGTGAGAAATCCAGAATTGCAATCGTTTTTTACGATTAAAAACGCTACATAGAGACGGAAAGATGAATTATTAGAAAAGATTGTGAAAGTGTACGATCCGGTTTCTACGACACAATGCTTTTCGTGGCATAGAACATGTATGGCCAGCTACGTCAGTGAGGAAAAAATAAAGCGTCGAGAAATAGAATTAATAAAATTTATGGAACAATCTGTTTCTTCTTCAGAATTTGACATTTCAGGCAGTGATAATACTCGTCATTCTAGAAGGACTTCTATACAAACTGGAGTGCAATTGAGATGTTGGATATGTAATAACATAACTAAAGAATCAGCAAAGAACTTCATTTATGCTCTGAATTATCTGCGGCGGAAAAAATTTTCAACACTATGTCAAAAACAAGATAATGTGTTTACAAAAAAAAGTAGCTGTGGAAAACCTAAAGACCTATTTGCTCGAGAATTTAGATACCACTTGGATTGTTATCGTTCATACACAAGATTACCAAGAACCTCTTCTTACAAAGCAGGTCGACCTTTCAGTAAAATACCTGAAGAAATTTTACAGAAAAGTTTCGAAAAGCTATTGAGAGAAATTCAAGATCAACTTTTTCAATGTTCATTTGAATTAACTCACTTGGCAACACGATTAGCAGAACTTACGGAAATTGAAGATGCTGTAATTGAAAATCGAGTTATTAAATCACTTTTCATTGATAAATACGGAGAAAAAGTATTATTTTCTTATCGAAAAGATAGGTCGAAATCTGTTTGCATCTACCTATATAATAAACAAACAAAGTCAGCGGATGAACTTAGATACAAGTTTATTTCTCAAAATATTGGATTTAACTTAAATTTACACAAAGTCATATGCAGTTCTGATGCATTATACTTACACTGCTTGAAGGCTTCAGCTCAAACATACATCTGGAGAAATTCATCAGAACCGCTAATTAAGACTATTGACTTTATTCAATATGGGTATGAATTCTTGTACCCTAAACAAATGACCAAAGGATCTCTGCCGGAAACTAATTAAACCGTGTATATGTAAATCAGACCGTCGTAGTATGTAATGTAGCTGTAAGAAATCTGGTGTTACTTGTATAAATGTGTTTTTAATAATTGCAAAAACCCGTTACTGTAATTTTTATAACATCATTTTTTTAATCAGTCAAATTTTGGAGTTTTTGTCTTAATAAACAAAAGTATTTTCCCTTTTTTGTTATTGTTTAGTTTAATCACTTCCTTTTATCAAATATTATCCCTTCAGTCTATAATATTACCCTCAAAATTAACATTTAAACGCCTTGCAGCTACTGGTATACAATTTCTTATAGTAAAAAGCACGTTGAAATGTAAAAAAAATATTGCGGCATTAAATTAAGTGGCAACATCGAAAATATTGTAATTTAAGACCCCCTTGACTCATATCCGTTGTCAGATTCTGTTCCTCAATTTTTGCATACTCACTTCCCTTCAGCGCCCGGTCTAGTAGATAAATAGGAGATCAATCTGGAACTAAGAATGGGGATTTGTTAGTGAAGTAAAAGAGGTTGGGACTAATTCCGGAAAGGGATAAAATGTTGATACTATTCTAGTATCCGAAAAAAAATATTCCTGAAAACCGTCAAGGACAAAGTTTCATTCGATTAATTCCTAAGATATTTCTCGCGACGATAATGTTATTGACGTTCTTTCTCGAAAAAATCTTTAATCCTTATTGTATGTATTTGATATAATAAACGATATTTTCATTTCATTTTTCTCTACGGACCTACAGTTTATAGTGGACTCTGAACTACTCACCTAGACCACCATATAATGATAATTGCCACCACTCTGGATTACAAGTTATCTGATTTTTATGGGTTAAGCCCTTAGGCCATGTGCCCAAACTCTATGTATATCTTTATCAAATTCACTTTTTTCGTCAAGGACAACATCCATGATTCGAACAGAGCACCTGCGCTTAGCACATTCCTGCATGCTTGCACACTAACCAGGCGGTCGTCACAAACGATATTTAATGTTAAATCCCAGAGTTAAGATGACTAGTGGTTATTCTTCTTGTGCAGACCCTAATCAAAGGTATAGTTTTAGAGACACAAAAACTACAAAGTCAGAATATTCATAAGCTAAATTTCTCTCTTCAATTCAATATTCAGAAATGAGAGACGTAAATCAGATTTTCATATGGGCGTAGAAAATTTGTTACATATTACGTCTCACAGATGACAAAACAGTCAAGATTTTTCTAAATTGTTGGATAAAGTCTACTTACTATTTTGATACTTTCGTATAGCATCTAAATATGATAGGAATACTGAAATATTAAAACATTCAACTTTGCTACTAGCGTTATTGCCATCTAGTGTTGGTTTTTCGAAATCGTACAAGCGAAATTTCGCCATCTGGTAGTAACGTCTCGAGTTTGGGTATTATAAGGGGAATTGTTGCAATGTTAATAATAATTTTGATCTCCGGTTATTAGTGCACATTTTGTCATTAGAGAATAAAAGATCTAAAAAAATATCATCCGATTATATTTTCTATTTCTACTAGGAAATTTCTTTCATTCATTTCTTAGAAAGACTTGACAACGATTAGAATTTTTAGTTTTCATATCGTTCGTCAAAGTTAGATCCAAATATCAACTTACCAATGTTCTGAAAAATTGTTAGTGTATTAAGTTCGACATTTTCATCAATTGCTATTCTAATGATACTACCAAAGAATACCTAGAAGCCCAGAAGTCGAATTTTCTTGACGCCGAGATTTTCTAGTAGGTACTCTGACCAAAAGGTGGCGTAAAAATGAATATAATGCAACGATTCGTACAAACCGTCGTCGACAATACCAGTCGTCGACAATACCAGTTCAACCTGGGGATGTATTGTAAATGTATGTATGTAAATTTGAATGACGGTTTTTGAAAACAGAAATTATTGATAACGAAAGATTGCATTTTTCTGATTGCCGACGATTGCAAATGGAGAAGATAAATTAAAATGAATTAAACCTGTGCCCTATGAAATTGACCCTCGCAACGTTTTCTTTTGGATTTTCAATCGTCAAAATATCATTGTGCATGGATGAAAAATACTTGTGATCATCGTAAATTTATGTTTGATATTGTCAGTCAGACATTAATTTACTATAATATAAAATGATTAAGTGCGGAAATTCGTCGTCAAAATCGATTGAAAAACCAAGTAGAAAATTGAAAAAACTGCGACACGAATGATTCGCTGGGCACTCTTTTCAACTTACTACTTACATCTAAAACTATAATTTTATTTTTTAAGAATACTTTAGTTCAAAAATTCATTTGTATCCGTAAGTTTCTGTAATCAATAGGAGTGAGTAAATAGAAAATAATTCATTGCCACCCTCTCCAGTCCTTCCTCACCTGATGGAAAAAGTCTCATCACCTCCACGTGGTTTCCATCGGACGATGACACCTTTGTTAATTCAAGCAAACAAAAATGTTTGTGCAGCTTATATCAGGAAGGTGGCATTGACTAAGCATGAGACAATTGTTTAAAAGTAAAAAAAAAAATAAACACATGATCGATAAAGTATGATTGTTTTCATTGACTAACTGGTCTTGTTGACGACTGCTGCGGTTTGTACGATTCGTTGCATTATATCAAAGCATATTCATCTTCGCGCCACCTGTTGGTCAAAGTACCTACTAGAAAATCCTGGTGTCAAGAAAATGCGACTTCTGGGCTTCAATGTAAGACCATATTCTTTGAAACTACCATCTGTTTTACCTGTTTCAAACCGGACCAACAGCTTGATCACTACAAATTGCGAATAACCGCCAAACAGAATAAAATATTCTGATTGGCTAACTCGAATAGTGTCTGTTGATTATACTATGAGTTTCATTTTATGAAAGTTTCTGATTTTATATCCAATTCGGTCTGAAAAATGGTAAATTATTAATTATTATTATTAAGTACAGAAATACAATCACTTCTGCTTATTCATTGTGAATGTGGGTGAACGAATTATGAAAAAAACAAACAATACATTGAATTAATTTTGTTTGAAAAGTATTATTGCAAAATGGCAGATTCAATTTTCAAAACACCTTATAAGTATGGAACTCCTAAAGTATCAAAACATGATAAGTTTTACACACCTATAAAATCACGTTCCGACAGCGAAGAAAGTCTGGTTAGTACAGCCTCAGATAGTGGAACGTCTGATTCACAGTTATCCATAATAGCTGAGTTTGATGAGATTTCTCGTTTTGAGAAAACACTAAAGTCACAGTATACGCATTTGGAGAAATCCTATGCGGAATTTGTTGAAAATACAAGAATGCTTTATGAAAGTTTTTTGAAATCTCGAGATGAGTGTTTAAAACTACAACACAGACTTGATGTGATGGCACGAGATAATTGTGATTTGGAAGATAAGCTAACTATTGCAAGGAAACTACTTGACAAAGAAAAGAAGAACACTAAAAGTGCAGAAAGGGAGAGGGATAATCTGGTTAGTGCAAATATTATTGAACTTAAGACTAAAATTTATATTATTATATTTTCATCGTACTTTGTTGCATTCTATTTGTATAAAATGGTACCAAATGTTATAAACATGTTCATTCACAGGAAATGCAAATACACCAGGTAAAAGAACTGTTCATACGCGATAGAGATGCACGAAGAGTAATTCCTGAAGATACATTGAGTAAATTTGCTTTTATGGAAACTGACAGAATTGATCAAGAGCAAGCACCACATCTAAGTTGTATACCAGAAGTTAATTCAACAGGTAAGACTTATTAGGAAAGTTTCTTTACATCTTTCAATATTAAATATTTTTCTTTATTACCATTTGTATTAAGGGACGAAGTCCATATAGAAGCCTCAAAATCGGTCATTTTTCAACAAGATTTTTAAATCTTGTTGATAAAATAATTTAATGTTTTTCAAACTTCAACACAACTTTATTGAGTTTTTGAAATATACAAAATTTTCTTACAAAATGGCAGCTCAGAAGAACTTTTTGTGAGGTGCCTCCGATTCCAGTTCCCAAACTGCTCTGTTTGTAGCTCATCAACCATTGATCTGGAATAAAAAAAACCAAAGTGTTTTCTTTTTAGGACATATTAACAAAAAGGATAAACCTATAAAATAAAAAAAAAGTATAAAAGTCAATATGAAATGAGCTTTTGAAAAAGTCAGAGTTTATGGCTATTTTTTTGACATTTTTGACCCCAAAAAAGTATTTTATTAACTCGAAATATCTGAAATTTTAGGTTTATCTTTCCCATAATAATGTAGGGAAAGGCCTTACAAAATTTCAGACAAATCACTCAATAATTTCTCGAGTTACAACACGAGCAGTTTTTAAAAATACAGTTTCGAGATAATCGTGCATTTGAGTACAGGAAAAATACCAGTTTTAGTTACTTACAGATTATTCTTCGATCCTAGTACCATACAATTAACCTTCCTCCTCTTCAAAAAGCTGATTTTTATCAAGTTGTTCTTGTTTGCAAGCTGTACAAGCATCTTTTGTTTACAAAAGACTCTTACGCTCCTGTCGGGTTATCCGCGCCTTGCCTGTATTATAAGTGCCAATAGTTAAATTCAGAAGGTTTATTATTCTTAAAACTGAACCTTCATCAAATAAACACCTTCTAGGGAACACTTCTGAATATTGATATATCGTATCCAGAACGATCAATATGGATGATTTTTTTTAAGAAATGAACATCTGCATCAATTTCTCACCAAATTATGTAGAGTGCCGCAACAGATTTCAATTTTTAAAAAAAAAAACTAAAAATGCAGCAGATGCGACGCTGCTTTATAATCATTTCATGTATTCAGTGTTTGAAATCAGTTAGTTGGCACTTCGTTTCTATTGTAAGCACAAATAAAAGACTCAAGTTTTGTGATTCGACCATGGAAAGACGACATTTGACTAGAGAAGAGATGCTACGAGCCGTTGGCATTCTCCAAGCTGGGAGCT
The DNA here is from genome assembly GCA_013387265.2 of Cryptolaemus montrouzieri. Taxonomy (NCBI): domain Eukaryota; kingdom Metazoa; phylum Arthropoda; class Insecta; order Coleoptera; family Coccinellidae; genus Cryptolaemus; species Cryptolaemus montrouzieri. Next base: position 37,564,011 of record JABFTP020000165.1, read on the forward strand.
CACAACGGGAAGTATCCAGGGTTCTGGGAAGTAGCCCAAGTGTAATAAACCGTTTATGGTCGCGTTTCAATGAAACAGGTAGCGTAGAAGAACGCCATACAGGTCGTTTCAGGATTACTACAGTCGCCCAAGACCGATTTTTGGTTTTACTAGCCAGAAGAGATCGTACTACCACAGCATCTCAATTAGCTCAAGAGCTATCACGAGTTCATAATGTACAAATTTCCGACCAAACTGTGAGAAATCGACTGCACGAAGTTCAACTCCACTCCAGTCGTCCTTTAAGAGTTCCACAACTGACCCATGGAAATCGCGCTGCTCGTTTAGCTTGGTGCCAAGAACACGTAACCTGGGATCAAGAGAGGTGGGCCACAGTTCTCTTCAGTGATGAATCTAGATTTAGTTATTATCCCAATTCAGGAAGAATTCGAATATGGAGGGAACCTGGAAAGCAAAACCGTCTCCAGCATGCTCGAGAAGTTGTTAGACAGGGAGGCGGATCAGTGACGTTTTGGGAAGGTACCTGACCTCGTTTTCATACAGAACAATCTCACGGGAAATTCTTACGCAAATGAGATAGTTTTACCTGTAGTGTTACCGTATCTCCAAACAATGGGTCAAAATCCACTCTTCCAACAAGATAATGCCCCTCTTCATCATGCAAGAGTTGTCTTGAACATTCTTGAAGAGAATGATATCGATCTTCTACCGTGGCCATCCTGCTCCCCAGATCTGAATCCCATCGAGCATGTGTGGGACACCCTAAAAAGAAATCTCCTGCGTCAAAACGTCTTCCATCATGAACAGGAGCTTCGATTAGCAGTTCAGGGGGCTTGGAATGACTTAGGCCAAAATGTAATAGACAATTTAATATTGAGCATGGCGCGACGATGCTCAAGTATCATTAATAACAGAGGTGGACCTTCTGGGTACTGAAAAATATAAGTTTACCATATCGTTTCGAAAATATTAGTTCAGGATTTTTTTTTGTGTTTTACCAAATTTCGTCATTTTCAAATTTCAAATGTTTTTTTATAATAGGTGCTTTGGAGAAGTCAAATATTATTTTGTTTTCTTGAGAATACATTATATACAATACATCCTAACAACAACTGAAAGATTTCTATAAATTCGAATCATCAAATTCATATTTTAAACATGTATATATATATATATATATATATATATATATATATATATATATATATATATATATATATATATATATATATCACTCAAAAATCATCACTAAAATCGACATTAATAGATTTGAACTTGAATTGAGACATACATCAATATAAACACAAAACAGTCAGTAAAAAACAAATACAATCAGAACATGATATAAATATGGAGACAATCAGAGCGAGGTATCAATACAAGAAGGTAAGGATACTATATAAAAACACTATAAAAGTCTCAAGAATTCATCTACTGAGTGAAGACAGGTATTCCTGAAATATTCCTTTGCCGTTTTCTTAAACTTATGAACTGAAAACTGTCTCCACTTTGCCGGGAGTTTATTGTATAATTTTAGATTTAGAGTTTTTTCCAGATCTGACCAGTCTGTATCGTGGGATTACCAAGTCTGTTCTATTTCTAGTATTATAATTGTGATGATCACTGCTTGTCAATAGACTACCCGAATGAACATGTATCTCTGTGACAGTAGTATAAACAAACAGCGATGGCAAACTCATGATTTTATTCTCAACAAACTGTGGCTAACAGTGATCCTACTGCGCACCTGTAATTACTCTAACAGCTTTTTTTTTGAAGTTTAAAAATTTTGGCAGCATTTGTACAATTTCCCCATAGGACAACTCCATACGATAGTATAGAATGGAATAGAGCAAAATATGTAGTTCTTATGTGCCGGCTGTCATAGTTATGATGTTTTAAATTTCACCTCCACGTAACGGAAAAATAACAGACGACAGTCTGGGGATCAAAGAATCAATATGGGGCTCCCACAAAAGCGAGTCGTTCAGCACCATACCCAAGAGATTGACACTAGAACCCGACGCAGCAGAGCTGTCCAATGAAAAGGAGATCGTTTGTGTCTTTGATCTGTTCAGCTTCAGAAGATTCATCTTGAACCAAGTTTCAGCCCTGGTCAAAGCACTCTCACTATTCAAATTCGAGGTCCGCTCATCTCCAGTGCAATATAGTGTTGCGTCTTCCGCTTACAAGAAAGTATCTGTTGGGCTCATAAAAGCGGGAAGATCATTCACGTAAATCAGAAACAATAGAGGGCCCAAAACCGAACTCTGAGGACACCATAATTTACTGGCAGATATCCAGATGAACCTCCCGTAATGCAAACACACTAACATCTACCACCAAGATAAAACCGTAGAAAGTCATACGACAATCCCTTGAAACCACAACACGCGACTTTCGCCAACAAAAACACATGCGAAACTAGGTCGAAGGCCCTCAATAGATCGCACAACTTTAAGGATGGACACCGCCTCATTTCCAGACCCCGAACCGCACACCCCACGACACCCATCACTGCACCCATTGTCGATTTCCCCGCTCTAAAACCTTATTGCGCTTCTGTGATAATTCCATTTTTCTCTAAGAAGAGATAAATTCGATCCTTCAGCAGATGTTCAAAAATTTTTGCCAGAATAGGAATGATGGAGATTGGTCTGTAGTTACTAGGATCATCTGGATCACCCTTCTTGTAGACCAGCAAAACCTTTGCAACCTTGAAGGCTCTCGGGAACACTCCTCTCTCCAGGCATTGATTATAAAAACAACAGAGAGGGGCTTTAATAATCTGAATTGTGGGCTTCACTATTTTGCTGTTCATTTCATATACGTCTAGGCAAGTGGAGTTTGACATTCTCCCAACAGCTGCTTCCAGTTCATCCACGGCAATAGGTTTCAAAAATAAAGATGAACTCACCGATCTGACATGTCTCAGCAGATTGTCACCCGAGTTTGTGGGTGAATGAGTCATCATTTCTGCAACTGTTTTTTCGCCTATTGTTGAAAAAAATGTATTCAAGATCTCCGGGGACAAATTATCCATTGTGGTTGTTTTATTTTTTCTTATTTCTATCATTATTGATGAGCCTCCAAGAATCACAAGCTAAATTATTTGACTTCTTCAAGAAACAATTCCTGGCATTGAACTTTGTCCTTCTCAATTGCTGTCTGTAGTGTCTTCTGTGTTGAATAAACCGTGCCCTGCTTTCAGGTTGACCAGATAAATTTGATATTAGCCTCAGGACATCTAACTGGACCATTAACTCATGGAGTTCCTCTGTAAACCAGGTGAAAGGGTTCGACTCAGAGGCACAGATTCTTTCTGGAAAATTTTTAATAATGCTTATCCGGTATATCTCAATTAGTCTCTTCGACACTATTTCTACATCGTCCTCCCGCACAAAAGACCAGTCTGTGTTCTCCAAGTCCTCTGCAAAAGAGGCTAAACCTTTTCTATTAAACTTTCTTCTTATCACTGCATTTCTTCCATCAGATATCCTCCCAGAAACGCTCAAAAACATTTCCTGTGCATAATGATCTGTGATATACCCAGTGCCACAACTCTCATTTGTAAACAACGAGAAGGTATATATTGTATATTGGTCGATGCAGGAGGATGTGGTCGCGGTAACTCTTGTGTAATCATCTATTGTAGTTCTTATATCAAATGTTTGAAAAACAGTAAGCAATTCACTTCGTTCTTTCGACTCGCCTTCAAAATTGACATTGAAGTCTCCCAAAAGCACAACCCCATCAAATTGACTACAGCAAAATTTCAAAAGGCCTTCCAACTTACTCAGAAAACTATCGAATTCGCCTGAACATTACATAATTTATTTTTTTAATCTTAATGGCACAGAACTCTGCGTTCAATTCCTCCGAGAATTCTTGCAAATCAACACTACAGCATTCCTCCTGAAGGTATGTCCTTATATAAAAAGTAACCCCACCGTGTTATAATGGATGGTACGTTCTACCTGAAGCGCCTCGACTACCTGGCTCGGTACGTTACAGTACACACTCCGGCCGCCTCCGTTATATTAACTATATCTTCGTGAATATTCGAAATTTATTTTTTTCCTCACGTCAGTACACGCTGAATATGCTATATTTTCAGATTATCGAAAAAAAATCAATTTTTTGAATATTTTATATGGACTACCCCGCTTAATTGGTCAAAATGGGTTTATATACAAGGTGTACAACTTTGCTTTCTCCGTTTGCAATAAATGGCTGTAGTGGTAAGTGGTAATTGAAATAAATAGATCATAGGTGTCATACAATAAGCTTAGGTATTTGTAAACATAAGGCCATCGAAAATTAGTCGATTTGTGTGTGCATCATAAAGTTATTCTCGATTAAACATGTCAGCTAACCAGCCAAATTCTCGTAATTTGCGGCAGGTTTTAATTTTCTGCTTTAATATGAAGAAATCTGCGGTTGAGACTCATCGAATGCTCTCAAATACCTATGGTGAGGCCGCTATTAGTGAAAGAACGTGTCGAGAGTGCTTTTAACGCTTCAAGAACGGCGATTTTAACGCCGAAGACTGGCATAGCAGTGGAAGGGAGGAGGTTTTCAAAGATGCAGAATTAGAAGCATTACTTGGTCAAGACTCGTGTCAAACGCAAAAAGAATTGGCAGGATCATTGGTAGTGACGCAGCAAGCCATTTCAAAACGCTTTAAAATCATGAGAATGATTCAGAAACAAAGAAATTGGGTGCCGTACGAGTTGAAACCGTGAGATGTTGAATGGCGTTTGTGTGTTTCTGAACAGCTGCTTGCAAGGCAAAGACGGAAGGGATTTCTGCATCGCATTGTGACTGGGGATGAAAAATAGGTTCATTACTATAATCCCATTCTCAGAAAATCATGGCGATATCCCGACCATGCTTCCACGTCGACTGCCAAATATTCACGGTTTTAAAATCATGCTCAATATTTGGTGGGACCAGCTCAGCGTAGTGTATTATGAGTTGTTAAAACCGAATGAAACAACCACAGGCGATCGTTATCGAACGCCATTAATGTGTTTGAGCCGAGCATTGAAAAACAAACAGCCGCAATACAACGAGATATAAAGTGATTTTACAGCATCTAACCTGACCAGCACTTCCAGTCTTATGAAGAAGTAAAAACATAGATCGATTCGTGGATCGATGACCAGTTTTTTCAACGCGGGATTCGTATGCTGCCTGAAAGATGGGAGAAAGTAGTGTCCAGCGATGGACAATACTTTGAATCATAAATGTATAACCAGGTTTTCATAATAAAGTCTCGAATTTTGAAAAAAACGGTGGAAGCAAAGTTGTACACCTTTTAGAATTCTGTGAATGCTCTATCAGAGAGCTCTATCCATGAAACTAATGTATTCCCATTTTATCTCAGGTTCTATCCTTTCCGACTTCAGTTATTCGAAATCAGAAGATGACCTTGATACCTCTAAGTTCCATACAGGCAAATCCTGGAAAAAACATGGTCCAACTACTGATGCTGTTCCAGAACAGCCAGCTCTGAAGAAACGAAGGTCATCAGGAAATAAAATAGTTGAAGTAGGTTTATATTCACATAGAAGAATCTTGTGTTGCCTGGATATTAGAAAATATAAAAACACTTCAAATCTACCAAATTTTGAATGAATTTATTCAATGACAGTTTATATTTTATATAAAGAGTATTTCCAGTAATCTGGAATATTGTTTTCTTGATTCGTGATTCAGTTTTAAGGAGGAAAAAAGTTTATCTTATGATGCAGGGTCTCATACCAAAAAAAATTGGATTTTTGTAATTACCTTAGCAATATTTTTGTCAATATTGTGCTAGGGTTCATAATTAGTATGAACCTATTAAGTTCAGTCGCATCTTGGAACACAGTTACCAATATTTTCGTTTTTTGTCTATTACATATTTTTCATGTCACTTCATTTTCAGAATAAAATAAAATCACTTTGTAGCCTGATCCTGAGAGAACCATATTTAAAAAATTGAAATTGCCAAATTATATTGTGCAAAAACTGAATACTCAGGGATTTTTTCAAAGAATTCTAGAAAAACATTTCGTTTTCAAACACACTCAGGGATGGTTTTTCAAAGAATTCTAGAACTCTGTTTTTTCACTTTGTAATCAGAATTTTGTTACTGATCAAATTTCATCCAACATAAAGGATCCTCAATCAGTCCTAGCTTGTTTAGTTGATTTCTGAGGTGATAATGCCCCATTAGTATGGCGGTTAGAACTCTCAGGTCCAACCTAGAGAGTTTAAGCCAAGCCTTGGGTCTCGTAGTGGAAGGTTCACTGATAGTCAAAGTTGTCTGAGACCTGAGAGACTCATCCAGTGCTCACGTACCCTCAGATCCAACCATCATTATTTTCCATCCTTGTAATCCCCAGGGGAATTCCGAACCTAGGCTCCCGTCTGATTAATCCCAAGCCTGCTCCTCGAGCGGCCAATGAGACCGCCTTCTCATTTCCCCTCAATGCCCGAGTGTCCAGGTACTGATATCAGACGGAGCCTGCTCCGTTCTCCTAGTTTTCTCCTGTTTTGATACTCTTTCTGTTGTTTGTATTCAAGGTCTTGAACACTTTTTATGCCTGAAATATTCTTCATTACGTAATATTAGGTATTGTTAATTATTGATGAAAAAAGAAGACGATGAAATTCTTTCATTTTCAGATAAGTACAACCGATACTGTAAGAGCTACAACTACATTATCTATGCCAAAACATGGTCCAATAACTGCTACATCAGTTATTGAGGCAGTGCCAATGCCAAGTGCTCCTCCATTGTCTAATCATTATGCTCCGTCAGCACCACCACCAGATACTCCACAGAGTATGAGAACTATAGAGGTAAACATTCAGCAAGTTTACTATACATTGTTTTCCTTAATTCAAACTTTTTTGTTCAAATCTTGAAACCAGCATGAACCAAGTTTACCGGCAGATGTGATATTCCAGTCCTGGGCCAGGAAAGAGGGTCCGCCCAAGCCAAGTCGAGCGAAATTCGACGGCAGGGAGAAGCAAGAAATGAATAATAATTATTACAGTCAAAAGCAACACGCATTTCAGAAGAAAACTGTGGTTATTCCAGACACATGTAGCATATGTCAGAAGAAGTTGAAGTTTGGTAGACCAGCTTGGAAATGTAAAGAATGCAAGAATATTTGTCATGAAGAATGTAAAGATAAGTTGCCGACACCTTGTATACCCGTGATTCATACTCCTAATCAACGAAATGGGCTAGTAAGTTTTCATTTCAAACAGTTGGCTAAAAATTAACTATTACTTTTCCTTTTTGATCTCAAGAAAGTTCTGAACTGAAAAGAATGCATATGTTTTGAACCTTATTTGCCTAAATAATTTCAAACAGTTGAAAAAAAAGATTTCATTCCAAGTATGCAATTTGAGTACAATCCAAAAAAAGTCAAAAATATTCAAGAAACCTTGAATTTTCTAATACTTAAAGGATTAAGATCCTTTGATCTGAGTAGCCGAGCCACTGGTCCAATGCCATTAATAAGGGCATGATGCATATCATTCCTCCCTAGTTGACCAATCCAACATTACGGATAATTAGTATTTAACCATTCCCTTCCAGCTTCTCTAGAGTGTGAGGGGGCGGGAGTATCCATCTATTTGTATCCAACTTTCACATCTTAAATCAAAAGATAAATCTTCGATGTAGTCCTGAAAGTTATTTGTGAAAAATTCAAGAAAAAATCCAAAGTTTAATCTTGGAGGCAGAAAATGTTGATCACAAGCATTGTTATCAATAAATCCTAACCAAACATTCTCCGAAAATTCATTTTGCGATGATCTTGGTCAAATTTCTCAAGGATTTTCGTGTGCCCAAACATGAATATTATGGAAATTCGTTACTCCACGTCAAGTGAAAGAGGCTTCTTCAGTCCAAAGTATTTTAAGCAAAAAGTCAACGATTTTCTTCTGTATATAAAAGCTACTGGCAAAATCTCATTCTTTTTTCAGCGTCTCCAGGGTGTAAATCCTAAACGGACAATGGGTGATATGCGTGCGTGAGGTCGTCTTGTAAAGTTCGAAATATTTGAGATTTAGGTATTTGTAATTGCACAGCTGCCTTGCGAGAGCAGAGCCTTAGATTATTATCAAGGATGCGAAATATGCGATTGCGATTGTAATTTCGACGGTTTCTGTTTCGTTCATTACGAACACTCAGGCCAAAGTTACGAAAATTCTGATGAAAATTCATAAGAAAAATGAATATCGGCATATTCGTTGTTACTGAAACACATTTTCAAAATAATATTTAGAACACTAACAATAGCAATAATTAAAACAACAATAAAAGCAAATCAAATTACTAGAGAGGTAACTAATTTTTACTCAGTCTCTGTCATTTTTGACAAATAAATTTATTGAATTGTTTTCCAAAGATCACTATGGGGATAAATTAAGGATGGGAATGCAGAAAGGAAAATGGGATTTTTGCCAGTAAACTGATAGGAAGAAAATTCTTGGAACAGATGAATCCTCTTTCACTAGACGTGGTGTAATGAAGTACTATAATATACATGTTTGGCACACAAAAATAAACATGAAATTCTTTTAATTCTAATCTTAATTTTTCCATAGTAAATACTGAGTCATGCAGAAAAAAACAGAGCATTGATTTCCGAGAACATCCTTTTTCGAAAATTTTTTGATATATTCTTCGACAATTTTCAAATTCATTAAATTTCGAAGAAATGAGAAATGCATCGACAGAACTTTTTCCTTTCTATTAAGTCAGAATTCAAAACCATTTTTTGTTTGCAAACACTGCAACCATTTTTTTTTTCAATTTTCCAAATAAACGCTAAAATTTTTTTGCATGATTATATTTTGGGAAATTATACATTGGGCTATTATATATTGGTTGAATTATCTGTCGTGGTTACTTTTTCACATTGCCATTAATTTATAAAATTATAATTTCTATTTACTGAATAAGAGGTCGGCTTCTAGAATGGATTAGAGCATTTCTATTTGGGAGAAGATTTCGCGTTAAAGTTTCGAATGAAAAGTCTTCACTCAAGCCGGTGTCAAGTGGTGTTCCTCAGGGTTCCGTTTTAGGCCCATTACTATTCCTACTGTATACTGCAACTTTCTTCTATACTTTCTTCCACCTGCTCTCATATGCTGACGATACAAAATTATATAATAATCCATTTTCTGACTTCCACACTCTTCAACAAGATCTCGATCATCTGTCCAGGTGGAGCACCGACTGGCTTTCACCCTTGAATTTGGATAAGTGCAAGGTCCTGCATTTGGCAAAAACAACCCCCATCGGATGTACAAAATCTTTGGAACTGCTCTGATCACCACATCGAAGCAAGTTGATCTTGGAGTTATCGTCTCTAATGACCTAACGTAGACTGATCATATTCAAAGTATTTGTAGCAAGGCTTCTAGACTTTCGTTTCTGCTTCAAATATCTTTCAAAGGTTGTCAGCCCGAAACTTGTAGTCTCTTATATAAACTTATATTCGTCCATTAATGGAATTCGCAGGTCCTGTGTGGTCTCCCATTTACAATTACGAGACGAACTCTCTCAAATCTATTTAGCGGAGGATAACAAGAATTCTGTACGGGCGTTGACGGCCAAGTTATTCCGAACGCCTCAAAATATTCGATCTTCAACCTTTCAATAATAGACGGTTTCGAGGTGATCTTATTATTGTCTACAGGGCCTTGAATAACAGGTTCGGTGCAGAATTATCTCCACAGACTGAAATTATATCGAGTAAATCCATCCCAAGACAGAATTTTCTTTCCAATCATGTCTTTACGGCATGGAATGATCTACCACCACATGTAATTTCTTCTACTTCTGCCAATGCTTTCAAGAATGCCTATGATTCATGGATATTATCTGAAACAGGCAACTGAATATTTCTAAGTACCTACAACATGTTTTTGATAAGCAATTACTGTATTTCATTTGAGTTTTCTGTAGGTAGGTTAAATGCTTGATCTACTTGCTTTTGAGAATCTTTTTATTTTGTTTTCATCAGATTAAAATAGCCTAGCCTATGTTTTAAGTCATTTTGTATTACTTTGTTTTCACGGCTTTGCAACCTGTTAGACATAATGTATATTATGATTTTTGAGTTATATAGGCATCACGCCTCAACTCTAATTTATATTAAATAATAATAAGAATTATTGAATTAATCGATAAGTTGAATACAATTTTTTTCGTTTCTTTGCGTGATAACATGAATTTGATATATGTTTTAAGGGTGTTGTTGGAGATTACACAGGTACCACTCCACCTATGGTACCTGCTCTCATAATTCACTGCATTAATGAAATAGAGCTTAGAGATCAGAAAGAAGTAGGGCTGTATCGAGTGCCTGGATCAGAAAAAGATGTCAAAACTTTGAAGGTATACTATTTTAAGAAATTATCATGAACACATTTAATTGTATTAAAATTTTATTGGCTTTTCCATCAATGTTGTCAAGTAAACAACTTGATTAAAATGAGGAACCCCTAATCCTCAGCAAGGCGCAATTTTCTGTGAATATCGCTCATTATATTTCGACATCTCCAATTGCTAGTTCTCGAATTTTTTGATGAATTCTCAAACTGCTCCTCTTTGTACTATTTTTCTGTGGTAGATCTTGTTTTGTAATAATGATAACATCCGCCGAAATATTATGTTGTCTTCATCCTTTACAAAATGTCTTCCTGAATTCTATGAAAGCTTGATTACAACATGAGAACTTTACAAATAAGTTGATAATCATTCTGACAACAATGAAACATAGAGGAGGAAAATGTTTATATTTGAAATACGAATCTTTCAACAATAGAAACATATGTAAGTTTGGAAAGCTGAATTTTTTATTCTTGTCAAAATGAAATCTGAAATAAGATGACAGCCCTGTCACTGTGGCCCAGTGGACTATTGTGGCGAACTGTTCTAAATTTCAGCTATAAGCTCTATTCTTCTTGTAAAGGATATAAGCTTTATGGAGGAGAGCTTAAGAAGCTTAGTCAGCTTCAGTTTGTTTGATCCAAGTTCCGTACGCCTAATTCTGTCGCCAGCAGGACACTCGCACGTGACGTGTTCTATTGATTCTAACTCCTCACATAGTCTACATGAAGTGTCCTCGATCAATACTAACTTATTTTGCTGATTTCTGAGGTGACAGTGCTCCGTTAATATGGAAATTAGAACTCTTAGGTCTAGCCTGGAGAATTCGAGCCAAGCCTTGGCTCTCGCAGTGGAAGGTCCACAGATGGCAAGCAGAGAGTGTCTGAGAACTGTGAGGCTCAACCAGTGCTCCTGTACCTTCAGGTCCAACCATCCATATTTTCCATCCTTTCAGTCTCCAGGAGAACTCTTGGTCTTAGGTTCCAGTCCGGTGAATCCCTCGAGCGGTTAATGACTGCCTTCTCATTGCCTTCAATGTTCTATTTGCTTGGGACCAACATTAGACGGAGCCTATTTCTTTGCCCCAGTTTGGCGAGAATTGGACATTCCTGCACAATAAGTGACGTGAAGACGTTGGATTCCAATGCCTTCAGTTCAGTTTGGCTATCTGTGATGATTTTAATTGACCTACTTGTCACTTAGTGGTTAATGGCGAAAAACTCTGATTGAAAAGCGAAAAGCATTCGCAAGCCCGCCAAGACAGATAGAATGTTCCTTGGCAGCACCTCGACCATATACACCAGCTCCAACACCTTGGGCAGTTCTGGAGCCGTCTGTTGCCTTTAAGTAAACGGTTCTTGAGCTGGCCCATTCTTGTCTGCAATGAATGATGGCGTATTCCTGTCTGCAAGGAATGATGGCCTATTGGTATTCGTAGGAATGATGATCCGGAATGGTAGCTCACTGTTAGTTTTGACTTGAGTATTTTTCGGATAAATTTTTTTTCACAAAGAACATTCTATTAACTTCGCAGTATTTGTCATATTCATCTGAATCTGTACTTTCAGAAATATTAAAACAATACCAGCTTCAAATTTGTAGTTGAAGCTTTTTGATTGTGCTTTCATCCACAGGAAAAATTCTTGAGAGGAAAAGCAGCCCCGTGTTTGAACGACGTTGACGTCCACGTTCTTTGCGGAGTAGTAAAAGATTTCCTAAGGTCTCTACAAGAACCCCTTTTAACGAAGATACATCGTAATGATTTCGTTCGCTCTTGCGACAGTAACGATACTCAAATGATGATGGACATTATTTTGGAGCTTCCTCAACCTAATCGGGATACGCTGGCGTATATGATGCTCCATTTACAAAGGTGGGTTAACTAATGGAAAGCTGTGATTTTTATTATTTCATACTGAGCTATAAACTTTTCTTCAAACTTGCAGAATTGCTGAAAAGAAGGATATAAAGATGCCTGTCGATAATTTGGCCAAAATATTTGGACCTACTATAGTTGGATATTCATCAGAAGATATCGATAGGGAGATTTTGATTATGGAAACAAAGCAACAGTTTAATGTGAGTTTTTCTATAACAATTGTTCTACTAATTTTTTGTTTTATGAATTGTATGAAATTTGTGTATCATGCACAATTTCTTTTCGAAAAATGCTACATTATATAATTCTTACAGATAATGAAGACTCTATTTACATTCCCTTCATCTTATTGGGAATCATTTGTCAATGTTAATAGTCTTCATACCAATACAAGGCTCCAGCAGACTCCAAGTACTGATTCTCTCCTCTTCAAAGTATCCAAAACGCCAATTAGGTAAAATTCTTTCTCTTAAAATTTGCTATGTTATTTCTGCTGATATTTTATTTATCAAAATGATCATTAATTTTTTCATATGATTGTATTTCCAGGTGTGCAGCTTCTGCTTCAAAGAAGAGAAGATTTTTCCCTACTCCTCCATTGCAATAAATAGATAATAAATGTTTTTTTAATACCATTCCCAAATTAACAGCTTATTCACATTCATACATGCAGTGTAATTTTGTTGATTTTCTTGTATGCATACTTAACCCATTGATATGTAATTCATAGTAAATGAAGAAATATATTCATTAAGTTTAATTAATTGTGGATTAGAATACCTGTGTGGTATTTATTGTCAGAAAATGTTTGGAAGTTACCTTTTGTTCATGTAAAATCTGTTATTATAGATCGCGCAAAAGAGACATTATTGTGATTTGAATTGTGTTGCTTAAAGTTGGAGGTTTTGAGTTCTTTGTCAGATATTCTCGAGTTTGATAATATCAATATATATGTTTATTTTTTAGTGCTTACAATATTTCAAAATTTTAATTTTAAATTAACCTTTTATTATACTGACCATAATGTTGTTGGTCATGATGTCACTCACTTTGTTAACAATACAGGTAAGAAACAACCTCTCTAATTTCATAATGAAACCATGACTTTTAATAGATTACACAAAAAATATAGGAATTACCATTACTGAATCGTACGGGAGTGAAAAAATACGTCAATGAAGATTTTAGAAACACGGATTTGACTACTTTCCCACTAATCCTTCCTCCCACCCTTGTATAGGTCTTACTACACAGCAAAATAATGGTGTAGTGATTTTATAAGAAATGGGTCAACCTTCGCTAGACAGTGTCAATTTTACAAAACGCATGCGCGACTGATAATGAATTTTCGCCAAGCTCAGCATATTGTTCGCAACGCTTGACTGTAAGCCCAGGTGCCTGGTTCGAATCCGGGCTCAAATTATGGATGTTGTCCTTAAACTAAAAAGTGATACTCGGATAGAGTCGCCTAAAGAGGGCATAAACTTCCGAAGACCAAATAACACCTTGTGGTGGCAGTTATCATTGCACAGTCTAGGAGAGTGGTTGGGAATCCTCTATAAGCTGTAGGTCCACTGTGTACATGGGCTAAGTTCCGAAGCACATTGTTAAAAGACGAAACAACGAATGCTTGGCATGGCCTACCAATTTCTGCTAGTGATTTTGTGGAGAACAAAGTGGCAATAGGTCTAAAACAATCAACTCTAATTACAATAAATTGATCAAGATATATTTCATAAGTTGTGTTGCAAAGACTAATTTTCATACATATAAACAATATATATTAATCTGACACTGACCCCATTCAAAGTTTTGGGTGCTCTAACTGCGCATTCCTACACAAGGAGTATTACTGGAAAGCTATAGTATTTCAGAGTGATTTAGTGTTAAATATAGAAAATAATTACCATTGAAAAATTTTCATTCAAAGCAATTGTATCGTGTGAAATAAGTATAGTTTTTCAAAGAATATAACCTTCTGCTGATGGAAGAACGTATATTAGAATTTATCAACCTTTCCTCGTTTTTTCACAGATTATCGACAAACAGCTTAAATGGTAATTGAGAGCGCATAATATAAAGTTTTTCCCATTGCAAAAAAAGTGTGAAGTATATTAAAGATCTTTTTCGGATACGTACACACGTAGCTATTCTGTGCAATTTTAAAAAGGCAATCAAACTAGTTAGGCAGAAATATAACTCCACAACTTTCAGCAAAAATTCAAATGGAGAAAAGTTATGCTATATATTTGGTGGAATATGATTTTACTGAACATGAGAAGTATACCGCTTCTGCCAGTACTATTTTTTCTTGAGGTAGGAAGAGGTGAAGAATTAGCTTCATAGCTGTCGTAGTAGTTGTCATAAATCTGATGAAGTTCAAACATGCAGTAGTTTGTGTAGATTAAACATCAGACTGATTTCATCCTGTTCAACACTTAGGCCTAGACTGACGGTACAGGTTAGCCTTTGATAATATTGTATTTATTTCCAATATCACACACGCGCTACATTTTATATAAATGATAGCACATAAAAACAAGTTTAATCACGCAAAATTGCGATGTTCAATGTTTCTAACAATCGGTTCTTGGATAGGTAGATATGGAGGTCAAGGTAACCTCCCAAGTGTTCAATCTTTTTGCGTGAAACTTTACATATATTAAAGACAGCTGATTTTTCAAATGGCTCCATTTTTATTTTAATTTATGGATATAAGCAAATAATTCTAACTGGATATCATCTTGTGCACTGATCACAACTTTATCGAAGAACATTTCGTATTCTTTAAAAATTACTGCTTAGAATTAGCTAATTAGGATGTCATCACAAACTGTAATGAATCAAATAGCATTCAATTCAAGTTGATGAAGAAATCTGAAAATTTTGTCTTTAATGTTAACATCTGCTAACCTTAATGATAATGGAACAACAACTTTGTCTACTACGTTAATTTAGGCCGACGATATTACTCTATATTTTGTCACGATAACTTCAAAACAATTGAACAAGTTTTAACTGCCGATCTGAATTTTCAGAACAAATTTTGCAGGAGAGTCTAATGGGTTTCTCGGAGGCCTGTTTATGGTGCTTCAACTGAAAAATGGCTTCGTCACTAAAGAACTTCATTTGCAAAATTCACTCGAATGGGATAGTAAGTAATGTCCCTTTAAACGAGTTGAATTTTGTAAGGTGTAAGACGAAAATTCTACTTTGGGATATTGTCCAACGATGATTCTTTCATGTCAAGTCTTTGAATGCGTTTTGCGAACTGATTCATTCAAACATTTCACATTCACATGGTAGATGAAACGGACAAAAAATGATCAATTTATTCGAGCAAATTTCCGAACAAGGTGGCCAATGGTGATTTTCCATAGGGTTCTGGACTTGTGTGGAATTAATGCCTACACTTTATTCAATCAAGACTAAGAACTAGAAAGAAGTAAATTTCTGAAAAAAATTCCACGATCCCTGGTGGTTCCACATATGCAGGGACGATGGCCCTGATATGCCATCCCAAGAGACACTAAGTAAAGAAAATATAGTTCCTAAACTTGAGACGTGTAAACTATGCCTACCAAAGATAAAACGAAAGACGACTCACACTTATGTAGGCTGTAAACAGCCAATATGCCTACAATGTTCTAAGCCGCTATGCCAATAAATATGACCACGTTGGGCCCATGTCGGAATATTTATGTTTAATTTTGAGAACATTATATTGAGTTTCTTACGTTCTTTGTTCTTTATATTTTATTATAAAAGAAGTTAAACTTATTAAAAAATTCAATTTCCTGTGATAATATACCTATAAAGTGATCTCAAGCTAAAAAGACTGAAAAATTACATTGATTATTTTAACGTTAGATTTAGTTTAAAATAAATACATTTTTCATTTAAATTAAATCTTTTATTTACATTTAGTAACTCTTCTAAGGAATAAAAACAAAAAATGATAAAATACTTACTCATCAAGATAGAAACCAACCCTTAAAGATAGCGGTCTGTGAGGCCGCACGTCCACAGTAGTGTAACAAGAGTGGAATGTTCATAGTTGAAGGTTAATACTAATTTTTATTGAGTAATATTGATGCTTCATTTATTTTATGGAAATTTATTCTCAACGAAGATGAAGTGAAATATATAATACACTTTCCACAATTTTATTTTCACAAACGCGACAAGTTTCGACCGTTGAGTCATTTTCAAATGGTCAACTACAGGAAACGAACTTATTTATATTACTTCTTAAAACCTGCCTATCTCAAAATTATTTTCAATTTCAATCAAAAGTTTAACAAACATCAGGACTTTCCATAGGATCACCTCTTAGCCCTCTTTTAGCCGATATATTTATGGATAACAAAGAAAGAACATTAATATTAAATAGCCACTTAGCAAAAAAACATATAATGCTCTGGTACCAATATGTAGATGATATTTTGGTAGGTTTCCATGGCTCAAACAGGCAAATTGATAAATTTCTGCAATTTCTGAATGAATTTTATACGAACATTAAGTTTACAGCCGAAATAGAAATCAATAACTCCATAAATTTTTAGGCCTGATAATAACAAAATCTACTAATAATTTCATTCATAACACCTATAGAAAAGAAACCTTCACAGACTCAACTATTTCCATGGACCTAATCAATCATTTAAATCACAAATTAGCAGCTTATAATTCAATGATCCATAGGGCCTTTTTCATTCTACTGTCACCGACGAACTTCAAAAATGAAATAAACACTATCAGAAAAATAACAACATTCCTCTGGCTTTTATAGAGAAATTATCCAACGTAAAGAAAAACATCAAATAACACAATTATGATATTCCATAAAAGATATAAGGTTGTGGTCAGAGTTGCCTAGCGGTGCTGAGACCTCCACTTCAAAATCATCTGGATCTGAAATCAAAAAAAGATCCAAGGTGTTCGGGAAGTCGATTGGGTTATCAGGTATTCTTGTCGGTTCTTCGACTAGCAGCTTTAAATTATGGCTGATTGCGAAAGTTTCAGCCTGTCTTCCCGCTTCACCTGTTCTATTGGAGTGGCAAAGCCAGTTGGTGTTGTGTACGTTGAAGTCACATAGTACAATGACCTCAGCTGCCGGATGATGTGTTTGAATCCAATCCACCTTATCACCTAGATACTGAAACAGTCTAGTGAAGTGAAAATCGTTTGGCGAGCGATATAGACAGCATAAGAACAGTGTTCTATCCTGCAAACAGATTTTAAACCTCGCAAGGTCGAAAGCGTCGTCCTCCATCGTGTCCTCTCTCTGGCATGCAAAAAATTTTATGTATTAACATTGTGTTTGTCATGTAAAATTTATGTTATACTCATTAGATGTGCCATACGATAAATAAATAAATCTGGCATGCAACATCCGATCTGGCGAAGACACAGAGGCCCCCTTTAAAACTAAATCTCGTATGTAACTTATACCCATTAAAAAGTGAATACGTTATGTCGGTTGTTTGACTTATTTGGGTTTCGGTTAGGGCCAGCACATGCAGATGCTGGTGGATTGCATCAACATTCACGTTATTGTGCCCCAGTCCTCTTATGTTGCAGAACTCCAGTAAGAGTTTGCTTTCTTTTCTAGAACGTGAATGAATTAGTGAATTATCCGTAGGAGTGCTCGACTTACCGGCATCATAAACCCCTCGAGGCAGTCCCCCCGGAGATCCGAATGGGAGACTATTTTAACTCCCGATGATTTTGTCCCAGATTAGCTCATCATCCTTCGTTGCCCACCTTCCCACCCTGGAAAGCGGACCATCCACCAGATCGCGAAACTTAATCACACAGGTGACCAATTTACAGGACCTATAGCTGGATGTGATGGTATCACAGCGGGCGACGGGGGTGAGACCGCCTACCAGGAATTTCGAAACTAGATTTGAAGAACATTTATCCTCTGGTCTCTAATATGTGAACATACAAAAAAGTCTTCATAATTGTGACAAAGGAAAGAAGATCTGGTGGAATGTTTGGAAATCAATAAACTCTGTAAAACCCAGGTGAAATCACCCTGAATAGCCAATTTTTCCAGTTTTCGAAGGGAACAAAATGTTAATCAGAAATATTGTAATTTCTACAGTTTACTAGTAGTTATTGAAATTTAGTTATAAGCTTTCAGTAACTAATTCCAAAAATTTCAAGGAATATTATTTATAATTTGATTTATAAAATTAATAAAGTAATAGCAATTATTCGACTATAAGTAAAAGCCAAAATCACATCATCTTCGGTATCAAGATAATAAAAATAGGAAAATTTGTAAGGCTGAGATCACATTAACAAAGCTATAACATTCAAATATCATAGTGTTTTTTTTATGCCAGTTTAGTGTTGATAATAAAATAATTTTCTTCTTGCTATTACACAATATTTGAGCTAGTTTCATCATATTCTCATACTCGACGCATACCCAAAAAATGTATTAGGTCCGCAACAAAGTTCTCGCTGTTTTTTTTATGAAAATACACTTTTATTGTGAAAAATGATTAGAAATGAATCATTCAAAATATTGCCCATCGCTAGCTACAACTTTTTCCCATCTTTCTGGCAGAACTCGAATACCGTGACGTTAGAAGTGTTCGTCTTTTGAGGCTATCCACGAATCAAGCCATTATTCGAGCTCTTCATATGAGCGGAACTGCTGATCAGCCAGACCATGTGCCATCGAACGGAACAAGTAATAATGGGATGGTGCAATAACTGGGGAATATGGCGCGTTTTCATGCTGTAGAATTGCTTTTTCGAGTCTCTACTCGTATTGTGGCCGTTTTCGCGCAGTGCTTTACTCAATCGCATCAATTGAGTTCGATACCGTTCCCCAGTGATGGTTTCGTTCGATTTCAACAGCTCATAATGAATAACACTGACTTGGTTCCACCAAATACACAGCATAACTTTCGCAGCGTGAATATTCGGCCGAGGCGATGACGTAGAAGCATGACCTAGCAGCAACTAACCCAAGGTTTGTTTTCTTTCGATTGCTGTAATGAATCCATTTTTCATCACCCGCTATGATGCATGGAAGAAAACCCTTTGTTTTTTGCCGCTGGAGCAGTTATTCATAGGCGAAAAATGACGCTCAACGTCTCTTGGCTTCAAATCATAATGAACCCAAGTTCCTTGCTTTTGAATCATTCCCAACGCATGCAATCGTTTGGAAATGGCCTGGCGGGTAACTCCTAAGCCTGAAGCAAAACTCTTCTTGCGTTTGTCACAGATCATCATCGAGCAATGCCTCCAATTCAGCATCTTCGAAGATTTTTGGCTTTCCTTCACGTGGACGGACGTCCACATCGAAATCACCGTTTTTAAGCGACGGAACCAATCCAGGCACGTTTTTTCACTTAGAGCAGCATCTCCGTAAACTTTTTGGAGCTCTCTATGAGCTTCAACCGCCGTTTTATTTGGCACAAAATCAGACATTTCCCCACAACTAAAAGAATATGACGCAAAAACAAAATCACTAATGTGTCACAGTGGTTTGTTTACCATATGTCTAAACTTTGTTTAAGACGTTCTTGATATGTAAAAATCGACCAGCACTTACTGCTGGAGCCATCTATTGACAAACAGCGAGAACTTAGTTGCGCACCTCACGATCACGATCTGCCTATTTCAATCCACTGCTGGATGTAGGCTTTTCCCATATTGAACCATTTTTTCTGCTAATAGCTTCTCTCATCCAAAGAAGACCCGCTGATTTTTTAATATCGTCTCTCCACCTTGTGTTTGGCCTGCCGATACTCCTATGCCCCACTCTTGGCCTCCATTCCATGAGCCTCTTGGTCCACCGATTGTCATTTCTTCGAGCTACGTGACTTGCCCATGACCACTTTAGTTGAGCTGCCCTCTCCATGACATCTGTCAGCTTGGTTTGTTCTCTTATCCAAGTATTTCTTATGCGATCTGATAGTTTCATATTTAATATTATTCTCTCGTGGGCTCTTTGGGTTTTCGTCAATTTTTGGGCCAACTTCTTAGTAAGACACCATGTTTCGGCTCCATATGTAAGCACAGGAAGAATGCATTGGTTGTAGAGGTTTTTCTTGAGGTTGTGGGGTATGTCTGATGTCAGGACATGTTTTAATTTGCCAAATGCCGCCCACGAAAGGGACACTCTTCGTGTAATCTCGTCAGTCATGTTGTCTTTTTTAGTAGTTAGTTTTTGTCCCAGGTATATATAGTTTTCGACATTCTCCAGTTGTTGACCTTCTACGTGGATTACGGGGTTATTGTTTGTGTTAGTCATTATCTTCGTCTTGCTGATGTTCATTTCTAGGCCAACATTTTTTGAATGGTTGTTCAAGTCTAAGATCATATCTTGTAATTCTTGGACGTTACTACTTATTCGTACAATATCGTCGGCAAAGCGTAGATGATGTAGAAGTTCGCCATCAATGTTGCTGCAATAAATAGCCCCGGTGACACTGTATCTCCTTGTCGAACACCTCGTTTTATTGGAATGTCGTTGGTTTTGTTTCATAACTCGACATGCATTATGGCGGAAGAATAGATGTTTTTTATCAGGGTCGTGTATCTGCTGTCCACTCTACATGCATTAAGAGAATTAAGGACTGCCCAAATTTCTATACTGTCAAAGGCCTTTTGGTAGTCTATAAAGGCTATATAAAGATCTAAATTATACTCATTGCACTTTTCTATTAGGTGTTTAATTGCATGAATATGATCCAGCGTACTGAACCCAGATCTAAATCCAGCTTGTTCACGGGGTTGCTGGAAATCTATTTTTCCCGTTAATCTTTTGGTAATTATTTCGGTGAATAATTTATATAGCTGGGATAAAAGGCTTATTGGTCTATAATTACCAAGGCTTCTTATGTCGCCTTTTTTGTGGAGAAGAATTACTTCAGCCTCAAGCCATGCTTGGGGGACTTGACTTTGATCCAAGCATTTGTTGAACAATATTACCAGTTCTTGTTTTAGGCGAGGACTTCCACATTTGAGCATTTCTGGAATTATGCCATCTGGTCCAGCCGCCTTGGAATTTTTAAGATTATTCAGGGCTGAGTTTAATTCATTAACAGTAATTTCGGGAATAACCTCAGAACCGACATTACATATTTTTCTCTTTCCATGCGCACCTAATAGTATTTATTTCAACTTTCAAGTCTCGTGATGACAGTGGAATGGAAAATGCCCTCTGGATCATTGAATTGTAAGCAGCTAGTTTGTGATTCTGCGAAGGTTTCTTTTCTGTAGATGTTATAAATGAAATTGTTAGTCGATTTTGTTATTGTCATGTCTAAGAAATTTATTGGGTTAATATTTTCTATTTCTGCTGTGAACTTAATGTTGGTATCAACTTCATTCAGAAATTGCAGAAATGTATCAATTTGCTTGTTGGAGCCCTCTGGTTTACCAAAATAAGACGCCGCCTCACATTGCTGATGAAGTTTGTAACCTTTTAAAAACCTGCCTATCCCAAAATCATTTTCAACCTCAGTCGAAATTTCACCCACAAACATCAGGACTTCCCATAGGATCAGCTCTTACCCCCTTTTGGCCGATATATTCATGGATAAATTGGAGGAGTAATATTAAATAGTCACTTAGCGAAAGAACAAAAAGTGTTCTGGTACAGATATGTAAAAGTAAAAGTAAAATGTAGAAAGCCTCTGACACTACTCGTTAGTACAAGGATGTCATTGGCTGATGACTATACTTTGTATATATTCCGGTAGATTGATATATTTTCATAACATTTAACGTTATCCTAATATATAATCATTCCAGGAAGTTACCGGGTGGTGGATTTATATTTTTTGATGAAATCAATTTGATTGCATGAACAAATTTATGAGCAACTCGTCGGGGTAAAACTCCTTTTTTTATGTACAGGGTGTTACATAATAATATGCCACAACTTGAGGGGGTGAATCTACGTGTATTTTCAAGAAAAAAAGTTATATGAACATAGGTCTGAAAAAGCTTCGTTACGGAGCTACAGGGTGTTGAAATTTCCGGAAAAAATTGGTTTTTCTTCAAAACTCCTGCAGATTATGAGATATTCAGCCCAAATTTGGAATGCAAGCTATTTTTTACAGCCTCACTTTTTACACGTCCTAGATTTTAACTGAAATTCGCAAGGTGTTTTCTTTTCCGAGGCCATGTCTTCTTTTGCCTTTCAAACTTTTTTTGCAGTAGCCACTGATCAGCGTACAATCAATTTTCGTCATCTCCGTTCAATTTAGAAACTTTTTTGACACCTGTAATTTTTTCGTATCTCCAACCGTTTTCGAGTGAAAAATTATTGAATTTGAATTATTTGAATTGTATGTTATTCGCTAAATGAAAAAAATAATAGAAATACTCGATAGGTATGCCCAAAATTTGCTTTTATTTTGATAGCTCGTCTTCTGAGACTAAGCTTATACTTATTCAATATCAAACTAAAAAAAGAACAATTAAAAACTAAATAAATTGCTGGAAGTGTCCTCCGCCTGCAAGAATACAGGCCTCTGTCCTTCTTCGCATATTATCACACACTCTTTGAAATATTCCTGGGTTATTTCTTATCGTGTCACAAGAGGTTATTATTCGACACTAATGTGTCACAGTGGTTCGTTTTTCCATATGTCTAAGGTTTGTTCAAGATGTTCTTGATATGTAGAAATCGGCCATCACTTACTGCTGGAGCCATTTATTTACAAACAGCGAGAACTTAGTCGCGCACCTAATAATTCGAAGTTTTATATACAATCGACAACAATTTTAAACCATACGATTAAGATATTGCTTTCAGTTTGAGCAGAATCACCGCTTACCTTTTATGTAGACCTTTATAATACTATTTGTTTCAATGGTAATCCTAGCTGGTTTATTATCTCAGGCTTTTTGTACTTCGAAATTTATTCCGTTGTCGTATTAGTGTTTTGCTACTTCTATAATTCTATTTAGCTTTTCTTTACAAAAACTGTTTTATTTTTATTTTCTTCCTTGATTGAGCGTTCTTTGAATGTTTATCTATTCTACATACTATGCTTTTCGCCGATCGTGTTTTGGCTCACATCAAGTTTTGACTGTATGACAATCAATAAAAATTCAGCCTTTCAATCTTTTGTAACTCCCTTTTCTTAGTAATAAATAAATAAATGGAGTACCTATAGATATTTGTTAGGTTTCCTATCACTCATCCTAATTGAAAGTGAAACTTCAGTTCAGTTAATTAGATATCTACGATCTCTTCTCAGTTGTCAAAATAATCAAGTGTTGCATTTTTATCAGAAATAACTTGCCATTTGTTTCCTTGAAAAATAATATACTTCTAAGAAGAATATCCATATGACAAGGCAAGCAGTGTAGTTCAATTAATGGATCTAAATCAACTTCTCATATGAATATTAATTTAACCCATTGAATATATATTTTCATTCATTTAAGTGCGTATAATTCAGGAATGCGAAGACCCGGTTTCTTAAATATCGGCCAAGGTTTGACAACACTGTATTATAAGGTATAGTGTATGTATCCTTATACCTGTATAGTTGACCTGAGTCTGAGTATAATAAAATTCTACCAGGTACGCTGGACCATCTTAACTTAGACGTGCGGCGATTCTGTTCTTTAAATCGTGTGATACTTTGTGTTGAATTTCGTAATTTTATGTGAATTATATGTTGGTGAGTGAAACGATAACTTATTTCTAGTTTTATCAACTATCTTTCACAAATTGAAGTTAAATTTTTAATTATATAGGTTTTAATAACAGAAAAATTGAAATTGGAAGGTTAGTTTCGAGCAAAATTGACAATCTACGGGGATGGTCCAGAAAATAGTTTGCTCAAACTGAGACATTTAAATTATATTGTTTTATATGTGAATTCAGGACAATCTATATAAATTTATGAATAAAAAGCCTTGAAATTCGTTTTTCGCTTTGGTTATTTTTGTTCGAATTAGCAAAAAGAAAGAAAAGTTAAAATTTCAATATTTTGAGGAGGTTTCTAGGAATAATACCAATTGTTAAAATAATAAGGAAAAATACATATTCTTTCATCTTCCCAATTTTTTCAATCTCGACGAGTAGTCTGTTATACAAACTGTTGAAAAGTACCGGGTATTGGTCAATGAAACACAAAATACTTATTTTGCATCCAAATTTTTTGTATAACTAATACATTAACGCCAACGAATAATTCATCAAAACATTTCTCAAACGCTTTTTCTGGAATCGACTTCAGTTCTCGCCGCTGTAACTCTTTTATGTCTTCTATCGATTCAAAACGAGTACCTCGAAGTGGTAATTTGAGTCTTGGAAAAAGAAAAAAGTCGGCCGGAGCCATATCAGGTGAAAGCGGTGGTTGTTCGATGGTAATTGTTGAGTTTTTGGTCAGAAATTCATTCACAATAGCCTTGTGAATTGGTACATTATCGTGGCGCAAAATCCACGTTTTCTTTCGACAAATATGGCCTTTTCGACGAATTTGCTTTCTCAAATGCTGCATAACGCTCAGGTAATATTATTTATTTACGGTCTGACCTTGTAGCAAGAATTTCGAGAGCACAACACCGCGATAATCAAAGAAAACAGTCAACATTATGTTATTAGGTAATTAAGGGACGTGATGTCCTGAATTTAGGTAGATTAAGAAATTATAAGAGTAGGTTATTACTTCATTTATTAATACAAAAAACTATACGATGATGCAACCATTACAAGAGAACAAGAACGCGTCCCTATTCTAAGTTAACTTATGTCTATCTTATTCTATGTCCATTCCACTCTTTTTCTACGCTCAGCATAATCATGACCCTGCTTACCCTCTTACATCACCCTTTTTATAAATTAAGCTTCTCAGGAGCTTTCACAGTGCGACCTGAAGAAGTAGTCTTTTCTTAAGTAGTGAATCTCTCCTCAAAGCTTCGGTTAACATATGAATTTACATCACTAAAGTTTGCGTTATCACTTACACTCTCATTATTTACTGATTCGTCACTCTGATTATCCCTACACTTTCTTCATCACTTTGATTACTCCCATACTATCGTCTTCACCAGCACTGTTATCATTTTGTTCTTCATAAACCTGTTCTGACACTTCAGTTCGAACTCCTGCAGTTGCAAGCTATTTTTTACAGCCTCCATCATTACACGTCCTAAATTTTAACTAGAATCTACGAAGTGTTTTCTTTTCCGGAGCCATGTCTTCTTTTGCCCTTTCAAACTTTTTTGCAGTAGGCCACTGATCAGCCTACAATCAATTTTTTGACACTTGTAATTTTTTTATATCTCAAACCGTTCTCGAGCAAAAAATTATTAAACGATTGTATGTATTCGCTGAATTGAAAGCACTTCTAATTAAAAAAATGACTAGTGGACTTTGATTCTTTTCATTTATTCATTTATTTTGACAGTTGCTAAAGTTGAGCCAGTGTGAATTGTTTATTAAACTAACGATTAGTTTTGAAACTTTTGAAGTTATTGCTGTGAGAAAAAATGTCTAATTTTACTAACTCCGAATTGGCTGATATCCATTACATGTACGGTCAGGCTGACGGAAACACAACAGAAGCTAGGCGATTATATCAGATGCGCTTTCCAAATCGAGTAAAACACCAGACAGGCGAACTTTTCAAGTATCCACAGAAGGTTGAGGGAAACTGGTACTTGCAAATAATCATTTAAAATGTGAAACTCAAACTTTGAGAACTCCAGATATTGAGAAAACAGTTTTGAATTGTATTGATTTGAATGCTCATGTGGGTACAAGAAAAACTGGAAATCAGTTGAATATTTCACATGTTCTAGTTTGAAGGATTCTCCACGACTTTTCATTGTACCCGTTTCATATTCAACGCGTCCAAACTCTACTTCCTCGAGATTTTCTTTCATGACTGAATTTCTGCCGATGGTTCTGAACGGTCCCGCTCATAGGCAATTTCTTGAGGAGGAATTACCTTTATCGCTCGAGGATGTGCCAATTTTGGAGAAAAACATAATGTGGTTCATGCATGACGGGGCCACAGCACATTTTAGTGGAGAAGCTAGGGAATTCATTAATAATACATTCAACAACCGATGGATAGGTCGGGGTAGGCCAGAACCATGGCCTCCTAGGTCCCCAGACTTAAATAGTTTAGATTTTTTCTTATGCGGATATCTCAAAAGTTTAGTTTATAGCACTCCTGTGAACACTGTAGAAGAATTGAGAAATCGAATAATTACCTCTTGTGACACGATAAGAAATATCCCAGGAATATTTCAAAGAGTGTGTGATAATATGCGAAGAAGGATAGATGCCTGTATTCTTGCAGGTGGAGGACACTTCCAGCAAATTATTTAGTTTTTAAATGTTCTTTTTTTCAGTTTGATATTGAATAAGTATAAGCTGAGTCTCAGAAGACGAGTTATCAAAATAAAAGCAAATTTTGGGCATACCTACCGAGTATTTCTAATATTTCTTTTCATTTAGCGAATAACATACAACTCGAATAATTCAAATTCGATAATTTTTCACTCGAAAACGGTTGGAGATGCGAAAAAATTACAGGTGTCAAAAAAGTTTCCAAATTGAACGGAGGTAACGAAAATTGATTGTACGCTGATCAATGGCTACTGCAAAAAAATTTTAAAGGGCCAAAGGAGACATGGCCTCGGAAAAGAAAACACCTTGTGAATTTCAGTTAAAATCTAGGACGTGTAATGATGGAGGCTGTAAAAATAGCTTGCATTTCAAATTTGGGCTGAATATCTCAAAAACTGCAGGAGTTTTGAAGAAAAACCATTTTTTCCGGAAATTTCAACACCCTGTAGCTCCGTAACGAAGCTTTTGCAGACCTATGTTCATATAACTTTTTTTCTTAAAAATACACGTAGATTTACCCCCTCAAGTTGTGGCATACTATTATGTAACACCCTGAATAAAAAAAAGGGTTTAACCCCAACGAGTTGCCCCTATATTTGTTCATGCAATCAAATTGATTTCATGAAAAAATATAAATCCACCACCCGGTAGTGTCAGAGGCTTTCTCCCCGGAAAAATCCAGTGTACGGACCTTAGTCAAGTAACACTGAATGTTACTAATTAATAGTTTCCTTTGTGTGAAGTGATGAACGATCGAATAGAATACTGCTCTGAATATAAATATGACAAAATTGTCAGTTAATTATATTACATTTATATATACAAATAAACAAAATATGAAATGAGATTCTGAGCACTATAAACTAAAGAGAAAACCTATGACTCTACCTCATTATTTTTTCGGAAAGAAATATACGAATATATATATATATATATATATATATATATATATATATATATATATATATATATATATATATATATATATATATATATATATATATATATATATATATATTTGGTTTTTATCTAGAACTCGCATCCAAATGTCAGTATTGGCCTATAGATAGTATGAATACTTTCACTGATAGCATAATATGCCTTCATGGTCCTTTCGATCGTATCATTGATTTCAGCATCTTGCTTTCCTGATTCTTCGAGTTCAACTCCTAAGTACTTATATTTTTCCACTTATTCTATTTTTGTCCCCTCTATCTGTATATTTATGTCTTCCTTTTCTGTTCCAATCACCATTACCTTAGTTTTTTCTTTGTTCATTTTCAAACCATTCTTCTCTAATACTCTGTTCCATATATTCAAGTTTTTCTAAAGATCTTTTTCATTGCTGACCATTATCATTATATCATCCGCGTATGCCCCTTCTGATACCTCTATTTGCTGTAACTTTCTATATTCAATTTGGATTTTCCTCACTTATGTCGAGCAATTTTTTATTATTTCATCCATAAGGATTATAAACAACAGAGGACTAAGCCCACCCCCCTGTCTAAGTCCCTCCGTTGTCTTTGAAATACTCCGATCTTCTGTTTCCGCTTATTATGCAATTTCTATTACTTTCATATATGTTTATTATGTCTTATAATTTTTGCTTTGATTCCTCTTCAACGTAGTATTTCCCATAATCTTCGTCTAGGCACCCTATCAAAAGCTTTTTCTAAGTCCATGAACGCTAGGTATATTTTCTTCTTCATCCTGTTAGATTTTCCATCAATATCTTTATGCTGAATATATGATCTTGAAGACTTTTCCTTTTCGAAATCCACTTTATGTCTCTCCCAATGTTCTTTCAATAATTGGCCTCAACTTCATATCTATTATTTGTTCATAAATTTTCATAGCTGTGCATAATAACGTGAATCCTCTGTAGTTGCTGCATTCATGTTTGTCATCTGATTTGTAAATTGGGATTATCATTGAAATCTGCCAGTCTTCCGGGATTTGTTCTTCTTGCCATACCCTATTATATATTTTCAAAAGCACGTCTTCTCCATATTGTCCCATATTCTTGATCATTTCGGTCGTAATCTTGTCATAGCCTGGGGCTTTTCCATTTTTCGAGCGTTTTATAGCTTCCTGTAATTCCTGTTTTGTTATCGTTTCTTTGTCTCTATCTTCTACTATCCTCTAATCCGTTTTCTCCGCTTCCAAGTAGCTCTTGAATATATTACTTCCACCTTTCCATTACTTTCCTGTCATCTATAAGTATTTCTCCATTGTTGTCCTTGATGTTATAAATATCAGAGTTCTTTTTCCTTCTACATGATTTAACTATTATATAGAATAGCCTTTGGTTGGTTCGATTTCGGCTTCTATTTTTTCCCAGAATTCTACCCATTTTCTTCTTTGCTAAGACTGGATCTTTCACTCGTTTTCTTGCTTGTTTGTATAACTCATATTTCTGTATAGTTTTACAGTTGAGATAATTTGCCCATGCACTCTTCTTAATTCGCTCTAATTGTATCCGTCCAACATGCCGTTTGTTTTGCGTTATTTCTCTTTCTGCTGCTTCCACATACTTCTTTAGCAGAATCGAGAAGAGTGCTTTTGAAATAATTCTTCTGTGCTCATATTGTCTGTTGCATCTTCTATATTTTTAGTTTCCTTGATATGGTTTGCTCGAAAATTTTGGCTTATTTTGGATAGGCCAGTTTGTAAGCCTTTATCGATTCATATTCGATCTTTTTTTTTACTGACATATCTTTACCGTCGTCTTTCAGTTCCTTTTTGATATAAACTACTAGTAAAAAATGGTCGCTCCCTATTTCAGCTCCTCTTCTCACTCTAACGTCTTTCATTTTTTTCAGGCTGCTTTTCTCTACCAATATGTAGTCTATTATCGATTTCTCGTTTCCACTTTCTACTTGTCTCGTATATTTATGTATATTCTTGTGTTCGAAGAAACTGTTACTAATTATCAAGTTATTCATTACCACGAAGTCTAGTAGTTTCGTCCAGTTGCTATTTCTTGTCTGTTCTACATGTTTGCCTAAAACTGTCCTATAAATACTATCATTATTTCGCCGTCCTACTCTTCCGTTGAAGTCACCTGCAATATAAATACTTCCCTTTGCTTCTTCTGTAGCTTTTGTTAATTGTTCCCAAAATTCGATTTTCTTACTAACTGATTCGTCTTCGTTTGGTCCATAGACCACAATTATTGTTCTTTTGTTCCTGTTCGGATTCCTTAATTCAACTGTGAGTATTCTTGCTGACCACGCTTTCCAGCTTAATATCTGCTGTGCGTTTTCTTTATTTATCAAACATGCAACTCCTGCTGCACCCTGGTTTTTTCGTCTACTCCGCTGTATATTAATATGTGTTCGTTTTCTAACTCAATTATTCCTTGGCCTTTTTTTTCGTTTCTGTTATAGCAAGAATTTCAAGTTCTGATTTCTCAAATTCGTATTCCAATTCCTTTTCTTTGCCTTGTATACTCCTTGTGTTCCAAGTTCCTAGTTTCCATGTATCTTTCTTTGTTTCATTTTCAATTGTTTCTGTATACTTTCCGACTGATTCTTTACGTTTCGTAATTTCATATCATTATTCCCATTATCTTCATCCTTTTCTATAGCCAATGTCTGCGTCATATTTATTCTATCTCCATTCTTTAGTAGTTTTTTGGAGTCGATGCCTCAACTTCCATTCTTTCTATTATCTTTCTTTCGACATCATTCCATTCGTAAATTTTACCTTCCACTGCTAGTTTCTAATGCAAGACTTTGACTATTTTTCCACTTGCTTTTAATTTTTCAGCTTCTTCTCGCCAAATAAAATTGACA
Source organism: Cryptolaemus montrouzieri (assembly GCA_013387265.2). NCBI lineage: Eukaryota > Metazoa > Arthropoda > Insecta > Coleoptera > Coccinellidae > Cryptolaemus > Cryptolaemus montrouzieri. Next base: position 37,594,451 of record JABFTP020000165.1, read on the forward strand.
AAAATTCTGACACTGCGCAATTTGAATGAGAAAAAGTGTGCAGTGAGTGTAATGAATGAAAATATGTGCCGTTAAAAAACAAAGTCGTGAGCACTTCTTACGAAGTTTTCAGTCATTTATTGTTGTTTTCCTGCAAATTTTTGTTAATTCCTAGTTCAAATTCAGAGTACTTTCGATTTTGGTAATGTGTTGTGAAATTAAGGTTAAGTTAAAGAAATAATTTCATTTTCAACGCTAACGTTTAGTTCCAGAAAATGGGCGCCAAAGGGGGAGCCTCTGGATTAACAGGATTAGCTGCAGATAAAGCCCTGGCTGGCGTACCTCGCCTTTTAGATGATTTGGAACGCCTTTCCGAGGATACAGATTCGGCAGATATTGTATTCATTCTTGGCAGAGAAGAAGAAAGAGTATTCGCTCATAAAGTCATACTAATGGCTAGGTAATTAGAATTTATCATGAATTATTATTCTTTATGATTAATAATTAGGACGAACGAGCAAAGCTCATTAATTTTTTTTCAAATAGTGTTTATTCGGAAAATATATTCAAATATGAATCAGCGCCATCTCACAAAATTTATAAATAAGATTAACACCCATAGGCAACAATTCGAATACCACAAAAATATTCAAGATGGCACTTCGTGAAATTGTCATGAAAAGAGTGGGAAGAAATTTATCTATGTTCAAAATGGCTTCTCTCGCTCTGTCGACGTCCTCTGGAACCAGATGTTCTGATGGAACCATATATTTGATGGATTTTCATTCAACCGAATATTATGGCATGTGTTACAACCGATTCATAACAAAGCTATGACCAAAGTGGACCAAATGTGGAAAATGCATGTTGATTTAAATTTTTTTGGGTTTCAGATGCAAGAGTTTCCAAATGGCTAAACGAGGAGAAATATGTCGAATACCAGGATGTAGTGTGTCCCCAGCCGTTCCTGGCACTCCTACTCCTATCAGATTACCACAAGCTCCCGTTGAAACTTTCAAACAATTTTTGTTATATGTTTATACTGGAAAGGTGAGACATCATATATGTAACGCGCTCTAAATAAAGAGACCTTAGCGTCCGAACCTAAATTTCTTAGAAAGTGAAAGGCGATTGACTTATTACAACTCCGATAGTTCTTCCTCTAATTACCTCGCACGTACACGATAATATTTATGTGCAGGTAACAATAGGTGATCCGGGCATGTAGCTACTAGGAAGGTTTATGTCGAATTACAACCATCGACATGTAAATTCCCTTCCAAGTTTTTCAGGAACCTAATTATCTTGAAATGGGAATAATCCATGTCAAATGAACTTCAATGAGATTATGTACTATACCCGAAAAATGTAGATATAACGGTTTTAAGGATTCGGAATTTTTGGAATTGTATAATCGCTGTGAATTTCTTCTTGAAGCCAATGATATGCGATGGATATTGTATGATGGTACAAATACAAATTTCTGATTTTGTCATTATATTGAAATTGTGCATTTCAAGAACGAACTTCTGCCTTATATCGCGGAACCGAATTTGCATATATAACGGACCCCAAAATCTTCGGCACTGAATTTGCCCAATTTTTGTTCCTTATTATCCAGGAGGGAATTTACATGTCCAAGTGACAATAGAAAACTCTCGTTCTTCAGCAAACGTCAGTTTACAATGGCGTATATCGTGCAAAATATTAAATATAGAATGTTTCTGACCTCTCCAATTGAAAGAGCTACGTCCAGTTGATATAATACGCTTGTGATCAGAAATTCGATTTTCAGACCCTAAGGGACTTCTCTTCGAAGCATGTCACATATGTTCCGTCATATTTCAATTTATGATATCGCAAACAATATTTACTTCTTCCACAGATTCTTCTACAAGATAATGGAGTATTTGAAATGTTAGCTCTAGCGCAAGAACTAGGAGTTGAAGAACTCAGGAAGGCTTGTGAAGATCATGTAACATCTACTTTGTCGGTTCCTACTGCTTGTGCCTTTCTCGCCGCTGCCATGGACATACAAAAGCGCACTCCAGGTAATCATTTACATAATTTTTGACTGAATTTTTCTTTATTACGTGGTCAGAATATATTTTGTTCGTTGTTCTTCTATATTCAAAATATTTTACGTTAAACTCGAATAATATTTCCTTGAATTCGAAAACAAAAATAACAAAGAGAATTATCGCAATACCTGAAAATGATAAATACAAGCAATTGAATACTCGAAAATGATTTGCGTTTCTGTTGAATTTATAATTCGTTGACTAAAAATATTTGCATTTGAGCGTTCGACTGTTCTCCATTTATCGGAAAAATAACACTGTGAATGAATTATTTTGTGATTCTGGCTATGATTGTTGCATTTATAGCACATTTATAAATGTGAAGAATTATTTTAGATGCGTCTTCATTTTATCTGTGGTTGAAGTGTTTCGCGTTCGCGTCTCTGTGCGCGCATTATGATTCTAACCTAACTAATCGTTATTTTGCCGCAACTAACTTTCACAAATAAATTCAAACAATAAAATGGCTTATAAACCACAAAAGGTTCAAAAAGTGATGGTTCAACCCATTAACTTAATATTTCGATACCTACAAAATCGATCAAAAGTGCAAGTGTGGTTATATGAAAACGTTAACCTGAGAATCGAGGGTCATATTGTTGGCTTCGATGAATACATGAACTTGGTTTTGGATGATGCTGAAGAATATTACGTGAAATCGAAGAATAGGCGACCTTTAGGAAGAATTATGCTGAAAGGAGATAATATTACTGTAATACAAAATGTATCCCCCTGAATGTAGGAGTGAATTTTGTTCTTGTACATCAACACATTCTTTTCGGAAATAATCATTCTCAATATTAGAATTGGTAATTTTACATTTAGGTGTGAATATTGTGAGTCTGTATGAAATATAATGTGTATTTTTGTCTTATTGGTTTTATTTTATTATGAAGAGTCCAATATGTAGAAACTAAAACTATGATAAAAGTAATTAATAGAAGTATAAGAACACTTACTTTGTTTCTCGATAGTTCATGATCATGATTTTATATGAAAAGATCATCCTATTAGCAATTTTGAAAACTTCATCAAGATCAACATTCAAAACAATAATTATTATGCGAACAATACAATGGAGTTTGAACCTTGTTTCTCTCATTACTATGTAACTTGCGTTTATAAGTAAGTGGTTCTAAACTAAAAGAGTAAGAATATCTGAACCTAGTTTTCTGCAATAACTGCTTCCTGCTAAGATAGATGTTCACTGATTCAATAAGCTTTTTTGAAATTCAGTAATGAAAATATGAGAAGTTCAATGCTTGAAATTGTATTCATATGTGAAGTTAGAAACAGTTCGAAAAACTTGATATATTTTCAAAATTATGAAGATTTTCTTAACAAAAAAATTGCAATCAGTAAAAACATTAAACTTTCTGAAGTAAATAACAAAATAATCCTTTAAAAATTTGGTCGAAAGAACAGTCTTTTGTTCCAGAAATATTATTCAAGTCGCTATGAATAAAAGTAAGTTTTTCATTGGAAACAAACAGAAATTTAATTATGAGCAACACTTATAGAATTTTCTATAAGATAATTTCAATTATTCTGTTCGTAATATACATTGGACGCAGATTTTGAACAAAACATTTGCAGGTGGGGAAGCAGCAGCTGGCTTTGTAGAAAGATGTATCAGTTACATAGGAGAGAATGCTTCACATTGTGTTAAAACAAATTCTTTTTTATCCTTGCCCAAGGAAGCAGTTATCAAATTGATATCGTCTGATTATGTGAGTATAATTTCAGTTTTATATATAGAAATATTAATGTTGACTTCTATAATTCATTGTCTTATTGAATATTAGAAGTAGAGCATAGGAAATTTAAGATAGGATGAAAAAATTTAATCAATTTGCAGTTATGTATAGAGGAAGAAGATGTATGGAGAGCTGTTCTGAACTGGGCCAAAAATCAAGCTGGGGTTACACAACCTACAGCCCATTGGACAGAAGAAGAAAAAGTCAGAGTTTGCCAACATTTAAATCATGTGATCAATTATGTTAGGCTTCTACTCATTGGTAGGTTTATTTTGATGTGATTTATTCAATATACTTGCTCATAATAAAATTGAGAACAATAATAAGAAAGTTATATTTTTCATAAGTAGAGTTCTCTTCTTCTGTGGAAATAATGGTTATCAATTTGCCTTGATTGTTAACAATGATTTTGTTGTCAGAGGAAATAGAATCCAAAAATTCACCCGCTGGAATATCATTTGTCTATAATTCTTTTTATAAACAAATCCAGAACTAAAACTTCCACATATGAATTCAAAATTATCCCTTACTAATGCCAGTAAAATATTTCATTGTCTGTCTTCAGCAATCATCAAACACACAAAGTAAACATCCTCTATATCAATATCAAAGAAATAAGACAGAAATGATCATTACTTGTAAATATGGTTCTCTACATATTTCCGTTTTGGAAATTGCTTCAAAATAATTAGTTAAGCTGGGTGTGGTTCTGGAAAGGAAATATTCTATGTTGGTTTAACACTATTTTATTATAACTGAGCGAAACTTCAGGACGTCTGTGAATTGTTATACTATTGTATAATGTTTAATATATCGTAGAGTTGAGAATTCAGACTGATATGACTTATGAATGACTTACTTCTAAGTTACACAAGTACCTTATATAGAAAATGCTACCTTATTGAGACTTTCTTAAAATAACAAGTTTACTAGAAATATTTGGATTTAGAAAATATGTGACGAGAAGGGTTGTAATTATAATTGTTAAATTGGTATTTCGGGAAAGTACTAATGATGTAATGACAATACGGTAAATAATCTGAATACTTCGTTAATTGATATTGGAAGTTTGCAACTTTAATGATAGGTACATAACAATGTAAAGACAATGGTAAATATGTCTAACAATGTTTCACTGAGTATTTATCTTCTACAATTACAGACAGCAGAGTTTTTGCAGAAGAAGTTGAACCTACTGGAGCAGTTCCTATGGAATTGAGTTTAGAACGTTATCGGCATGCAGCCTTACCGAACAAATATCAAGATTCATCTGGGGAACAACGTTTGAAGCCCAGAATGTCACCTCATTTGTTTCCTGGTACGCAAATCATAGGCCATGACAAGAGTCATTATCAGAGGATATTAAACGCATGGCTTGGCCACCCTAGGCAAAGCTGGAGGCTGATATATAGAGCTAGTAGTCATGGATATTCAGCATCTGCATTTCACAGACATTGTGATGGTGTTTCTCCTACTTTTGTTATCATATTAGTGAGTGTTCCGTATTGATATAACGTCTAATGTTTTTCTAATTCCATAATTATTTGAAATGTACTTTGTTTTCAGGGATCTAAAGGTGAAATTTGTGGTGGATTCAGTGATGTAGCTTGGGGAAAACCAAGTGGCAAAACACACTATATGGCTTCAGACAGAGCTTTTCTCTTCACTTTGCATAATAATCAAGATTTGCCACCTACAAAATTCAACATTGTCAAGAAATCTTTTGCTATATGCTATCATCCAGAGTAAGTTGAATCAATAATCTATGATTATTGAGGAAGGAACCTCAAAAGCTTATATTCACTTAATTTTTCCCTTCAGTATAGGTCCTACATTTGGAGCAGGAGCTGACCTTCTCATTTCAAGCAATTGTAACAGCAATATGGACAGTTACTCTAATCTTCCACATACGTATGATGGGGATGGTGCCTCACCCAATATTCTGATGGGAGACTACAATTTTGCAGTTGCAGACTACGAAGTGTTTACGCCACAAAATATGTGCTCTAAACATTCAAAAAGTTGATTAATAAGTTTTAAACAAGACATTACATGCATCCTTGAATATTTGCTCATAATTTTTTATATTAATTGAATTTTTAAATTCCATTTTGTTGGAATAGAAGTAATCTCGTATGTTGATGTACACGATGTCCAAATTGCTCGATTTTGCTAATTTCATCCATTTCCATAGGAGATTGAGAAAAACTGTCTGAGCATTCCAGGGCTCGATTTTTGAGAAATGCAGAATTATGAAAACCGTTTCCGAGATATTTCACTGTTTTTGAGATATTCGCTAAAATTGACATTTCACGAATTTCAAAAAAAAATTATGAAACCACTTAGCGTTTAAATATTTTTCAAAGTGGTAGAAACTGTCTACAGTCATGTTTTCAACACGACTAGAATGTTGTTCATGAAAAACTGTTAGTTGAAAATTTCACGATATTATGACAAAATTTCTTATTTCAACTATGATTCACAAAACGTTTAATTTCAAACGATTCGTATTAGAAATATATTTTTTCTTTCTCAAAGTCCAAATTTGTCTACTATTTAACCGTTTCTGTGTTAACCAAAGAAAAAAATTTTCTATGGTTACTCAGTTTTTCTGTGTACATTTCCATATGAAGACATCGAATAATATAAACTAACTACCGATGAAGGACAGTATCAAGCTTTTGTAGAATCAAAGATTATTAATATACTTGGTCTATGGTAGAATTAAGGTAGAGTTCGAAATGGATTATGGGACGATGCGAAATATCAATTGATTTCTTGTTTCATTAACAGTGGACACAATAGTGAAGTTGTTAGTAATCTTTACCTAGAGCGATACCGGGAACGTGAACAATTCATGTATAAAATAAGAAACTTTTATGTCGTATCTCGAATTTTTATATGAAGAGCATTCTAGTTGCTTAGAAAAAATGCCTGTAGAAAGATTTTACCTTTTTCAAGAATATTGAGGAACAGAAAAATTACATTGTTTTTGACCAAATGTCAATTTCTGCATATATTACTACCTTCAGTACAACTCTGTTTATGCTTTGATAAAAATTTATAATCACATTCAGGAGACACGAGGGTGACCACAGAATAAATTGAGAAGATTAAATACTTACCTTGGGAGGACACCATACTACACTCTCCAGGTGTATTTTGAGAACAATATTTGTCTCAGCTGATTTCGTCTCTTATTGTTAGGTCTTTATTATGTTTACACTGTTTGTTTTTTATGTTTATGATCATGACGTGTTCTACAACAATTTATGTTTATGTAGAACAAATAAATGGATTGATTGATCTCGGAAACGTATCGACGCTTGTTCTCTAGAATTGGGTGAAATACCCAAAATCAAGCATTTGGCACATCCTGCACATAAAGAGAATTTTTGTATTTCAGAACAGGTATTATACCACAAAAAATTGTGGTTAAAGTTACATTGAAAAGTTCAAACTGTTGATCTCAGAAAACCTATTGGTTTATTCGCTCTAGATGGAAAAATAATTTTCATTATATTTATTCTATTGAAGTTCATGTAGGTATTCAAGCATGTTTCATTTTTTCATGATTTTATTTATTTCCGATTGTAAAATGAGTACATTTATAAAATAAAATTTCTCTTTTGTATTATGTTTTTAAATGGAATTCTCATTGAACATGGCTTAGAAACCTAGGGCAGATGTAGGTCTCTGGTTGTGGGGTGCGCGATCGAGGCTGGGACTTGTCATTATAAATTTTTTATGTCCGAGCTCTATGTTGGAAACTGTGAGGAAGTTGATAACAAAGTCGCCAATAATGCGATTGCATAAGAAGTCAAGGGCGGAATCAATGGGCCAACGGCCAAGTTGGTTGTCTGTACAACCCTTAGGAATATGGAATTACTCCAATATGATATATTTCCATTATGGATAATTGAATTAAAATTTTAAAAAATGAAGAATTATTCAAGAGGCAATTTGGTAAAAAGAGTTTGGAGCCAAGAAAGTTGATAATGACGATTGAATATCTAAATCTAGATCAACAGCAGTTTCATTGCTTTTCATACTTACATATTGATAGGAGTGTGGACTGAATGAATCCTACAATAACGAGGCCAATGTGAACATTTTTTTTATTCAACAATATGTAACAACTTGTGATAAACACATTTGAAAATAAATGCTTCATTTGTTTTCAATTATACTGCATGTAAATATAAGACGCTTATAATAAAATTGTCAATTGAAAACGGTTTTTCTTTACTTATTAAAAATAGTATTCATTCAAGTTTTGTTTGGTAATCACAAGAACCATCTGGCCAACCATCTCTCCATCGACTATTTACCTTAGTACAATCAAAAAGCTCCTTACCTAATTTAGCATTAACTTTATTATGTATTCTACAAAGCCACTGAGACAGTGCTTCCTGCGACTCTGTTTCTATTGGATACCTTCGCAATCTAAAAAACAAGCTCTGAATTCATTTATAAAAAACAATTTTCAATCATATCAAGATTTCATATTTGTCAGAATGGCTTTTTAGGACCTTAGGAGATTGTTGCGTAATATTGCAACTGTCACTTACTCTTCTCTAAAATCATGTGCACACAGCTCACAGGGATATATATTGGAAAATATAGCAAAGAAATCTTTAATTTCCTTCTGAACCATGGATGAAGGATTTTCTGGATATTTTGCCGCTATAGTATGAAGTAAACTCCATGAATAATGACCAAGCTGTTCTTTATCTAGAGGACAATCTTTTCTGACTGGTGGTTCAACAATTATCTCTTTGATATTTACGGTCTACAAATGAGAAGAAAAAAATACATTTATACTTAATCCAACAAATTAACTAACCTGTTTTTCTTTTTGAAATTTTTTTTTCGCTTCCTTAACATAGTCTTGAAAACTCGAACAGGACCTGCAGTTTTCAGCATCTAGAGAAGATTTTCGAGATGACATATTAATCCAAAAATCTTTAAATTGCCTTAATTTAAAATTTTGAGCATAAATAACTCACTTTCTTTTCCTAACCATACTTTTTTCCGGTACCGTAAAAGATTTGACAATTTTGACAGTTCATTTCTGTAAATACCAATTACGATATTATTCATTACCAAAATACATTATACAATCATATGAATGAACCATTCCATGAGAAATAGCACAAAAAAATTTCAAACCTCAAATCTCAGCAGTAAAACTTCAGCTAATTCGTAACCAAGAAAAATCCGATTTGAGAGTTGAATGACGTTATAAGTATTTAATTTAAAAATTGCAATTTTTTTCTGAAAGATGAATCCGAATCGTTTGATGCAAACCTTTTCAGAGCAATTTCTTTGATTTCGCCCTCATATGACATGATCGAGTTAGATATTAATCCTTTATATCGTGAGTTCATACTATATTCATCCACAAGTTCCATCCTTCTCGTAAAGGATACGAGTTTCGTGGGTGAGAGCTTAATAAGCTCAGTCAGCTTCAGTTTGCAAGATCCAAGTTTTTATATCCTGACCCTGTCCCCAGCTGGGCACTCGCACATAACATGTTCCATTGATTCTATATGTTCTTCACATAGTCTACATGAAGGATCCTCAATCAATCCTAATTTATTTAGGTGTTTCCTGAGGCGACAGTGCTCCGTTAATATGGCAGTTAAAACTCTCAGTTACAACCTAGAGAGTTTAAGCCAGGCCTTGGCTTTTGTAGTGGAAGATCCAATGATGGCACGTCGAGCGTGTCTGAGACCTGGGAAGGTCATCCAATGCTCACATACCCTCAAGCCCAGCCATCGGTTGTTTTCCATCCTTGCAGTTGCCAGGGGAATTCCGAGTTTAGGCTCTGGTCCTATGAACTCCAGGTTAGTTCCTCGAGCGACCAATGAGTCCGCCTTCTCATTTCCCTAAATGCCCGAGTGACCAGGAACCCATATTAGACGGAGCCTGCTCCGCTCTCCTAGTTTGAGGTGGAGCGACATTCCTGCACCATAAGTGACGTACAGGTATCGGATGCCAATGCTTTCAGTGCAGCTTGGATATCGGTGAGGATTTTAATGGACCTATTTGTTAATCCCCCCGCAAGCAAGAGGTTAGCACATTGGTCAATGGCGAATATTTCTGCTTGAAAGACAGTCGCATGCTCATCAAGACAGATCGACTGTTCCTTGGCGGCACCTCGACCGTAGACACCAGCTCCAACACCTTTTTCAGTTTTTGAGCAATCAGTTTACCAACAGGGACCCTCAAGTAGACGGTCCATTTCTGTCTATCGGGAAGGATGATCTAGAATGGCCTCTCCATGTTGGTTTTAGGTGTTGCTATGTCCGACCTCATACTCAGCACTTCATTGTCCTCGATTTCAGACTGTAAGGCGCCAGGCACAAAGCAGAAGTTACCCGCTTCATTACAGGAAATATGATGGAATCTGTAGAAAGCCATTCTAGCCACTCTTATCACCAGATGAAGAGGGGCAAGGCCCAATATCAGTTCCATGGCCATACAAATTATGTATGTACAAGTGAACACATTTGAATTTGGGAGGCTTTTACTTGGTAAAATTCCATTATCAATAATAAAAAACAAGTACTGTGTTTTAAGGAATTTTACTTAATAATTGTGATTCGTAACGCGTTTCACTACACCGTAGCTTCTTCAGACGAATGATTATGCAGAAAAATGTAAATGAGAATATAACTATAAATGTTCTTGAGTAATTAAAAGGTTATTGGTCGCCTCCTCCTAAGTGGTTATTTATGACAGGTATATCCAATGAAATTAAGGAATAGATTGCTCCCGAAAAGATTCAATAGAGGTGAAGGGCTTAAATCGACTTGTTCATTGATGAGTCTACCTGAGTGTTTGTATTTATTTATTTCTAAAGTTTCCCAAAGATCTACCTTCCAATATTTATTATCTGTATGCAAAATTTCAAACTGTGGGTCGAAAGAATGATTATTTTCTAAGAGATGATTCGCGTAATTTGAATCTGATTTTTATTTGAAAAACTGCGTTTATGTTCCGATATTCTAATATTAAAATTTCTATGTGTTCTACCAATGTAGAAATTATCACAGTCATTGCAATTCAATCTATAAACACCTGATTTATTGTTTTTACCTGGTTTGGTTTTATTATTTTTATATATTTGCCTAAATTATTATTAGTTTGGAAAGCTATGTTGAAATTATTGCTACTTAAGAATGATTTTAGTTTCTCACTTGTAATGCCAACGTAGGTTAAGGTGTTGAATTTTTGTTTCAATTTATCGACAGGGTAAACTTCATTCAATGTGATTCTACTTTGTTTTTTATTTAAAATATTATTTATTAGTTTGGGATTGTAACCATTATTTTTGGCTATTTGTTTAATCAAATTTAGTTCTTTGTTGAAATTTTCTGGTGATAGCGGGATGTTAATCAATCTATGAATAAAACTATTGAATGCTGACATTTTAGTTTGATATGGATGACACGACGAGTTATGTATTATAATATCTGTATGTGACGGCTTATGGTAAATTGCGAAAACATGTTTTCCATTTTCATTCGAAATTGTTACGTCTAAGAAATTTATCGAATTATTGCTTTCTATTTCGGTTGTGAATGCAATTTTTGGATGTAATGAATTTATATGATTTTCGAAAATTTTCAACTGTCTATCTGTTCCTGTGAAGCAAATAATGATATCGTCTACATAGCGATACCAGTATAAACAATATTTACTGAGTGGATGATTATGAATTAATTTCTCTAAGTTATTCATGAAAATTTCTGCTAACAAAGGACTCAACGGATTGCCCATAATCAAGCCGTCTTCAATAGTATAATATTTGTAATTGAAATGGAAATAATTTTGATCTAAGCAAATTTTAATAATGAAAGAATATCTGATTTAATGATAGTATTGACATGATTCCTTTCTAATAATTCTTCAACTAAGTAATACGTATCTTTTGGAGGAATGTTGGAAATAGATTCTTAACATCGAAAGAAATAAGTTTGGAATTAGGTGGTATAGTGGTATCTTTGATATTGGCAATAAGTTCGTATGAATTTTTGACCGAAAATTCAGATTTAAAATTGCAATGTTTTATTAGCAAGTCGTTGAGGAATTTTGAAAGTTTGAACGAAGGTGCCGTTACATAAGAAACAACAGGTCTAATAGGGTAATTAGGTTTATGAAGTTTTATCAACGAATATAATTCGGGGGATTGTAGATTGGTGTTAATGAATTTATATTTTTCTTGGACTGTAATTAATGATTTTGCTGTCGAAATTATGTTTTTAACAACTTTCTGAAATTTTGCGGTAGGATCCTTAGTTGATGTTATATAGTTTCCGGCTGTTAAGAATTCTTCAGTTTTAGAAATATAATCGGTTTTACTAATCGCAATGACGGTGTTACCTTTATCTGCTTTAGTGAATACTAAATCGTTCTTGGTACTATTTTCACGAATTGTTTTTATTATCTTATAATCGGAATTGCAATGAGGTGATAATTTCGAAAAGTCTTCTTTGATGATTTTTGCTGTTTGATGTTTGGCTAAAATATTATCTTTGGAGTTTTTGAGAATAATTTCGGATTCTATGCCTAACTGTTCAAAATTAGTTTTATTATGTTTTGGATGTAAATTATATTTGAATCCTTTTTCTAATAGATCTTTTTGTGGTTGTGTAAAATCGGTATCAGTTAAATTAGTGAATCTTTCAAAAAATTTATGGTCTGAAAATTTATCAGTTGAAGGTTTGGGTGGAGAAATTTTGAATTTAAGTGAATTCATTTTTTTCTGTTGTTGCTGAAACTTTTTATGAATTAAAATTTTGACATCGTATCTGGATTCAGAGTCTAAAATATCAAACTCAACAGGGTGCAATCTAAACAATAATTCCGTATGGATTACCTTCAAATATATGTTTGCAACGTCTATTTCCCAACATTCCTCCAAAAGATACGTATTACTTAGTTGAAGAATTATTAGAAAGGAATCATGTCAATACTATCATTAAATCAGATATTCTTTCATTATTAAAAATTTGTTTAGATCAAAATTATTTCCATTTCAATTACAAATATTATACTATTGAAGACGGCTTGATTATGGGCAATCCGTTGAGTCCTTTGTTAGCAGAAATTTTCATGAATAACTTAGAGAAATTAATTCATAATCATCCACTCAGTAAATATTGTTTATACTGGTATCGCTATGTAGACGATATCATTATTTGCTTCACAGGAACAGATAGACAGTTGAAAATTTTCGAAAATCATATAAATTCATTACATCCAAAAATTGCATTCACAACCGAAATAGAAAGCAATAATTCGATAAATTTCTTAGACGTAACAATTTCGAATGAAAATGGAAAACATGTTTTCGCAATTTACCATAAGCCGTCACATACAGATATTATAATACATAACTCGTCGTGTCATCCATATCAAACTAAAATGTCAGCATTCAATAGTTTTATTCATAGATTGATTAACATCCCGCTATCACCAGAAAATTTCAACAAAGAACTAAATTTGATTAAACAAATAGCCAAAAATAATGGTTACAATCCCAAACTAATAAATAATATTTTAAATAAAAACAAAGTAGAATCGCATTGAATGAAGTTTACCCTGTCGATAAATTGAAACAAAAATTCAACACCTTAACCTACGTTGGCATTACAAGTGAGAAACTGAAATCATTCTTAAGTAGCAATAATTTCAACATAGCTTTCCAAACTAATAATAATTTAGGCAAATATATAAAAATAATAAAACCAAACCAGGTAAAAACAATAAATCAGGTGTTTATAGATTGAATTGCAATGACTGTGATAATTTCTACATTGGTAGAACACATAGAAATTTTAATATTAGAATATCGGAACATAAACGCAGTTTTTCAAATAAAAAATCAGATTCAAATTACGCGAATCATCTCTTAGAAAATAATCATTCTTTCGACCCACAGTTTGAAATTTTGCATACAGATAATAAATATTGGAAGGTAGATCTTTGGGAAACTTTAGAAATAAATAAATACAAACACTCAGGTAGACTCATCAATGAACAAGTCGATTTAAGCCCTTCACCTCTATTGAATCTTTTCGGGGAGCAATCTATTCCTTAATTTCATTGGATATACCTGTCATAAATAACCACTTAGGAGGAGGCGACCAATAACCTTTTAATTACTCAAGAACATTTATAGTTATATTCTCATTTACATTTCTCTGCATAATCATTCGTCTGAAGAAGCTACGGTGTAGTGAAACGCGTTACGAATCACAATTATTAAGTAAAATTCCTTAAAACACAGTACTTGTTTTTTATTATCAAGTGAACACAATTTACCGGATCCATTCCTCCAAATAAAAAGAATCACTTTTTTGTCAAGTCTTATTGGAAAAAACATAATTACGAGTTGAAATAATCAAACATGCATGTTTTTCAAAATGCCGATGTTACCATATATGAATAATTTAGAGATTTGCCAGTTATCTGTATATATCAGAGATCTTTTGGTTTATCAAATTTTATCAGAGAATTTCAGAATTGAAGCCAATAATATTCATTAATGTTTTTAGTATGTATTTTCATGTATCCTTATTCAAATGTAGAACGAAAATATAAGTAAACCACAAAACATTTAATCCAAGATTAAAATTGAAATGACACATTTTATGTTGTATAAATTTGTTTCATAAGTATATAAACAATTATACAAAATAAAGAATTATATATACATGTACATAAAATGTAATTTATCCAATCCTATTGTCTGCATGCTTCAATAATTTCTGAAAATATAAAAAGAGAAATATTTAAATTTCAATTATTCTAATTAAAAGCGTTAAACTACTTACTTTCAACAACAGCTGTCAAATTTTTTGTAGAAGGTGAATCTCCCAATTCAGCAATAATGTTTCTACCTTCGTCACAACCTCTTGCTATCACCGGATTCAAAGGCAGACTTCCTAAGTATGGTATGTTCATGTCTGAACACATTTGTTTGGCACCTCCTGTAGTAGCAGGAAATATTTCAGATTCTGTCTGCAAAAATTTGATATAACGTTTTAGTTCATCAAAGCTAATCTTTATTAATTTAAACAATAGCTTATAATCTGAAAATTGACATAACCAATACTTATGCCAAAAGACAATTTATATTATTCATGAGGTATTACAAATTCATGAATTTCAAGAGAACAGGAGTATCAAAAACAAATAGATATAAACTTTTCTGTGTTTAAATTTGCATAAATATCTACTAGGGGCTAAACATTTTTATTCCTAAAAAAATAACAAATATTTCAAAATATCCGGTATGGTTCAATAGAGAGTTGATTAAACTTACACAAATGAAGAAAAGGGCTCAGGAAATTCAGAAATTCTGGCGCAAATACAGATTACGCGGAATTTAGTGAATTGCGTCACAGTTGTAAAATGTTGGTAGGGCGCTTTACAGAACCATCGAACATAGGGTTCATACTGACCCACTAAACTTCTGGAATTTTATTAATTCAAAGAGGAAGAACAATAGATCTTGATGGTTTCTCTGCCTCCGATGGCAATATTATAGTTGAGCTGTTTGCAAACTTTTTTTCGAAATTCAATATGAGCATACTGTTGACATTACATCTTGTCAGTTTTCTCCACGTGAGGTTTCTAAGTTATTATCTGGTATAAAGCCCAAATTATCCGCTGGTCCCGATGGAGTACCAGCTTTTATTTTAAAAAATTGTTTGAGCACACTTTCTTCATACATTAGTACGTTGTTTAATATTTCGCTAAACACTGGCAACTTTCCTTCCTTGTGGAAGCAGTGTTTTGTGGTCCCTATTTTTAAATCCGGCAGCAAGTCTAATATAAGAAATCACAGAGGTATAGCGGTGCAATCTACCATTCCGAAAATGCTGGACAGTTTGGTTTGTAGTTTTTTGTCCTGGAAATGTTGCTCAGTTTTAATCAATAAGCAGCACGGTTTTAGGAGGGGGCGTTCCACTGTTACCAACTTAATACTCTTTGTTTATGAGATAATTGAATGCTTCGAGTCGGGCTACCAGCTTGATACAATATACACTGATTTCAGAAAATCCTTTGTTAGGGTCAACCTTAATATTCTGATTGCTAAGTTTGAGGCCGTTGGCATCTCAGGCTCGCTCCTTTGGTGTTTCAGAAGTTTCCTTTACGGCCGTTCACAGATCGTTAGATATCAGCGATTTTATTCCAGAGAGTTTCCAGTTTCATCTGGTGTTCCGCAAGGGTCACACTTGGGGCCATTTCTTTTCAATATTTTCATTAATGACATAGACAATGCTCTTACCACCAAGTTTCTGCTATTCGCGGACGACATGAAGATGTTTTCGGTTATTTGTGGATCTTCAGATGCCTCTGCCTTACAGGAGGAATTGAATAAATTCTTTGAATGGTCTGTTTCCAACTCCTTGGGTCTCAATATTGATAAGTGTGGCATCATGTCTTTTCATATATCAAGCACTCCTCTAGTGTTTAATTACACGTTAAATGATTATAAACTCAAAAAGATGGAACCTAGGTATCATTCTTGACCCTAAGTTGAACTTCAAGGAGCATTTTCGTAGTATCACTGCGAGGGTATGCCAGATACTTGGTTTCATCACCCGGAATGCAACTGAGTTTACCCATTGACGTTAAGGATTCTCTACTGTTCCCTAGTCAGATCTAATTTAGAATATGGGTCATGTTTGGTCGCCTCACTTTTCGTGCGATATCAAGGACTTAGAAAGGGATCAGCGAAAATTTCTACGATACCTATGTTTTAAGTCAATGTTCATTGTCAATGATTTCAATATGGAAAATTTACGTATCCGTCATAACTTGGATACGCTTCAGGTCAGAAGATGAATTCATGACGTATGTTTATTCTTCAAAATAGTTAACGGATTGATTGATTGTTCAGACCTATTCGCCCAGATTGATTTCAACCTGCCTCAAAGATTAAATAGAAGTATACCCGTGTTCCGCCCTAAAACCTGCAATTCAATTATAGCGCCAATTCTCACTGTGATCGTGTCATACCTTTACCCAATAAGTTCTGTATAAGATGTGATTTCTTCTCTATCTTTCTGCAGAGGTTTGAATCTGAAGCTAGACGCTGGCAGAATGTTTTTTAATAGTAAACTTTTGTAATAAATAACAATTATTATTACCATTGAATCTGTATGTATGTTACTCTTCTCTAAAAGTATTATATTTGTTTATGTTTTTTCATTTTATTCAATACCCACCTTGTTTCTCATTGGTGGGCATAATTTTATATTTCTGTACATTCAATATTCAAAGGGGGTTCCCCGTCAATTATACAAATAAATAAATAAATATATATTTCAAAGATACTCACTTGGCAACATGGGCAAACAAATGAAGACATATTCTCCACAACACCTAAGATTTTGATATTGACTTTCCTACAAAAATCAATTTCCTTTCTTACATCAAGCAAAGCTACTTCTTGCGGTGTTGTTACAATTATTGCACCAGTTAGGTTAGCTTGTGAAAGGTAGGTAGAGACACTGAGATGTTCATCAGATGTACCTTAAAAATTAGCCTTTTAAAAGTCTATCTGCGAGAAGAGAACGGTAGGAATATATGTGAGTAGATTTTGATATACAGAAAGAATAAAAAAACTTTTCAATAAGCTTTTTTCCTTTGTTCTAAGGATAGTTTCATAAGTTTTCTATTCATTATGCTTTAAAATGAACGAAAAATATCCTTGTATGATATGAAGTTTACTTTTGCAGTAATAAAAATAGCACATACTTTTCGAAGTATCATGGAAAATGACTCGAATAGAGAGGTCTTATTCACAATGTCTCCAAAAGGCAATAAATTATTCTGTAGAAGTCTTATGAAGGCAAACATGTCTTCAAGAAGTGTAAACATGAGGTTGATGCATTGATTATACTGGGTGATTCACCAGTAGCGCGGTGCTCTATAGCTCGTACACTCTTGAAGATTTCATTTTTGTTCAAAAGGAATTGTATTTAGAAAGTAAAAATCTACTTCAGCAATTTATTTTGAAGTAAACAGGGTGTCCCAATTTTCTATAAAAAAACTTGGGAGGTTTTTTCAGATTGGAAGACCACTTTTTTGTTGAAGATTCAAGAGCGTCCTAAACTCTGTTATAGTGTCTTTAAGTAATAACTTTTTTTGGTGAGTAGTTTCGTCACAATATTCTATTTTTCCGTAAAAATTCATGAAAATAGGTTCTCACATCATCGCATGCTCCTTCCGCCAGAGAGGATGAATACTTTTTTTTCTTTTGTTTTCTTATTGCCCAAGGATAGCTTTATTGATGAATTGAAATAGATTATCCTCATTTTATACAGGAGTGACTCAAAGAAATTATTGAATATTGTAATTTTAAGAATATCATATCTTGATTTTTTCAAATGGAACATCCTGTATTTTATTATTCATGTCAACGCATAAAATATTGTGCCATATTTTTGCAGAAGTAACCTTATCTTTATCTTCGACCATTTTCGAAATAAAAAAAAATAAACTAAAATAATAAAATCAGAGGTTGCGAAAGAAGAGTTTATTAGTACATATCATTATACTTGATCAGAGAAATGGAGATATTTCAAGGTAGTCGTGTATGAAATACGTAATAGATTGGTTTTTGGTGAGATGATCTACAAGGTGTTGAACTATTTCAATAAATGTTCGAAATGTTGCCTGTTTCTTTGTAGACACAACTCAATCCTTCTGAGGAAAGACCGTTGAACTCTAGACAACATTTGCGGATTAACTGATTGAAAGGCGTCGACTATTCTCTATCTCATATCCAACTGTGTTGTAGAAAGAATCTGGTAAACGATGCATTTAATATAACCCCATAAGAAAAAATCTAGACTTGTAAGGTCCGAAGACCTAGATGACCATATAACAGGACTACCACGTCCTATCCATTTGTTTGGAAATACAAATGCTCCCTAACCTGATGTGAGTAATGTGCCGGTGCTTGTGAAACCACAAATCTTGTCTTATATGCTCTGGTACATCGGCAAGTAACGTTGGTAGATGATTTTGCAGAAAATCTAAATACATTTCACTATTGAGGCGCCCGTCGAAAAAGTGCTGCCCAATTAGATATCCATCTACTATAGCGGCCCATACATTCAAGGACCAACCATGCTGGTGATCTATTTGTCTCATGAGGTGTGGATTTTCCGTGGCGTAATAATGAAAGTTGTGTAACTCTGCTAAGCATATTTGGATTTTCCGCTTCTTTGTCACTTGCCCAATTGCAAAAATTGATTCGATATTCATAGTCTTGATTGTTCAGTTCCTGGTGCAGCTGTACATGATATGCATGAAATTTATTCACTTTCAGGTTTCTCTAGACGGAAGTTAGACTTATTTCTGTTAACTGAGAAATCGCTCTTTGGCTTTTATATGGGTCCTCTGTCACTGTCAACAAAACTGATAACTGGTTGTCTTCAGCTGTAGCAGTTTTTGGTTTTTCATGATTTTTGTAAGCGATATTACCCGTTTCGATAAATCTCAATAAATCTCATATGAAGTTTGTCAAAGTATCTTGTATCAGGATGCCTCTCTCTTATCAGGAAACCATTGTGCATAAACTCTATGTGCCAACAAAGAATTTCTATCACACTCACCCAGAATAAAAATCATATCAACCATTTCTTCTTTGGAGAACTTCATGGCAATCAATTGAGAAAATTGGGTTCAAACCTCACTTTAACAATGTTTAACAACAAAACACTGATAAGGTCACCAGGTAAAATGTAGAATATGATATGTCCGGACACCTGACAGAAGGCACAAATAAAAAACAATGTCAAAACACCTCGATTTACGTTTTAATCATCTTGATTTTATCATTCGTTAAAAGAATTATCTTGTTTAGGTTTTATTTTTTACTATTTGAATCATTACAGAAAAAACTTCTGAGCGAATAATGATGCATGTTGATGAGTTAGATACGGTTTGTAGAATTTTCATCAAAATTTTCACAAATAATCGAATATTTCGAAAATGATCGAAAATAAAGATAAGGTTACTTCTGCAAAATGTGGCACAATATTTTATGCTTTGACATGAATAATAAAATACAGGGTGTTCCATTTGAGAAAATCAAGATATGATATTTTTAAAATTACAATATTCAATAATTTTTTCAAGTCACTCATGTATAAAATGAGGATAATCTATTATTTATTTAAATTTCGAATTGGTCTCTCGATTTCACTAATTTTCCTGACTTCCTTGCCTCCTGTCAGATTCCCTAATTTTCTTAGATTGTTGACACCCTGCTTTTGATTCAATATGTAAAAGCGCTCGTTGTAAAATTTAAACTATTTTTGGGTTTAAATTAATTAATTCATCACTATATAATCTCCAAGTACCCAATAGAAAATAAAATACGATATAAATCAATCAAATTGCTATGCAGAAGGTAATCTTTAAATTAGCAAAAATATTTTTCATCAACTATTTACCTGGTGGTGTATCGATTAGCAAATAATCCAATTTTCCCCAATCAACCTCACTCAAAAACTGACGAATCATACCATTCTTCTTTGGACCTCGCCATATGATTGCATCATCGACAGAGGAAAGGAGAAAACCAATTGACATTACTGACAAGTTATCATCTACATACTGTGAAGAGAAGAGAAAAACAACTGTAGCATATTCTTTACATGTAAAAACAAAAGAACAAATTTGACAACTGCATAACTTACCACAGGAGACCATCCGAAGCCAGATTGATGAACTTGCTCACCCGCAACTCCCATTACTCTTGGTGCTGAAGGACCACACACATCTATATCAAGTACAGCAACCTAACAACAATATTGTGCAATTTTTGCATTTAATAAAATTAAAGTAGATGAAATTCTAATGAATGCATACAGTTGAACTATGTTAATTAATGAATTTCCTTGAAGAAATGACATGGTTGAGCTTACAAAACATATTTCAATTAATTTAATATATCATCTTCCTATATTACCTTATTGATTTCATATACATTTTACAAAATATAGGTCACAGTACAAGGGTAAGACTGGTACAAATGAATATCAAAATTCTAAGTCTGTTTTAATCAATTCTCAAAAGATAATTTTACTGAGGAATCAAATCAGAATACATCCCAGTTATGTTTTTTGGTGGAGGAGAGCATAGAAGAAGTAGATATAATCGGGTGAGTTTAGCTAAAATTAAATACTAACATAGACAAAAAACTTGTTAACTCACATTCATATCAGGGTTTAGTGCTGCAATAGACCTGCTTAATAATGCTGTGACAGTACTTTTACCAACGCCCCCTTTGCCTGATAAAATGAGAATTTTATTTTCAACATCTTTCAAACGATTTTTCACTAGTTCTATTCCTGGATCAGGGCCCTTGGCTGCTCCAGAAGCACAAATATTTTGATTTGGGCATCCTGAACAAGCTGAAGCTTTTCCTGCATCTTCACTTTGTGTGCCAGGGCAGTCTACAAAAAGAAATGATTTTATTGCAACTATTAATCATAGTAAAACTTTAATTCGTGAAGTTATTATTCTTACGTTCAGGAACATTTTGTGAAACTTCAGTAGTTGTAGCCATTTTTTAATCACGTTCTAGTTTCTGTGAATTTTACTTCAAAACTGTTGATAAAAATATAATTAGGTTATGTATCTGTTAACCTAACTTGCCATTCGTGTGAAAGGTGCGATCGATCGAAATCACACTCTCTCACTACTTCGAGCGTAATTGCTACCAACATAGGATTTTCATAGGCGGGATCTTCAAACATTGTCAACTTCATCAAAGTTAATTGAAATTGAGTATTAGTGAAATAATAAATATCCAAAATAAAGTAGTAATTTTAGATGTTCATATAAGCATATTCATAGAATAACAAGAACGAACAATTCCTTTCAAATTGAAGATTAAAATTACTAGGCAATATTAGACAGTATAAACAGTTTTGTCATAAAATATACGTTTCAGCTACACATTTTGTACAAAGTTTCGAAAATTAATTCAAATAATCAGTAGGATGAGTGGCAAGGTGGAAACCGTATTGTATTCGGTATGCTTCAAACGAATATATGTATTCATATATCTAAGAAAACAAAAGTAAACATATTAATATGTTTCAGCAACTTCAACCATGGAGTACTGTGGGGGCGACACCATGCGTTGAGCAAGTAGCTGGGGCACCAATCCCCACAAGAATTGGAGAATATTTCAAAACGCCTAGACCCCACCCATGGAGACCTACCCTCGGATACGAGAATATTGAACTGTCACCGCTGTAAACTTTAATTTTTCTAATTGATTCTTACTCATTACTATAAATAAAGGAAAATAACATACGAAATTAGAAGTTGATATTTCGCTTCGCATCAGCCAATATATTGGGACTAGAGCAATTATAAATATGGTTCATTCTTATCATCATTATGTGAAAACCATCTTGGTAACCTTAACACAGTTTGTTCATGGTTATTTCCCTTTCTTACATTAAGAACAAATACTTTTCGGGATTTTGTAGGTTCAACATACACACATCTTCATCACTGATTCTCTGAAATCTATATAATATTATATCATACACATATTTTCAGCCCAAGTCAACCTGTGACTAATACATTGGTAGATCCTTGTTATACTCCATATGGAATGGCTACAAGACCACTAAAATTTCCTAATCTAGTGACAGGATTCGATAGGAATCCAGCACATGCAGCTAGAGCAGCTTTATACACCCGATATACACCTTTTGAGTGGATCCAAACCAACTTGAAGAATTTCAATGAGTCCGATACTAACAGAAATTATTCGGAGAGATTGCGAGACGAATTCGTCAGAGTAATGAGGTAGTCACATTCATTAAATATCCAAAAGTAACTTATTATACCAACTCTATCTTTGGTTATAGAGAAACAGATGAGAAAACGCATGCAGGACAGAGAGAATCTGGTAGAAGATTAGGTGAACGCATTACAGATACTACATTCTGGAGAAATGAAGTTCGCACGGAATTAGAAAAATTATTAACAGAATCAGCATTACTTCAAGAATCTAGAAGAAGTATACAGAAGGCAATGAATGACATTGAAGGTCCTCTTCATATTGCACAGGAATGTCTTTATCAAAGGGAGAATAGGCTTGGTAATATAATGTTCAATTATTAATAAAACCTGAACAAGAATAAATGATACCGTATCGTGATGCCATATTTCGGATATATTTTCCAGTCTTGGACATCTCTAAGCCAGCTATTCTGTTGTAACATAAATCCCAAAACCATTTTCACATTAAAATTATAAGTTACTTTTTAAGATCAATTAGAAAATAGAAACACCATATTTATTCAAAATTTAGAATAACATTTAGTTAGAAATACAGGGTTCATTTGACAGCTGTAAGAGATCTACTTCTTGTTTATTTTCAACTGGGAAATTATTTTTAATATAAACACCTCAAAAAGTCTAGGGAACACTTACCAATATCTTTAAAATATGAATTTGATGATTCGAATTTATAGAAATCTTTCGGTTTTTGTTAGGATGTATTGTATATAATGTATTCTCAAGAAAACAGAAAAAAAATCCTGAACTAATATTTTCGAAACGATATGGAAGCACTTATATTTTTCAGTACCCAGAAGGTCCACCTCTGTTATTAATGACACTTTGACATCGTCGCGGCATGCTCAATATTAAATTGTCTATTACATTTTGGCCTAAATCATTCCAAGCCTCCATACATGCTCGATGGGATTCAGATCTGGGGAGCAGGATGGCCACGGTATAAGATCGATATCATTCTCTTCAAGAACGTTCAAGACAACTCTTGCACGATGAGGAGAGACATTATCTTGTTGGAAGAGTGGATTTTGACCTATTGTTTGGAGATACGGTACCACTACAGGTAAAACTATCTCATTTGCGTAAGAATTTCCCGTGAGGTTGTTCTGTATGAAAACGAGGTCAGTTCTTCCACCAAGGCGTATACCTCCCCTAAACATCACTGATCCGCCTCCCTGTCTAACAACTTCTCGAGCATGCTAGAGACGGTTTTGCTTTCCAGGTTCCCTCCATATTCGAATTCTTCCCGGATCGGGATAATAACTAAATCTAGATTCATCACTGAAGAGAACTGTGGCCCACCACTCTTGATCCCAGTTTACGTGTTCTTGGCACCAAGCTAAACGAGCAGTGCGATTTCCATGGGTCAGTTGTGGAACTCTTAAAGGACGTCTGGAGTGGAGTTGACCTTCGTGCAGTCGATTTCTCACAGTTTGGTAGGAAATTTGTACATTATGAACTCGTGATAGCTCTTAAGCTAATTGAGATGCTGTGGTAGTACGATCTCTTCTGGCTTGTAAAACCAAAAATCGGTATTGGGCGACTATAGTAATCCTGAAACGACCTGTATGGCGTTCTTCTACGCTACCTGTTTCATTGAAACGCGACCATAAACGGTTTATGACACTTGGGCTACTTCCCAAAACCCTGGATACTTCCCGTTGTGAGCTCCCAGCTTGGAGCATGTCATCGGCTCGTAACATCTCTTCTCTAGTCAAATGTCGTCTTTCCATGGTCGAATCACAAAACTTAAATCTTTTATTTGTGCTTACAACAGAAACAAAGTGCCAACTAACTGATTTCAGACACTGAATACATGAAATGATTATAAAGCAGCATCGCATCTGCTGCATTTTTATTTTTTTATATAAAAAAACTGAAACCTGTTGCGGCACTCTACATAATTTGGTGAGAAATTGATGCAGGTGTTCATTTCTTAAAAAAAATCATCCATATTGATCGTTCTAGATACGATATATCGATATTCAGAAGTGTTCCCTAGACTTTTTTGAGGTGTTTAGGAGAAAATGTTTGCTTGTGTTTTAAAAAACTGTTAAATAATTGAGAAAAATTATAGCTCCCTTATCTAAGTTTTCCCCACATCGCGCATTAATTTCTGTCGAAAGGTTAGATAAAATCTCTGCCTTTCTGGATTTCTTACCTTCCCACCATACCCTTCTAAATTGTTTGGAATTATTCTAGGAAGTGATTTGGTGCACGACTCTCCAGAACAATCCCTTTTAACAGAAATCGAAATATATAGGAATTCGCTGGAGAAATTGAAGTGCTTATTCAATAAAATGGAAGATCAAATGAGAAATAACAGAGCAGCTCAACACGAACTGGAATTGGACGTAGTCAGCAAAGAATCGGCGCTTGGAATTGACAATATGTGCCATCAACTCAATAACTTCTCTAAAGGTATCAGTTATTATGGCGGAATAGAAAAATATGATCCAACGTGAGTATTTCTTCTTCAAAATGTGCAGGGCTGTGTCAGGAAAACAACGTTTCATAACTTCTCAATATTCTCTAATTACTACTTCTAAACGCGATCAATTATGTTGCATAAACACAATTTTTATAGGCAGAAAGCTTTTTCGTTTTCGTTACTTATGAGGTACATCTGGTCCAAATGGAAATAGATAAGGTCCTCAAAATATGCTCTAGCGTCGTACAGAAAGCCTTAAATTATCCTAATATTTTGAATGTCTTTTGAGGCTAACATACTTCTATCTACAGCTGAGTAACTACATAACGCAAAACATATTTTATCGAAATTAGCTATATATATGCTATACTTCAATAAATGTTTCTATATTACATGAATAGAACTATTTTCAACATTCAGGGTGAGTACACAACTGACTTGGGCAGAAAACAGCAACCGGATGGTACAACGTTCACAAGAAGAGAGGAGAAAGTCCTCTCAAATGAGATCGGACGTTGAAAATCTCGTCAATGGAGTAGCAATTGAAATCTGGGATGCATGGAGTAACACCAATAATTCTCTCGCGAGGAGAGCTGCCGAAACTTTGGAAGCAAAGAGCAAGCTCCAGATGCATCTACATAAGGTAAATACTAGAAAAAAATCTTATCATGTCGGCAGATTCTCTATATTATTCAATACACGATTGAGAAATATAGTTCAAATTTGATAATGAATATTAATTAGCAAATACTCCTCTAAGAAAATTCGGAGGCATTTCTGCAATTATGAATTTCGTTGAGAAAACTGAAGATTTATTCCATATACAGATGACTTAAAAATAAAGCATGATGTAAATGCTGGAATTTACATGGTTACTTATGAAAAGTGAATAAGTCTAAGTAAAGGTAGAAACTGCATTGTTTACTAGGCCGCGTGCGCTTAGAAAAGTGTAAATCCATGGCAACGACATTTTCATACTCAGGCAGTGAAGCAATTGAAACACATACCAAACAACTTCAGAAGGTACGAGGGTTAGCTGTTAGCAATATTGTGCGGATCTTAGGTCACCCAAATCATGCGGGTAAAAACAAGCGGATAAACTGGCTAGAAAAAGGTTGTCTGTAGCATTTTCTGTGAAGCGTATACATACAGGTGGATGCATGATCGACTAAAAATAAACTTGAAGCTTGCCAGAATGCCACAAAACACACACTTGAAGAAATTAGGTTAGGTTAGTTTTCATAGAGTAGAAAAGCAATAAGAATTGTATTCTTACTAGGCATTGCCACCATTGTCACCAAAATAGCTGGCAATGTTGATGGCATGACATGGAGAATAAAACAGTAGAACTTGTCCCATTTTTATTTCGAAAGATTCCGGGCTTTACTCCTACCAAGTTCAGAGGAACAAAACCTGAGAGATCTCATAACCATCAACAGAAAATTTGACAAACAGGCGAGAACTGCCAGATGGGTCATCCTAATGCATATACTGTGACAAAAGAGCCTTAGGGCTCCATAATATAAAAAACCTTTTCCAACATATTTATTATTTCCTAATTGATCAACAGCAAAGTTATTAAAATATTTCCATAGATTCAACAAGAAATATTTAACATGGAGAAAAATATTGAATTGTTGAAGAAAGCTATTCAGGATAAAACAAATCCAATGAAAGTTGCTCACACAAGATTGGAAGCAAGGACCCACAGGAAACAAATTGAACTTTGTCGAGATATTGCCCAGGACAGGTAAGATCCAATATAAAAAAAATATCTTGTGGTCAACAACAATTAAATATTTTCTCTATAAACATTTTTGTTTAAATACATTCTATATATTGACAAAATGGATCGTAGTTTTGAGCGTTTTATTGATATTATCAAGCAGTCCATATCAGTATGTTGTCCCACACCGTATATTAGACATAAGGGTGATTAATCTAAGTATTAGATATCAGATGAAATTAAGCAAGCTGGTCAAGAATTAAAAAAGTTACACTGGCTGGAGACAAATTTAAAAAACGATATCTCTTTAGAAATTTACAGTACGGCTAAGCTTGACTATAGGAGGCTTCTTAGGGTTACCAAATTAAACTACTATGAAGAACTAGTAACATCTTCAGAAAATAAAAACAGAACCGTATGGAATATAGTTAATCCGGAAACTGGTAGACAAGCCAAAATGTGTCGAACTGTCTGCCTTGAACTAGATGGGTCTCTCTGTTCTGAGCCGGAAATAGTGGCTACAGCTTTTGCTAAGCAAATTCGTCCCTTTTCTTCTATCCTGTCAACGGTGAGGAGGTTTTAACGTAATTATGTCACTCAAAAACACAAAAGGAAGTGTTGTTGACTTTGTTTGCACAAAGATCATCAAGACAATTGCACCTTTGGTTTCTGATCATTTGGCTCATCTCATCAATCTCTCTGTGTCATCAGAAACATTCCCCTCTGCCTTTAAAATGGCAACGGTTGTTCCATTACTCAAAAAAGACGATCCAACTAATATAGCCAATTATAGGCCGATATCGACTTTAAGTTTTTTTTTCCCAAGATATTTGATAAGGTCGTACTCAACCGCATGGTAACTTTTTGAATAAATTTAAAATTATCTCTGATGATCAGCCGGACAATCGACACAAACAGCTGCCTTCGGTTTTGTTGAATTCATCTATAAAACCTTGGATGATGGTCTCCATGTGGCGGGGATTTTTTTCGACCTGTCTAGAGCGTTAGACTGCCTGATACTTAAGTTTATTAAGAGCAAGGTATATAATGTTGGTTTTAAAGGTGTGTTCCTTGAGTGGATCCGCAGTTTTATCAATGGCCGTGCTCTCTCTGTTAAGGTCCGGGAGGCTTGATCTGCAAGATTTGGAGTTGAGTTGGGGGTTCCCCAGGGCTCCGTTCTGGGCCCGCTATTTTTTCTCCTTTTCATTAATGATTTGCCAAACAATATAAATGAAGACAAAATCACCTTGTTTGTTGATGATACGTTTGTGGTGGTGACTGCGGGGAGCGCTAGGAATCTATCTGCTACATGTAGTGAGATTTTAGTTGCCTTCAACAATTGGTGCCAAGAAAACTCGCTGATACTAAATATGGCTAAAACTGAGTGTGTCTACTTTAGATTGAGGAATGCCGTCCCTTTGTGTTTGGTGGTGGTGGGATAATGTTGAGGTCCAGCAATTGTGTAAAATTTCTCGGGGTGTACTTGGACGATGGCTTGAGATGGAGCAGTAGAATAAAAAACTCCCTGCCTTTGCAATCTGTCATAAATCTATATAATAGTCTCGTATACAGCCATCTAAATTATAATGTGCTTCTGTGGGGAAATTCTGTTGACTGTTCTAGAACACTTGTTTCTCAAAAGAGAATCATTAGAATGATCTTTGGTCTCAACTCTCGTGAGTCGTGTAGACCTGCTTTCGTTTACAATATCCTTACTCTTTCCTGTATTTACGTCTACAGAATTCTCTTACATGTAAAAGATAACAAGAAACAGTTTACAAGACCCTCAAGCTTTCATGATCACGCGACGCGGAGTGCAAACATCTTATGCATACCTGCTCATAGGACTAGTAGGTATGAATTTTCCCCCTTGTACTAGGGTATCCTATAGTTCGACCATCTCCGAAGCTCTGTAAGGCGGTTATCGAGATCTACATTTGCAGGATCTATCAAGGCGAATCTCCAACTTAAGGCCTACTATGGTGTCAAAGAGTACTTAAATGACCCAGACTTTCTGTGGTGATTGTCCCTTTTGCTCTGTTTATTTCATTCGATTCGTGTGACCATGGACTGTGATACAAAATTGTGTAAGATTATTTAATTGTATTGTTCCATTTACATTCTGTATTGCTATTATTTGACTTGTTGTATACCCTTTTTTGTGGAATTAGTGGATTAGGTATTGTTGTTCCAAATTGTTCGTGTAAGATCTATTGACTGTATTTGCATTGCTTATAACTATAATTTTATTAAGATGACTTGTCCTATACATAATTTATATGTCCCAAAAGATGAATAAATTATTATTCTTATAAATAATCTAATAATGCTTTTTATATATAAAACTGATTTTAATGTAAAATAATTTTGATTTTTGTAGATTGGTGTTGGAGGTCAATGACTTACAAAATAGTATAGAGTACTTGAATATGAAATTACAAGAAGCCGAAGCCCAACATCAACAACTATTGAAGACGAGAGCTAACTTAGAATCAGATCTTCATAATAAAGTGAATACACTTTTTATTGATCGTGAGAAATGTATGGGAATGAGAAGATCTTTCCCTATTACAGCCACTATCAAATATTAATATTTTTATCTTACCTTAATGTTGCAGAAGTTTTTCATAATTTTTTTGTCTATTGAATAATTTGAAAAATTACAGTATCAACAGTAAAAATCATCTTATTTACAAACTATACAACAATATTAATTAATTTATATGTTAGCACTTGAAGGAATAGGTAAGTTTACTCCATGTTTTGCTTCAAAAATGTATATGATAATACAATTTCATCTACGTTTTCCATATAAGGATCTTCCATGAATTCTGGATCGATGTAGAAAAATACTGGCATATCAACCTGAAAATAGTTGATTGGAATTATATAAAACATCTAAGCATTAAAGGGTGTATTATAATAACAGAGATTTAGATTTTCTTCATAATCAAGAGATAACCTCGTCTATATACAAAAATTAAAAAGTAATTCAAAAGCCAAATAGTTACTGAATAACCGTCTACAACAGTATACAAATCAAACTTTTTCCATAGGTGAATTAATGAATACTTTATATGAAACTTAGAAAAGTAAAAGTATTATTCATAGCTTATATTTACTTCTTCTTGTGGATTGAGTTGTTGTTCTTCAAAACAAAAACACTGTATTTTATTGAAATATTGACCAGCTTCAAAAGGTACCACATTATAAGTACTAATACCAATTATAGGCCTAGAGGTAGGATTTCTTGCAGTATAAAAAGCTAAAGCTGTCTCACCAGGTACTACCTGCAAGGAGAAAAGATAGTTTAATCAGGTTATGTATTCAACACAACTCACTGTAATTTCCCTCTGTTGAGGTTTGAAATTCCACTTTATACTGGTTGCGGTATCTGCATTGAATTTGATCCTGATTGGCCTTTTTCTTATTGGAGTCATAGTTTCTACTTTACTATCATCGTGTCCTATTGAGACTGTACCACCATAACTGTAGGCTTGGCAAAACATTCTATAAAGAGGCACAGCTGCATAGCTCATACCGACAGTTACTATTCCAGCAGCAGCAACATAATATAGTGTTGAACGTATTTTCTTTTTCTGAACATCTTTCGATGTGAAGACTTCTTTGAAGAAGTTGGGAGTTGTATGTATACTTTTTCTTGATTTAATTAATTCACTTCCAGCTAACTTAATTAGTCGATTCAATTTGATGTGAATGAAGTAATACATACTTCCTAATGGTCAGATAAAAGACTTATGTTCGTAGCTGATAGCTTCGTTTGGAAATTGGGGGTTTTTACTTTCTAAAGATTCAATATTTGAGGTTAGAGAGAAATAAACAAACTAACTTAATCCATAGAGGTGTGACCTGTGTGATGACCATAGAAAAGGGAAAAGACTAACCGAATTTGTCGAGCTACTACCGCCGTATTATCGTAACCGACAAGAATAAGATTTTAAAAGGAAGGTATTTCTTAATTACTTTCACACGTATACACACCTCGTGTTTGTGTTCCTCTCCGTCGGTAATAGTCACCATATTGAAAAGAATACGTAAGGTATGAACATTGAAGTCAATGCTGTTTAGCGGACAGATAGCAGAAGCGAAAACTTAGAAGAGAACTACGGTCGAGGCCTTTCTTTATGCCCTGCCATGAAACTGTTCAGCGTATCACACACATTTATACTCAATCCCTTACAAATGACAGAAAGAATGACTTCAGAACCTTCTGGAAAGATATATCCTCCGAGACGGGTCAATGATCGATTTTTCTTGGAAATTTCAACCCATTGATTATTGTTTCCATATCAGAATGAATGACATAAGAGGGAAAGAATGATAAATGATGGAAAGAAAGATTGAAAAACTGAGAGTTTTGAGGAAAGCAGTTTTATTCTTCTATATTTTCACCTCATAAGAAGAAGGTGAGTTAAGTAGTTATCGAAAGAAAATTTTATTTAATAGCTTGTGACCACATTTTAGCGGACCGTTATATCCCTACAAATCGACGAATTGCTCTGTGATTATGCTAGTAGTTATTTGTTCATCCCTGCTGGATGTTTAAATAACAGTATGTGAATAAGAAAGTACCTTTAGTATAAAAGAAAATGAGAACGTAATCATAATAAATGCAATGTGGAATTCATCACTTCAGCAGTGAATAATAACAGAAAATAGGTTTCTAGAGAAGAATTACGAAAAGTGATAAATTGTCTAAATAAAAATTGAAAATTTTAAACGATCAATTATCAGTATATCGATATTTAAATATACTGTAATCCAGAAAACCGCTTCCAAATGTTCATTTCAAAATATTTAAATTAAAGTGATATTTTTGAATAAGTTTCTTTTGAACGGATTCTATCTTATACCTGTATTAACATACTAGAGTATGTTTGAAGAGTAGTTTACCAATCTTACCTAACTCATTTAATTTATTTCAAAGGAACTAAAAGTTGCGGTATTAACGGTAAAACTATGAGTGTCAGTGTGAAAGAAAATATCTGTATGAATGTTTTTATGAAAAAAAGAACCATCGAAAATTAAGTGCAATCCCCGCGCGTAAGTAGAAAAGAAAATTGTGACTATAATCTGTGGTTCAAAACAGCTGTTGCTCTGTTATCATTATCAATCTATCTTCACTTCAATCGTGAATAATCACTGAAAGAGCAAGAGCATTGTTATTATCAAAACAAAGTGTCGAAATGCCGATACGTTGATAAATTGCATACTTTTACAGAAATTCGAAATGACCAGAATTCATAACCTTTTCTTATTTCGTGCCAGAAGAAAACCTATAATACAGAAAATAGATTCAGTGTCTTTTGATTCTTTTCATAATGTGAATATTCCTGAAAAATTGAGAGGTTCAAGGGAATCGTCTTTATCAGATACATTTTCACCTCATGCAAAGAAGGTGAGCTGAGTTGTTTTCAAACAAACTTTTATCTAATGGATAATGATAACAATTACACACCTTGAGTGCCCTCGATTATTAACAATAGACTACTCAGAATCAATGAAAATATTTTCTTTAGTTTGATTTCATGCAGTGATTAGGAGAATTTGAATGACAAAAATTCTTTCCACGAAAATTTTACTACTTCAATATTTTATTGATGAATAAGATTAGATAAGGAACAAAATAAATTTTGTAAATTATGTATTGCTCTATGCAGTTATTATAACTTATATTCTGATTGCATTGAGATGATATATTCTTACTTCTGAGTAGCTGAAATAAATCAGTTTGATTTTAGTTGAAGTCCTTTTATAAAATCATATTAACGTGACTGGCAAAATACAAATGCTGAGATGGTGGTATGTTATTGTTCCACATTTAAATTGTTGAAATATATATTGTTATTTTTTCTCAGATATATAATTTGAGTTATAATATTTATTCTGTTAAATAATTTTATTGAATTATCTTTGGTGTTAACAATTATTCATAGGCTTGTTGTGTATAATCTGTATGTGTATGAAAAAATTAAAGTGTGGTTTCAGATTGTATGTACATTACAGCATCACTAGGTGAATTGTATTTTCAGAATCATATTAATAATCGACATTTCTTTTTTAACTGCAGTTCATCGAGAAGGAAATTTAAAAAATAAACTGCTGCTTAATTATCTGTTAATACACACCCACAACATATTGACCTTGAATTTAAATATCCGGTTTGTTTCGACGAATGAAGCATTGATCAAATCATCACTGCTGACATGAACTTCATCAGTACAGTATACTTCTCAGAAACAATGTCGATATCTTTCATATTTCTGTAAAACCAGTTGCAAAAGATGAGTTCACACTGGGGAGCACCTGGCTGTAATATTCTCATTTTGTGTGTTGGTTTTTCCTTTAACGTGCTCTGTTTCTGCCTTTCGGCTAATGACACGCCAGGGAATTCTGTCACCCCTAACCCTGCCGAACCCTCCGTGTTGAGGGAAATTTTGCAGCTCTTCAATACCAGGACCGTCTCGGACAAGTCTAGCATGTTTATAACAGTTGAAAATCGTCGTTGACTTAAGCTTGTTCCTTCTTTCTTCTTAAGGGTGCCTTATCCGTTCCGGACATTGGCTAACATCATGACAATTCTCACTTTGTTAACTGCTGCTCCAAACAGCTGAGTTGTAGTCAATCCGAACCAATCGCGCAAGTTCTTCATCCACGAGGACGTCTTCTTCCAGGGCCTCTTTTTGCCTCAAGTTATCCCTGAAGGATTAATTGTAGTAGTCGATATTTGTCGTGTCGCATTATGTGGCCAAGATATTGAAGTTTCCGTTCCTTCAGTGTTTGAACAATTTCCCTCTTCTTGCCCATTCTATTTATGATCTCCTCGTTAGTAACATGCTGAGTCCATGAAACTTTGAGAATACGTCTGTAGCACCACAACTCAAAAGCGTTCAGTTTATTAATAATTGTCTCATTGACAGTCCACGACTCTACTCCATACAACAAAACAGAGAAAACATAACACCTGAGCATTCTGATCTTAAGATTAAGTGTCAGGTCTCTGGCAATAAATATCTTTTTCATTCTTAAAAATGTCGTTCTGGCCTTCTCAATTCGGCACTATACCTCTCCCTTGTAGTCCCACGAATCATACACAGTCGTTCCCAAATAGCTAAATATGTGGACCTGATGTACTCTCTCCCCATTGACAGTGAGATATCCCTGTATGCCTATTCTTTTGGTTACGAACCTATATTTTGTTTTTGATATATTTAGATTCAGGCCGTATTGTTCTGAGTGTTCTTTAACCCTTTCTACTAGTTGTTGCAGATCTGTTAAGCTACTGGCTATGATAGCAGTATCATCTGCGTAGGGGATGTTGTTTATAGGTAGTCCATTAACTTTTATACCTTGTTGACCTTCTAGGACTTCACGAAAGATTTCCTCTGAGTACAGGTTGAACAGTGTTGGAGAGAGAACACATCCCTGTCGTACTCCACGACATATTTCCATTTCCTCCGAGATGTTCAATTTATCCAATTTTACTGTCGCACGCTGTTCCCAGTACAGATTGGTGATAACTCTTATATCCTTTTTGTCGACGAAAAGGATATAAGCTTGTTCCAGGCGTCGTAAATCTATAAAATGGCATCCAGTATTGTGATCTTCGGATGTTTGGCACTGCTGGTGTCTTCATTTGCATCAAGACTGGCGACAAGTTTTAGAATAAGGTTTTTACGAAAATTTTATTTTAACGCTGGAATAATTCCCTAGTCCATAGGTTGTAATACAGATGTATTAGGCGGCAGGAAAACGAGAGTTAGGCTTTAGTCGCAGATTGGGAGATGAGATGGATAATTGTCAACCAGAAACAGGATCTTTTTTCGCTTTAGTCAGTTCACGGTCCCAATTGCGTACCCATTTAATAAAAATATTAGATGTCATCCAGGCCATGCCAATCTCTCATAATCTACCGGCAGAGATCGCACATTTTTAAAACATCTTGAGTTCTTGGACTTTCCGATAATTAACATTTTTATCGTTCCACTCATGTCAGCAGCAACCATCACCGTTATTCTTTCTTTCGAAAGTTTTCCTTCTAAATTTTAAAGTCTTATCTGGCGTTAGTTTATAGAATAATCCAGTTTCGTCCGCATTGAATATTCCGTCAAATTAGGCTAAACTTTGCTTTGCCACACGGTCCCATCGCTCTGTTTAACCGACAAAGACTCTCCAGCAATTTTTCCGGCGACAATATTGTGTCTATTCTTGAAACGGTTAATCCAACTGGCCTAACAATCAAAATTGAAAATTTTTAGCTCTTTAGCTTTTTATTGAAGCACATGTCCATTTACGGGTATTCCCCAATTACGTTGCAGCTTAAACCATTCTAAAAGTGCCTAGTCAACTTGTTCATGACACGATACCCTCACGCGTTTAGATCTTAAAACGTTCTATCTTGTGTTTGTTTTTCTTAATTGTGGATACTGTCGAATGACTTACACCGAACTCCTTCGCCATCGTTACATTCGACTCGCCGGCTTCTAAACGTTGTAT
This sequence comes from Cryptolaemus montrouzieri, assembly GCA_013387265.2. NCBI lineage: Eukaryota > Metazoa > Arthropoda > Insecta > Coleoptera > Coccinellidae > Cryptolaemus > Cryptolaemus montrouzieri. Next base: position 37,629,803 of record JABFTP020000165.1, read on the forward strand.
TATAATACTTTTTTCTTCAGTGGAGAAGTTTTTTCGTTTTATAGAAGCCATTTTTATACGCACTAACGTCACTCATCACTCGCAAATTATGCACTGATGTGAAATAAACAGTCAAGTCCGATGTTTCTCACCTACGATTTGTTTGTTTGTTTTTCCTTTAATGTGCTCTATTTCTGCCTTTCCGCTAATGACACCGGGGAATTCTGTCACCTCACTAACCCGAGAATTTTGCCGAACCTCTCCCGTGTCGAGGGAAGGGATCTTTAATGTCCAACACATCACTGTTAGACAGGACCGACAGCTTTACATCTCCTCCGAAAGATGGACACTCAAGCAATTCACGGAACCCGAAAAGTCGCACCGATTTTGTGGGGATTGAACCCAGGTAACTACGTAGGAGACGAGCATCATATTCCATACGCCACCGAGCCGGCTTAACGATTTGTTTATTTGTTAACACGTCAACGCTTGTCGTTGTAACCGGACATTGTTTTGTGTAATTTCGTCGTTAAAAGCTGTCGGTCGTTGTAAGCGGAGTCGTATAAAACGGATGTATTTTCGATAGCGTCTGATATTGACCAAACATATGTCTATAAGTCGTACTAAACGGACTACACTGTATCTGTTTTTGTTTATTGTTTGACTCCTTGATAGTCTTGTGTTAATTTGAATTCGTTCATTTGAAAGTCCTGATATGGTCATAATCATTTTGGCATTAACACCACCTATACATCAATCGTGGCTTCTTTTCCAGTGATAACCTAATATTTTTTATTCTTTACTGCTTTAACAATGACATTTCCTTTTTGTATTGTAAATTTGGTTCTATGTGATTGTCCCTTTCAAGAGATTGATTTAAATATAATTCTTCTTTACATCTACTAGATTAGTTTTTAGTTGAGACAAAAATCATAAATTTTTCTGAACTATTATAGCTAGCATTTTTCGGACATATGGTAAAAATCATTTCAACTAATACTGTAAATTCACATAGACATATTTGATGAAATTTGGGAAAAATATTAAATTTTCTAATTATCATGAAAGCACGTGAAATTGGAAAATTGGGTACACATGATATGTATTTCTGAAGAGAAAATATAATATTAGAGGTATTGGGTACTGACTCAAAGAGCATAGGTTAGGAGAGTTTATTTTTTTCTTACTATAATATATTCCTAAGCTACCCTAATAAAACATCGAAATTATGCCACTCCGTACATTCTATTCAATGGTAACCTACTATTTCAGTTTTCAGAATGAATGGCTGAGTTAATAATACAGCTGGTAATAAATTTTTGCTTCACGTACTCACTGTAAGCATTTTCGGAAAATCTTTTACTTGGAGCTAGTGTAGCTTCCTTCACCTAACTTGCTCATTACTTCATACATCGTTCTAGAAATCCATAAGTTTTCCAATATTAAAGCTATCTACATAGCAAAATCAATAAGAAGAGAACTAGTATAGTGTAGCTGATTTTTTTTGGAGGTTTACATAACATTACATCACTTTAAAAGAAGTTATCTTGCTCTACATCCTTTCCCAACCAGAATAAATCTTACCCTGCTTTAATTATTTCCCAGTAGATTTAGTTCTTGTACAAAAATGGCAATCTCCCAGGGAAGTTTTTTCCACTTCATTTGGCTCTAATACTGGATTGCAGAAGTGTGCATTTCACTTATGAGCAACTGCCATGTATCGGTAAAGTAAGCGCTCAGCAGTTTCATCGTCCTCATTTAACATTCTGAATCCCGTTTTCGTTTCCGATTTGCCCATTTTGCTGAGATGGTATCCTAGTGGGCAGTGACTTCTCTGGAGGCTAGTAGTGCTCCTCGATTGGTCGAGAAGTTGTATAGTCTCCTTTGAAGAGTAGTCGGTAATAAAGACCAGATGTTTTTCTCCGGTGTTGTTTTTGCTAAGTTTTTCACTGTTTCAGTTTGTTTTTATGCGATTCGTTCAATCCACAACAGTTCAGAATCTATATAGATGGTTGGAAAGATCACTCTCTCTGAACCTCAAGGAAACTGCAGCTGCAGCCTTCATAGACATAGAGGGTGCATTCAGTGCGACCCCCACTAGTCACTATGTAAGGCTACGAAAGCCAGGGGAGTACCCGTGGAATGGATTAACAATATGCTGAATGCCAGTTTTATCAAGTCGAAAGTACTGTTTTGTGTCTGGTAGGGGCTGCCCTCAAGGTGGAGTCCTATTCCCTTTGATGTGGTCCCTACTGGTTTATGTCGCACTGACAATAGGCGCACTGGACGTTTACGTCCAAGCTTTTGCTGACGATAGTCATTCTGTCTAACATAGTATAAACTTCCACAAAACTGTTATGGTGCAATTCACCAGGAAAGGGAGAATATTCGTATCACCCCTGAATGGAGTGTTTATTCCGATTGTGGAGGAAGCATCTTGGGGTTACCATAGATAGTTAAATCACGTGGAATTCGCACCTGGAAAAAATAATACACAAGGCTAAACATTTCTTATGGGCATGTCAGATGATCTGTGGAAATAAATGGGGACTTGACTCAAAGCAACTTCAATGGCTATATGTGGTGGGAAGAACATGTCTATCTGTCTTGAGACAGAAATATTCTCCATTAATCACTGTGTTAACCTTGATTGACAGTCGGTCAATAAAAATCATTACGCATAGCCAAGCACTAAAGCCATTGGCATTCGACAACTGCATGTCACTTATGATGCAGGATTGTCGTTTAGCTCTTTCCCGACTGGTTGAAAGAAATAGGCTTCGTCTAATGTGGTTTCAGGGCCACTCGGGCATTAAGAGCAATGAGAAGGCGGATTCATTGGCCATCCGAGGGTCTGCCTTGGGATTCACTGGACCAGAGCCTAGGCGCTGAATTCCCTTGTAGACCGCAAGGATGGAAAATAATCGGTGGGGTATCTGAAGATACGGTAGCACTCGCTGAGCCTCACAGGCCTCAGAAACTTTCGGTTTGCCATCAGTGGACCTTCAACTGCGAAAGTCAAGGCTTGGCTTAAACTCTACAGGCCAAACTTGAGAGTTCTAATTGCCATACTAACGGGACACTGTTGCCTCAGAAATTACCTACATAAGTAAGAATTGATCGAGAACCCTTCATGCAGACTATGCGAGAAAGAGATAGAGTCAAAAGAAGACGTCATATGCAAGGAACTTGGATCTCACAAACTGGAGCTCAGCTTATTAAGCTATCACCCACTAAGCTTCTAACCTTTATAAGAAGTATGGGGCTTGCAGGTGAAATTTAAGGTAGAGTGTGCCATAATAGATCGCTGAGTCGCAGTGGCGGGGCTGTTAATCAGTCCACACTCAAATTTCTATAACTATCTATCTATATGGGATGAATTTTAGGTTTAAGCAGTTGCTCTAGCCAATTATCAGCGATTCCATAATCCCCCATACCTTCATGACTAGGCACTTACCAGAGGAATAGTTTAGTATCCTCAGCAAGTCGCTTTAGCGATTGAGGATCTTTACAGGCGAAGATACTCTAATAACTATGAGAGTTCACAGTTTTAATCATCACCTTACTGTCCGTAAGCAGATAAATCTGTGCACATTCGTAGAGCATTTTTGCTGTACAAATTTGGAGCAAGTGTTTTCACTTGAATTATTATATGGGACAAAGGCTTTGATGCTTCATACTTTGGGCATTTCTGCGCTTAATCGTTTTCGATTCGAAAGTCATAGTTTATCCTCATTTCATTGAAAGGTTTTGATAGAAATGATTTTCCAGGTAGATAGTTTAGTTGTCATATTCATTCATTAGAAACAATATTATATACATGGACCAGTGATGCTACAATTGACATAGACATAAAACAATGCTTGAAATGCTAAATTCCTGTAGGCTGTTCAATAAGTGGTCCAACTTTTTGAAACCTTTTAGTTTATCCAATATTTTTGCTCCACCATCCATTGTATCTAGTTTCTTTCGATTTTTCATCTATATTTTCTTGAAATATTAACATATTATTCTTTTTTCAGGTTGATAAGTATGAACGCTTTTCCATCAATGATGTAAGAAGGAAATGTTCAACCTCCAGTGCGTTTGCTGTGTTGGTGTTCCTATTACTGGCTGTGTTCTTTATCTTACCAATATTTTATCTCTTATATTGCTCTGGTCTCATTCTTGCTCAAGCAGATTATATTCAATCACGTTCTCAGGTAATATATTGGATTTTCCAGTTTTTATTTGTCTCATTTTTGTGTGGTCAATCTGTTGCTCAGAAAAGTACTGCTTAGAAAATATAGTTTCACTCAAAAACTTGACGTTCCATCAAAACTTTGCAAGAGTTGAAAAAAAAGGTTTTAAACAGAACAAGGAATCAGTTTCTCATATTAAGAATAGTCCTTGGTGTACTGTAAAAAAGTTCTGTGGGATAAAAAAATCACTCTATAGCTTTTTACAACAAATTGGAATACTAAATTTCGAAATTTAAGTCAGATCACTCAGCAGTAAAAAAGATATTGACAAAAAACGAAAGAGACACCCTGTTGTAGATTTGTGTAAAAATATACCGAATAAACTGAGTAATATTCTTCCCAATATTTGGAAAAATTTGTTGAGCAGGTTGGAGAGAATTATTGTCAAATTAATAGATAAAGACAAACTGTCAAAGATTCCTATGATGGGAGCTGTCTTCGAAGGTAGGTCTTCTTAGCAGACTGCAGTTTTGTCCTCATTTTTTGTTTCCAAAACCTTATACTAGATGTGATATCTCTAAAGGTAGAATACAGAAGCTTCAGACAGTCCTTAACTCAGGTAACAATTTACGAGGTTATAATTATGAGTTACTTATTTTCCTTCATTTAGTTAGTCTTTATGAACTCATGCTGCTTGAAACCATCCAGAATTTGTTATTCAACATTTATTATTTTTGTTCATTCTGTTTGAGAAATTAGTAACACTTAGGATATTCAATCTTCAGGTTTTTTAATGTTCGAAAATAATTGATTAATTGACCAAGGAAGTACCTTTATGGATTATTATTCTTGAAAATATAAACTATTTAACATATATAATTTGTATTTCAGGTTCAACAAACCAGTCAAAAACTTTCCTTCAATCGCACTCAAGACATTTATAAACAGAACGTCACTTTACTGAACAAACTTCCTGAACCTCCAAAATCAAATTCTACTCAATGTCAAGTTGTAAAAAACGAAGATAAATTGGATTGCTATCCGCAAGGGGAAGTCACTCAGGATACTTGTGAAAGCAGGGGATGTTGTTGGCAACCCGTTGATAATGTTGCCCCGTTAGGAGTTCCGTATTGTTTCTATCCCTCTGGGTTTCCATCATATTACTATTTGAATACATCTAAGACTGCATTTGGACTTGTTGCTTTCCTTAAAAGAGATTTCAAGACCTCTTATCCTGGGGATGTAGAAATTTTGAAGTTAACTGTAAAGTATGAAACTGCAACGAGGCTTCACATTAAAGTAAGTATATATTAAACCTTTGAAAGAATGTAGCCTCATCATCTTTGCTTTTAATTACCTATTCTTGAAAGGAATTGGAATGAAATATCGAAAAATTTTCTAATGCAGCAAACTCCAGTTCTAACGACAAGGGATTATTATTTCCATTGCTATAACTAAGATGTAACAATCAAATGGCTGTAGGATTTATATATTAAGTCATTGATTCCGGATTTCATTTTCAAATGAGGAATTTATGCTTACATTTGTTAAATGCCTTGATTTAGTAGAAATCATTGTAAGAGAAATCGCTGTTATATTCAATGGTGAATAAGATGAACACCTCAAAAAGACTTAGGAACACTTATAAAAATCGATACAATGAATATAGATATTGAGGTTTATGAAAAAATACTTGCGTCTAATCGTAATCGAATGAAGTCAAGTGGAGTTTTCTCATGAAAAAAAAATTCCAAGGAGAAGATATTTCATAATTATTTCATCTTCAAAATCATTTTGTTGTGTTCCTTCTCTTTTCAAATGTTAGGAAAACATTAATTTCGTAAAACGATTATGGAATGACGTCATTTGAACAGAAGAGATATTAAGAGCAGTTGGTATGCTCAAGGGTGGGAGTTTAAAGAGGAAGGTTTTTGGAGTTCTAGAAAGTTGGCTAGGTGTTGTCAATCGGTTGTGGTCGCGTTTCAATGAAGCTGGTAGTGTGAAAGAACGGCATAGAGGTCGTTTCAGGATTATCGCTCCCATCCAACACCATATTTTGATTTCACAAGGCAGAAGAGCTTGTACCATCACAGTATATGAATTGTTTCAAGAACTGTCCGGATTACATGATGATGAATTTCTGACTGAACTGGTAGAAATCGGTTGCGTGCGATCCCCCTTCCGGCATCCTCTACTATTTGATCGATTTATCGTACATCGATACAGACTCTGGGAGAGGGAGCGTGGAAACGCAAACCGTCGAATCAATGATGAGTTTGGGAGATATATGTCTTGGTGGAAGTTGAATCTTGGGAATGCTGAGAGGTGTATCTTCTGGATTAAAAAAATATTCAACTGTTACAATATCTTTCTGAAAATATTTCTTTCGCATTTTTTCTTTTATACAAGGTGTCGCTTTGTGATATTCTAAGGATAAGGAAGTCTCTCAAAGTATAAGCTCTTAATTGCTACGGAAAGGTCCTCCGCCTTGCAATTTTCTATTTTTTCTTATTATCATAGAAAAATTGATATCTCGCTTCCAACAACTTGAAAAATATATCGTTTTAAAACGCTTCAAGTTTGATTGTTTGAAGGTAAATTTTTTCTTTTTTATGAATTTTATAAATCAATGTAACTTACACGGTACTCTCAGAATACCAAAATAGCTTTAGAAAGGGTAGGACTATGACAAGCGCTATATATCAGGCTATAAAAAAGATTCTCTCCTGCTTAAACAGTGGTAAATAACAGCACTGATGTGTATCGATTTTAGAAAAGCCTTTGACTTCGTCAACCATGACTAGTTGGTTGAGAAGAAGTATGCGGTTTGAATAAGAGGCAGGCCTTTGGATCTGCTTCGGTCTTATTTATCAGGAAGATCTCAATGTGTTGCTGAAAAAGAGCCTACAACTGGGAAGACACTGCAGTCAACGATGTTGACCCACAGGGGTCGGTTTTGGGTCCCCTCCTTTACCTGATTTATACTAATGACTTACCTGGTTGTACAACTGAATTCATGGTCCAATTTGCAGACGACACTTCTCTGGTGCTCGCCGATCCGGTTTCTCTGGATTCGGTAGTGGACGATGTGCTTATCGATCTTGATGCCTGGTTTTCTCGAAATTAGTTGAAAATGAACAGTCAAAAGACCAAACTTGTCAGGTTTGTATATGGAAGAGAACACATACCCATATCTCATGGATATGACTGCCATGGTTTCATCTAATAGCCTTAAATTCCTGGGTGTTTCGGTTGACTATCGACTGGATTGGGGTGATCATGTAGACCAACTTGCAAATGATATGGCTAGATATGTGTATGCACTAAGAACACTGTCCGAACTTGTGAATGTCTCCACAGCATTTACCGTATACAATGCATATATTGATAGTAGGCTGAGATACGGGATAGTTATGTGGGTGAATTCATCGGATATCTTGAGGCTCCTTTTGTTTCAGAAGATATGTATTCGTGGGATTCTTAAGCTGGGCAAAACACAATCATGCAGGGCTCACTTTGTGGAAAGATCAGTGCTAACTGTTGTGAGTCTATATGTTGATGAAGCAATTATGTTCATAGTTAATAATAGAGACCTGTTTGTGGAGACTAAACGTGAACATAAGCATAACACGAGAGCTAAGAACGATATGAGGCTACCCAGATTTAAGCATTCTTACCTTCAGAACAACTCTGTTCATGCTTTGGTAAAAATTCATAATCACATTCCACAGGAGGCACGAGGGTGGCCACAAAATAAATTGAGAAGAAGATTAAATACTTGCCTTAGGAGGACACCATACTACACTCTCTAGAGGTATTTTGAGGACAATATTTGTCTCAGCTGATTTCGTCTCTCATTGTTAGGTCTTTATTCTGTTTACACTGTTTGTTTTTTATGTATTTTATATTTAGGATGACGTGTTCTACAACAATTTATATTATATGGAACAAATAAATGGATTGATTGATTGATTGAATGAAAAAATCATTATAAATCATAAAGCTCATAGTTTTGTAGGAAATTTACTGCTCTACAAAAGTCTCTTATAATTTTTCGATTAAGTTAAGCCTGAATATACACAAATTTGAGTTTTTAGGAACAGGAGAATGTTATTATATGTTATAACTTAATCTAAAAATTATAATAGACCATTTGTGTACAGCACAGTAAATTTCCTACAAAACTATGAGTTTCATGATTAATAATGATTTGTTTTCATTGAGTTATGAAATTCATAAGAGAAGAAAAATTTACCTTCAAATAATCAAACTTCAACCATTAATATCCTTTAAATGGTTAGGTTTACAAATAAATCGTAAGAGGCTTTTTTGTAGAACATTGAATTTGTAGAGATATGTTTTCTATGTGCTAATAAAAAAAATAGAAAAATGTAAGGCGGAGGACCTTTCCGTTATAATTAACAGCTCATACTTGGAGAGCCTTCCTTAGAGGTGTCTTGGAACCTATTTTTCAAAGTACAAAGCGAAAAAAAATATTCGTTTTTTTGGACCACCCTATCAAATACTTTGTTCCGAATACTTTTTAATGACAAGCTAAAAGCTTTTATCAAACAGAAATATTTTACATTACAGAATAATCTTTTTCAAAATAATATATTTCGAATACTATATTTGCTTATTAACAATTATTGTTCAGCTTTTGCATGTGCATAAACAAAGGTTTGGTTTTATAAATGATACCAATCATGGTTTACAGATTTCAGATCCTTTAAATCATAGATTTGAACCACCCTACCCGGAAATACCAATTGTAGATAGAGCAGCAACTAATTTACAGTATGAGTTGATATTGGATCCAGCAAAACCTGGCTTTAAAATTCTTCGAAAATCAGATAGCACAGTGATGTGAGTTATCAATTAATTTTTTTCGTTATTTTTAATTCGAATTTTGTTTTGAATAAATATTCCATACGCCATATAGTGAATTACATTAACTATTTAAGCTTGCAAAACTTTTGCAGCAAAGGTTATTCATTCAGATTAATTCAGTTCATGTGAAATTTGCACAAAACTTTTTGACCTATTATTCTATTAAAATTTCTTTCATTTCTAGGTGTATTCTCTAGGGTAGGTATCATTTTGATACGAATTTTTATTTTCAGTTTTGACGCCCTACAATTCGGAAATATGATATTCTCTAATTATTTCTTACAATTAAGTGGTCAATTGCCCTCAAGTTACATTTATGGTATTGGGGAACACCAGACAAATTTTATGTTGTCGACAAACTGGACTAGATATACTCTATTCAATCGTGATGGTCCACCAGAATTCAATGTAAGTTAGGGTGAAAATTCATCAACAATGATTATACCAAAAGTGTAATGTTAGTTTAAGGGGCAAAGATATTTTATTTTATTGTACAATAATATAAGTTTCGTAATTACTTCAAATAAGCTATTAAATATTATATTTTTTCTCTAGGCTGTTGCGACTGCTGATTAAAAACAATGCAGCCTATTATGAATATTTTAAATTCCTCAATACTAAACAATAAACTTTTAGAATATTTTGATACGTCTTTGAGAAGAAAATACTTAAGCTAAGAGAAAATGTTCCATGACTTTCAGTACTTCTAGTATTGAAATATTGCAGTATACAATTACGGCGTTGAGTTGTTGATATCTGTAATTTATTTCACTTTTTCACAGCAAAACTTGTATGGAAGTCATCCATTCTATATGGTGCTAGAGAATTCTTCGAATGCTCATGGAGTATTTCTGTTGAATAGTAATGCCATGGGTAAGACGAGAAAGTTTTTATAAACCACTTTTTTAGAGAATTTTCATTTTAGATATTCTGCTTCAACCATCTCCTATCATCACTTATAGAACTATTGGAGGAGTTTTGGATTTCTTCTTTTTCTTGGGCCCCACCCCTACCGATGTCGTAGCTCAGTATACTGATTTGATTGGAAGACCTTTTATGCCGCCATATTGGGGCTTAGGTTTTCATTTATGCCGATATGGTTACAAAACTTTAGCGAGAACTAAATTTATTATGGAAAGAAATATAAACGCAGGTATTCCTTTGGTAAGTAATATTGCTTCATTATCGTTAATATAATATGACTTTTATCTTCAATTTGGTGAATGCAAAAGGCATATTTTTCTTTCCTACTAATTGAACTTTATTTCAAATTAAATTAAGCAGCACAACGTAACACGGAATACAATATTTTCAATCGTATCCAGAGAATAATTTTCAATTTATTTTGAATATAATAATTCCCGAAAGTGAAGTATTATTGTTTTTTTCTAGACCTTTAATTTTTCAGGATACTCAGTGGAATGACTTGGATTACATGAACAACAGTAATGATTTCACATATGACAAAATAAAGTTCGAAGGTCTTCCTACCTTTGTTGAAGATCTCCATAAAAATGGAATGCACTATATACCGTTAGTAGATCCTGGTGTGAGTGGGAGTGAACCGATCGGTACATATCCTCCTTACGACGAGGGTGTTAAAATGGATATTTTTGTGAAGAACAGCTCAGATCAAATCTTCATTGGCAAAGCAAGTATTTATGATTTTGTTAAAAGTAATTAATCTTTAAATCTCTATACCTTCGTGCCTATTAATTTTTCATCTTTATAACTTTATTGATAATTTCTGTACTATTGATATACTGTATGATAACATTTTTGAAACTATATTATCCATGAGACAAAAAAATACTTGCGGACCGGACCTGATTTCCTCGCCTTTTATTTCTCAATGCAGTCATAATCTTGTTAAGCCGCTGTATTATATTTTCAATCTGTGTGTGTCTAAAAGGCGATTCCCCATTCCTTGGAAACTTTCTAACATAGTTCCGATTCATAAGTCCAAAATCTAAGGCTGCCAATTGTCGACCAATATCTATCACTAGTTTTTCACAAAAGTTTTCGATAAAATTCTATCTATTTACTGGGGTTGACTCCGTTAGGCAATTGCATCTTCAATTGTTGATCATTTTGCCTATCTCATTAACCTTTCTGTCACATCGGGGATATTTCCTCCTCTTCTGAAAATAGCAACAGTAATACCTGCTAATTATCGTCCTATTTCAATTTTGGGTGTCTTGTCCAAAGTCTTTGAGAAGATCGTGTTTAATCGTATGGCTGACTTTTTAAATAGATTTGGAATCATTAATAGTCAACATGGTTTTAAGGTCGGACGTTCAACTCGAACAGCTGCCTTTGATTTTGTTGAGTTTGTCTATAACTATAGTATATTATTTGTGGCTGCACGTTTTTCGACTTGTCGCCAGCGTTTAACTGCATAGTCACAAGTTTAATGGAAAGTAAAATTTATAGTTTAGGTTTTAGTGGTGTGTTCCTTGACTGGATACATAGTTTCATTTCGAGCCGTTCTTTGTCTGTCAAAATTACGGAGGTTTGGCCTTAAAAATTTGGGGTTAAGTCAGGTGTTCTCAGGGCTCCGTGCTGGAGCCACTATTGTTTCTCCTATTTACTAATGATTTGCCTGATCATATAAATGCAGTTAAGATTAAAATATTTGCTGATGATACTTCCATAGCGGTCACAGCGCGGACTCCCGCGGAGCTCTCCGAGACTTGTGAGGAGATTGTATACGATTTCAACACATGGTGTTTCGAAAATTCACTCATAATACTAAATGTGGCTACAACAGAATGTATATACTTTGGATTAAGAAATTCCAACAGGGATACTTTGGGGTCTAGTAATTGTGTCAGGTTTCTTGGGGTGTACTTGGATGAAGGTTTGAGATGGAGTCAACATTAAGACCTGCTATGCAAAAAATGAACAAATCGTATTATGCAATTTGTTGAGTAAGGAACTCTCTGGGTATCGAATCTATGATAAATGTATACTACAGCCTCGTCTACAGTCATCTAAATTATAATGTACTTCTATGGGGAACTTCCGTGGAATCTCAAAGAGCACTTGTTTCTCTGAAAATAATTATACGCATGATCTTCAAACTTAATCCACGTGAATCGTGTAAGCAAGCTTTTATTTCACACAGTATTCTCACTCTTTCCTGCATTTACATCTACAGAAGTCTTCTTCACATGATCGCTCCACTTGAAGTGCAACCACTTTATGTATACCTATACATATAACTAGGAAATATGAATTTTCTTCCTCTTACCAAGGGATCTTGCTGTTTGATCATCTTCCTCATCCAGTGAAGCGATTACCTAGGCCGGCGTTCGAAAAAACCATTAAGGCCACGCTCTAACGCAAGGCTAACTACACTATTGGGGAATATTGAAAATTGTCTTTGATGTATTGTTTAAAATTTGGGATTTGAATATTGAATATCACAGTTTGTTTGTTATATATGTAAGTTGTATATTATATCATATTTTGTTAATATGTACCTCTGACTTGTCCTATACATCATATGATGTCCTAAAGGATGAATAAATATATTATTATTATTATATTATAATTATCTGAATTACTGCTGTCATATGTTTGGTCTGTAATTATTGTTACTACAATAATTGTTGTTATGTTAGTTCCTGTATTGAGGATGGGTGAATTGCGTATACTCTGTTTAAAAAAAAACATTCTATAGGGTCCTGATTATAGGTTTATTATACAAGTTAGAGCATCTTTCATGACCCCCTTTTATCATGCTTGCGTGGTTTTCTCCCTGGTCCCTTTGATGTTCCATCTGGCGAGTCCGCTTTGCGGATGATTGTAAGATTTTCAAACGTGTTCGTACAAGCGAAATCCGATTATTTTCCAAGAGAATTTAAATTTCTTCGATTTATTTTTAATAGATGGTGTGGTTCAAATAGATTGAGTCTAAATATTTCTAACAAACATGTTAAATTTTCTAAGCAATTACAGTCCCTTAGTTTCACTTATATGATCAACGGCATTCCCTTGGGAATGGTTGGTTTTGTGAAATATTTGGGTGGTTTATCTTGATTCAAAGTTACCTCTTACTCTGCACATCGAATGTATAGTTGCTGGCGCGAACAAATTGCTTGGTTTTATATCCAGATCAACCAGATTTTTTTTCTAATATGCGCTCACTTATTATCCTGTATGCTTCTATTTTTCGTCCCACCATAGAATACTGTTGTACTGTATGGTCGCCTCTGTATGTGTTTCTGGAGTGGAATTGTTTTTGACGCCAATGAGCATCACCTAGGCCATTTCTCCCTGCCACATCTTTTTTCTTGTGGATCCTATTTTGATGTCTTCTTTGCCTTCAAGGTAATAAACTCTTACATAAATTGCTCAGACATCTTAGAACTCTCCTCGTGTCACTCCAAGAGCTATTAGAAATAACGGCATTTTAAATATTGACTTCCATCGCACAAACTATGGTAGTCAATCACCTCTCTGTGGCAGGAGAAATTCTGTGAGATCTCTTCACTGGCAGCATCTAAACTCTTAAATCCACCTCTAAAAGATGCGTTCTAAATTTATAGTATGTGAATTGATTATCATAATGTATTATTATTGTTTTAATTGATTCCATATTCACTGAACCTTATTTGTATTTAAAGGCTTCCGTTAATATATTATTTTTATTAGTATTATAACTAATACATCTGATTTATTGTTTCATTCAGGTGTGGAATACAGGTTCAACAGTATGGCCTGACTTTACACACCCAAACACTGTAGATTATTGGACATTGATGTTGAAGGATTTCCATAATGAGGTAGCTATTGATGGGGCTTGGATAGATATGAATGAACCATCGAATTTCTACTCGGGACAAATCACAGGATGTCCAGATAATATATTAGAGCATCCTCCGTATGTTCCAGATGTAGTTGGTGGTGTATTAAATTACAACACCTTGTGTATGACTAGCAAACATTACGCCGGCTTACATTACGACATACATAATATGTATGGGTTCACAGAAGCGATTGTAACGAATTTGTGAGTATTCATATTCATTTAAATTGAAATAAAATCAATCAAATTCAATAGACTGCGCCTATTTGATTAATTCTTTTTTTGTTGTGTTTATAGTTGTCAAGCTTTGTGTGAAAGAACATGTTTGAAAGATCGTAATGAAAAGTTTTTGGGTTAAAAAAATCATCTTTATATATAAACGTGAATCTCGTTACGGTATTCTAGCATTTTATCTAAACCACAGCACCGAAAGAATTGAACATGGGCACAATTATTGATTTATTCCTAAGGATGGTTATTGAAATGATTCTATTTGAGAATTCATCGCATGTGTGTATATATGCGCGTCCAGGTACGATTAGGTGCGTAAAGGCAGGGCAATGCGAATGACGTTTTACATTATGGTTGTTCTGTGATAGAATATCGATCTTCTTTGTTAACATTTGTAATTTTGAAGGACGATATTCATAAAAATATCTGAATGGACGTTTTTGAATGTTATAAACTGAAGGTCGTTTCAAGCGAACCCACATGCTTATATACGAATACTCTTGTTAAAATAGCTACCTTTCTCCCTTGCAAATCGACTATATTATAAGCAACTGTGATCTTGTAGAGTTGTTGATGCCTTCACTTGATACTCACTTCAGTGATCACAAAGCTCTTATATTAGAGAGTTTCAGTCATAGTTTGTTAAAGACAATTGAAGAAATGAACATTTGTAGACCATTCAGAAGTTACCAGTGCATACAAATTTTCAATCACCTACTAAATGAATTTAAAAAGCTCGATCATGGTGTCTTTGGGAATATTATAAGTGCTCATTACAAGGTGTTACTATAGCTTGAGCATGTATTTGTTCGATAACTGTATTTCTGTTTTTCATGATTGATTTGTCCTATATATCCTAGATGTCAACTTGGATTAATAAAAATTATTATTACAAATGCAATATGGTTGCCCTGTCCTACTATTTCACCACGTCGGTGGTTTTGGCTAGAATAAATTTGAAATCGTTTTTGCAAATAATATTAGTATCAAAATCCTAACAATTACCTATCTGTTTATGCCTCTAAAAATATCTATTCTTAAAATTAGTAAGGAACTATTTTAGTTCCACTTCTAAATTTGCTCATATCTTCATCAATTTCCTCATATTCCTTGATGTCTATCTCATTTTCAACATATATGAGGAAATGTTTTTCGAAAACTGGTAACATCTGAAGAGATATATATATATATATATATATATATATATATATATATATATATATATATATATATATATATATATATATATATTCCAAATACATTGTCAGTATGGTTTTTAGACAAGTTTAAAACCAAGATTCAAATTTATTCTAGCCAAAACCACCGGCGCGGTAAAAGAGTAGGACAGGGCAACCATATTGAATTGGTAAAAATAATAATTTTTATTAGTCCAATTTGACATCTGTGATGTATACGATAAATCAATCATGAAAAACAGAAATACAGTTATCGGACAAATACATGCTCAAGCTATAGTAACACCTTGTAATGATCACCGACCTTACAATATTCCCACACGCCCCATGATCGGGCTTTAAATTCATTTAATAGGTGATTAAAAATTTTTATGCACTGGTAGGCTAGTGATCTTTCGTATTTAGGCGTGGCATGCTTACGAATTGATAAAACATCTACATTACGAGTAAAATATTTATGAAAGCTACATAATTTCACAAATTTTACTTTGTTCTTTTTTGCAGACATTTTTTAATATAGATACATAGAAACATGAATATTTCCCGACTTATAAAAGTGGATCTACAAGAGACGCGAGATCCTGATCTGAAAATTAGTCATATAATGCGCGTTTGCTGTGTGTGATTTTCAATTTTGAAAATCACCCTTGTTTTTTATATTTTTCAGCGCTTTGTCTGAAATACGGGGCAAGAGGCCAATGATCATCTCGAGGTCTTCTTTCGCAGGAATTGGTCATTATTCTGGCCACTGGAGTGGAGATATCTGGTCAACTTGGTCGGATATGCGCTATACTATTCCACGTGAGTATTTTGTATGAGCCTCTTTTTTCTTTCAAGATTGAGATATAATTATAGAGTAGAGCCTCGATAATCTATACATTCGCGCTAATTCCGAATGAAACGGATGATCCAGATCATGAAAGAGACGTACAAAACAAGTTTATTCAGAATGCACAGTATCTGAAATCCTTGAAAGATGATGTTTTCCTGATTCAATATTGGCAGCTCAAATCTCAACAAGTCTTTGAAAGCTATGTGGCTTATTATTCAAACCACTTTTGTCGAAGACTTTGATCTTGAAGATGATATCTCACTGAACATTTTTTATAACAGAGGTTTCTTAAGAAAAGGAGACTAAGCCAAGTATGATTAAGTTGCAAATCATCCAAGAGTACCGTTATATTTTAGAAATGTTTTGAGGAATCACTTGTGCCCATGCTTGTTTTTGAATGCCAGCAATTCTAGGAGGTGGAAAGTATAACAAGTTTACAGAAATTGAATATTTCTACCAAATCCTGTATTATTTGATGATTAACATTTTCTAGTCTAGTCATGGCTTAAATAGGTGAAGCTACTCTAAGATGCTGTTAATGAATCCATTAAATAATTTGAGATGAATTTGAGTTACCTATCATACGATATGATTCTGATAACTCCTAAACTAGAATACCAATCTTTAGAAGCATCTCTTTTTGGAAGAACATTCAATATTTAATGAATGGTTCCAACCAACTAAAGTCGATTTTGATTTCAGTAGTTTACATTCACTTAAAATGCTCAGGATATAGAACCATTGGTTCTTTGTTTGATTGCTTTCGTGGTGCTAATGGATATGGCTCCATCAGCTGAACATATTGTACATTCATTATCAAAGAAATTAAAGGCGAAACAAAAATTATAGTATCAGCCTACAATGGAATACGTTTATAATGACATAGAGAGGAATTGACAAACACTTCATAATAAGCGGACGTCATACAGAGCATTTTGTGAAAAAAGAGCGTTTTTATGTAAAATGTACTTGAGTACCTCAATAGAGAAACATAATACATACATGTGTGCATACATATTAATTCAAAATAAAAATTGCAAGTAATAAGTATTTTTAATGTGAGTAATGCTTTTGTTTTTGATTTTATTGTAAAAACAGTCTCTAATACTATTGTGTATAGAAGACATCACCAAATTATCATTTTCCATATTGCTATGAACAAATCGTAATAATAATTCTGCAGCTTTCTCGACTTTCTCTTCCCCATCACTTTTGAGTTGTTCTTGAACTTTTTTGTTCTGTACGATATTTTCATCGTTGGGTTCTTAGGATGTGAGGAGAGCGCTATCGATGTCAACAATCTTCCCATATTTCCGGTGCTGCTAAAGAATCTGAATTTAGGTTTCGTGACCACAAAGATAAAGGGAAGTCATCTTCATCAAATTCATGTTCTGATATTTGAATAGGTAAACCGACGTATTTTTCAATGAATCCTGCATGTTTGAAACAGTGGTTGTTACTTTCGTATTATTCCTTGATCCATTGGCTGTAGTATTGATTTATTATGCGAAAGGAAAGTATAGACTTTAAATCAGTAAAATTTGGATGCGCCAGGCAGTTATCAACCAGCAATAAAATCTTCTTCACCAACTCACGATCCCAATCTCGAAGTCATTTTTCAAAAAGTTCTGACGTCATCCAAGCTCTACGATTGTTAGCATAATCGACAGGTAATGATTTGACACCTCTAAAAAATCTTGGTTTCTGTGACTTCCCAATGATGAGCAATTTCTTTTTTCTGTGCCACTCATATTAGCTGCTACGATGACAGTTATTCTATCTTTCAACAACTTGCCTCCACTACAATTCTCACCTTTAAATTTTGAAGTTTTGTGCGGCATTAATTTGTAAAATAGTCCAGTTTCATCAGCATTAAATATCTCATCATCAGAAAATTGTCTTCGTAGATTCGGCCACACAGATGTTAACCAGCTCATTGTTGAATTTTGATCAACAGACGAAGATTCACCGACAATTTTTCCCGCCACAATATTATGTCGAACTTTAAAACGACTAATCCAGCTTGCAGAACAATTGAAGTCAAGAATACCAAAACGTATTGAATTTCCTTTTCATGTAGCATAGAGGCGCTGACAGCTATTCCTTTGTTTCTCATGATTTTAAACCATTGAATTAATGCTTGATCAACATTTTATTGTCGCGTCTCTTCGGTTTCAAAAGTTTTCAATTAAATGATTGCTCAATGCGGTTCTTGATTTTAAAAATCATTGAGATTGTCGAATGACCAACGCCTAATTCCTTTGCGGGAGATGAGTTTGATTCTCCATTTTCCAATCTGCATATTATTTATTTATTTTTATTTATTTAATATCGTACATACAAATATCATAAATGTACATACAGACGGGTAACCCTCATTTAGCATAGTATGAACTAAATAAAAATATATAGCGAAATAATAAATAAATAAAATGACAAACAGTATAGTAAAAACAATAAGCTGGAACTGGAAAATTACTAAAACAAAGGACGATCGGAACTATCCAAAATGGGATGAATCGACTTCTTGAACTTAGAGAAGGTCGAAGAGAAAAAGTCCAATCTAATTGTTGAAGCATTAGCAAGCCTAACAACCCTATAAACAAAGTGATTGTTTGCATAGTTAGATCTATGGAAACTGACATTGAATAGCGCGGTATGACGAGTGCGCCTTTCAGGTATATTGAACTTTATTAATTCCAAAAGCGCAGGACAATTCACCTCGCCATTCAACAATTTGTAGAGAAAGCACAAATCCGACTGCTTTCGTCTAGCCACAAGAGGCAATAACATTTGCGACAGCAGTCAAACTTGTATCGCGAGGTATATAGGACTTTAAAACGTAAGCACCTCCTCTGGACCTTCTCCAAGCAGTCAACATCTCCCAACCGATAAGGCGACCAGACAACAGAACCATACTCTAAAATAGATCGGACAAGTGAGCAATACAACAATTTAACAGTATCCGGAGAAAAATTACTTGAGTTACGTGCTATAAAACATAGTGTCTGGTAAGCTCTCTTGGAAATGTCACTTATATGCTCCTTAAATTTAAGTTTCTGATCAAGCATAACACCAATATCATGGATACTCTAAACGCGCTTCAAACAAATCAGCCCAGCAACCAAATCGGTCAATCTGTGACTGCAAATAGATGGCATCTGAATTATTACGTACAATAGAATTCATCTTCAAATCATCGACAAACATTAAAAATTTAGCAGATAAGAAATCCTTAATATCATTAACAAAAAGATTAAATAGGAGTGGACCAAGGTGCGATCCCTGTGGAACTCCGGATATAACTTAAATTTCACGTGTGTAAAAGTTTCTGTACTTAACTATCTGTGTTATGCCGCAAAGAAAACCTCTGAGCCAGGAGAACAAAGAATCAGACACACCCAAAGCTTCAAGTTTAGCTAAAAGTAGGTTGTAATTCATTCTGTCAAACGCTTTGGAAAAGTCCGTGTAGACTGAGTCTAATTGATACCCCGACTCAAAGCAATCAATAATGTCCTTCAGAAACAGCACGAGGTTAGTCACAGTGGATCGCCCCTTGTAAAATCCGTGCTGCTTACCAATTATAACAGGATAATACCTCCAAGACAAAAAGCTGGGACTTTGAACCGCTCTTGAAGAGAGGGATAACAAGACTTCTTTTCCAAAGTATAGGGAACTCCCCTTTGCTTAAGGAAAGGTTAAAAAATTGACTAATATGGTTTGACAGAACGAAAGCGCATCTCTTCAAAACAATACTTGGTAAACCATCGCATCCCACTGAAAAACTAGGTTTCAAGCTATCAATTGCCTCCAGGACCTCTCTCGGAGAAACCTGACAGCCACCCAAAGAAGCATCACACTCAATCTTACAGGGAACAATTATTTCTTCACTGAAAACCTCTGAAAAATAATCAGCAAACATATCCACTTCCACATTTCCATCTGTACTAGACGTACTAATTGTATTCGATACAATTAGGTATCTCAGATGAATTCTTTTGGGAGTTTATAAAGTCCCAGAATGACTGAGTATCAGAGTGTATATTCCGTTCTATATTACTCAAGTAATCAATATAAAAATTATCACACATCTTACAATTAGAACGCAACTCGCTAAACCTCGCATAATCAACTGGGCTTTCGGATCTTCTACATTTGCAATGGGCTCTCTTTTTCTGACTGATAAGCTTTATAAGATCGTAACTAAACCACGAAGGATACTTTTTGTTCCTCTGAATTTTCTTTGGAATAAAATGATTGAAACCGGCATAAATATTATTATAGAACACAGAAAGGGAAATATTAATATTATCTGGGTAAAACGTTTAATTACAAGCCGACAAAAAATCATTCAAACCGAAATAATCACCTCTTCGAAAATCGAAGCACTCGTCAGAGAATGTTAAAGAAGGTTCTGATTTCTTCATTGATAAGCACAACTCTATAGCTGTATGGTGTATTGCTTCTTTCTCAATCGTAAATGCTTTACGGCGTTGAGATGACATTTTTTTCACAGTACAATGAAGACCAAACGACAAACGGAAAATAAACTACTTTCAAGTGTCAAGTACTCGCTGAGATTGAAAACAAAAAAACAGCCACGTGCCGAACGTCGTCGAGAATCTATGAACATTACCGAACATAATTTATTAAAAATGGTTCATAATAAGCGACATGTCACTGTAAGGGAAGTCATTATATCCGACTTTTCATAAACAATTTTATATGAAAACCAAACCTCGTAGTGTGATTACGTCATAATAATCGGTTGGTCAATATAGGCGGTGTCATAATAAACGGATTCTACTGTATTTATTTCAGGCTATAATATTCCAAATTGTCTTTATAACTGCAATATCCTGTAATTATTTCTCTGTACTGAATAAAATCCATGTATTAAATTTACAATGTATTAAAACAATTTTGTTTCAAAAATTGTAATAAGATTATTTTCGTTCTAGTTTTTCGATTCATTCTCATTCGATTACAATATGCTCTTTTGCAGAAATTCTAGCCTTCAGTCTTTATGGCGTACCACTCTTAGGAGCAGACATCTGTGGTTTCAATGGAAATTCAACTGCCAGTTTATGTAATCGTTGGATGCAGTTAGGGGCTTTCTATCCGTTTTCAAGAAATCATAACACTGATGATGGCATTGTAAGTATTATAAATTTTAAATTTTTGAGTTCATTTTCATTAGGAGATAATTCATCTTTCATCTGAATATTATTATAAATTTATTGATTATTGATAATTCTCTTGATAGGATCAAGACCCTGTGGCTTTCGGTGATCTGGTGATCAAATCATCCCGAAAGGCCCTTTTGGCTCGTTATTCACTCCTTCCATATCTGTACACTCTATTTTGGAGTGCACATGTTGATGGATACACTGTTACTAGACCATTATTCTTTGAGTAAGTAAATTGCAATAACAAATGTATATATTTTTGTGAATTAATGTCAATTGCGATTTTTGTCATTTTGGTTATCCATGATTTATTCGTCTCATTATTAGATTCACGAATGATGCACAAACTTATGGTATCGACACACAGTTTCTTTGGGGGTCAGCTTTGATGATAATTCCCGTTTTGAAGGTGATTAATAATAATTTTGTCATAAAGACAATAATAGTGATGAGCATTTTTTTAGGAAGAGGAAGAAACAGTGACAGGGTATTTACCTAAGGGTATTTGGTATAATTTTTACACTAGAGCTTCTACTCTGAGCAAAGGTGAATATTTCAACATATCTGCTCCTCTTGATACTATTCCGCTGTTTGTAAGGGGTGGATATATAATTCCACAGCAGTCTGCATTGCAAACAACCACAGCAAGTCGTCAAACTCCACTTCAATTGTTGGTAGCATTGGATGAAGAAGGTTCGGCATCTGGTAAACTTTACTGGGATGATGGTGACTCCCTTAGTGAGTATATTATTTTTATGTCAAATGTTTGATTATCTCTGTGATCAGCATGTTACAAGTGGTGAACTTTTGAGACCAATATTGAGTACACGGTTTTTGGGTCTTCTGTTGTCATTGAGCAACTGTGGCTTAAAGTTAAAGTTGACAAAATTGAATTTGTTATTGCGGTGGTATATAAACCTCCAGATTTCAACTAGATCAATCACTCGCGTATTTTTCAATAGTTCATAAAGACATAATATGTTTGGGCGACGTGAATATTGATCTCTTGAAGACCAACGCTAGATTTGAGCAATTTGTTAATGATCTGCAAATGTATTAGCTGATTAGGGAAGCCACAAGAGTAACACCTACTTCATCGACCTTGGTTGATGTTATCTTAACTTCTAACAGACACCTGATTTCTTCTTCTGGAGTTTTCAATTATCATGACTCAGATCATGACGCGGTTTATTGTAATGTTGAAATTTCAGGACCTGAACCAGAAACGTTTACTTTTTGCAATTTAAGACATATTGATGTGGCTCAACTTCTCAATGAATTAGTGGACATGAATTTGAATAAAAAATTTTATATTAAGAATATTGATGCAAAACTTAAGTATTTAAATAGTTCCATTCTGAGTGTTTTTGATAAACTTGCTCCATTGAGAACTGTGATAAAAAATAAGCCTTCTGCTCCATGGTTGACATCTAACGTGAAAATGCTCATGAAACTGAGGGACCAAGCTAAATCACGATTCAAGCGCACTAAATTATCAGCACATTTTGTTTATTACAAATCTCTTCGTAATTTCACAACTACAGCCGTTCGTAACGAAAAAAGAGCTTACTTTGACTACTTATGCTCAAAAACCTAAACAATTGTGGAACGAATTACGTAATCATGGAATTATTAATAAAAAGAAGAAAATAGATATACCTTTGCATCTTAGGAACGCCAATGAAATAAATGAGTATTTTATCAAAAGTATAGCAAAAGGTAATATGAACAATGCCGATTTGATTCAGCATTTTGAAAACAATCTTTCCGAACGAGCAACTGAAGGGTCATTTAGTTCCAAACTTGTTAGTATGAGTCATATATATGATACTATTGATGGTATCAAGACTGAAGCTGTATGATTGGATGGCATCAATTTAGAAATTATTAAACTGTGTCTACCCGTCATTCAAAACCACATTCTACATATTATTAACTCTTGTCTGTTAGAAAATTACTTTCCACAGCAGTGGAAAACGGCTCAAGTAATTCCAGTTCCTAAAACAGATATAGTTGAAAGTTATAAAGATTTGCGGCCTGTTAGTATTTTCCCTACTTTATCAAAGGTGCTTGAATCAGTGATGAACCAACAAATTAGATCGTATCTCGAAGAAAATGATTTGTTTCCGAAATTTCAGTTTGAGTTTCGAAAGGATCACAGTTGCATGAGTGCTTTACTTGACATAACTGATGATATTATTTCAGGAGTTGATAAAGGTTCACTTACGTTAGAGGTTCTCTTAGACTACAGTAAAGCCTTTGATTGCATTAATCATAAATCGATGGTATCGATGTGTCGTTTCTTTGGGTTCTCATTGGAAGCTTGCGAATTAGTGAAAAGTTTTTTTGCGGAGCGAAGCCAGGTGGTCAAGGTTGGTGAAGTAGTTTCAAGTAGTGCTTTAGGCTTTTGTTTTTATGCGTCATTATTTCAGAGATATGTAGGTGATTGTAAAGTTCTGGCGTATGCAGATGATACTGAAGTGAGTATTAGGTTCCGTCCTGACGGGGTGCATACAGCTGTCAGAAGTCAAAATAATGACCTTGAGAACAATTATCAAATGTCTAAAAAATTTGATTTGAGTTTGAACCCATCTAAAACCAAAGTACTGTTGTTCGGGCCGAAAAATGCTTGCAATCAGTTTGATAAAAATATTCATGTGAAATTGAATGATGTGAATTTGGAGGTGGTTGAAGAGTGTAGGAACTTAGGACTAATTTTAGACAGCCTACTTCGATTCAAATCTCACCTATCCAAATGTATTGGTAGGGCTGTTTGTGGTCTGAAGACTCTTTACCCACATCGGAAAGTGCTGAGTAAAGCCACCAAAACTACACTATCACATTTTGATTTTTGTATGCCTGTCTATGGGCCCTGTCTGGATAGCTCAGATTTATATCGTATATCGACTACAAAAAGTTCAGAATTCTTGCTTGAGATTCATACATGGTGTCAGAAAATTTGATCATATTTCTCACAAACTGTGTGTAACGGACTGGTTGAATATGAAGAATCGCATAGTATTTCGTTTATCTATCGTATATATATATATATATATATATATATATATATATATATATATATATATATATATATATATATATATATATATATCTCAATATCAAAAGTAAGCATTTCACTATAACAGCACCCCAACACCATATGAGAGATCTTCCATGTACAGTTCTTTTGAAGTCTATAATGCAGTACCCCATGCAATGAAAAACTTCAATTTAGCTAATTTAAAGAGAAAAGTTCCACAGTGGTTGTTTGAAAACCAATAAATCCCTTAAAAGTTTTATAGTATTCCACATGAATATTCACGTAACGTGAATACCTTGCTTGATATTTTGTTTCCTCCCAACTCTAGGTATTATATAATTCATTTTGTTCAGCTATGTGAATGTAGTCTGTTTCAGTCATTTGGAATTTCATTAATTAATTTTAACATATATAGCTTCCCGCGAATTAATCAAAAGGAGTTAAATGAACAGAACCTGATTGTCATCAGGAATCTGGATTTCGCTCCTCCTTTATAACTATGTGAAATTGATTGTTAATAATTCGAAAAAAATAAAGTTATTATTTTTATATAGTAAGAGTGATAAATAATTTGGAAAATAATGAAACTTGGTATTAGTTGCAGATAGTTTTAGATAGGAATAAATAATTGAGATTGGGACATACTTCTTATATGAAAATTTTATGTAATTTCAGACAGCTACGAAGAAAAACGATATTCCCTATCAACTTTCACGGCTGATAAAAACGTACTTCGTGTTGCGAATGTATACCGTCAGGAATTGCCCCCGAATTTAGGTAATGTCACGGTTCTAGGAGTTCAGAGTACGGTTTCGTCTGTATCTGTGAATGGGCAGGACATTCAAAGTTTCAGCTATGATCCAGTTCAGAAAGTAAGTAATATTTGGCAGAATAAATGTAGTAGGGAGAATTGTACTCTTAGAAAGTCTTCTCATTCGTAACTAACTTTAAAGATATGGTCCTTGAGGTACTATTCTTGAGCATTTTTTAAGTGAAAATGACATGTTGGGGTCAGTATGAAGATGTGTTTTTGAGACGGAAACATGAAGTCGTTATAAAGTATAATGCTAAGAGATACTTTTTAGTCATAGTTTATCATACGAGAAAAGTCTTTCAAATTTTGCTCACTGAGACATAGAGGGTGCTATGAGGATTGTCCTAAAAGTACCCCACTTATCTTCATATATCTGCACAAGAGCGTCTGAGTGACCTCTGTGGGACATGGACATAACCAGTAGATTTTCATGTAGTCCCTGGTTTGTGAACGGTGTGCGATTGTTTGTAGTGTCACCCTTGGCTTTGTCATATTTTCTTTTCGCGAAGAATGACGGAAATATCCGAAAAACAAATGTGTGTTGAATTTTATTTTGGGCTCGTAAAAAGGTGGGCGGAAGCTATTGAAATGATGAAGGCAGCTTTTGGGAATAAATGTATTGGTAAAACACAATTAAAAGAGTGATATCAACGGTTCAGGGATGGCCGCATATCTATCTACGCTCTAGCCGGCGTTTTCGCCAATGCAGCATCTTATTATTGAAACTTTGCTAGATTGTGAGTGTGGAATGATGCTTAATTGAAACAAACCATTTCCGATTCTTCTAAGGGATTAGTGAAGGAACTTTCTAATTTATTTGTA
The DNA here is from genome assembly GCA_013387265.2 of Cryptolaemus montrouzieri. Taxonomy (NCBI): domain Eukaryota; kingdom Metazoa; phylum Arthropoda; class Insecta; order Coleoptera; family Coccinellidae; genus Cryptolaemus; species Cryptolaemus montrouzieri. The sequence goes on from JABFTP020000165.1 coordinate 37,655,790, forward strand.
TATGAAAACAATTCAAATTTCTTGTTGTTTTCTTTCAGGTCTTATCTATAGAAAAATTGGACTTGGATTTCAAGAATAGCATGGTGCTTTCGTGGAAGTGATATTAAACAATTATGAATTATCTCATATGCATTATCTTCTAGAAAGATGATAGAAATAATATCTTTATAATTAATCATTGAAAATTGACAACAATTGATTTGTGTGTTGAGAAACTTCAAAACAAAGAATAATTTCTCCTTAAGTGGAAACTGTATTGTCAGGCTTCCCAAGTATGGCGTAATATTCTGTTATTTGCTCAATGAATTTCAACTCATAAGTCAACTTTTGCCATCTTGTGATATTAATTACTCGTTAGCTATTTACTTAATATATGTCAAAGATAAAATAGGATAGTAATTATTATTTTTTGTGCCATTAATTACAAGTCTTTCAGATGTATTGGTTTGTTCTAACACAGATTTGAATGAGTCGAATCATGAAATATTGAAAATTGCACTGAAAAATGGCGTATGTATTGTTTATATTTTACAACTTTTTGTTTTTATCATATGTGTGAAACATTGAAATTAAAGTATTCCTTAAGATTGTTTTTATTTATCTTCTAAATTTTTGTAGTGGAAAATTATTTTGAGAATCTACATGGCTGCTATTACTGCAAAAGGAATTATGTACTGAACAAAAATATGGCCTTTTACATATACTTCACACTGTCTGTGTCATTGATATATGAGCTACCGTTTCTTTTGAGAGATAGTCACTGTGATGGATCAAAAAGAAATTTTATTGTTTAAATTTTTTAGATGATGTCAAACTTAATTGAGTTACAACTCTTTTAGGGTTTTGTAGGAAAACCATAACCCTCGTAGGATCACTTTGTTGTTCGTCTGTTTGTCTATCAAGACTTTCTTCTTAAGAACTTATTAGGGTTTAGAATTGAAATTGGTAGCTGATATACAGGTCGGAAATTTCGTGCAGATTTAAAAAAATCATACTTCTAAGTTAATGCAAAAAAACGGCATTTTTAGGTATACACTGGCAAAGAAATTGAAACCTACAGGGTACTTCCCTAGAAACTAAAATTTGGTGGAAAGCAAATTTTTGTTACATTATACCAGAAGAAAATATCCGAAAATTGTTAATTTGCAGTTGCATCATAAAAAATTTGCGATGGTGAATTTATTCGCCATTTCTTAGGAACGCGTGTAGGCATCGAGTTGAGATTGAATAATCCAGTATACAATCCCTTGGAGCTGTCAAAATGAAAAATTTTCAGTCCAGCCAACCGGAAAATAAGGCCGTTTATGTTGCGTTCAGTTGCCTATTTTGTAATTACATCAGGAAGCCTTTTTTTTTTTTTAATTACGAACTCATATCGGATCCTAGATGAGCGAGTCGTACGTAAACAGGTATAGTGACAGTTTTTGTTCAGCGCTTCGACTAGAAAATAGAGGAATAAATAAATACGATAACTTAAGGATACCTCTGGAGATATAGAGGAAGAACGATCACACTGTTAGGTTGATGTAAGTATAATATTTCAGAAGATACATTATATCATAGTAATAAGAATGGACTGAAAACTTCACACGTAAAGTTTTGTTTTTCAAATTGGTTGCATCTATAATTAATAATTCGGGCAATTATTAACCGATTTCCACATTCTTTCTGTTTTATTCGTGTTCAAAATAGCCAAGGTTGAGCGTAGACGTTTTAGAAAATTTTGATTTCTACTAATTGAGGCTGCTTATAAGAAAAAAGTGAGGAATTTTTCAAACAAATTAGAAAGAATTGAGATACGCATCAGTGCTGGAATTGTTTCTTGAAATCTGTCTTGTGTTAGTGGCGAGATTCGACGATTTTTCGTATATGCTTTTTCAGATTTCCCCGCCTCTAGAAACTCGAATTTATGAGGACCTTCAATTTCAACTTTAACATTCCCCAGTCTATATTTAACTAAATGTTGTGTGCCATTCTCAAACTGTAATAAAGCACTTATCAGTCGTCAAGTTATCTAAATACATAACATAATGTGCGAACATTATTTACGCAAATATTCGATAAGTATAACTATCAAAAACATACAGAATCATAATGCGTCTACAGCGCCGGTATTTTTGTGTTTTGTCTTGTGTCGTTAGAGTTCGGTGTCGCTGTAGCCTTTCGAGACTTATTGTTCTCCGTTGACACTCATTCCTGAATGTCCAGGGTTATCTGTTTAGCAAGGTTTAGAATACCATTAATCAGGTCCTTTCGCTTAGCTCTTTTAAGGTTTCTTTATCCCTAAAATTTACGTCCTTTCTAGGTTAGAGCTTCACATTCGATTACAATGTGAACTTCTTGTTAGGTTTTTCCAGCAGCAGTTTGATTTGCCTATGCCGCGGGGTAAGGACCCCCCTGTCAGCGTGTAGCTTTCTTATCTAGGTGTAGATCATGTCCTGTACCTTAGAGTTAGTTATACTAATAGATTCAGTGTTTTCGTTGCCTGCAATCCCACTGTGGCCAGGCTCTCAGACCAAAGTTACCTGGTTCCGTTTCGCCAGCTCAGTTAGTAACTGCAGACATTTCCATACAAGCCTTGGCCGGATTTACCTCACAGCCAGAGGTTTACTGCCGCCTAGCTGTCCGAGAGAGGTGTCATTTGAGGTTCTCACGAACACAGGTTGTTATGGCGTGTACTTCTGCCTGAAAGATGGATGCGTGCTCTCCAATGAAATTCTCAACCGACATTCCGGGTTTTGTGTGTACACTCCAGCTGCAGTTCCCTTGTCCATTTTGAATCCATCCTTATACCAATTTATGTTTTCATGCTTATCAGAGCCGAGTCCATTCTTCCAGTCTATCTCCGTTTTATGCTCCTTGGTATCTGTAAGTTTTTTTAGTCATCGTTTCATTCCCCATATTCAGTATTGGACTTTTAATCAGTTCCTTAATTTTGTTATGACCCGCATGTCCGGTTTTCCAGTTTCCATTTATCTCCTGCTTGAATGCCGCTTTTCTTGCCTCACCACTAATATAAATATCGAGAAGAGCGCCTGTGTGGAAATCTTTCTTCCGAGAAGACTCTGGCAAAAGATTTGGCAATTACATTTTAAAATCGCCAATGCTTAGTTTTTGTTCGAATCCTTAAATGGGGCCAAATCTATCATAAATTTCTAGGTTTTGACTTGCGATCAAGGCTCAAACATGAAATGTCATGGAATTAGTATTATAAATAAACAATTTGAGGAATCCCCTTTAGCAACATTTATTCGTTTCGCCCTTGAGGCCCCCCTGATATACTCAAGTATCCGCAATTGATCGACTTTCTTACATTTTACATGTATTTATGTGATACATTGATCTCACAACATTCAATACATTGCAAAAAATTTCTGCCTAAGATCAAATGAACGGATTGAACAATCGAGCAAATTTGATCAGGCCATTTTGTTGAGCCAGTCCTGGTTTTCATACGTTAGTTATTTGTTGATAATCTACTGATATGACACGATGGTAATTGAGAATGTAGGTTGCTCACTCCAAAGTTTGAGTAAACTACAGTTGTCTATCTTGTTTCATAAATACTTGGATTCAGAATTTTAACCTTAATTTTTGTGTAAGTATAAATTTGAAATATTGTGAAATGATATATAGATTCTTCTGGTTCTAAATATTTTATTATTTACCTGCAAATTGAATAAAAACGTTAACATGTACACATCAGAAGCTAATGTAAATTGTATCATAAATTTTTAGGTTAGGTTAGAGTTACAATATTAGAAATTATGGCGGATGCGCCATCACTGTACATGTCCTGAATGACTTGGGAATGATCATGGATGACTTATCAAGCTTGTATCATCACAACTTATAAAACCAGAATGGTACACAATGAATTATTTCCTTCACATATATGATTGATAAATACACACGAGAATTAAATATTTTTGTTATTTCACTCAATATGAAACAATCTATAATCGCTCATTTAGCAAACTCTATCATTGTAATTGTTGACAAGTTGTCCTTTTGAAAATTGAAAAAAATGGAAGTACATTCTAGACGCTCGTCACTAAAAGTAGTAAGGTTTGGCATGTGAAACTGTGTTCATTTCACCTCTTGCCTGAGTCATTTACAATGTCCTGAAAACTTTTGCAGTATTGGCGGTCCTACGGGAGCCGAGACGAGACAACTGGGATGCACTAATATCAATACATTCTCGTGCTTGTCCACTCTCGCTTCGCCTCGCAGACAGTATAGATAGCATAACAAATATCTGAACTCATTGATATTAAGCTTGCAGAATTATCAATAATGGCTCCTCTTCGTTGGCAATAGTTGGGGCTGGTAAAATATCCCATGACTTTGTATGTGCTACACAAACTTATCCAGAGGTACATACTGCAGTTGCAAGTGGAATCAAGGAAAAATCGGACAAATCTCAAATGAATCCTCAAATGGGACCAAATCTATCCAACTTGGCTTATCCAGAATTTGTAGGTTTTGACTCGCGATCAAGGCTTAAACATGAAATGTCATGGAATCAGTAACATAAATAAATAAATTTGAGGAAACCACTGTAGCAACATTTATTCGTTCCGCCCTTGTGGCCTCCCTGATATACTCAAGTATCCGCAATTGATTGACTTTCTTACATTTTACATGTATTTAGGCGATACATTGATCTCACAACATTCAATACATTGCAAAAAATGTCTGTCTGAGATCAAATGAACGGATTCAACAATCGTCAAATTTGATCAGGCCATTTTGTTGAGCCAGTCCTGGTTTTCATATGTTAATTATTTGTTGATAATCTACTGATATGACACGATGGTAATTGAGAATAAAAGTCGCTCACTGCAAAGTTCGAGTAGACTACAGTTGTCTATTTTGTTTCATAAATACTTGGATTCAGAATTTTAACCTTAATTTTTGTGTAAGTATACATTCGAAATATTGTGAAATGATATCTACATTGTTCTGGTTCTAAATATTTTATTATTCACCTGCAAATTGAATGAAAACGTATACAATGTACACCATCAGAAGTTAATGTAAATTGTATCATAAATTTTTAGGGTACGTGTCATTTCAAACTTTTTCATTATAGATGAAACATGAATTTTCCTATTGACATCTGCTATCTTATAGAAGTTATGCAGTATTTATCTTATTCGTATTTTCCTCTCATTTGTAGAGGAAAACTTATCTGCGGTATTCTGATACAATATTAGAAATTATGGCGGATGCGCTATCACTGTACATGTCCTGAATGACTTGGGAATGATTATGGATGACTTATCAAGCTTGTTTCATCACAACTTATAAAACCAGAATGGTACACAATGAATTATTTCCTTCACATATATGATTCATAAATACACACGAGAATTAAATATTTTTGTTATTTCACTCAATATGAAACAATCTATAATCGCTCATTTATGGAACTAAGAGTAATAAGGTTTTGCATGTGAGACTGTGCTCGTTTCCCCTCTTGCCTGGGTCATTCAGAATGTCCCGAAAACTTTTGCAGTGTTGGCGGTCGGACGCGAGCTGAGACGAGACAACGGGAGTGCAGTAATACCGATACATTCTCGTGCTTGTCTACTGTCGCTTCGCCTCGGGGATAGTATATATGGCATAACAAATATCTGAAATTCATTGATATTAAATTTGTAGAATTATCAACAATGGCTCCTCTTCGTTGGGCAATAGTTGGGGCTGGTAAAATATCCCATGACTTTGTATGTGCTACACAAATTCATCCAGAGGAACATACCGTAGTTGCTATTGCAAGTGGGAGCAAGGAGAAAGCGGAAAAATTTGCTCTCGACCATAATATTCCAAAAGCTTATGAAGGCTATGAAGCAATCGCAAAGGATCCTGAAGTGCGTAAGTTTATTCTTGACTATATTTCAATTAATAATTAAAGTCGAAATTTCCTTTGTACAGGGATGGTTTCAATTAAAACTATAGTGGTTATAAAGCATTGGGTGGGTACGATTTTGCTCGCACAATGTTGTTGATGCTCCTCAATACAAGTGTTGTGTCCTTGCTGGTTATACTTCTAATTTAATTTGTGGTATGTAGTCTACTTGAAGCTACATATACTCCACATCAATTATAATCAACACAGATAATCTCGACTGTGCATGGGCTTTATACTGCAGTTTTTAGTGAATATACGAAAGGTGAAGCAGCTTCGTATATGGGGCACCTTCAAAGAGTGGTAGTATTTGAATGATCGCGCATACGCTATTGACTGTGTGTTATTCTCATATGCCTTGATTCCCTCGCGTAGTTAGGCAGCAGACTTCTCAAAACAAATGAAGAGACAAGATGAAACATGTTCTAATACTGCTTGAGTAGACATATTCATGTGTACAATTTACACATGCTCTACGAAGTATTTGATTCCAGAGAAAAGTTTTTTCATTAAAACGTAAGTGCAAGAAGAAAAGGTTCAGGAGTGAAAGATGAATGAGAAGATGTATCTTCTGCAAGTTCGATCGAATGTATTGACCAGCGAGTTATTTGTTAGAAATTTTGCAGAAAAATATGATATCTTCAACTCTGGAAAAGCTGAAGCTGAAGCGAAAAGAGGCATTCAGTATTTTCATCTGTGATAAATTCAACGTAGTTAAAATAGAAAGAAGGGTAAATGAATTATGGAAATTGATAGTAGTGATGAGGGGACAGATATTGATGTTTTATAGATAGGAGAAAATGATAGTGATAACGATGATTCTGATGTTGGAAGTGAAACAGACTGGTTTAATTTTTGAGAAAAAAAATCAACTTTCATTTTGTTTTTCTTAATATTAATGATAATGCTGCAGCTTGTTTTCAGATATAGTGTTGGTATTACTCATTCCAAAATCTTCTATCATTCAAAAACAGCTCACACTTATAATTTTTCCTCACACTAATCGAATATAATATGCAGTAGTAATCAGGCATTTTCGTCCTAATATTTAAGTTAACTTGATGTTATTTGTATCAGAGAACAATGTGTGAATGTGTTTCTATTTATGAAGCCCCTCCGGAAGAAATTCCAGAAATATTCCCAATTGAACGTTCGAATAAGTCTAACAGTAATGTGAAGAAAATTAATTTAAATTTAAAACTTTTCCTTTCATTTTTAGTAGAATATTTCACCGTATTTTCGAACACACCTCGTATGTATTTTCTGCATGAAAAATTGGTAACGAATATTTTATTATTTTCAGAGGTTGTCTATGTAGGAAATCTTAATACCCAGCACCACGCGACAACAAAATTGATGTTGGAACATGGAAAAAATGTTCTATGTGAGAAACCATTCACAATGAATGAGAAGCAAACAACAGAGTTGGTTAACCTTGCTAGATTGAAGAAAGTCTTCTTAATGGAGGCTATTTGGTCTAGATGTTTTCCTGCTTATCAAAAAGCTCGTGAACTCATCGATAACGGTAGCATCGGTGATATAAAGTTTGTGGATATCAGTTTTGGTTTTGGTATTCAACATGTAGACAGATTGACGTAAGTACTTTTAGAATTTATGGAAACTATTGAAGTTGTAACCTCTTTGAGAATGAAGGTAATGCATATATCTATCTCGTAACTGTTGTGCACGTCCGAGAAGGGGATTTTCCCCATCATACTGGGCAATTTACTACCTGTATTGTTACGCCTGCGCGAAACGGTGGTTTGCAGTTTTTTTTTTGTGTATTTTCTTCATGAACTTTTGCGTTAGCGATGTGATAGTATAACATGAATATAGATATCAAAGTGCTCGTTCATATTCAATTATACTCAAGTTGGCGCAAGAAAAAATAATAGAAAATAGATGTGCTTAGCTTATTGGAAAGGTTCAAGTACAAATTTGTTTCAGTAATAAACAGTTTGGAGGTGGAGCAATACTAGATTTGGGAGTGTACTGCCTTCAGTTCCAACAATTTGTATTCCGGGGATTTCAACCGACAAAGATAGTGGCTAGCGGAGAACTTACCGAACATGGCGTGGATGCTACTTCTTCAGCTCTTATTTCTTACCCAGGGGGTAAATTGGTATCTCTCACATGCTCAGCAGAAGTTAAACTATCTAACGAGGGCATTATATATGGAACGAAGGGAACCATAAAAATACCAAACTTTTGGTGCCCGTCACAAGTGATTACGGATCAACAAACATACACTTTCGATTTACCGAAGCATAAAGCGTCTTTCAACCATATGAACAGCGAAGGTCTATCTTATGAAGCTCATGAAGTTAAGCGTTGTATTGAAGAAGGTGAGAAAATATTTGTTCAATTTGATGATTGAATGATGCAGATTTGGTACGAAGAATATAAAAGGAGCAAATCTTTAATAGTGTAGTTTCTGTGCGAATAGAATTCTTTCACTGATTGTAGCTGTTTAATATACTGAGATAATATTTCGGGCATTTATAGCAGAAAGTAATTAAATTTTGATAATTGAGTATGGTAGTCATTTATAATCGTAAGAAATAATGACGTCTTTACTCATTTTTTTTGAGATAAAACTCGTGAATTGGGGTAGAGGTAAAAAGAAGGATTATTTCTGATTCTGATAATAATGGTGGAAGATAACATCAGTCAAAAACTTTCATTTTTCTCTGCATCCCATTGGCGAACGTCTGGCGCTTGAAATTCTCAGTACATTTCAATTCTTGAATTAACCTGATCAAGTTATCTTGCACAATACAACGTTGCTCAATTAGCGCCAACGTCATTGATTGGGGTTCGTAGAAGATTATTAAAAAAATTGTCTAATTATCGTTCGCTTATGATAAGTGTTCTGTGCGCCGAGAAACACAATGTTTCCCCAATTTCTATCAGAGCCGCGCATATTACTGCTCATCACACTTTAAGCATGTCGAACCTGTCAGTACTCAGTACCATTATCATTGATTGTCCTCTGTTTCTCCATTTTATCTCGTCGGTCCTGTTGAGTTGAACCTTAAAAGTATTATGCTTATCGCAACGTTTCATGATCTATAAATTTTGATTGTCATTCACATAATAGCGAATCATTGTCGGTTATTTAAATCATTTTTGTCTTGGTGTTTTGAATTTTAATTAATAATAATAACAATAATAATCAACACCTACGCCATTCCATTGTTACTTTACTCATTTGGAATAATCAGATGGACTACAACAGAACTGGATGATATTCAAAGGCAGACCCGAACGATGCTGACAAAGTACAACAATCATCCAAAATCGTCTGTGATACGAACAACTTTGAAGCGGAAAGAAGGAGGACGCGGATTAATAGATGTTGTCAATTTACACACCGAACAGATGAAAAATCTCAGAGAATTCTTCTGAGCAAAAGCTCTCACTTCTGACCTCCATAGAGTGGTATCGTTGGCTGATAAGGGATATATACCTCTAAATCTTGCTACCAGAGATGACCTGCTGAATCTACCGTTCCTATCAGATACTGAAAAACAAGAGCAATGGCCAAGAAAGGAATTGCATGGACGACATCACCACGAAAATAAATGAACCACACACCGACAAAGAAGTCTCCAACAAATGGTTGATGAAAGGAGAATTATTCGCGGAAACAGAGGGATTCCTTATGGCCATCCAAGACCAAGTGATCGCTACAAACAACTACAAAAAATTTATTATGTAGGACTGAACATTACAAACAGATAGATGCAGAAAATGCCATATAAGATCGGAGACTATACAGCATATTACGTCCCGATGCGAACAACTGGCCAATACGGACTATCTTCACATGCATAATCAAGTGAGCAACATTATCCATCAGAAACTTGCACACAAGTACGGACTTCTGAATACGTTCCAGCCATATTACAAGTATCAACCGGCGCCCGTATTGGAAAATGACTCTATCAGATTATACTTCGATATGTATAAGAATACCTACATAGAAATGCAAAAAGCTGTAATTCTTAATATATGTAGTATAGTAAGGAAATTTATGTCAAGTATATTGTAATCGAGCCTATTCCCTTTGATTGCTGAATCTGGGAAAGGTAAATCATATCCAGCTAACAGCTGAGATAGTGCATAAGTCCACGATAATAATAATAATAGATAGATGGACTAAGACAGAATTGGATGATATTGAAAGGCGTTGATAATTTCCGCAGCAGCTGGAGCACGCAGAGCGTCAAAGCTGTAAAAAAGCTGAGTGTCATCCCCAAAAGCACGAGTCTTACACGAATCAATTTCTTGAAAAATATCTGCAGTGTGAAGGATAAAAAGTACGGGCCCCAGCACAGATCCCCGAAGCACCCCAGACGTCACAGGAATGGTGGCAGAACGGTCATTGTCGATAACTACCACCTGGGAACGCTTGTCCAAATATGACTCAAAAAACTGAACTCAGTCACATCGAAATCAAAATACTTCTACTTTGCACATAGTAATCGGTGATCAACTCTGTAGAAAGCTTTCACAAAATCTAAGGGGACAAGCGCCGCAATCATACCACAATCAACGGACCTAACAATATCCAGAAGCAAGGTTGCCGTGCTGTGCCCCCTACGGAATCCAGACTGCATCTGTGATATAATATTATTTTCCAACAAATAATCATTTATCTGGACCACAATGAATTTCTCCAGAACTTAAGACATTGAGGGAAGGATACTGATGGAACAAAGATCACCATAGTTTGTGGGATCCTTCACCTTGGGCAGAGGCCTCACCAATGACAATTTCCAGCATTCAGGAGATATCCCGGAATCCAAACAACAATTTATTATATGAGTCACGTAGGGAGGAATCACAGGACAACTTTAACATTTCAGACGATATCCCATCCGATACCATAGTATTCGACTTTAGTTTCATGATCAACTGTGAAATTTCATCAACCGTCGCCAAACGAAAACGGAACTTTGAATTCGGATTGTATTCATGTGTGCTGTAGAATTCCGATGCCGCCCCACAAGCATTTCTCTGTCCAAATACAGATGAGAAGTAGGAGTTAACTTCACAACAGTTCTTGAGAGAGTCAGGAAACTCTTTCTTGCCATGATTATTTTTAATTTCCAAGTTCCTAACCCCTTCCATAGGAGCTCAGTATTTTGGGCTACCACCTGATGTTCCAAATACCCACTCTTTTCAGCGCGTACAGCATTTGTAACCATATTCCTTAGCCGCCTGTTATTTGCCAGATCCATTGGGCCCTTTGTTTTCTTATATTTACTCATGGCATCGTTTTTAAATTTTATCATATATCGAAGATTGTTGGTTAACCAGGGAGCATACATCTTACTAACTTTCACTGTTCTGAGAGGAGCATGTCTGTTGAATAGAATCAAGATAATGCTATTCAATAATTGAATTTTACTGTTGACATCATTTATATATTATATATCAACCCAAGCAGCCTCATGAAGGTCGATAGCAAAGCTGTTGGAATCGAGATTCATAAAGTCTCTATATGTAATGATGCGTGGTTGAATAGAGGTACACGCTAAATTTGCCAAACAGTGCATCAACTGGTGATCAGAACAAGCACTATCCAGGACACCTGAATCCACAACATGATCAACAACGTTAGTGAAAATCAAATGTATGATAGACTCGTTGGTCTTAGTGATACGCGTAGGTTCCGTAATCAATTGTTTAGTCATACGACTCTGCAATGGATGTTCTTCTCTTCTCAATTTAGTTATTTCGATACTACCTTATGTTGTTTCTACTTGTCTCTCAAATGATTTATTATTACATGCCTTACTATTGTGCTGAAGGATGCATTCGATCAATAAAAGTCTTCACATTAAGTACTTTATTTATTGTAATTGAAATGTTTTTTTGTGGCCCTTGAGGTTTTGGCATTTGACATCCAGAGAGAGATCTTTCGTTGAAATTCGATGCAATGTGTTCGTGCACGAGTTTGATTCTTTTGTGCAATGTGTCTCTGCCTCTCTTTCTCATTTCATGACTATAACTGTTGCCTAGGAAAACGTTTCCTACGGATCTACTTAGTCCATTATCATAATGAATTTCGAAAATTTTAACACATCGATTGAATTTTTCAAAGAAATAAAACATATGACCTTTGGCGTGTCAGCATTGTTTACATTCAGCAACTATCCTTCCGAAAAGATCTCACATTTTGAGTAAGAAACAATTCAATGAAGTTTTCTTTCTTTCTTTTAGGAAAATTGGAAAGTAGCAAGATAACTCTTGACGAATCGATACAACTTGCCAAGTTGATGGATGCCATGAGAAAAGAAGTTGGTTTACAATTTCCAGAAGACTGAAAACCATTTTAGTAATTATATTTCGTGAATAAAATTTATTTGTAAATGATCATGGGTTTCTTATAAACGTCCTAGGCCATTCAGTTTTTGTTAAATTGATGTATCCCTTGCATACACTCAGTTATTGTACGATATATAGTTATACAGAAAACATTATTTCAGATTTCAGCATACACAAAGTTTCAAATGTTTTCTTTGGAAACTCCAATGCCACTTTCATTTGAATTCCAACCACAGAACAGTCCTTAAAGAGAAATACAAACTCCATAGTATCATAGAACACGATCACGTACAAAATTTGAATTACATTTTTAGCAGTTTACATTTAAGATGATTGGATCGGTAGTAAGTGAAGTTGAACATTTTTATCACAGTTATTTTGTTTCAAACCTTACCTTACCTAACGACTTCACACATTGAAGATTTTTTATTCAAGGAGCAATATCCAACCTGCCGTAGAAAGTTAAATATCTTTCCCTGAAGGAGCTGGTTTTCGATCCACCCTTCATAATCACTGTCAACCAGGAGCACACAGCAGCGGTACAGCTCGGTCGGATGTCATGAATAGGAGCAATAGACTGCAGTTTCGGTCTCATTTGACCTCGTTAGTATAGAATACATCTGGCCAGACTGCCACCTACTCATCCCAATTCGTTGGGGCGTTACAAAAAATGGAATGTTATTACGCCCCTCAATGAACCGAGACAGAGGCCACTCACCATTGCCACCGGGAAACCATGATAAAGGGTAGACAAAGAGAAAAGTTCAAGAAATCACACTAGTTCGACTATTTACCGCAACGCTACACACCGTGAAGCAAGGAAGCGATCTGTCGAAAGATTAACGCTCCTTATTCATATCTGGTTATCAATCAGGCATACAGTACAATCTCAAAAGAAAATTACATCTTGGGAAATTATCGCTGTATGTGTAGACACATTGAAGAATTTTTATTCAAGGAAGAAAATTCAACCTTCCGTAGAAAGTTAAATATCCTTCCCTGAAGGAGCTCCTTCAATGTGATAATAGTGATAATTTCGCACGTTTGTAAGTTTATTTTGTTTAGATTTTAAAAAGTTTTGAAATAAAGTTTTGGTGGAGTGGTGCATAGTGTTTTAGTGTACTGTCAAGAGAATCGAAACCTATAGGGCAGTTCCTGTTAACGTAGGAACATGAAATTTAGTGAGAAACAGTGTTTTATAGTATAGATATAGGAAAAAATCCGAAAACTGTGAATTTATATATCACGAAAGAATTTATTATTATCAACATTTTTATAATTAAGAAACACGCCATCTAGTATAATGGGCGAGGACTGGAGAGCTCTTGTGATAGGTATTGTAACGTTCTTAGTTCTTGAAATTATTTGTGGGTTCGAATTAAATACTTCAACGTTACAAAACTCTAACTACTTTCAAATTTGATTCTCTGCGCTTCGCGCTCTCTTCTTATGTACAAGTACGAATTGTTCTAGAACATTTGCGAGACTTCGGCTCTGTTCCAGATCTTCGTTCGAGAACCTTCCGGAAACAGCAACACTGATTTCTTCGTGATACGGCGCGCTGAAACCTTTGAATCTTTCTCGAAGTCCCCCGAAAGTGCCTAGTACTCGTTAGTCCGCCGTGAGGTGACAGGGTCGGCTTCAGGGACGAATGGATATCGTTACAGTATCAAATAATACCAAAAACATTTGAAATTTGAAAATGACGAAATTTGGTAAAACACAAAAAAAACCCTGAACTAATATTTTCGAATCGATATGGAAGCACTTATATTTTTCAGTACCCAGAAGGTCTACCTCTGTTATTAATGACACTTTGGCGTCGTCGCGGCATGCTCAATATTAAATTGTCTATTATATTTTGGCCTGAGTCATTCCAAGCCCCCTGAACTGCTAATCGAAGCTCCTGTTCATGATGGAAGACGTTTTGACGCAGGAGATTTCTTTTTAGGGTGTCCCACACATGCTCGATGGGATTCAGATGTGGGGAGCAGGATGGCCACGGTAGAAGATCGATATTATTCTCTTCAAGAACGTTCAAGACAACTCTTGCATTATCTTGTTGGAAGAGTGGCTTTTGATCCATTGTTTGGATGCAGTTTCGATACCACTGCAGGTAAAACTATCTCATTTGAGTAAGAATTTCCCGTGAGGTTGTTCTATATGAAAACGAGGTCAGTTCTTCCACCAAGGCGTATACCTCCCCAAACATCACTGATCCGCCTTCCTGTCTAACAACTTCTCGAGCATGCTGGAGACGGTTTAGCTTTCCAGGTTCCCTCCATATTCGAATTCTTCCCGAATCGGGATAATAACTAAATCTAGATTCATCACTGAAGAGAACTGTGGCCCACCTCTCTTGATCCCAGTTTACGTGTTCTTGGCACCAAGCTAAACGAGTAGCGCAATTTCCATGGGTCAGTTGTGGAACTCTTAAAGGACGTCTGGAGTGGAGTTGACCTTCGTGCAGTCGATTTCTCACAGTTTGGTAGGAAATTTGTACATTATGAACTCGTGATAGCCCTTGAACTAATTGAGATGCTGTGGTAGTACGATCTCTTCTGGCTTGTAAAACCAAAAATCGGTCTTGGGCGACTGTAGTAATCTTGAAACGACCTGTATGGCGTTCTTCTACGCTACCTGTTTCATTGAAACGCGACCATGAACGGTTTATGACACTTGGGCTACTTCCCAGAACCCTGGATACTTCCCGTTGTGAGCTCCCAGCTTGGAGCATGCCAACGGCTCGTAACATCTCTTCTCTAGTCAAATGTCGTCTTTCCATGGTCGAATCACAAAACTTGAATCTTTTATTTGTGCTTACAACAGAAACAAAGTGCCAACTAACTGATTTTGAACACTGAATACATGAAATGATTATAAAGCAGCCTCGCATCTGCTGCATTTTTAGTTTTAAAAAAAAAACAGAACGCAACAGATTTCAGTTAAAAAAAAAAAAAACTGAAATCTGTTGCGACACTCTACATAATTTGGTGATAAATTGATGCAGGTGTTCATTTCTTAAAAAAAATCATACATATTGATTGTTCTGGATACGATATATCGATATTCAGAAGTGTTCCCCAGACTTTTTTGAGGTGTTTATATCCCCAATCCAAGAGAGAAAAGCCCGGAAAATTTATGTCTCTAACATATTTTGGGAAGACGTCAGAACAGGTTGCTAGAGTTTTGTCTGATAGTGAAAAAGTTCATATTGCATTCAAACCAGTTAGCAAATTGTCAGGCCTGCTTTTCAACACAAGCGATAAACCGATAAATTCGAAAAATCAGAAGTATACCAATTAACATGTTCTGAATGCAATTCCTTTTATATAGGTCAAACAGGACGCTCTTTCAAGGCTAGATACAAGGAACATTTTCGGTCTTTCCTACATCAGAAATATGATTCAGCTTTAGCTGCACATTGTCTGAATGAATGTCGTCCTTTTCCAGAACTTCAACAGCTAAAATTCTTCATTCTTGTAATAAATCTTATAAACTCAATTTCTTTGAATCGATGGAAATTTTCAAGGCATCTAGGGTAGAAAGGGTTAGCTCCTTAACGACCAGGTAGACCTCATTACCTACCAATCACCACTATTCAAGTTACTGTGACCTCTACTAGCATTTTATTGATGTTAGTTCCTGTATTGTACATGAGTATTCAGTTTTCATTAGCTTGTTGTTGATAATGGACGTATGTCCGAAACCAGTCCAACCAATGTAAATTTTTTCATTCTTTACATCAATAAATTAGTGATAGTTAAAACATAGTACCTTGTTTTATTTTATTATTCATTATGAATATCAACTATCACGTAGTTCAGGCTTCATCGATCAATTATCCAAAAAGTCTTGAAGAAGATATCGCCGAATCATCAATACGTGAGAAACGATAAATTATGGTAATCAATTTTTCATTTACTTGAAATATTTGTTTTTTGAAATCTTTCGTTTTGTTTTTAAAGCTATTCTGTTGAAGTAGATAGATATTTACATTGAAAGTTCGACGTATTTGTGCAAAAATTCAGATATACTGTAATTACCTCATACGTATTTTTTACTTATCAATATACATCAATAATAATTAGGAGGATATGCTATCGCTAAAGATAATTTTTTTCTTCATAACTAGTTATAAAACTGCAAAGCTACCCAAATGCTTTTAACACTTATAGAATTATTATAAAATAAACCACTCATTATTTTTGTGTAAGGTGTTCAATATTTGACAAAAGTTTCAAAGTCTTCGAGGAGGTTTTGTCGAATTATCAGTACGTAAGAAACTATATTAAGTGATAATCAATTTTTCCCTTTCTTGTAATGTTTGTGGTTTTGAAATCTTTTTCTTTGTTCATAAGGTTATTCCGTTGAAGTGGATAGACATTAAAAGTTGGTCGCATTCTTGCAAATGTTTCATTATTTTTTCGTTATAAGAAAGTTTTATAGATTGTCTTACTTTAGTTGCCTTGTTTAGTTTTTACATATGTATCTTCTAGAATTACTTGAAATGAGGATATATTACATGTTCCGTTTCATAGACACAATAACACTTAAAATTCACCATTGTGCAGAATTATTTCTAGTACAAATATTGCTTGGTCTGCTGGGGTTGACTTCTTCAATCATTCGGTTTCTAAACTTGAAATAGAAATGGGCTTCGTGATTGGATTCATACTCACACAACGAGATTTATTATTCTTATTTTAGTTTGTTAGATATTACTTATTTAATGGTATACTTTTCTTTTTTGTTAATTATAAACTTGTAGAAGGGTTTATTCGGTTATCAAATGGAAAAATAATTCTGAGTTAGGGTATGATGACATCACTCTATAATTTAAAATTATTATTAACACGTCACAGCATTTGTTTTGTCATAGTTTTCGTTTCTCCTTCTTCTTGCAGTCATACTGCGTCGGAATGAGTGATCAAAAGACACGATACGTTTCGTTCCTCGAATTCTACAAAAGTCAGAAAGCGATAACGTTAGGCTGAAGGAGCTGGTTTTCGATCCAGCCTTCATAATCACTGTCAACCAGGGGCACACAGCAGCGGTACAGCTCGGTCGGATGTCATGAATAGGAGCAATAGACTGCAGTTTTGGTCTCATTTGACCTCGTTAGTATAGAATACATCAGGCCAGACTGCCACCTCATCCCAATTCGACTATTTACCGCAACGCTACACACCGTGAAGCAAGGAAGCGATCTGTCGAAAGATTAACGCTCCTTATTTATATCTGGTTGTCAATCAGGCATACAGTACAATCACAAAAGAAAATTACAACTTGGGAAATTATCGCTGTATGTGTAGACACATTGAAGAATTTTTATTCAAGGAAGAAAATTCAATCTTCCGTAGAAAGTTAAATATCCTTCCCTGAAGGAGCTCCTTCAATGTGATAATAGTGATAATTTCGCACGTTTGTAAGTTTATTTTGTTTAGATTGTAAAAAGTTTTGAAATAAAGTTTTGGTGGAGTGATGTATAGTGTTTTAGTGTACTGTCAAGAGAATCGAAACCTATAGGGCAGTTCCTGTTAACGTAGGAACATGAAATTTAGTGAGAAGCAGTGTTTTATAGTATAGATATAGGAAAAAATCCGAAAACTGTGAATTTATATATCACGAAAGAATTTATTATTATCAACATTTTTATAATTAAGAAACACGCCATCTAGTATAATGGGCGTGGACTGGAGAACTCTTGTGATAGGTATTGTAACGTTTCTTAGTTCTTGAAATTATTTGTGGGTTCGAATTAAATACTTCAACGTTACAAAACTCTAACTACTTTCAAATTTGATTCTCTGCGCTTCGCGCTCTCTTCTTATGTACAAGTACGAATTGTTCTAGAACATTTGCGAGACTTCGGCTCTGTTCCAGATCTTCGTTCGAGAACCTTCCGGAAACAGCAACACTGATTTCTTCGTAATACGGCGCGCTGAAACCTTTGAATCTTTCTCGAAGTCCCCCGAAAGTGCCTAGTACTCGTTAGTCCGCCGTGCGGATATATTACATGTTCCGTTTCATAGACACAATAACACTTAAAATTCACCATTGTGCAGAATTATTTCTAGTACAAATATTGCATGGTCTGCTGGGGTTGACTTCTTCAATCATTCGGTTTCTAAACTTGAAATAGAAATGGGCTTCGTGATTGGATTCATACTCACACAACGAGATTTATTATTCTTATTTTAGTTTGTTAGATATTACTTATTTAATGGTATACTTTTCTTTTTTGTTAATTATAAACTTGTAGAAGGGTTTATTCGGTTATCAAATGGAAAAATAATTCTGAGTTAGGGTATGATGACATCACTCTATAATTTAAAATTATTATTAACACGTCACAGCATTTGTTTTGTCATAGTTTTCGTTTCTCCTTCTTCTTGCAGTCATACTGCGTCGGAATGAGTGATCAAAAGACACGATACGTTTCGTTCCTGAATTCTACAAAAGTCAGAAAGCGATAACGTTAGGCTGAAGGAGCTGGTTTTCGATCCACCCTTCATAATCACTGTCAACCAGGGAGGGGCACACAGCAGCGGTACAGCTCGGTCGGATGTCATGAATAGGAGCAATAGACTGCAGTTTTGGTCTCATTTGACCTCGTTAGTATAGAATACATCAGGCCAGACTGCCACCTCATCCCAATTCGTTGGGGAATGTTATTACGCCCCTCAATGAACCGAGACAGATGCCACTCACCATTGCCACCGGGAAACCATGATAAAGGGTAGACAAACAGAAAAGTTCAAGAAGTCACACTAGTTCAACTATTTACTGCAACGCTACACACCGTGAAGCAAGGAAGCGATCTGTCGAAAGATTAACGCTCCTTATTTATATCTGGTTGTCAATCAGGCATACAGTACAATCACAAAAGAAAATTACAACTTGGGAAATTATCGCTGTATGTGTAGACACATTGAAGAATTTTTATTCAAGGAAGAAAATTCAACCTTCCGTAGAAAGTTAAATATCCTTCCCTGAAGGAGCTCCTTCAATGTGATAATAGTGATAATTTCGCACGTTTGTAAGTTTATTTTTTTTAGATTGTAAAAAGTTTTGAAATAAAGTTTTGGTGGAGTGGTTCATAGTGTTTTAGTGTACTGTCAAGAGAATCGAAACCTATAGGGCAGTTCCTGTTAACGTAGGAACATGAAATTTAGTGAGAAGCAGTGTTTTATAGTATAGATATAGGAAAAAATCCGAAAACTGTGAATTTATATATCACGAAAGAATTTATTATTATCAACATTTTTATAATTAAGAAACACGCCATCTAGTATAATGGGCGTGGACTGGAGAACTCTTGTGATAGGTATTGTAACGTTTCTTAGTTCTTGAAATTATTTGTGGGTTCGAATTAAATACTTCAACGTTACAAAACTCTAACTACTTTCAAATTTGATTCTCTGCGCTTCGCGCTCTCTTCTTATGTACAAGTACGAATTGTTCTAGAACATTTGCGAGACTTCGGCTCTGTTCCAGATCTTCGTTCGAGAACCTTCCGGAAACAGCAACACTGATTTCTTCGTAATACGGCGCGCTGAAACCTTTGAATCTTTCTCGAAGTCCCCCGAAAGTGCCTAGTACTCGTTAGTCCGCCGTGCGGATATATTACATGTTCCGTTTCATAGACACAATAACACTTAAAATTCACCATTGTGCAGAATTATTTCTAGTACAAATATTGCTTGGTCTGCTGGGGTTGACTTCTTCAATCATTCGGTTTCTAAACTTGAAATAGAAATGGGCTTCGTGATTGGATTCATACTCACACAACGAGATTTATTATTCTTATTTTAGTTTGTTAGATATTACTTATTTAATGGTATACTTTTCTTTTTTGTTAATTATAAACTTGTAGAAGGGTTTATTCGGTTATCAAATGGAAAAATAATTCTGAGTTAGGGTATGATGACATCACTCTATAATTTAAAATTATTATTAACACGTCACAGCATTTGTTTTGTCATAGTTTTCGTTTCTCCTTCTTCTTGCAGTCATACTGCGTCGGAATGAGTGATCAAAAGACACGATACGTTTCGTTCCTCGAATTCTACAAGTCAGAAAGCGATAACGTTAGGCCGAATTTCTTCCTTTGGATGAATGTTTACTTAGATGGTTCATTCAGTGTAGAAACTGAAAAATACCTATGGGAGATCTTATATCGAAAGAAGAAGCCTAAATTGTTGCCAATGGATTGTATTTTCACAATAAGTGAAAGGAGGCTTAAAATATCAAAAAATACACATCACCTGGATAGAAGGGTTAGGATACCTGCTATCTAAATATAAACCACGCAACATTTCGTATGGATGAAACCAGTCCTATTTTCAAATGTATCGCTGACCGTACGTGGCACAGCCGAGATAGATTTTCATTTTTGCAGTTAACATGGATGATTCCCACATTCTAAAAGCTCTCATAATAGGAAAATCAGCCAGCCTTAGACGTTTCAAAGCCTTTCCCGCATCTCTTTTCCTCAACAAGAAAGCACAAATGATCACAGAACTTTTCAATAAATAGCTGGCTCGAAGTGGATCACACACACTTAAAAAAACGAACACAGAATTTCTCTTCCGTAGTTAAAACTTTACGAAAAGTGGATTCGTCAAAGAACCACTGAATCGAATAAACCAAAGTGACGCATGAAGTGATTAAATGCTGAAGTATCCTTCCTTCTTCGGAAGAAAATTTCGAATTTTATGATTTTGTAGAATTGGATTATAATGTTATTAAAATTATCGAATAATCGAAGTAGCAACAAACGCAAACAATGATTACGACTATGATGAAGACGATGAAAATTCCGAGTCAACTATAATTCCTATCACATCAAAAGACGAAAAATTATGCGGTCACTTGATGAGTAAAAAGATAGGAAGTTATATGAATGTATGTTGTGACATATTATTATGTAACACTGTATATATACTGGGTGATCCACCAGTGGCGCAGTGCTCTGTAGCTCGTACGCTCTTGAAGATTTCATATTTTTGTTCGAACGGTATTGTATTTAGAAAGTGAAAATCTACTTCAGCAATTTACATTTAATATTTTTTTACAATTTATTTCTACAACTGTGTTGTAGAAGGATTCTGGTAAACGATGCCGTTAATATAACCCCACAAGAAAAAATCTAGACTTGCAAGGTCCGGAGACCTAGCTGGCCATCTAACAGGACCACCACGTCCTTTCCATTTGTTTGGAAATACATGATTCAAATGTTCCCTAACCTGATGTGGGTAATGTGCCGGTGCTCCATTGTGTTGAAACCACGAATCTTGTCTTATATGCTCTGGTACATCGGCAAGTAACATTGGTAGATGATTTTGCAGAAAATTCAAATACATTTCACTATTGAGGTACCCGCCGAAAAAGTGCGGCCCATACATTCAATGAGCAACGATACTGGTGATCTATTTGTCTCATGAGGTGTGGATTTTCCGTGGCGTAATAACGAAAGTTGTACCTGTTAACTAGCCCATTCTTATGGAAAGTTGCTTCGTCCGAGAAAAGAACTCTGCTGAACATATTTGGATTTTCCGCTACTTTGTCATATTGTACATGATATGCATGAAATTTATTCACTTTCAAGATTCTCTGGACGGAAGTTTGACTTATATCTGTTAACTGAGAAATCTCTCTTCGACTTTTATATGGGTCTTCTGTCACTGTCAACTAAACTGATAACCGGTTGTCTTCAGCTGTAGCAGTTTCTGGTTTTTCATGTTTTTTGTAAGCGATATTAGCCGTTTCGATAAATCTAATTGGAAGTTTTTCAAAGCATCTTGCATCAGGATGCCTCTTATCAGGAAACCTTTGTGCAGCAACTTTACTTGCCAACAAAGAATTTCTATCACATTCACCCAGAATAAAAATCATATCAACCATTTCTTCTTTGGAGAACTTCATGGCAGCCAATTGAGAAAATTGGGTTCAAACCTCACTTTAACAAAGTTTAATAACGAAACATTGATAAGTTCACCATCTAAAATGCAGAATATGATATGTCCGGACACCTGACAGAAGGCACAAATGAAAAAAATGTCAACACATACCTCATTTACGTTTTGATCATCTTGATTTTATCATTCCTTAAAAGAATTATCTTGTTTAGGTTCAATTTTTTACTACTTGAATCATTACAGAAAAAAAAAATTCTGTGCTAATAATGATGCATGTTGATGAGTTTGATACGGTTTGTAGTATTTTCATCAGAAATTTTTACAAATAATCGAATATTTCGAAAATGATCGAAGATAAAGATAAAGTTAGTTCTGCGAAAATATAGCACAATAGTTAATGCGTTGACATGAATGATGAAATACAGGGTGTTTCATTTGAAAAATTCAAGATATGATATTTTTAAAATTACAATATTCAATAATTTTTTGAGTCGCTCCTGTATAAAATGAGAATAATTTATTTCAATTCATCAATAAAGCTATCTTTTATTTTAATCCTCTCTGGCCGAAGAAGCATGCGATGATGTGAGAGCCTATTTTCATGAATTTTTACGGAACAAAAAAAATATTGTGACGAAACTACTCTGTTGGACATGTATTCTTCTATAATATATATACAGAGTGCTTCAACGGAAACTAAACAGAGGCTTTATCTACCAAGATATTCATTCATGATCAAAACGCAAAAACAGGTCAATTTTTGTTTCATGGGGGACATCTTTTGGGGTACAAAACTTGCCTGAAATATCAACCCCCTAAGCGGGGGTTGCAATCCTTGAACATTTTGAATGAGGAAGATATGTCGAGTGATGACTCCAAAGAAAGGTGGTATCTTTGCCTACATCGATTTGAACGAATTTTTATTTTTAATTGAAAACTATAAAAGATACAGGGTGAGCAACTGAAAGATAGGAAAGACTATTTCCCTGAGACTATTCAAGTTTCATTGAAGTAAAATGGAACAGATCCATGCTGATCAATGGCAGTCATCATAAAGTACCATCCTCATCTCGAATTTCAACCCCTAGAGCAGGGGTGACCACTCTTGAAAATTTGGAAGAGGGAAGATGGGTCGTGTGATACCTTGAAAGAAAGGTATTATCTTTGTCTGCATCCCCGTGAACGAATTTTTATTTTTCATTGAAAACTGATACAGATAGAGCTACTGAAAAATAGAGGAGACTATCTATCGCCCTGAGCTATTCAAGTATTAGTGCAAAAAAATGGAAATGACCTGTTTTTGCGTTTTGATTAAAAATAAATATCTTGGTGGATATAGCCTCTGTTTAGTTTTCGTTGAAGCACCCTGTATAATATGAATAATAATGACGAGTATGACGAAGACGATGAAATTATTAGTATAAAGGAGATGAAGTTCTTTTTTTTTCATGAAGTTGATGAAGTTTTTTCCTATTTCTTTGACGTTTAAAAGCTATTCAAATTTCATATGTGTAATTATTGAAACAATTGATATAAAGCGATCTGCAAGAAATATTTAAATTATTTGCAGAAAAAAATCATCCTTTTTATAATTATCTATGGCTCCTCTTCGTTGGGCAATAGCTGGTGCTGGTGAGATGTCACATGACTTCGCAAATGCTGTGCAGATTTTTCCAGAAGAACATACCGTTGTTGCTGTTGCAAGTGCAAGCAAGGAAAGAGCAGAGAAATTTGCTCTAGAAAATAATATTCCAAAGGCTTATGAAGGTTATGAAGCAATCGCAAATGATGCAGAAGTTCGTGAGTTTTTTTTGACTTAATTTCAATTATAAATAATTTTTTTTTATACAACAGAAAATGGTTTCGAACTTTTGATGACCATTTTGCAGATTTCTTAGTCAATGTCAATAAGTTGCGTATCTCAGTTTACTTTTGCTTTACAGGAGAGCGTTCCAAAGTTTTTGTTTTTTTATGCGCGCTTCCCAGGAATAGGCGCACCTGTTACACCACATGAGTAGGCGCTTGGGAAGAATTGAGGTGTCTGTTACTCGCTTCTTGAAGAGGGCCAAATTGTAGGATGTTGGACGGAAGCGAGTTCCATAGCTGACCGGCCTTGAAACGAAGGAATTCTTATGGAGACAGGTTCGAGGGGTCGTTAAATGTACCGCCATATGATGAGAAGTACTTTCCAGTTTAGTGTTGCGGCAAAACATGAGTTTTCTCGGAACAAGGTCTTTCAGCTCCTTGGAGCATCTTCCGTGGAAATATCTGTGAAAAAGAGAAAGGTCAGTAACTTGTCTTCTGAGAGCCAGCGGCTGGAGATCGCGGGTGATGGTGGATGAGGCGCACAGCATGTATTTGAAACTATCCAACATCCGCAACAAATGTTTGGGCGTAGATTCTCATACATGGGAACAATATTCCAAAGCAGATCGAATCTGCGCCTTATATAGAAGCAACAGCTGAGATGACGTGAAGTATCGCTTGGCCTTGAAAAGAAAACTAAGTTTAGCTGATGACGACTTAGCTATTGCTAATACGTGTTCATGCCAGCAAAACCCGGAGTTGACCGTTATTCCGAGAAGGTGCATCGAATATTTGAATGCAATCTGTTGGCCTTGCATCATTGGAGGAGGTTCTCCAGCGGGGACTCTTCTAGAAAACGTAGTTGCTTGCGTCTTGCTTCCGTTGAAGCTCACCAGGTTCAACTGACCCCACTCAGATATCCTCTGTAAGTCAGAGTTTAAGTTATTAATTTGTTGACATCTCTGACGATGAGATTCCGCAGTTGTAATCGGCCGCAGACTAGTGAAAGACTGGTTATATTGGAATCGAAACTGCTCACGACCTATTAAAGTAAATTGCACTGTTTTATTATCTATTAAATAATGTTTCTCTTCAGCAGATTTTTCACTTCGTGAAATTGCAAACTTTCTTAGAATGAATAAAAAATAGACCATTGCAATCTTGAGGGAATTTGAAAACTAAATGTGTCATTAAAGTGTTTCATTGAAACAAGAAGAGATTTGAATGCAGGTGGTACATTAATAAATATTGAATTAATATAAGAGAAACAAGAGTTGTATATAGCATATAAATAATAAAAACATTGACAGAATAAGTCGAAATTGAAAAGAAATAGGGAACAAAAATGCGTTTCGCTTTGTTATGAGTAGAGACAGGTTTATATGCAGCCATAAATGACAATTTATGATGACAAGATACCCAATAATAAAACGAGTAATGTTTTTTGAGGAAGTTTACTGGAATATTTGTGATTCGTAACGCGTTTCGCTACACCGTAGCTTCTTCAGACGAATTAATGTACAGAAATTATGACAACTATATAGATAAAAATGAGAATATAAATACATATGTTCTTAAGTAATTAAGTGCTCATTGAGTTTCTTCTTCTTGAGTGGTTATTAATGACAGGTATATCCAATAAAATTGAAGAAAAGATTGCTGCCTGAAGAGATTCAGTAGAGGTGTAGGGCTTAAATCGACATCATTAATGAGTCTAACTGAGTGTTGGTTGATTTCTAAAGTTTCTCAAAGATCTATTTTCCAATATTTATTATCTGTATGTAAAATTTTAAAATGTGGGTCGAAAGACTGATTATTTTCTAGGAGATGATTTGCGTAATTTGAATCTTATTTTTTATTTGAAAAACTGCGTTTATGTTCCAATATTCTAGTATTAAAATTTCTATGTGCTCTACCAATGTAGAAATTATTACATTTGAATTTGAGAGGCTTTTACTTGGTAAAATTCCATTATCAATAATAAAAACAAGTACTGTGTTTCAAGGAATTTTACATAATAATTGCGATTCGTAACGCGTTTCACTACACCGTAGCTTCTTCAGACGAATGAATGTACAGAAAATATAAATGTTCTCGACTAATTAAAAGCTTATTGGGTTGCTTCTTCTTAAGTGGTTATTTATAACAGGTATATCCAATAAAATTAAG
The DNA here is from genome assembly GCA_013387265.2 of Cryptolaemus montrouzieri. Taxonomy (NCBI): domain Eukaryota; kingdom Metazoa; phylum Arthropoda; class Insecta; order Coleoptera; family Coccinellidae; genus Cryptolaemus; species Cryptolaemus montrouzieri. Next base: position 37,681,938 of record JABFTP020000165.1, read on the forward strand.
GAATAGATTGCTCCCTGAAAAGATTCAATAGAGGTGAAGGGCTTAAATCGACTTGTTCATTGATGAGTCTACCTGAGTGTTCGTATTTATTGATTTCCAATATTTATTATCTGTATGCAAAATTTCAAACTGTGGGTCGAAAGAGTGATTGATTTCTATGAGATGATTCGCGTAATTTGAATCTGATTTTTTATTTGAAAAACTGCGTTTATGTTCCGATATCCTAATATTAAAATTTCTATGTGTTCTACCAATGTAGAAATTATCACAGTCATTGCAATTCAATCTATAAACACCTGATTTATTGTTTTTACCCGGTTTGGTTTTATTATTTTTATATATTCGCCTTAATTATTATTAGTTTGGAAAGCTATGTTGAAATGATTGCTACTCAAGAATGATTTCAGTTTCTCACTTGTAATGCCAACGTAGGTTAAGGTGTTGAATTTTTGTTTCAATTTATCGACAGGGTAAACTTCATTCAATGCGATTCTACTTTGTTTTTTATTTAAAATATTATTTATTAGTTTAATTAATTTCAATATTAGAATATCGGAACATAAACGCAGTTTTTCAAATAAAAATCAGATTCAAATTACGCGAATCATCTCTTAGAAAATAATCATTCTTTCGACACACAGTTTGAAATTTTACATACAGATAATAAATATTGGAAGGTAGATCTTTGGGAAACCTTAGAAATCAATAAATACGAACACTCAGGTAGACTCATCAATGAATCTCTATTGAATCTCTTCGGGGAGCAATCTATTCCTTAATTTATTGGATATACCTGTCATAAATAACCACTTAAGAAGAAGTAAACCCAATAAGCTTTTAATTAGTCAAGAACATTTATATTTATATTTTCTGTACATTCATTCGTCTGAAGAAGCTACGGTGTAGTGAAACGCGTTACGAATCGCAATTATTAAGTAAATTCCTTAAAACACAGTACTTGTTTTTTATTAGAAATTATTACAGTCATTGCAATTGAATCTATAAACACCTGACTTATTATTATCATCTGATTTGGTTTTGTTGTTTTTATATATTTGCCTTAACTATTATTAGTTTGGAAAGCTATGTTGAAATTATTTCTACTCAAGAATTATTTCAGTTTCTCGCTTGTAATACCAATATAGGTTAAGGTGTTGAATTTTTGTTTCATTTTATCGACGGGGTAAACTTCATTTAATGCGATTCTGCTTTGCTTTTCATTCGAAATATTATTTATTATTTTGGAGTTATAACCATTCTTTTTAGCTATTTGTTTAATTAAATTTAATTCTTTGTTGAAATTTTCTGGTGATAACGGAATGTTAATCAATCTACGAATAACTGTTGACTGCTGACATTCTATGTTGATACGGATGACACGACTGTATGTGACGGCTTATGTTAGATACATAGCGATATATCAATATTCACTAAGTGAATGGTTATGAATTAATATCTCTGAATTATTCATGAATATTTCTGCTAATAAAGGATTCAACGGATTGCCCATAATCAAGCCGTCTTCATTAGTGTAATACAAGGCTGAATTGATAAGTCTCTGGCCTGATCAAGAGATGGCGATACACTTCTTTCTGAAATTGAGCGGTAGGATATTTTGTTGATTTCATATAGTTTGTTACCTTTATCTGTTTTAGTGAATACTATATCGTTCTCCGTACTATTTAACGAATGGTGCTTATCTTTTCATAACCGAAATTGCAATGAGGTGATAATTTGGAAAACTCCTCTTTGATGATTTTTGCAGTTTGATGTTTGGCTAATATATAATCTTTGGAATTTTTGAGAATGATTTTGGAGTCTATACCTAACTGTTCAAAATTAGTTTTAGTATGTTTTGGATGCAAATTATGTTTGATTCAGTAAAATTCCTCAGAAAACATTGCTTGTTTTATCATTGATAATGGAATTCTACCAATTAAAAGCCTCCCTAATTCAAAAACAAGATAATCAGCAGCGATTAGTCATTATTCAAAAATTTTATGAGAATAATCGTTGAATTGTGCAAACTCAACGTTCACTTTATGAATTTTATGGTCCGCACAACCGGCTCTTCTTTTAAGCTATACGACAAAAAGATGAAAAGTTGCAACGAGATATTGAGATATGAGGAACATGAAAATATTGAGGCAGCAGGAGCAAGTGGTGCCGAAGATTCAAATCTCTAAATTCTTAATCGTTCCCAACAAATTAGAATTTTGTAGATCTCAACGTGAAGAATTTCGCGGAATGACTTGGGTTTGCACCCTTATAAGATAGTGTTAACTCTCAATTTGGTAAGAAAATTATCTTTTCTGAAGCACATTTTCATCTCGCTGGCTTCGTTCATATAAGCAACCTGTAGATTCTATTCGGAGAAAAATGCGTAGAAGATTGTAGATAAACCGTGGCACCCGCAAAAAGTGACCGTATGGTGTGGTTTATGGCATGATGGCATCATATGATCATAAGTTTTCGTGGATGAAGTAGGAAATGTAGTTATTGCGAATACTGGGTGATTCACAAGCGGTGCTCTGTATCTCGTACAATTTTGAATATTTCAGTTTTGTTCAAACGGTAGTGTATTCAGCAATTTATTTTGCAGTAAACAGGGTGTACCAATTTTCTATAAAAAAATCTTGGGTGGTTTTTTCAGATTGGAAGACCACTTTTTTGTTTAAGATTTAGGAGCGACCTAAACTCTGCTATAATGTCTTCAAGTTATAAGTTTTTTTGGTGAGTAGTTTCTCACAATATTTTTTTTCCGTAAAAATTCATGAAAATAGGCTCTCACGCATGCTCCTTCGGCCAGAGAGGATGAATACTTTTTTCCTTTCGTTTTCTTATTGCCCAAAGATAGCTTTATTGATTTGATTTTTTCAATTGGAACACCCTGTATTTTATTATTCATGTCAACGCATAAAATATTGTGCAATATTTTTGCAGAAGTAACTTATCTTCGATCATTTTCGAAATATTCGATTATTTGTAAAAATTTTTGATGAAAATTATACAAACCGTATCAAGTTCATCAACATGCATCATTATTCGCACAGAAGTTTTTTTTTCTGTAATGATTCAAGTTGTAAAAAATAAAACTTAAACAAGATAATTCTTTTAACGAATGATAAAATCAAGATGATTAAAACGTAAATCGAGGTATGTGTTGATATTTTTTTTTATCTGTGCCTTCTGTCAGGTGTCCGAATATATCTCTGCATTTTACATGGTGAACTTATCAGTGTTTCGTTATTAAACATTGTTAGAGTGAGGTTTGAACCCAATTTTCTCAATTGACTGCCATGAAGTTCTCCAAAGAAGAAATGGTTGATATGATTTTTATTCTGGGTGTGATAGAAATTCTTTGTTAGCAAGTAGAGTTTATGCACAAAGGTTTCCTGATAAGAGGCATCCTGATGCAAGATGCTTTGAAAACTTCTAATTAGATTTATCGAAGCGGGTAATATCGCTCACAAAAAACATGAAAAACCAAAACTGCTACAACTGAAGACAACCAGTTATCAGTTTTGTTGACAGTGAAAGAGGATTCATATAAAAGCCAAAGAGAGTTTTCTCAGTTAACAGATATAAGTCAAACTTCCGTCCAGAGAATCTTGAAAGTGAATAAATTTCATGCATATCATGTACAGCTTCACTAGGAACTTAACAATCAAGACTATGAAATTCGAATGAATTTTTGCAATTGGGCAAGTGACAAAGTAGCGGAAAATCCAAATATGTTCAGCAGAGTTCTTTTCTCGGACAAGGCAACTTTCCACAAGAATGGGCTTGTTACCAGGAACAACTTTCATTATTACGCCAAGGAAAATCCACACCTCATGAGACAAATAGATCACCAGCATCGTTGGTCCTTGAATGTATGGGCCGCTATAGTAGATGAATATCTAATTGGGCCGCACTTTTTCCACAGGCACCTCAAAAGTGAAATGTATTTAGATTTTCTGCAAAATCATCTACCAATGTTACTTGCCGATATACCAGAGCATATAAGACAAGAATTGTGGTTTTAACAGGATGGAGCACCGGCACATCACTCACATCAGGTTAGGGAGCATTTAAATGATGTATTTCCAAACAAATGGATAGGACGTGGTGGTCCTATTAGATGGCCAGCTAGGTTTCCGGACCTTACAAGTCTAGATTTCTTGTTGTGCGGTTATATTTAGGGCATCGTTTACCAGATTCCTTCTACAACACAGTTGGATATGAGACAGAGAATAGTCGACGCCTTTCAATCAGTTAATCCGCAAATGTTGTCGAGAGTTCAACGGTCTTTCCTCAGCAGGATTGAGTTGTGTCTACAGAGAAATTGTCAACATTTCGAACACTTATTGAAATAGTTCAACACCTTGAAGATCATCTCACTAAAAACCAATCAATTACGTATTATTACGTATTTCATACACGACTACCATAAAATATCTCCATTTCTCTGATCAAGTATAATGATAAGTACTAATAAACTCTTCTTTCGCAACCTCTGATTTTATTATTTCAGTTTTTCTTATTTCGAAAATGGTCGAAGATAAAGATAAGGTTACTTGTGCAAAAATATGGCACAATATTTTATGCGTTAACATGAATAATAAAATACAGGATGTTCCATTTGAAAAATCAAGATATGATATTTTCAAATTTACAATATTCAATAATTTTTGAGTCACTCCTGTATGAAATGGGATAATCTATTTCAATTCATCAATGAAGTTATCCTTGGGCAATAAGAAAACGAAATGAAAAAGTATTCATCCTCTCTGGCCGAAGAAGCATGATATTGTGACGAAACTACTCACCAAAAAACGTATTACTTAAAGACGCTCTTGAATCTTCAACAAAAAATTGGTCTTCCAATCTGAAAAACCACCCAAGATTTTTTTATAGAAAATTGGGACACTCTATTTTCTTCAAAATGAATTTCAGAAGTAGATTTTCACTTTCTAAATACAATACCGTTCGAATAAAAATGAAATCTTCAAGAGTGTACGAGCTACAGAGCACTGCGCCACTGGTGAATCACCCAGTATAATGTGTATTTATGATGTTATTGAGAGAAATGCTTGGGGGGTCATTAATTTCAAGAGATGCAGTTGTGAACTGGCCCCCGAGAAGTTGTGATTTAACTGCAATTGATTTCTTTATGTGAGGATTTCTCAAGTCGAAAGTTTATGAGAATAAACTAGAATAATTCATGGTTTGAAATTGAATATTGATTGAAGCATTCGGGAAATAATACCCGACAGTGTATAATGAAAATCTGGTTTTCGGATTTAGTTCGGATTTAGTATCGTGAAAGAGGTTGAGGTTCCCCTTAGGTGATATTCTTTTAAAGAAATAAATGTCTGAAGTCATAAAATAGAGAAACAAAATGATAATTCTTATTCTATTGAAGTTCGACATTATATAGTTTTTAATGAAAATGTGATTTTTGAATTTGTCTTGTTGGCACTCCGTTATCTCAAATATAAATCAATCTATATATTTCCAGCTTCAATAATCGGTATACCAAATATTATTTTCAGAGGTTGTCTATATTGGAAATCTTGTCACTCAACACTACTCCACAACAAAATTGATGCTGGAACATGGAAAAGCCGTTCTATGTGAAACACCTTTCACAATAAATGAGAAGCAGACAACATATCTGGTTAACCTTGCCCGATCGAAGAAACTATTTTTGATGCTTGGTGTTTGGTGCAGATGTTTTCCTGCTTATTCGAAAGTTCGCGAACTCCTTGATAATGCCAGCATTGGTGATATCCAGTTTGTTTATGCCAATACTGGAATCGACAGCAAATATTTAAATAGATTGGCGTAAGTATTTTTCGAATCTGTGGAAGAATATTCCATATCATAGTCAGGAGTTCGTTCTGTATCTAAATTAATTTCTTTGGGAATATGCGCATGTCTGAGAGTTTCATGTTCAACTTTCATTCTCCCTTTAGCGTTGTGACACTTCTATCACAATATTGAAATAGGCAAATGAGAAAAAGAAGCACTTCGTTCGCGACACATCTATTTTCGAGCGTTTATAATATGATAATCCTACACATATATAAATATCAGAATTATGGCTTCATGTTCAACTATATCCAAATTAGTGCAACTAAAAAGCATAGAAGAATTGAAATGAGTTAGAAGAGCAAATAATTGGAAAATTTTAATTTGAACTTTGTTTCAGTAAGAAAGAACTTGGAGGTGGAGCAATACTAGATTTGAGCATTTACTGTTTTCAATTCCTGCAGTTTGTATTTCCAGAACTCCAACCAACAAAGATAGTTGTCAATGGATCACTTAATAAATATGACGTGGATGGTACTTCTGGCGCTCTACTTTCTTACCCTGGTGGTAAACTGGCATCTGTTGCGTGCTCATCAGATGTTATGTTATCTAACGAGGCGATCATCCACGGAACGGAAGGAACTATCAAAATACCACAATTTTGGTGTCCTACAGAAGTAATTACTGAGCAACAGACGTACAAATTTGATCTACCGCAACATTCAGAGTCTTTAAATTTCACATTTCCAAATACCGAAGGTCTATATTATGAAGCTCATGAAGTTAAACATTGTCTGGAAGAAGGTAAGGAAGTTTTGTTCTTTTCGAACATTACTTAAAGCAATTCGTCGTTGAAATATGAGTCGGGGGCATATATTAACATAAAAAGAAGAGTAGAAAATATCTGCTCTTTCCACTTGGATTCGAACAATTTTGGGTGACACATAATAATAATAATAATAATAATAATATGTGTTTATTTGCAAGTTTCAACAAAAATCTTTACAAATATTCCTGACAGATGCCATTGCATTCCTCAGGATACTTAATTCTATAAATAATGGTTGAGGTAATACCTCAGAAAAGGTATTACCTGTAGTTGGTGTACATTTCACTAATTACAAGACAGCCTTTAGTATGATGTAAACAGAAATTGCTGTCAGCACTGTATATAACATTCGAGAATGAATTGATTTAATGAAAGGGCCCATATCGGGTTACAATCGAAAAGTTCAAGTTATCTGTCGAAACCAGGTTGGAAGGTCACTATAGGGTCTCAATATCACAATCGGGTTCCAATATCACAATCGGGTTTCAATATCACAATCGGGTTTCAATATCACAATCGGGTTTCAAAGTCAAAATCGAGTTTGTTTGTCAAAATCTGGTATAAATGTCACAGTTTGATATATTACAGTAGTTCATGTAGCCCAAGGTTAATTTCATATAGCCGATGCATTTATAATGTTATAAAACACTACGGTCATTATTCAATATCCAAGACTTCAGCACATATTTAAAAGTTTTGGGTTATTAATCCTTTTCAAGTGAATAACAACGCGTAGATCCTTGAATTTTGGTGAGGGTCGAATTTCTATCCTTTTTCCTCTTTCATCTCGCTTGTTTTACATCTCCTTGGAATGAATAACAATATAACAGATGAGTAGGTAAATACAAGTGCAGAGTGAAAGTTATACTCTAGTATATATAATGAGTAGTGGGGATGCATTAATCTCTAGTTGGCTGTTGAGGATAGTAAATTGTGGGTTTTTACATAGTTTGTTAATCTTCGAACTTTCCAACAAATTCATCTCTCTCCCCTTGTTACATTTATGAAGGATTTTAAGGTTGTTTAATGATATCGAGTGGTAGGTTGATTAAATGTGTTCAAATATTGGCGAATTTTTATCTGCGGAAGTATGTTCCTTGAATCTAGCTTCAAAACTTCTCCCTGTTTGTCCGACATAGGCTGACATTCATTGCATTTGCTTTGATAAATTCCTCATTGCTTGAATTTATCGTTCTTTTGTTCGGCATTGCATAATAATCTGCTTAAGTTGGAGCCGATTGAGAATGAGATAGTTATATTGAACTGGAAAAGTGCTTACTGATTTTTTAAGTGAGTTCGCTGGTGTATCGGAGACAAGTGTATCTTTTTGCCGGGGTTTCTACCATGCTATATAGTAATTGAGAAGTAATACGTTGTTTTTTGCGTTTAATAATTGTATTTGGAAAATATTGTGGTATATTGTTATTTGAGGCAATTTTTCTGATGATGTTAAGTTCAGTTTGAAAATTTTCTGTCGAAAGGGGAAACAAAGTAAGCTCAATGAATCATGAAGTTATATGGCTTAAATGGCCGAACGAGTCCATTGGGATCGACGCGTCTGTGAATGTTTTCTTTTTGTCAATTTTATAAGTGAGATGGTTATTTGAATTTATAATGGTTAAGTCTCAGAAATTAATTGAGGTGTTACTTTTCAATACTATTACAATGTATTTTATTCAGGAAATTTAAAGATTGCTGAATTTATCTGTTCGAACCACGAAAGCCAACTAAAATGTCATCTACATATCTGTACCAGCAAGTAATGTGTTTTTTAGCGAAATCTGTGTTTAATGTTGAGTTTTTCTCTAAATTATCCATGAAAATGTCAGCTAGTAGTGTGCTCCCATTGGAAGACCTGAATTTTGTTTCAAGAATTTAGATTGAAATTGAAAGTAACTTTGAGATAGGCATATTTGAAGAAGATTGCTTAGTTCATTAGAGATATATGGCGGTGTGTTAGACTCGGATGAGATATCTGTAACAGGGGGAAGTCACTCTTCTGTTGCAATGTTCGGGTACAAATTTTTGAAATCGAAAGATACTAACTTAATATCTTAAGAGATTGTGAGATTTGAAAATTCGTAAGGTCTAGAAATGTTTTATTCAAGAATTTCGATAGTTTACCTGATGGTGTATTTATATATGACACTACCGGTCTTGCAGACTTTTCTTCCTTATGTAGTTTAATCAATCCGTACATTTTTGGAGCTTGAACATTCATTGGAATCAGTTTCCTCTTATTCCATTCTGTGTGTGCTAGGTGTTCTGACAAACTTAGCTCTCCTTTGAATTTTTTGTGAAAAGTTTAGTTGGATCTTTTGGTATTTCGGTGATATCCATTGTTTTCAGTACATCCTGCATCTTTTCTTCTTATAGATCTTTATTGAGGCATACTATACTATTGCCTTTATCAGCTTCAGTCATTATGAGATGAGATTTTTAACTGATTCTGATTGTTAGTTTTATGTCAGATTTTCTGATAATTTCTGACATAAAATTAACATTTAGAACCAGTTGAAAATAATAAAGTCCATATCAAATAAAATCCATTTCATTTGATATGGAATTCATTATTTTCAACTGATTCTGATTGTTAGTTTGTATGTCAGATTTACTGATATATTTATGAACACTAATTCAAAGAAATTATCAGAAAATCTGACATAAAAACTAACAATTAGAATCAGTTGAAAATAATAAAGTCCATATCAAATAAAATCCAAGCCGAAGATCTCATAATGACTAAAGTTGACAAAGGTAATAGTATAGTATGCCTGAATAAAGATCAATACGAAAACAAGATGCAGGATGTACTAAAAACATTGCATACCACAGAAATACCCAAAGATCCAAGCAAACTTTCCACAAAAGAAATCAAAGAAGAGCTAAGTTTGTCAGAATACCTAGCACACACAGAATGGGAGAAGAGGAAACTGATTCCAATGAATGTTCTAGCTCCAAAAATGTACGGATTGATTTAACTACATAAGGAAGAAAAATCTGCCAGACCAGTGGTGTCATATATAAACACACCATCAGATAAACTAGCGAAATTCTTCAATAAAAACTTTCTAGACCTCACGAATTTTCACGCACAATACACTATCTCCAATTCTGTAGATTTCATACATAAACTTTCAAATCTCACAATCTCCCAAGATATTAAATTAGTCTCTTTCGATGTCAAAAACATCTACCCGAACATTCCAACGGATGAGTGTCTTCCCCTTATACCAGATATCTCATCCGAGTCTAACACACAGCCATATATCACTAATGTACTTAACAATCTTCTTCAAATATGCCTATATCAAAATTACTTTCAATTTCAATCTAAATTCAATAATAAAAACAATTTATGTGTTTTTTGGAATTTTACTTAATAATTATGATTCGGGTTTCACTACACCGTAGCTTCTTCAGACGAATGAATGTACAGAAAATAAGAATCAGAATATAAATATAAATGTTCTTGAGTAATTAAAAGCTGATTGGGTTGATTCTTCATAAGTGGTTATTCATGACAGGTATATCCAATAAAATTAAGGAATAGATTGCTCCCCGAAGAGATTCAATAGAGGTGTAGGGCTTGAATCGATTTGTTCATTGATGAGTCTACCTGAGTGTTTGTATTTGTTGATATTTGTAGATTTCTAAAGTTTCCCAAATATCTACTTTCCAATATTTATTATCTGTATGCAAAATTTCAAACTGTGCTTCGAAAGAGTGATTATTTTCTAAGAGATGATTCGCGTCATTTGAATCTGATTTTTTATTTGAAAAACTGCGTTTATGTTCCGATATTCTAATATTAAAATTTCTATGTGTTCTACCAATGTAAAAATTATAACAGTCATTGCAATTCAATCTATAAACACCTGATTTATTGTTTTTACCTGATTTGGTTTTATTATTTTTTTATATATTATAATATATATTATATATCATAAATAACCACTTAAAAAGAATCAACCCAATAAGTTTTTGATCACTTAAGAACATTTATATTTATATTCTGATTCTTATTTTCTGTACATTCATTCGTCTGAAGAAGCTACGATGTAGTGAAATGCGATACGAATCTCAATTATTAAGTAAAATTTCAAAAACACATTACTTGTTTTTATTATTGATAATGGAATTTTATCAAGTAAAAGCCTCCCAAATTCAAGATCAATCTAAATTCTTCAAACAAAATTCAGGTCTTCCAATCGGATCACCTCTTAGCCCCCTACTAGCTGACATTTTCATGGATAATTCAGAGAAGAACTCAATATTGAACACAGATTTCACTAAAAACACATTTTCTAGTACAGATATGTAGATAACATTTTAGTTGGTTTTCGTGGTTCAAACAGATAAATTCAGCACTTTTTAATTTTCCATTGTCGCATCAGCTTCACTGCTGGAGTAGAAAGTAATAACTCAATTAATTTCCTAGACTTAACCATCATAAATTCAAATAACCATCTCACTTATAAAATTTACAGAAAGGAAACATTCACAGACAGATCCCAATGGACTCGTTCGGTCATTTGAACCACAAACTAGCTGCATATAACTCCATGATTCATAGAGCCTACTTTGTTCTCCTTTCGACAGTAAATTTCCAAACTGAACTTAATTTCATCAGAAAAATTGCCTCAAATAACTATATACAACAACATTTTCTATATACAATTATTGAACGCAAAGAACAACGTATTACCTCTCAATTACTATATAGCATCGTAGAAACCCCGGAAAAAAGATAAACTAGTCTAAGATACACCGGTAAACTCTCTAACAAAATCAGTAATTACTTTTTCAAATTCAACATAACTACTTCATTCTCAAGCGGCAGCAACTTAAGCAGATTATTATTCAATGCCAAACAAAAAAACGATAAATTCAAGCAATCAGGAATTTATCAAATCAAATGCAATGAATGTCAGGTACCCTATGTCGGACAAACAGGGAGAAGTTCTGAAGCTAGATTCAAGGAACATATTTAGTCAGATAAAATTTCGCCAATATTTGAACACATAAAATCAACCAACCACTCGATATCATTAAACAACCTTAAAATCCTTTATAAATATAAGAAGGGGAGAGAGAAGAAGTTGTTGGAAAGATCGGAGATTAACAAACTATGTAAAAATCCACAAATTTACCACCCTCAACAGCCAACTAGAGCTTAATGCATCCCCACTACTCAATATCTAGGATAACTCTCACTCTGTACTTGTAATCACCTACTCATCTGTTATATTGTTATTCACTTGAAAATTACCGTGAGGTTAGGTTAGATTATTAAATAAATTGTGGAAGAGTGACAAAAGTGTCTTATTTCGTTTTACTTCGCTGGCACTCTGCAAGCTCACCTTTTTTATCTTCTTGTTAACATTTCTGAAGACGTCTTGGTATAATTGCTCCTTGCTTCCACATATACATTCACTCTAAATGGAATAAATTCGTTCGCTAAGTATTATTTTAAGAAAAAATTTACTGAATATGTCAATCTTTGTTTTTAGGTCAGATATGTTGTGCATGTTATTTCGCATTTCTTGGGTCATAAAGGGAGTGCGCATAACCAACTACTTTTTTCTTCGAAATGGTATGTCATGTTGCACTTAGTGGCAATTTCATCTTATGATTCCAACACACATAAATTTCAAAAATAAATGAAAATTAAGGATTGATCGCTCTTGAGATTATTTCTTGGCAGTGCACCAGCATAGCACTAGGAAATAAATTTTTCGTAGAGCCAAAACTTCGATAATATCTCTCAATGAATTCTTGAACGTCTCTTAATTGAAAATTAACGTGAGACCGGCATGGTTGCTAGCCGTGTTATTGGTCCAAAATAGTTTGATGATATTCTCACTGGGGAAAGCTACCTTTTTCATGCAACGAGAAGTTCTATTCCATCTTTGGCTACTCCGTTTGCGAATAAGATGCACCCAGAATAACTGGATGAAAGAATTTGTTTTCAACAAGATGGCGGACCTTCATACTATGCCTCAAATGTACGGCGATGCCTCGCTGATTTATTTCCAAACAAGTCCATCAGAAGATGAGGATCAATTTAATGTTAGCTCTGTTCGTTTTCAAGTTATTTGGAAATTTTTGAAATCAGTCAAGTGCCAATATCTCGTTTGTTTTTGAAGTAATGTAAAAATGGTTTTGATGTTCTACCGGCACCTTTCTTCGTCAAATCGAACAATGTGCTTTTTTATCCAACGCTTTCTGACTTATAAGCAAACTTGCGTATTTTAAGATATGAACCATAGGAAATTTGATTTGATTTCGTAGAATAGAATCTTTTTGTCCTTTTTAAAAATATATCACATGTGCAGTAAGTTTTTTCATCCAGGACGTGTTTTAATGAAAAATTTTTTTTTAATTTAATCTAGCAACATTATGTCTACTCATAGAATTTACACGGAATGATTGAAACAGCTTAAGTATGATCTGCGCACTGAACATGTGTGAATATAGTATCGTTTGTAATAACGATGCGGCTATGTTGTAAGTTAATTTTGAAAAGTTTGATATGATTGAATGTTATATTCGAAGTACTTATGATGATTTCTGCAAAAGTTGCTTATTATGTTTTTTGAAAGCCGACAAACTCATAAGAGTGAATTCGATAAATTGAGACAAAACCTAATTAACAATGGTATATTCAACGTCCCAAAGAAGATGCAACAGTTGATGTAACTGCCAACCCTTCGATTTCGAGCGGACAAATTATAATGAAAACAGGAGTATTCAAGAGGCCAGAGCTCAGTATTATCAAGAAAATAGATATAAACCTCATAAAATGAGAATATTCTTGTTTTTGTAGTCAGGAAAATTTCAGCCACCATTCGATTCTCGGAATTAATTTCTTCAAGAATCTGAAGAAAATCTGCAGTTTTTTCCTGAAACAATTTAGACTGATGAATTTCACATCAGCAGTTATGGAATATTCAATCGTCAAAGTGAACCTTGGTGTTCGGATGTAAACCCACATAGCCATATCAATATTCATCGTCAAGGCCGATAAGGGTTCACAATTTTCGTACGACATAGTCGCTTTGTTATTACAAACGATATTATATTCACAGAATTGTTGTAACTTGGTGAAGAATCATAAAACAAATTAACTGTTATAATGAGATCACAGAATGTACTCGAGCTAATCATTCTCCTCTATTCACAATATTGTACGTAGCTGTAGTACTAAAACGTCAAAATTTGTCCTCCTTATACAACATATAGTACGCTATTTGAGAAAACAATGTGAGGGTTGTTTCGATCCTCTTTCTGACCCAAGAAAAACGAAATAATATTTGAAATATATACATACATTCATGAAAAGTATTGTCTGAACTTTTAATGAATTGAGCCATTTGAGGACCGCATTCTGTATCAATTTTCAACGACTGTCTACAGGGTGTTACATAATAGTATGTCACAACTTGAGGGGGTAAATCTACGTGAAATTCTAAGATAAAAAGTTCTCATAAACATAGGCCCGTAAAACCTTCGTTACGGAGCTACAGGGTGTTGAAATTTCCGGGAAAAATTGTTTTTTTCTCCAAAACACCTGCAGTTCTTCAGATATTCAGCCCAAATTTAGAATGCAAGCTATTTGTTTCTGCCTCCATCATTACACGTCCTACATTTTAACTAGAATCTACAAGGTGTTTTCTTTTCCGGAGCCATGTCTTCTTTTGCCTTTTCAAACTTTTCCGCAGTACAATCAATTTTCGACATCTTCGTTCAATTTAGAAACTCTTCTGACACCTGTAATTTTTTCGTATCTCTAACTGTTTTCGAGTGAAAAATTATTGAATTTGAATTATTTTAATTGTATATTATTCGCTAAATAAAAAAAAATAATACAAATTTTCGATAGGTATGCACAAAATTTGCTTTCATTTGGTAGCTCATCTTCTGAGACTCAACCTATACTTATTTAATATCAAACTAAAGAAAAGAACAATTAAAAACTAAACAAATTGCTGGAAGTGTTTTCCACCTGCAAGAATACTGGCCTCTGTCCTTCTTCGCATATTATCATGCACTCTTTGAAATATTCCTGGGGTATTTCTTAACGTGTCACAAGAGGTTATTATTCGATTTCTCAATTCTTCTACAGTGTTCACTGGAGTAGTATAAACTAAACTTTCGAGGTATCCCCATAAGAAAAAATCTAAACTGTTTAAGTCTCGGGAACTTGGAGGCCATGGTTTTGGCCCACCCCGACCTATCCATCGGTTGTTGAATATATTATTCAAGAATTCCCTAGCTTCTCCATTAAAATGTGCTAGTGCCCCGTCATGCATGAACCACACCAAAAGTGGCACATCCTCGAGTAATAAAGGTAACTCCTTGTCAAGAAATTGGCGATAAGCGGGATCGTTTAGTCTGTTAGGCAAAGAAAATGGCACAATCACATAATTTCCAATTATTCCGACTCAGACATTTAGTGATAATTGTTCTTGATGATGAGATTCTTCAATCAAATGGGGGTTTTCCTCAGCCCAATAATGATTATTGTGAAAATTTGTGATAGCAGTTCTCGAAAAGTTAGCTTCGTCTGTGAACATAATTTTACTATCAGAATAAGCATTTTCCCTAATTTTATCTAAGAACCATCGGTAGAAATTCAGTCTTGAAGGAAAATCTCGAGGAAGTAGAGTTTGGACGCGTTGAATATGAAATGGGTACAATAAAAAGTCGTGGAAAACCCTCCAAACTAGAACATGTGAAATATTCAACTGATTCCCAATTTTTCTTGTACACACATGATGATTCAAATCAATGCAATCCAAAACTGCTTCCTCAATATCTGGAGTTCTCAAAGTTTGAGTTGCAGCTTCCAAATGATTATTTGCAGTAAAAGTACCAGTTTCCCTCAATCTTCAGTGGATATTTTAAAATATTCACCTGTCTAGTGTTACTCGATTTGAAAGGGCACCTGATATAATCGCCTAGCTTATGTTGTGTTTCCGTCAGCCAGACTGTACATGTAATGCATATCAGCCAATTCGGCGTTAGTAACATTAGCCATTTTTTCTTACAGCAATAATTTCAAGAGTCTTAAAACTAATCGTTAATTTATTAGAACATTCGAGCAGACACTGGTTCAACTTTAGCAAATATCAAAATAAATAAATAAATGAAAAAATTAAAGCCTACTAATCACTTTTTGCTTTCAATTCAGCGAACGCATACAATATTTTAATGATTTCTTGCTCGAGAACGGTTGGAGATAGAAAAAATCACAACAGTCAAAAAGTTTCTAAATTGAACGAAGATGACGAAAATTGATTGTACACTGATCAGTGCCGTACTGCAAAAAAGTTTGAAAGGGCAAAAGAAGACATGGCTCCGGAACAGAAAACACCTTGTAGATCCTAGTTAAAATTTATGACGTATAATGATGGAAGCTGTGAAAAATAGCTCGCATTCCAAGTTTGGCTTGAATATCTCATGGAAGCTGTGAAAAATAGCTCGCATTCCAAGTTTGGCTTGAATATCTCAGAAACTGCAGGAGTTTCGAAGAAAAAAACAATTTTTTCTGGAAATGTCAACACCCTGTAGCTACGTAACGACGCTTTTGCGGACTTATGTCTATAGGAACTCTTTTTCTCAAAATTGCACGTAGATTCACTCCCTCAAGTTGTGTCATACTATTATGTAACACACTGTGTATTTCCGATTTGAACTCTCATTTTGTATAATAAAATATCCCAACACTCCATGAATTCATTAATAAAAAGTTTTCGAATACCTTAATAATTTTTGTTGTTGAAATTTTGTTTATTTGTTATATTTTCAAGTGAAAACTTACAATTGAATATTTATTTTCCTACAGGAAAATTGGAAAGCAGCAAGATAACACACCAGGAAACAATACAACTTGCCAAGTTGTTGGATACTATGAGAAAAGAAGTTGGTTATCAGTTTCCAGAAGATTTGAAATCATTTAAGTAGTTATATTTCATGAAAGCAAATGGTTTGCAAAAGGAAATATAGTATAGTATAAACTGGTGATCCTGTAAATTGAAATGGGTTTCAATAAACTATTAATCCTGTGAATGATAATGATTCTTTAATGAACTATTGGTCTTATAAATGAAAAAGGTTTTGTAATAAACTGTTCATTATCATCATCCTCATTATCGGCAAGCGCGTCCTATGCACTGGCTTCAAGCTACAAGAAGAGGAAGTACGGGTCCCAGCACAGATCCCTGTAGCACCCCAGACGTCACAGGAATGGCGCCAGAACGGTCATTGTCGATAACTACCACCTGGGAACGCTTGTCCAAATATGATTCAAAAAATTGTAACTCAGTCACATCGAAACCAAAATACTTCAAGTTTGCACATTGTAATCGGTGATCAACTCTGTCGAAAGCTTTCGCAAAATCTAAGAGGACAAGTGCTGCAATCATACCACAATCTACGGACCTAACAATATCATCAACCACATCCAGAAGCAAGGTTGCCGTGCTGCGCCCAACGGAATCCTGAATGCAACGGTGATATAATTTTATTTTCCAACAAATCATCATTTATTTGGACCACAATGAATTTCTCCAGAACTTAAAATATTGAGGGAAGGATACTGATGGAACGAAGATCACCATAGTTTGTAAGATCCTTCACCTTGGACAGAGGCCTCACCAATGTCAATTTCTAGCATTCAAGAAATATCCCGGTATCGAAACAACAATTTATTATATGGGTCACATAGGGAGCAATCATAGGACGGCACAACTTTAACATTTCAGACAATATCCCATCCGATCCAATAGCATTCGACTTTACTTTCATGATCAATTGTGAAATTTCATCAACCGTCGTCAAGCGAAAGCAAAACTTCGAATGCGGATTGTATTCATGTGAGCTGTAGAATTCCGATGCCGCTCCACAAGCATGCAAACACAGATGAGAAGTAGGAGTTAACTTCTCAAAACAAAAAGTTACTATATGCGAGATTTCGCAATGTGTAGACACATCGAAGAAAATTATTTTTCAAGGGACAATATTCAACCTTCCGTAGAATGTTAAATATCCTCCCTTGAAGGAGCTAGTTTTCCGATCTACTCTTCATAATCACCGTTAACCGGGGCCACCGGGAAGTGGTACAGCACGGTCAGATGTCGCGAATAGGAACAATGGACTGCAGTTTCAGTCTCGTTTGACCTCGTCAGCATTGTCTACCCATTCATAACACAAGGCTATGCCGTTACCTACTCATCTCAATTCGTTGGTGCGAACGCAATAATGGAAATATCACTGCGCCCCCCAACGAACCGAAACAGAGGCTACCTCACCAACGCCCCGCGAAACGGTGAAATCAAAGAGCAGATAAAACAAGAAAACGTTAAGAGGTCACACTAGTTCGATAACATACCGCCAAGCGACACTCACGTATCAGACAGAAGCGGCCGTCGAAGGACCGACGCTCCTCATTTCTATGTGGTTTATATCCAGGCATACACAAACATCTTTAAACAAAAAGTTACTATATGCGAGATTTTGCAATGTGTAGACACATCGAAGAAAATTATTTTTCAAAGGACAATATTCAACCTTCCGTAGAATGTTAAATATCCTCCCTTGAAGGAGCTAGTTTTCCGATCTACTCTTCACCACTTAACGTTTTTTGTTTTATCTGCTCTTTGTTTTCACCGTTTCGCGGGGCGTTGGTGAGGTAGCCTCTGCTTCGGTTCGTTGGGGGCGCAGTGATATTTACATTATTGCGTTTGTTTGGTTGTCCCTGCTTATAGTTATCTCATGCCCCAGATATTTGTATGACGTTACTTGTTCAACAATTTCACCATCGATGGAAACTGGTTGGCTTCGTACTAAGTTGGTCATCATCTTAGTTTTCGACATATTTATCTTCAATCCGATTTTACTGGATTCCTTAGACAACTGCAAGAGCATCTCATTTGCATCATCTAATCTGTTTGCTATAATCACGATGTCGTTGGCGAATCGAAGATGACTTAATCGCTCACCATCCACATTTACTCCCCTCTGATCCCATTCCAATTGCTTGAACATATATTGCAATAGGTTTGTGAACAACTTCGGGGAAATAGTATCACCCTGTCTTACTCCACGTCCGATCCTGAATTTTTCTGTAGAATTGTGAAGGCACACTTGTAAAGTGGCATGCTCATATATATATATATATATATTTAATTATGGCAGTGTATCTATGATCTATTCTACAGTCAGCCAACGCTTTAAGCATAATCGCCTGTATCACGGTATCGAAGGCTTTCTCGTAATCTACGAATATGAGAACCAGAGGCAAGTTGTATTATATGCTCTTTTCCATCAAAGTCTTGAGAGTTTGGAGATGATCATTAACACCAAATGTAGCCCGAAATCCGGCCTGCTCTCGAGGTTGGTAGGTGTCCAGTTTGTTTGTGAGGCGCTTTGTTATTATTTTGGTGAAGAGTTTGTATAAGTGCAATAGAAGGCTTATAGGTCTATAGTTCGAGAGATTTGTGGGGTCTCCTTTCTTGTACATAATTATTATTATAGCATTATGCCAAGACTCTGGTACTTTTGCTTCAGCTAAACATTTATTGAAAAGTTATTTCACGAATCAGATTTTCACCGCCTGTCTTCAAAGTCTCCGCAACTACTCCATCTTCCCCTGGAGCTTTGTTGTTTTTCATATCTGATAGTGCCTTTCGGACCTCATCAGCTGTTATTTCTGGGAGGTCCTCCGAACCCTGATTCATAACATGAGGTATGCGATTGTCTTCCTCGTTCTCGCGATTCAGGCTTCGATACAAATTGGAGTAAAAGTCCTCGACAGCCTTCACTATTTCGGCTCTATTTGTTATAATTGAATTGCGTCCACTTCAACGAATTGAGATGAGTAGGTTACGGCATAGCCTCGTGTTAAAAATGGGTAGGCAATGATGACGAGGTCAAACGGGACCGAAACTGCAGTCCATGGTTCCTATTCGTGACATCAGACCGTGTTGTACCACTTCCCGGTGGCACCGGTTAACGGTGATTATGAAGAGTAGATCGGAAAACTAGTTCCTTCAAGGGAGGATATTTAACATTCTACGGAAGGTTGAATATTGTCCCTTGAAAAATAAATTTCTTCGATAAGTTAACTCCACAACAATTCTTGAGAGAGTCAGGAATCTCTTTGTTGCCATGATTATTTTTGATGACCAAGTTCCTAACCACCTTCCACAGGAGCTCACCATTTTGTGCCATCGCCTGATGTTCCTAATACCCACTGTTCTCAGCGCGTACAGCATTTATAAACATATTTTTTATCCATCTGTAATTTGCCAGGTCCATTGGGTTCTTTGTTGTCTTATATTTACTCATGGCATCTTTTCTCGATTTCATCATATATCGAAGATTGTTGGCTAACCAGCGAGCATACACCTTACTAACTTTTTTTAGTGTTGACAGCATTTTTATATAATATATCAGCCCAAGGAGTCTCATGAAGGTGTGCAGCAAAGCTGTTGGAATCGAGATTCTTAAAGTCTCTTTATGTAATGATGCGTGGTTGAACAGAGGAACACGCAAAATTTGCCGAAGAGTGCACCAACTGGTGTTCAGAACAAGCACTATCCAGAACGCCAGAATCCACAACATAATCAACAACGTTAGTGGAAATCAAATCTACCGAGCTGTAAATTTTTCATCACGTAGCCGTTCGAGATACACTTGGAAGAATGCATTTTCCTTATGCAGAAAAGTAATTTCCCAAAAGTAATTAATGAATTGTTCACGAATCTTTCCGAATCGATCGCGAATTTTTGCATCAAAATAATCAAAAAACGACAGTGAGGTCTTTTTTAGTGCTTCATTTCCTTCATTGATAAAAAAAATGCTAGCTTTCCTTATTCGTATTTTCTACATATCGGTAAAGGAAAACTTTCTTTAAGACAATCAACAATAATTATAGCGGATATGCTATCGCTGCAGATATGCTGAATGACTTCAATGTCACAATTGTTTTGAACACTAATAGAATTATTATAAAATAAACCAGTCATCATTATTGTATTTGATTGAAGTTTTAAATTAAGTCTTGAAGAAGATATCGCCGAACCATCAATACGTAAGAAACTGCATTGTGCAATTATCAATCTTACTTTTTCTTAAAATATTTGTTCTCTTAAAATTTTCTGCTTTGTTCGTTCTTAATGCTATTACGTTGAAGCGGATAGATATTGTTTGTTTGTTATTCCTTTAACGTGCTCTATTTCCGCCTTTCGGCCAATGGCACGCCGGGGAATTCTGTCACCTCACTAAACCGGGAATTTTGCCGAACCCCTCTAGTGCCGAGGGAAGGGATCTTTAAGGTTCAACACATCTCTGTCAGACAGGACCGACGGCTTTACATCTCCTCCGAAAGTTGGATACTCAAGCGATTCCCAGAATCCGAAAAATCGCACCGACTTTGTGGGGATTGAACCCAGGTTACTCTGCGCAGGAGACGAGCATCATATCCCATACGCCACCGAGCCGGCGGATAGATATTAATATTGGGTCTACGATTTTGTACAGATGTTTTATTTCTTTTCCATTATCAAAAGGTTTTATGGATTGCCCTTCTTCAGTTGCCTCGTTTTTATGTATCTTCTAGAATGCATAGAGAGTGCGATATATTGCATGCTCCATTACACTTTTCTTCTGAAGATAGAGGATTCACAAAAATTCGAATAATTGTATTTGCAATGAATGCTTATATCTATAATTTTGGCGTGTGTCAAAAAACACAATCGTAAAAACAAGCGAATAAATAAAATACAAGCGGAAAAAAGACCATGCCTGTTCCATAATCAGGCATCTAAACTCGCATCATGCCTTCTACGATTGCCCCTTAAGTGTGAGCACAGGAAATGTAACAGGGGAACCATACTTTCTTGCGTATGATTCAATAAACGAGTGAAAAAACCTGTGGAAAAAACTCGTTTCCCTGTCGCTATTGCACTAGCAATAGCTTGTCTGTTTATGTTGTGTAATTGTCGTGTGTACTAAAAGAGTTACAAAAATTTTTCTGCCCAGCAGCTTCATTCTATCATTCTTATCTAAAGCCCTAAGGAGGAGCAGTCCTAGCCTTATCCAAGAACTTAACTAATACTCTGCTGTTTTTCAACAGGGAATATCTCATACACCATTCGGGGGTGTAGCCCATAATAACCTCAACATTCAAAACTAATCTCCTAAATAGACTTGAAGTTCTCTACCTAGTTAATGAAATTATCTAAAACGGAATGAATTTCTCGAAAATCACTCGTAAAATGGTAAATAGGAAAATCGAGGACTAAATGTCTTATTGTTTCTTCAGCTGCGCCACATTCACATGCCGGACTTTCTACAGTATTCCATTTGAACAACATACTATTGCTACGACCATGTCCTGTCCTGAAACGATTTAATGTACACCAGTTTTTTTTACTTATATCGAAACCCGCAACCCTTTTGGAAGGATCCTCTAAGAGAACTTTATTGAAAACATCAACTTCCTGCCATTCAGTTTTCCAAAGATCAACAGCCTTCACCCGTGTAAGCAAAAAGTAAATAGCAATAAACGAGTGGAAAAACCTGTGGAAAAAACTCGTTTCCCTGTCGCTATTGCACTAGCAATAGCTTGTCTGTTTATGTTGTGTAAGTGTCGTGTGTACTGAAAGAGTTACAAAAATTTTTCTGCTCGGCAGCTACATTCTCTCATTCTCATCTAAAGCCCAGAGGGGGAGCAGTCCTAGCCTTATCTAAGAACTAATACTCCGCTGTTTTTCAACAGGGAATATCTCATACACCATTCGGGGGTGTAGCCCATAATAACCTCAACATTCAAAACTAATCTCCTAAATAGACTTGAAGTTCTCTACCTAGTTAATGAAATTATCTGAAACGGAATGAATTTCTCGAAAATAACTCGTAAAATGGTAAATAGGACAATCGAGGACTAACTGTCTTATTGTTCCTTCAGCTACGCCACATTCACATGCCGGACTTTCTACAGTATTCCACTTGAACAACATACTATTACTACGACCATGTCCGGTCCTGAGGCGATTTAATGTATACCAGTTTTTCTTACTTATATCGAAACCTGCAACCCTTTTAGAAGGATCCTCTATGAGAACTTTATTGAAAACATCAACTTCCTGCCATTCAGTTTTCCAAAGATCAACAGTCTTCACCCGTGTAGGCAAAAAGTAAATCGACCAAATAGGTTTCCTAGATTTCAATTTCAAGTTAGGTGGATTTTGTAAGATCCAATAACTCTTGATAGTCACACTTGTTCAGGATTATTTTTAGTATAAATCTTGGTTAGTCTGCTGGGAACTTCGTGAATCACTTGGTTTCTAGACTTTGGATAAAAATAGGTTTAGTGATTGGTTAGATACTATTACTACCTGTATATCATTCTTAGTATAGTTTAAAATGCCAGCGGAAAAAGACCATGCCCGTTCCATAACCAGGCATCTAAACTCGCATCATGCGTCTTACGATTGCCCCTAAAGTGTGAGCACAGGAAATGTAACAGGGGAACCTTACTATCTTGCGTATGATTCAATAAACGAGTGGAAAAACCTGTGGAAAAAACTCGTTTCTCTGTCGCTATTGCACTAGCAATAGCTTGTCTGTTTATGTTGTGTAAGTGTCGTGTGTACTAAAAGAGTTACAAAAATTTTTCTGCTCGGCAGCTACATTCTCTCATTCTCATCTGAAGCCCAAAGGGGGAGCAGTCCTAGCCTTATTTAAGAACTAATACTCCGCTGTTTTTCAACAGGGAATATCTCATACACCATTCGGGGGTGTAGCCCATAATAACCTCAACATTCAAAACTAATCTCCTAAATAGACTTGAAGTTCTCTACCTAGTTAATGAAATTATCTGAAACGGAATGAATTTCTCGAAGATAACTCGTAAAATGGTAAATAGGACAATCGAGGACTAAATGTCTTATTGTTTCTTCAGCTGCGCCACATTCACATGCCGGACTTTCTACAGTATTCCACTTGAACAACATACTATTACTACGACCATGTCCTGTCCTGAGGCGATTTAATGTATACCAGTTTCAACATCTCAAGGACTCTACAGTTACTTGTCACAACATGACTTTTTTACGACCATGTAGGCTGGGAACTGTGTACTTATTATCGAAACCTGCAGGGACCTTATGAGAAATGGTGAAAACCAGACACACTACCTGATTTTCTTAAAGTATGTCTACCCGTGTAATATTATCGGTGGGCAGGTTTCCATTTCGCTCAAGATGGAGTCCAATGTTATAGTCTCTTGGCTAAATAGTCTGCAGGTTCGTGGTTCAAAGGTTAGTGAATTGTCCATAGATACGTACGTATATATCTTTGAAAACAGGACTTCGCATATATATTCCGTTATCAGCAAATAATCTTCGTACAAATAAAATTGTTTCCATGAACGTCTTCAACATCATACGATTCGCTATATATTCTACAGCTGAAAAAGGGAAGAATCAAAAGAATACGTTCTTCTGTGTTGCCTCAGTGATACTGAACAACAACTCCCGCTATCTTGTCTCTTCAGTATCGACGATTTTTTCCATTTGCTTCTGAAAATCGGCTGACCTGGTTCAGTTCAGAGTTTGCTCATGTTTTTAATACAATTTTTTTCCTTGAAACTCTCTAAAACCACTATTCGTTTCTTCTCTCTGATAATTTTAACATTCTTTATTTTTGTTTCGACACCTAATTTCTCCTTGAATAGTTTTCCAATCTGTTGAACCATATCATACTTTTCTCTCATCTCAATTTCGGTTATAATTACATTGTTTCTTATCTTCTCCTGTTCTAAGTTGTGTATTCTTTAGTTCAAATTCTCCAGTATCTCTTTTAGTTCTTTCTTCTCCTGGTTCCATTTTTCTTCTTTACGTTTTATTTCTCCCTTGATTGCTCCTAATTATTTATGTGCTCTCACTAGTTCGGATTCTATCTCTTCACGTTCTACTTCGCTATTTTGAAACCTTTCTTTTATTTCCTTCCTCCTCGTCATTCGTATAGCCTAAAGTACTTCATCCATTTTCGGTTCTTCCGTTTTTTGGGTTGAACTAACTAGGAAAAATTATGCGGTCATCTAAAGGTAGAAGATGAAGTTTCCTTAGAGCTTCATGCAATTGATAAAGTTTTTTCTTATCTCTCTAATTCTTCCTCGAAATGATTTGAACTACTCGATAAATAAAACTGAATAATCCGAATTATTTTTGCGCCCCGAACAATTTCAAATTATGGAGAGTCGACTATAGATAGAAAATATTACTTTTGACGTGTAAGCATTAGTTATATTTCATTTGTTTACTAATTGAAACAATTGATATAAAGCAATCAGCAAGAAATATTTAAATTTATTGAAATTTAATTCGCAGAAAGAAAATCAACATTTTTATAATTATTTACAATGGCTCCTCTTCGTTGGGCAATCGCTGGGGCTGGTGATATATCAAGTGACTTCACAAAGGCTGTGCAGATTTTTCCAGAGGAACATACCGTTGTAGCTGTTGCAAGTGCAAGTAAGGAAAGAGCAGAGAAATTTGCTCTAGAACATAATATTCCAAAGGCTTATGAAGGTTATGAAGCAATCGCAAATGATGCAGAAGTTCGTAAGTTTTGTTTGACTACATTTTAACTAAAAATAACACAGGTTTCTGTTCTCATTCTCAAACTCTAATTCTGAACATTGAAAAACACTTGAATATTAATGTTATATAATAGTATGTCACAACTTGAGGGGGTTAATCTACGTGCAATTTTAAGAAAAAAAGTTTATATGAACATAGGTCCGCAAAAGCTTCGTTACGGAGCTACAGGGTGTTGAAATATCCAGAAAAAATTGTTTTTTCTTCAAAACTCCTGCAGTTTTTGAGATATTCATCCCAAACTTGGAATGCGAGCTATTTTTTACAGCCTCCATCATTATACGTCCTAAATTTTAACTAGAATCTACAAGGTGTTTTCTTTTCCGGGAACATGTCTCCTTTTACCCTTTCAAACTTTTTTGCAATACGCCACTGATTAGCGTACAATCAATTGTCGTCATATTTGTTCATTTCGAAACTTTTTTGACACTTGTAATTTTTTCGTATCTCCAACCGTTTTCGAATAAAATATTATTGAATTTGAATTATTTGAATTGTATGTTATTCGCTACATAAAAAAAATAATGAAAAAAACTCAATAGGTATGCCCAAAATTTGCTTTTATTTTGATAGCTCGTCTTCTGAGACACAACTTATACTTATTCAATATCAAACTAAAAAAAGAGAAAAATTAAAAACTAAATAAATTGCTGGAAGTGTCCTCCACCTGCAAGAATACATGCCTCTGTCCTTCGCATATTATCACGCACTCTTTGAAATATTCCTGGGGTATTTCTTATTGTGTCACAAGAGGTTTCAAGTTCTGATTTCCCAAATTCGTATTCCAATTCCTTTTCTTTGCCTTGTATAGTCCTTGTGTTCCAAGTTCCTAGTTTCCATGTATCTTTTTTCTTTGTTTAATTTTCAATTGTTTCTGTATACTTTCCGACTGCTCCTTTACGTTTCGCAATTTCATATCATTATTCTCATTATCTTCATCATTTTCTATGGCCAATGTCTGCGTCATATTTATTCTATCTCCATTCTTTAGTAGTTTTTTGGAGTCGATGCCTCAACTTCCATTCATTCTATTATCTTTCGTTCACCATCATTCCATTTGTAAATTTTACCATCCACTGCTAGTTTCTGATGCAAGGCTATGACTCTTTTTCCATTTGCTTCTGAAAACCGGCTGACCTGGTTCAGTTCAGAGTTTGCTCATGTTTTTTAATACAATTTTTTTTCCTTGAAACTCTCTAAAACCAATATTATTTTCTTCTCAATTCTTCTACAGTGTTTACTGGAGGGGTATAAACTAAACTTTTGAGATATCCCCATAAGAAAAAGTCTAAACTATTTAAATCTGGGGATCTAGGAGGCCATGGTTCTGGCCCACCTTGACCTATCCATCGGTTGTTGAATATATTATTCAAGAATTCTTTAGCTTCTCCATTGACATGTGCTGGTGCACCGTCATGCATGAACCACATTATGTTTCTCACCAAAAGTGGCACAACAAGAAACCTCAGTTTTCGAAGGATTTGGACATAAACGCCATTTTAAGCAATATCATCAGCGTAAATAAACTTTGTAGAGGAAGTTTCAGGGATGTCAGACATATATAAATTGGAGAGAAGAGATGCAAGAATAGATCCCTGAGGTAGACCATCATTTAGAGTGTAAAATCTACTGGTTTCCTAAACGATAAAAACTCGAAGTCTTATATCAGATAACATATTTTCAATCAACTTTACAATTTTTCCACATTGAACTACTTCAAAGGGTTTATAAACTAAACCATCCTTCCAAACTGTGTCATATGCCGAAGAGAGATCTACAAATACAGTTTACCCTGAAATCCTGTCTCAATGAAAGTGGATAAACCTAAAACCTGATCAGAACAATTCCAGTTTTTTCGAAAACCTCCCTGAGAAGTGGACAGAGCTCTGTCAATGGTTGGTTCTTACCTCTGGTAAAGAAGTCTTTCTAAAATTTTGAAAGTAACAGAAAGTAAGCTGCTAGGTCGATAACTACTAGGAAGTTCTGGATTTTTCCCAGGTTTGAGAATAACTTGAGCAATAACTTTAAACTTTCTAAATTCAACGGGAATACTACCTGAGCTGAGTATGTCATTGTAAAAGGATGGTAACCACTTTTTAGCGTTATTTCCTAGATGTTTAAAAAATTCAGGAAAAATGCTATCGAATCCTGGAGCTTTACGAAATTTAGTAGATTTTATTGCAGATTTGAGCTCTTCTTCCTCAAAAGGATTCGATAAATCCCCAACTATGATTCCTCCTCCTTTTATGTAAGATTCGTTTCATTCTATTCCTGTCATATCTACTAATCTTCACACTTTTAGAGACATTAACAAGCCTAGATGCTACAGAATTCGGATTCATATTAGACGGAGTTTTTGAAACGGGATTAGCATTGTCTAATTTACTCAACAAATCTCAGAAACTTCTACTAGAATGACGAAAATTCATACCATTCATCAACTCATTCCATTCATTCTTTCTGCTATCATTCGAAGAACTAAGGAATGCATCGGCTTTCTCTTTGGAAGAATTTTACTGATAATCCTTATAAAGAACATTTGATTCCTCTGACCACCCAGGTATTAAATCCTTTCGAAAGCCTCTGGGAATATGTTTTTTAGCAGCATTTTTGACAACTCCTATAAACCGGAAATAATTTCTACCCGAGGGGAGAACCCATCTCAAATCACTATCTAACTGTTTAGTGAAATCATTCCAACGAGCTTTTTTGAAATTCCATCTTGGTTTTTCTAATGAATCTGCGAATGTAAATTGAAAACCTAACAAAATAATAACTGGCCTGTGTTGACTGTGAGGAAAATCTGAAAGTACTTTACGACGAACAGGAAGAGGAAATAATTCAGAGTCGTTAGAAACCAGACAAAAATCAGGATTATAGTCGAGATTCCATCTGGCAGAATGAAAAGTGCCCTTTGTCTTCGCATCGAATACAAGTTGAAAATCATTGGTTTCCATCCATTCAACTAATGAAATACCACTCCTGTCGTTTTCTGTATAACCCCATTGATTGTGATGGCAATTGAAGTCACTACAATAGATAGCAGGATGGGGAAAAATAACACAGAAATTGATGGGCCAGATTTCGCCAGGAGGTTTATAAATATGAACGACAAACATCAAAAAATTTGAAAGCAATATAGAAAACACCATTCAACATACCCTTCTGTACAAGTTTAATATGATTGAATGATGAAGATTTTACATAGCAAGCAAGGCCATAAATAGGACTAAGGAGATAATCAAAAAGTACATAACCTGCAATATTTCCTCTATCGCGGAGATGTTCTTCAGTAGCAGTGTGAGTCTCCTGAAGCATAATCACTTTCATCTTGTTCTTGCTTGCCAATTTTTAAGAATAACCGCATTTATCCTTGGAAATCCCTTCAATATTTAAACTCAACAAAACAATTCCCTCTCTGTTTGACCGAGAGAGCCCCGATGGCCAGGTTCGGTCTTCTAAGTGATGCCGATTATAAACTATAGATGCTCTAGATTCATTATGGACCCAAAAATTTGGATTGACATCGTCCATATATTATTTCTACGTGGATCTTGAGTAAATTATAGGAAAAAATCTGCAAAATTATTTTGACATTCATATTTAAATTATGACAAATGTCATATGGCTGTATGACGAGTAGTTGAAAAATTGGAGAGAGATTCTAGTCTCCACAATTAGAGAACTGCAACGAGACATCGAAATATGAGGAACAAAGAAAATATTGAGGATGCAAATTTCACGAAAAGACTGAGGTTTGCATCCTTCTAAGATTCTAGAAAAATTATTCTACCTACCATGGTTGTCTTCGTGAGTTTGCTAATAAGTATTAGGGATTCTTCAGAATTACTCAATTACTTGGTGGGAAAATGATCTTTTCTGAAAAAGCACATTTCATCTCAATGGTTCGTCCATAAGCACTACTGATGATTCTGGCCGGAAAACAATGCACTCGCAAAAAATGACCGTATGACATGATGGTATTACAGGACCATATTTTTCTGAGGATGCAGCAGCAAATGCAGTTACTGTTAATGTAACTACGGAGTTATCGAGAGAGAGGTTTGGAGAGTCGATAATTTCAAGAAATATAATTGTGAACTGGTCCCAAGAAGTTGTGGTTTAACTTTAATGGACTTCTTTCTGTAAGAATTCCTGAAGTCAATAGCTTGTGAGAATAAACCACGAACACCTCATGAATTGAAAGTGAACATTTGAAGAAGCATTAGGAGAATTATGCTCTATTTATAACACAGTGTCATTAAAAATTCGATTGTTCGGATTCGGAAGAAGTTGGGGTGTTATTCTTTTCGAGAAATCTATATATAGTTATAAACAAAAAGATTCGAAAACTGTTTTTAAAAACTATTTTATTTTAAGTCACAACGTACAATACGATAAAGGACTGAACAGTATCAAATCTAATCTTATAATGAATTCAAAATGGTTCTACAAGTGTTGAACATAGACACCTGAGAAGATAGTCGATTCCTGGACGACGGCTATGGGGTCACCTACCGGGAGTGCTTATCTTTACTCTCTTCTTGGTAAAGCATAACGTAATTCCTCTCCCCTTAGTTTTGAACGTCCTCGTTCAAATTTTCTTCTAGAGTTGGTTTGCTGTCCTTGGATATGTGGATGATTTGCCTCGGATAATAGAGCAGTTCAATGACTCGTTTTCTGTGTCGTATGATTATTGTGAAAATTATTATCATGCAACAAGCTACGGTTACGCTCAAGGAGTAATGGAATACTTGGGTTAGAGGCTGTAGGTACAGGGGCTGTTCGTTAAGTTCTTTGGCTTCTTTGATGATTTCAGTTGGATAATTTAAGTGTCGTAGGTAGAGATCGATCTTTTTTTCAGATTTGAGGTCGATTTCGCTAATATTTTGCGTAGCAATCTCGAATACTGGAACGGTGTTATCGTAGGAAGATGTACCAATAATTATCCTGCATGGTGAGCTCAACAAACTCGTTCCTTCGACAGAATTTCTGGTCAGCTTTCCTTGACAGTCTTCAAGAATTTCTTGTGGTTCTTGAAAAGTACTAACAGTTCTTTGTTCTTCAGGACATGGATGATTTCGTATTTGTTTTCTATTTTCACTGTACGGCAGTGTTGAAAAGTTTGGAGATTGCAGTTCTCAGCAAATGTCTTCTGGTAGCAGTAGGATATGGAATCAGAACTGTTTCGACATTCCTCGTTGGTCCATCGGTTTTCATTTTCAAACTTGACGAGATACTTCTTTGGTGGAAGCAAGGCAATATCTTGGTGGTTAGGGATAGGGTATATTCGGAAATAGTTAGCCATAATATTTTGAAAATGGGAATTTTGAGGAGGAAAGTGATTGCTTGATCTGTACCGATTATAGAGATCTTTGCAAACTCTAACACCTTGAACAAATGAATATGATCGATTGAAGATAATTGCTGATATTTGTAAATTTTCTATAATAGTTTTGAATTTCTAACGTCTCGTTAACGGTTATAATTTCAAGATTTGCTATTCCATTGAAGGCAAGACTTATTGTTCTTTCTAACATTGATAGTGTATCTAGTAACATTTCTGAATGGAATACTTCATTTTGTAAAAGTATTCTGATTTCTTCTGTTGTTGTCAAGGTTTGAAAAAATCTTCGAGTACTCAAAATATTTTTATTCAATAATTCCAAGTCATCGGAGTATCTTTTAGATAGGTGGTTAGCGAATGAAGTTAACTGATTGATTTTATTTATTTCAGAACTCTTGCTCTTGTGGAGAGCCTCTAGATTTTCGTTTATTGTTTTAAGATCATCATCATCAAGGTTACCGGTAATGAATTTTACACCTGTCCCAAGTAAATTCATCAGTCCTCGTTTTATTCTTTTATAACTTATTTTACCGATCAATTGTTCGATCTTTTGCAAATTCCGATCGAGTTGGAGATAGATTCGATGAGTGAACTTGTCGATGGTGCTGTTTCTCTGAAGTACCCGAGAATTGTAGAGCAAATTTTTATAATTAGCCATCAAATTTGTTGTATTAATGAATGAAAGAAAATTGTGATAATGGTCGAAGAACTTGACTTCGCCTAAGGGTTCTTCGAAGTATCCATTATTTTTAATCGGCTCAATGTGAAGGCCCTGGTTCATTTGGATCTGCGACAGTAATATCGGGAGTATTCTGTAAACAAGAAATACCCTTCCTTACTCTCTTTACATGTTTGATGTTTGCAGTGGTCGTGCGTGATTTTTCAGTTTTTCCTACAATTTTACTGTCTTTTTGACATTCAACTGAAATTTTTTCGAAAAGGGATCAACCTTTCGAGGTCTATTTCGTTCAACAAACACTTCTGTTTGTTCTAAATCAGGAGGATCGTTACGATTTTCGTTACGCTTATTTAAAATTTTCTTAGCTTTCTCTTCATTTTTGAATAAATTTGATCGAAAAACGGTAAAATTTCTTGTTTTCTTTTCTCATTATAATGTTCATAAACAGTCATGTCTACGTCAAAATCTATTGGTCGTAGGTCCGTAAAGTAAATGGAATGGGGAATATCCTGTGGATGAGTGTATTGATTGGTTATAAATAAGGGTGGCAGATATCATTAGATTCGCCGGAATTTCATTCTGATTCTTGAGTTTGAGAATCCTGAGTTTCTCCAGAATTGTAGAGTGAAAACGTTCGATTGGTGAGTTTGAATTTGGATTGTTAACTGTTGTAAAGTGTAGGTCGATTTTGTTTAATTTACAGAATTCTATGAGTGTTTTATTTTGGAATTCTTTCCCTGCATCTGAAACAATCTTTTTTGGTAGATTGTGATGAGAGAAGTAGTGACGTAATTTATTCAAAATTGTGAGACTTGTTCCGTCTTTTACAAGGTATGTTTGTGCATATCTCGAGAAAAGGTCTATAACTGTTAAGAATTTGGAATTTTGAAAAGAAAATGTGTCAATGTGGATGACGTCAAATGGTCTTTTTGCTAAAATTGGTCCCGAAAATTTTGGTTTGTACGGATTTCTCTCATATTTTGATCTGAGGCATAATTCGCAACTATTAATAATTTCGGCTATGGTGTTTTTCATGTTAGGCCAGTAGTATTTTTGTTTCAAATAATTATACGTCTCTGTAATACCATTGTGGGTTTTGTCATGGTAAGTTTTAACCGTGTCTTTTTGATTCTCTGTTAGTGTTACGTCTTTGCAAAATTATTAGAAATTATAAGTTTTACTGCATAGTTGAAATTTGCTTTGCAAAACTGAATGAAAGGTTGGCGTAGATTGTGGTCTATGAAAAGATACCATAAGTTTCGTTCGGTCGAAATATTTCTCTGAACATTTTTGATAAGTCGGTTGTTATTGAATTATTTCTTATGGATACTATGTAGGTGTTTTTATTGAATGGTTTAGTGTACTTCACCTTATATTGTTCGCTAGTATTTAAAATGATTCTATTGGGAAAAGTATTAATTGAAGATTCACTAATTGGGATAGCTTTACCGTTATCTTCTTGGGTTGAATGAACTGTATCGCAGGAATTTTGGTCGTTTTGGTGAGTGTTGTTTTGATCTTTAGAGTTCTCTAGCTCTTTCAGAATTTCGGAATATTCAGGGTTCTGGATAATATCGTCATTTTGTGATTCTAAAATTCTGTCTAAGTCTTCGTCAGTCAAGATTGGAATTTCTTCGATATTTGGTAGAATAGAGCTGTCGTCTGTATCAGTGGCGTCATTGTTTTCGGTATTATTCACTTCTACACGAGATAAAGCGTCAGCTACTATATTTTCCTTACCTTTCTTGTGTACAATATCGTAGTCAAATTCGTCCAATTTCAATTTCCAACGAATTAACCTAGAATTTGGTTCTTTTAATTTGTAGAGCCATATCAGTGGTTGGTGGTCTGTCTCTAAAGTAAATTTTCTTCCAAAAATATAAGGTCTGAAAAATTTCGTTGTGTCAAGTACTGCTAACAGTTCTTTTTCAATTGTCGAGTAATTGCGTTCAGCTGAATTTAAGGTTCGAGAATAGTAGGCAACGGGTCGATCAGATTGTGAAAGAACGCCTCCAATTGCCACGTTTGATGCGTCTGTAGTAACTTTGAAGTCTTTCTCGTAGTCTACATAAGCTAAAATTGGAGCATTCATCAAAAGTTCTTTACAAAGTTGAAAACTTGAAATATACTCTGGGTCGTCAGAATTTATTTTTGCGCCTTTTTTTAAACATTTTGTCATGGGGGAAACTATTTTTGCAAAATTCTGGATAAATCTTCGATAGTAACCTATTAGGCCTAAAAATGATTTAATTTCTTTGACGGTTTTGGAATGGGATAATTTTGAATTGCTTTTACTTTAGACGGATTTGGAGCTATGCCTTCGGGTGTTATAACGTGACCTAAAAATTCTATGTTTTTACTGAGGAATTCAGATTTGTTTAGCTGAATTTTGAGATTGAAATTTTGAAGTTTTTGAAAAATTAGTTGAAGATGACAGATGTGTTCCTGTAAACTTTTCGAAAATATGACCACGTCGTCCATGTAGACGAAACAGAATTTATGTAGAAATTCTTTCAGGACATTGTCCATCACACGTTGAAAAGTGCTAGGACCATTTTTGAGACCATAAGGCATACGTAAATACTCGTAATGCCCATTATTGACAGTGAATGCTGTCTTTTCGATTGAATTCTCGTCCATTTCAATCTGGTGAAATCCCTGGGCTAGGTCGATTGTCGAAAAGTAACGACTTTTACCTAGATTATCCAAAATCTCGTCTATTCGAGGAAGTGGATATTTATCTTCGATAGTTTTCTCATTTAAGCGGCGATAGTCAATCACCATACGGTATTTTTTCTTACCAGATGCGTCGGCCTTTTTAGGTACGATCCAAACCGGTGCACTGTAAGGTGAAATCGATGGTCTTATGATTTTATCGTCTAGTAATTTTTGAACTTGATTTTGAATTTCTAGCTGCATTGTTTTTGGATGGCGAAAAGATTTCACAAAGACTGGTTCTTCGTCTTTAGTACGAATTTTATGTTTTACCGTATTGCTGAATGAGAGGTCGCAGTTTTCATTATAAAAAATATTTCGGAATTTACCACATAATTTCAATATCTTCTGCCTTTCTTCGGAATTCATATGCGCAGTTCTGAAATGGTCTGCAATTTTCAGACTCCTGTTGTTTTCTAAGTGTGGTTCTGAAATTTCGGACTCGTAAAATGGTGTGACAGGGATTCTTTCAGAAAAATTGACTTCGATATCAGCAGATTCGTGAGCTGGAAGAATGCAATAGCCGTTTCGAGCGTTAACGATAGATTCTGGGACTGTAAAATTTTCATGAAATTTTGTTTCTGGAAAAATAATTTCTCCATGTTCGATGGAAACAGGTACCTTGATACTTGAATTAATTCTTACACGTTGGGGTTCAATTTTGAAATGAGCGAATTCTAGAAAGAATGGAATTTCTAAATTATTTATTTCTAAAATATTTCTTTGATAATCCATTTTTGCACACAATTTTTGTAGGTCATGAGTTCCTAATAGAGCGTCGAAGTTTTTATGCCATTTGACGACGTGAAAGTGGATATCATCAAAATACCAATTTCATGAAGCAAAGGTACTTTCAAGTTATTTTCAGCATAAATTGTATTTCCTAGACTATAAACGTGGAATGGTTTTTTGTACATGAATTTTGAGAATTTTTCAAAAGCTGGTTTTGGATTTATGACCGAATTTGTTGCACCTGAATCAATTAAAATTTTGAGATCTACCTGAGGTAAGTAAATGAATGGTAGTTTCGACTTCGTTTTTAGACAGTTCAGATCTATTTCTGTTGGGATTCCGAGGCCGTTGACCGAAAATTTTCGTCAGTCTCGTCGTTTTCGTCATAAAGGTTTTCGTCATAAAGATTTTCGTCAAGTAGTTCTTCAAAGTGTTCATTGAAGTCATCGTTTTGAGTTCTTCAAATTCAAAAGTTCTTTGATGTGGATGTTGTTGTCGTACTATGGTTGATGTCGACATTGGGGTTGGTTGGTATTTCGTTTTTGTAAAACTGGAACCTGGATTTGTTCCAAATACTTTCTTGTTAGTAAGTGGTACCTTCCATGAAGGAAGAGGCTTATTTATGGAATTTGGAAAACCCTGGTTATTGTGAGAATAAGGTTTATTAGTGAAATTTTCTAGATTTATTTTCTGTGATTGTTGTACGAAGCTAGAAGGTTGTTGATTTGCGGAAGAAAAAGAATTTTGTGATTGTTGTACGAATCTAGGGGATTGTTGATTTGTAAATAAAAGAGAATTTTGATTTCGAGGTTGGCGATTCGTATTGATCATAGATCTGGATAACAGAAAATTTTGTTGAGGTTTCCTATCTGGTTCCTGAGTTCTTCTAATAAACTCACTCTTGTTTTCTATTATCATAAAACTGACATTTATTTATACAATCTTCGATAGAATTTAGATTGAAATTAGTCAAAAAGCTTCTATGTGGTTCCAAAAGACCAATTTGAAAGGTTTTAAGAGCCAATCTCTCCATATCTCGCTTTTTGTATTCAAAAATACAGGATCTGCTATATTTAGCGTAAGATATTGTATTAAGTCACTGTAACTTTTGAGAATTCTACTATAATATTGCATGTATGTTTCGTTTCTTTTTTGAACACAATGAGTAAGTGATGAAACTAAAAGATCTTCACTTCTCTGATCACCGTATTTTTGTAAAAGAACACGCCTTATCGAAGGCCAATTTGTAGCGTTTTGGAAAGAAAGAAAGTCTCTTGCTTCGCCTTTGATTTTAGATCTTATGGAAAAATTTACCACATAAACTAAATCTGCATTTAACCTACCCTCTAGGTGCTTACATAAGTTATCGACTTCATTTACAAAAATTGAAAGGTTCTCGCCAGGAAAATATTCAGGGATGGATTGTAAAAGAAGTTGAATATCATTTCTAGAAAGTGGTTCGAGGTTTGATGTAGTTCCTGAAGAAATAGGTGTTGAGTTTGTCTGACTTTGATTAAGACTCATTTCTGGCAGAGTCTCTTCCTGTATACGTTCGTAATTAATAAGCGAAAATCTAGCTTTCCTCAAGGGATGTGATTTTATTTTTAAATCGGGGGAATTATTTGTTCGAACCTGTGTGGTTCCTAGATTAAGAGTTTCTAAGTCTGCAGCAATTAATTCGATTTCGTTTGAATCTTTAAGATCAGAATCGGACATAAGTGAAAAATAATTCTGATAGGTATGAAACAAGCAATCACTTAAAATTAGGAGAGGAACAGAAAAGGACTTACAGCACCAAGATTTGCATCCTAAAGTGAGTGTTCCCTCGATGTTATCCTCTGTGGTTGGTTGGAATATCGCACAAAGACTTGAGAGTCACCTGGAGTTCTCCGAACACGGCACTTTGTCTTTTTTTTCGGTAGATGAAAGAATTTTAAAGTCCGTATTCACTAATGGAACCTTCGAAATCGATTTTCGGGGGTCCAGTCGCGATATCCTGTTCGCAGCGCCAGTTATAAACAAAAAGATTCGAAAACTGTTTTTAAAAACTATTTTATTTTAAGTCACAACGTACAATACGATAAAGGACTGAACAGTATCAAATCTAATCTTATAATGAATTCAAAATGGTTCTACAAGTGTTGAACATAGACACCTGAGAAGATAGTCGATTCCTGGACGACGGCTATGGGTCAGCTACCGGGAGTGCTTATCTTTACTCTCTTCTTGGTAAAGCATAACGTAATTATATATATATATATATATATATATATATATATATATATATATATATATATATTTGTGAATCTGAGACAAGACGAATTATTCAAAATCCGTAGATCAATGAATAATCCTATGGACTGACACGGCGAACCTGCTACCGACTTCGAGAAAGATACGAACAGTACCAAACAGATGTGCAAACGTTAAAAATTCCAAACATTTGGGAGACATCTTTCGTCGCTCCGTGAATCATATCAACGTTAGAAAACGTGCGAAATGATCCCGCTGGAATGGGTTCGCCGTGTCGGTCCATAGAGGGCGACTCTCGTACGTATGTACGAGGTGCGTCCTTTCTGGAATTGATAGGGTACCCCGATGTAGCTTGGTAGGATGCTGAGAAGCGATATGCGACACTGATGAGCTCCTAATAAGGGCGAAACTGCAGTCTGCCGCTTCGTTTCTCGGCATCCTGCTTGGTTACACTATTGTGGCGCTTGGGGGCTGCGTGCATGGCGGGCAGATTTGGAAACTAGCTCTTGTCAGGAGGGATTATTCATTGATCTACGGATTTGTGAATAATTCGTCTTGTCTCAGATTCACATACATATACTCCACGCGAAGTTTATCGCGGAAGATATCTGACCATATATATATATATATATATATAAGAAAATCGTGTTAGTTACACTATTTATAACTCAAGAACGGCTGTACAGATATGGCTGAAAATTGGTGGGTAAGTAGCTTACAGCCAGGAAACGGACATAGGGTACTGTTTATCCCGTTCGACAATTTGATTTTTGTAAGAAGAAGAATTCTGTAAAAAAGTGAAGTGAACTATGAAACGACAAAAAAAAGGAAAAAAGGAAGTTCATGAAACTTTAATGAAGGCAATCGATGATGAAAATGGTGATTTATATTTCCTAGATGCCCCTGCTGGAACTACAAAACTAGGAAAAACCATTAACATCAACAACTCACAAAATCCTGAGCTTGTGGTGAGCGTTTCATTTAAACATTATTATTTTCTGGTAAGACATTCCACATGTCAGTAGTTTTAGCCACTGTCCGTGCGGTTGAAGTTGCTTCTTCTGGAATAGCAGCCACATTGTTAGAAGGATGCCGTACGGCTCATTTACCATTAAAATTACTATTAAATCCTCAAACTATTGAAGAACCAACGTGTAATATTGCAAAACACTCAGCAATGGCCGAAGTCTTATCGGCATCGAAAATCATCATCTGGGACGAATGCACCATAAACGTGCATTAGAAGCACTCAACTGAACGTTGAAATATTTACGCAATGACTCGAGATGTTTTGGAGGAGCAATGATTTTACTGTCTGGCGATTTTTGCCAAGCAATGCCTGTAATTCCAAGATCTACGGCTGCCGACGAATCAAACGCTTGCCTCAAATCGTCGAATCTATGGCGCTATGTGAAGAAACTGCAGCTGACAACAAACATGAGAGTTACATTGCTTAATGATACAGCTGCTGAAGATTTCTCGGAGCAATTTCTGACTATCGGTAATGGTCAAGTACCTGTCGATGAATCGAACGGATTGATATTATTTCCAAATAATTTCTGTAATTTTGTTTCATCAAAAGACGAACTTATCAACAATGTACTTCCAAACATTATTTCTAACTACAAAAATAATGAATAATTGAGTGAGCGAGCAGCTTTAGCGGTTAAGAATAAAGATGTAGATGACCTGAACTACATAATTCAAAATAAGATCATTGGAACAATGCATTCATTCAATTCTATTAACTACGTCACAAAGATGAAGCCACCAACTATCCAATTGAATTTTTAAACTTCTTGGATGTTCCTGGCTTACCACCTCACAATTTACGCTTAAAGGTTGGCTCCGTAGTAATCATGCTTCGAAATACAAACCAACCAAAACTATGCAACGGTACGAGTTTGGTGGTTAGAAAATTAATGAGCAATGTAAATTACGCGACGATACTGAAAGGAAAATTCAAAGGTTCTCATTCCGAGGATCCCAATAATTCCAACCGATATGCCGTTTGAATTCAAAAGACTGCAATTTCCGATCCGTCTTGCATTTGCCATGACCATCAACGAATCACAAGGCCAATCCTTAAAAGTTCGTGGTTTGAATCCAGATCATCCATGTTTTTCCCATGGTCAATTATATGTGGCATGTTCACGGGTCGGAAGAACTTTTGCGTTGTTTGTTTTTGCGCCTGATAATAAAACAAATGTGTATCACAATGTACTTAAGTGAAGAGCAACATATGTACTAAAATACAGAAATAATAATTAATGATTAATGTAGGTACTTAATTTTCTTTGTATTTTTTCTAATGAAAAAAATTAATGAATTCCAAAGTGTGCTTATTTATTGCCTTGAAGGCAGAACAGAGTTCGTCGGGTCAGCTAGTGAATGTATAAAGCTAAGCCATGAAATGGAGAAAAAAAACGATTTCAATCCAAATGCTGCTAGTTTTATTTAAGTTCGAAATCGTATAGTTTTTAATGATTAACCCTTTATTTGTATCTCAAGTTTGTCTTGTTGGGACTCCCTTAT
Source organism: Cryptolaemus montrouzieri (assembly GCA_013387265.2). Lineage (NCBI taxonomy): Eukaryota > Metazoa > Arthropoda > Insecta > Coleoptera > Coccinellidae > Cryptolaemus > Cryptolaemus montrouzieri. The sequence continues at coordinate 37,721,495 of JABFTP020000165.1, forward strand.
CCCAAATAAAGCCCAATGTATGTATTTTCAGCTTCATTAATCAGTATCGAAAATATTATTTTCAGAGGTTGTTTATATTGGAAATCTCGTCACTCAACACTACTCGACAACAAAATTAATGCTGGAACATGGAAAAGCCGTTTTATGTGAAAAACCTTTCACAATAAACGAGAAGCAAGCAACAAGTCTGGTTAACCTTGCTCGTTCGAAAAAAATATTTTTAATGGTTGCTGTTTGGTCCAGATGTTTTCCTGCATATTCGAAAGTTTGCGAACTCATCGATAATGGCAGTATTGGTGATATCCAGTTTGTTTATGTCAATTTTGGAATCGATAACAAATATTTAAGTAGATTGGTGTAAGTATTTTCCGAATCTATGAAATAATATGGAAGTCCTTATTTAAGTGTTCGTTCTGTTCCTAACCTAACTTTTCTGGGAATATGCGCATGTCAGAAAGTTCAACTTCCAATTTCCCTACTAGTGTTGTGATGCTTTGTAAGAAGATTCAAATAGGCAAATGAGAGAAATTATTTATTTTTATCACTTTGTTCGTGACACATCTATTTTCGAGCGTCTCAAATATGAGAGTACTACACAGATATAAAAATCAGAATTATGACTTCATGGGTATTTATACACACACCACAAAAATTGTCGCATCAATCGATTAAGCAGCTCGATCGCAGTTTCTTTGTCAACATAATTTTTTGGACATATGAGGGGAGAAAATCTTATCAATGTAGTAACATTTGTTTCCATATGATCTCAAACACGTCTGAAACAAGAATGACTTTATTTGACTATTAGATTTCATTCAATTTCTCTTCAACTTTCACGCAAAATTAATGACAGTTTTCTGTGTTTCTTGTTGATTTTTCATCGAATCTTTGAATTTATTGTAATGTCTGCTGAACGTCCTGGACGCTACTGAAGTATCATGAAGTGGTAAGAATTGTAACACTTGTTGAATGTTAACCAAAGCACTTTTTCAAGCGCAATTAATCGGTACCACGAAACAGGGGAATATGGAAGAAGGGCCGGACAGGGAAGAAATCGGATAACAACACCAGTTGTTGATCGTTAGCTCCGTTTAACTGCACTAAAAGTTCGGCACTGTACGGCTAGAATGCTAAAAAATGAACTTGCACCTTCCCGAAATGTCCATATTTGATTGCAAATTGTTAGGAATAGGCTCAGAGAAGTCGATATCAGACCAAGGGTGGCTTCTACCGGCCCGCGTCTCACCAGAGAGCATCGAGTTGCAAGACTTCAGTTTGCGAGGGAACCTTGGGGTATTTCAGAATAGTCGAATGTTCTCTTTTCCAACGAGTCCAGGTTCTGTCTATTATCAAATGATAGACGCATGACTGTATACAGACGACCTGGGGAACGGTATCAGCAATGCAATATCGGGCAAACCGAAAACATCGGAGGGGGCTCAGTAATGGTGTGGGGAGGCATTTCTTTCCATGGTCGAACTGAGTTAGTCCTAGTGAATAATGGAAGAATGACTGCGGCCGGATATCCTTGAACCCCATGTTGTATCCTTTGGCCCATTGATTGGCGAAAACTTCATTTAAATGCATGATGATGCTCGGCCTCATGCAGCTAGAGAAGTTACAGAATTTATGCGAAATGCCGAAATTGATATTTTAAGGTGGCCAGCCAGAAGTCCCGACTTGAATCCCATAGAACATGTTTGGGACAACATATATATATATATAAATATATAAACAGCTCTACAGGCCAAGTAGGCCCATGGCTTCATTACACGTTCTTCTCCATTTCATTTTATTCATAACTGCTTCCTTCCAGTCCTTCACTCCTAGCTCTTCAATATCTTTCTCCACCATCTCGATCCATTCTGTGCGTGGTCTTCTCCTGCCTCTTCTTCCCGTTATTCCCCTTGTCAAAACTTGGTTTGTTGATCTATCGGCTCCCAGTCGGAAAACATGGCCAAGCCATTTCATTCTTTGTGCTCTAGCCACATTTGTTATTGAGGGTTGTCCATACAATTCTTGAAGCTCGGCGTTCGTTCTCCTTTCCCAACGATTTTCTACCTTTTTTCCACCATATATTCTTCTGAGTATTCTTCTCTCGAAAACTTTTAATGTATATTCTTCCCACTGATTCAACTTCCACAGTTCGTAACCGTATGTTACCACAGGCCTGATGATCTTCTGATAAATTTTCTTCTTCGCGTTTTCCGACATATTTTTGGACCTGAGCACTCTGTATAATTCTCCTAAGCATTTTGTTCCTTTAGCTATCCTTTCCTGTATTTCTACTTTCTCCTCCCCTGTTCTCGTCAATGTTACACCTAAATAGTTGAACTGTTCTACCTTTTCAAAGCAGTATGTCCTATCTTCACTAATTATTTGCAGATTTGAGTGCCTTTCATTTTCTTGTTGTCCTACTATCATATACCTGGTTTTATTTTCATTTATCATTAAACCCTTTTTTCTTGCAGCGGTTTCTAACTTCCTGAATTCATTCACCAAATTTTCTCTTGTTCTGGTCACAATAACTATGTCGTCTGCATACGCTAAAACTTGTGTCTTTTGACTGTATATTGTACCTTTGCTAGCTATACTGCTCTCTTCTATAATTTTATCCATCACGATATTGAAAAGTGTAGTAGAAAGGGGATCTCCCTGTCTCAGGCCTTTATCAACACAGAACGATTCCGACAAATGTCCACTCATCTTAACTTTATAGGTGGTATCCGTCAATGTCATTCTCACCAGCCTTATTAGTTTGCCTTTTATTTTTAGTTCATCCATTGCTTCATATATATATTTTCTTATTATTCTATCATAAGCCTGTTTATAATCGATGAAAAGCATATGGAGTATCATGTTTTGATCAATAGTATTATCTATAATTTGCTTCAACACAAAAATCTGATCCATGACTGATCTATTTTTTCGGAACCCACACTGATACTGTCCTAGCTTTGGTTCTATTATTTCGTTTAGTCTATTTTTGATAGATATCGCCATAATCTTGTAGATAGTGTCCATTAAGGCAATCCCTCTATAGTTCTCGCAATTGGTCGTATCCCCCTTCTTGTGCAACGGACATATCAGAGATTCCTTCCACCTACTTGGCATTTTCTCCTCTTCCCAAACTTTAGATATTATAAAATATATATTGCCCTCCATTTCTTGTCCCCCTATCTTCAACATATCCGTCGTGATGCCATTTCCACCTGGCGCTTTGTTGTTTTTGAACAATTTTATGATTGATCTTATTTCTTCCTTATTTGGTGGTTCCTCATACGCTTCATTTAGGTACGCTCCTTCATCGTTCGCATTTTCACTAGTCTCTTCACTTTCCCCGTCTAACAACTCTCTGAAATACTCACTCCATCTCTTCAAACTTACTTCTATTTCTCCTACCAACTGCCCGTTTTTGTCTTTGCAGAATAATATTTTATTTTGCTGATAGAGCCTCCTCTGATATTGTATATTTTTATAGAATTGTCTCGTCTGTTTTCGCATATAGTTGTTTTCCAGATTTTCCATTTCAGTCTCTATATATTCCGTTTTCTTTCTCCTGCATGTGCTTTTTGCTTTTCTTCTCTTTTCTCTATACAGCTTCTGGTTCTCTTTTGTGTTGTTTTTCATCATATTCATTCTGGATTCTTCTCTTTCAAGTACTGCTCTCCTGCACTCTTCATCATACCATCCTCCTTGATCTGCTTTGCTATCATCTTTTAGCAGCATATCTGCTCCTTCTTTCATCATCTGTTCCAACTGTCTCCACTGATCTTCAACGCTTTCCTCTTTATTACTGGAAATTTTTTTGTTAATTTTGGTCTGAAACCCCTTTCTAATATTCTCATCATTCAATTTTTCCACTGCATATTTGATAACTATTTGATAACTATTTCTTTTACTTTCCTGATGTTCTGGTTTCCTATATTTTATCTTGGCTCTTACGAGCATGTGGTCTGTGTCCACGTCTGCTCCGCGTAAACTCCTAACATTCATTATATACTTGGCGTGTTTACTCTCTATAACCATGTGATCTATTTGGTTAACTGTTCTGTTATCAGGTGATATTCATGTATCTTTATAGATATCCTTATGCTGAAAATAGGAAGTCACTACTCGAAGATTCCTATCTGTTGCTAGTTCAATAAGTTTTTTTCCATTCTCATTACTTTCTTCGTGCTTACTGTACTTTCCTATAGCAGGCCTGTATATTTCTTCTTGTCCCAGTTTCGCATTGAAATCTCCCAGAATAATTTTAACATCATATTTAGGGGTCTTGTCGTATTCTTCTTCTATCATTTCATAGAATTTTTCCTTTATTTCATTCTTTTTTTCTTCTGTGGGACACTGAACATTTATAAGAGTCAACTTCCTGTACTTGCTTCCTACTCTAATTTTGCATAATATATTCGTTACTGGCAGGAATTCAACTACTTCCTGTTTTAAGCTTCTATTAATCAAAAATTGGGACAACATGGGGTGGCAAATTCAGCAACGAAGGAATCCTTGTAGAATGTCTTTTGAATGATATCTTCTTTTTCTACACTTCTGAAAGTTACCAAGCGACTCTTGAATGACCAACCTAAGAGTTTATATAGTATTGTCGTAAGAGTAGGGTGATGTGACAATTTTTGTGGGGAGTGTATTTAAATTGGTGTCCCAAAAAATCATTGAGAAATTAAAAGGTGTTAGATGTGCAAACCTTAATGGAAATCTTCAATATCAATTTTTTTCCAGTAAGAAAGAACTTGGAGGTGGAGCAATACTAGATTTGGGTTGTTACTGCCTTCAGTTCATACAGTTTGTATTGCGGGGACTTCAACCAACAAAGATAGTTGTCAATGGATCACTTAATAAATATGACGTGGATGGTACTTCTGGCGCTCTGATTTCTTACCCTGGTGGTAAATTGGGATCTCTTGCATGCTCATCAGATATTATGTTATCTAATGAAGCCATCATCCATGGAACGGAGGGAATCATCAAATTACCGCAATTTTGGTGCCCTACACAAGTGATTACTTATCAAGAGACATACAATTTTGATTTACCGCAACCTTCAGTGCCTTCAAGTTTCCATTTTCCGAATACCCAAGGTCTATCCTATCAAGCTCATGAAGTTAAACGCTGTCTAGAAGAAGGTAAGGAAATATTTGTTCAGTTTGAAGATTACTTAAAGCAATTCGAGGTTGAAATATGAATACGAATTTCATATTATTATGGTTAGCTATGGTAAGTACTTATTAGCTAGAAAAATGAAGACCCTTTTCTGAAATTTTTTTGGTTAAATTCCATCAAAAATTGAATGTTTTCTTGAGTTAGGGGTGAATAATAACAAGTAATGTTTTTTGAGGAATTTTACTGAATGATTGCGATTCGCTACACCGTAGCTTCTTCAGACGAATTAATGTACAGAAATTATGACAACTTTATATAGATGAAAATGAGAATATAAATACAAATGTTCTTGAGTAATTAAGAGCTTATTGACTTTCTTCTTCCTAAGTGGTTAATAATGACAGGTATATCCAATAAAATTAAGGAATAAATTGTTTCGTGAAGAGATTCAATAGAGACGAAGGGCTTAAATCGACTTGTTCATTAGTGAGTCTACCTGAGTATTTGTGTTAGTTGATTTCTAAAGTTTCCCAAAGATCTACTTTCGAATATTTATTACCTGTATGTAAAATTTCAAACTGTGGGTCCAAAGAGCGATTATTTTCTAGGAGATGATTCGCGTAATTCGAATCTGATTTTTCATTTGAAAAGTAAATAATAACAATGAAAGAAGAGGAAACTATTTCTGCTTCATCCAAGTTCCTAATTAGGTCACTTGTATTAGCAAAATTTTGTGTGAAACATAATCTCTCTAATAACTGACGTATATTGTGAGGTAAAGTGAAGTTCTCTATGATTAAGTGTTGTCATACCAAAAATTGAGTATGCGATGCTTGTTTTTTCTTTTATAAAGGAAACACGTGCTCATTACTGAGGTCTTGTCGATGACTGGTTCTTGCACCATATGTTAAATCACAGAATTTACACGGAATGATTTTTAAAGCTTAATACAAAACTCGTCGTGTCATCCATATCAACATAAAATGTCAGCATTCAATAGTTTTATTCATGGATTGATTAACATCCCGTTATCACCAGAAAATTTCAACAAAGAACTAAATTTGATTAAACAAATAGCCAAAAATAATGGTTACAATCCCAAACTAATAAATAATATTTTAAATAAAAAACAAAGTAGAATCGCATTGAATGAAGTTTACCCTGTCGATAAATTGAACAAAAATTCAACACCTTAACCTACGTTGGCATTACAAGTGAGAAACTGAAATCATTCTTAAGTAGCAATAATTTCAACATAGCTTTCCAAACTAATAACAATTTAGGCAAATATATAAGAAATAATAAAACCAAACCAGGTAAAAACAATAAATCAGGTGTTTATAGACTGAATTGCAATGATTGTGATAATTTCTACATTGGTAGAACACATAGAAATTTTAATATTAGAATATCGGAACATAAGCGCAGTTTTTCAAATAAAAATCAGATTCAAATTACGCGAATCATCTCTTAGAAAATAATCATTCTTTCGACCGACAGTTTGAAATTTTGCATTCAGATAATAAATCTTGGAAGGTAGATCTTTGGGAAACTTTAGAAATCAATAAATAAAAACACTCAGGTAGACTCATCAATGAACAAGTCGATTTAAGCCCTTCACCTCTATTGAATCTTTTTGGGGAGCAATCTATTCCTTTATTGTATTGGATATACCTGTCAAAAATAACCACTTAAGAAGAAGCAACCCAATAAGCTTTTAATTACTCAAGAACATTTATAGTTATATTCTCATTTATATTTTTCTGTATATTCATTCGTCTGAAGAAGCTACGGAGTAGTGAAACGCGTTACGAATTGCAATTATTAAGTAAAATTCCTTGAAACACAGTACTTGTTTTTATTATTAAAGCTTAAGTATGTTACTGCATGGTCGTATCTATATCACAAAAGGATTATATTTATACAAAAGAAGTAAATTGATGATAAAAACATCAAATAACTCATATGAACTGTCATTCCAAGAATTAATTTCCGTACTGTCATAATTAGAGCATTAATTAAGCAATTTCAACAATTCCATGTGAATTCTGTGAATGGACATAGAGTTAAAGTGGTACCTCGATATATGATTGCCTTTATATATGAGTGTTTTTAGATATGAGCCTCAGAGCAAGCGATATTTTGCTTTGAGATGAGAGCAAGATTTGAAATTAACATGCGGGCGTATGTTGGAATCATGTGCAACGTCTAGAAGTTTCTCCCATCTTAGACTAGACCTCAGTTTGTGTGCCTGTTCTTCTCGTTCGGGTTCGCGTGTTTTGCATTTTGTATATATTTTATTTTTATTTAGTTATTTTTTATTTATTGTTACAAAACATAGGAATCCCTACAGGATAAACCCAATTATCGGGGTTCACAAAAAATTATGCATGTCAGAATAACCAAGCATGTTCCTTCAGATTCCTCTGAATCTTCATCACTTTCTATTTTCTTAGCTTTCTATTTCTTTTGTGTTGAACTAAGTTCTTTCAAACTACGTTTCACTGCTCTAGCTCTGGCTTCTCTTTCCTGTTGTATTTCTCTTAATTATTTCTGTCTATGCCTCTCTTCCAGTTTAGTTTTTTCAGGTGTATCTGTATATATTTTTTATTTATTTATTTATTAATTGTTAGAAAACATAGGAACCCCTACAGGATAGACCCAATTACCGGGGTTCACAAAAAATGATAACAGAAAAATAAACAGAAGTGAAACTGTCATATGAAATGAAAATTATAACTTTCATAAAAATTCAGGAGAGAAGAAAAGGAATCACCTAAGACTACAGAATCAAGTAAAATATCATGAAAACTAAAAACTACTACAATGAGCACGATTCAGATCTAACGAGATATGCAATAACATTTTTTTTGAAAGAAGAAAGAGGTTCATGAAAAATATCTATACTGGCATTATGCCGATTGTACAGTCGCATAATTCGCAAGAAAACAGAACGAAAAAATAAACTAGTACGGGCCTTCGGAATATAAAAGAGTTCATTTCGACGACTAGGATACACATGAACATTGAAAGTGAGATAATTAACAAGCGGAAAACTAAAAGAATGATTTAAAATTTGATAAAGAAATACAGTGTCGAAAAGGACAAACTTAATTGATAATTATGGTTTCTCTGTCAATATACTTGTAATAGTGCAGGTGCAGCATATTCCAAATAACTCATCACCAACGAGAAATATAGATTTTTGAAGACCTTGGATCACTGAAACTTTTAGTAATTCTTAGACCGAAACCCAACATTTTGAAAGCCTTAGAAACTATATGATCAATATGATACTCAAAGGACAACCTAGAATCAAGATATATATCAAGATCCTTAATTTGGTTTACCCTCCTAATTACAAGCCCATCAACAGTAAAAATAGCATCGAAGACATTAACATTCTTTGTAAACCTTATATGCTTACACTTATCAATATTTAATTGAAAATACCTACTTTGACAAAAAGAGAAAAGTCTGTCAAGATCACTCTGAAACCGCAAAATATCATCATATGACCGAATAGCACTGTACACTCTAAGATCGTCGGCATTCAAATCATGTTTTGACACGAACGAAACCGGAATGAGTGCCATTGAGTGCAACATACTGCAGTTTATCCGACAGATACGATTCTATCCATGTCAGTGAGGACCCCACCACACCAAAGTCCTCTACAACTCACAACAAAGTTGCATGATGTACCTTATCGAAGGCCTTAGCCATGTCTGTATAGACGGCATCAACTTGAATACCATCATCAAAACTACTACTTATGAAATGAACGTAGGGAGTTAAATTAGTTAACACCGACCTACCTTTGAAAAACCCATGTTGAGATTGAATCAACTTGAAACCGGATGAATGAATCAGTTACTATAGCTTCAAAAATTTTACCGAAATAACTAAGAATAGAGACAGGTCGGTAATTACTTATTTCATTTTTCTTATCACTTTTGAAAATAGGTACGATCTTTGCCGCCTTCCACTTATGTGGAAAGACACCTTGTACCAAAGATTTGTTGAAAATAATTTGAAGTGGAGTCGTCAAACTAGCGGAACACGATTTTGTAAAAATTGGTGGGATGGAGTCCAGACCTGGACCCTTCGTGGCATTCAGTCCCTCGATTTTAGCTTTGACATCCTTCATATCTATCGTGTTGAATGTAATCGATGAAGAAGATTTATATCTACTTTGGTAAAGAACAGGTTTATGCGGATCTTCATAAACAATAGAAAAGTACTCAGAAAAAGCATTAGATATAGCCGAACTATTTTCTTAGATTTTCTCACCATGACACATGGATTGAGGCATCCTCTGGCTATCTCTCAACTCGCCTACATAAGACCAAAAGAGCTTATGATTTTTCAAAATTCCGCCCTCTACAGAAGCAATATGTTTCTTATATCTCTTTCAATTAAGATTTATATATACAAAACATTATCGCATTTACTTTCATAACCATGGGTCCAAAGAAGAAGATGTCTATTAAATCAAAGCATGAAATCATAGAAAAACATGAGAAAGGTGTGCGAGTATTTGACTTGGCTAGGATCATCAATGATATGATGGAGATGGCGAAACAGCTGATGTGTGATGGTGTAGGAGATAGAGAAGCAGCTTCAAAAAGGAACCTTAACACAAAGCATCATATATGAAAGGTACGAGCGATTTACGGTGATTTAATGAAGCCGATCCGACACACTTCCTCAAACGAGGAATCGGAAGACAGCCAGGGCTAGTTATTAGGAAAAGAACTGGCGTTCACTTCGTCATCAGACATGGTGAGACAGCAAGTTTGGGGCCAGAGGATGCATCCCCCAGTAAGTATTCAACTGTAAAAAGACAGGGCTTTTTCGGAGAACGATTCCGAATAGGACTTATATAACGGCGGAGGAAAGGACGATGCCAGTTCACAAACCCATGAAGGATAGATTAACTCTAGCACTTTGCGCCACTGCGAGTGGCGACTGCAGAATCAACCTCTGCTAGTATACCATTCGGAAAATCCCATACCCTTTAAGAAAAACTATGTGGTGGGTAATTCTTGAGGCGTGGGTCACCAGGAAATTCGTTGTGGAGTGGATAAACCGGTGGTGTGTACATAGAGTTATTTGATAGAAGTAGGGAAAAGTTATATAATTTTCGGTTTTTCATGAAAAAATTCAGTGCTCATATGATATATTTTGAGCAAGATAAAAAACTCTATTCAACCAAATCAAAGTTGCCTATGGTTCATATTTGAAAAAATGCAAGTTTGCATTATAACTCAAAAACTGTTGGAAGAGTGTGGGTCATTTTCCTCTATTCACAATATTTCACATAGCTTCTGTACTAAAACGTCGAAATCTGTGCACCTTGTACATATATTACGGTATTTGAGAAAAAAGGTGAAGGGTTGTTCCCATTCACCTGTCTATATCTCCGTTTAAAACTCTTTTTTTGAATAATAAAAATATCACATTGATAAATAAGTGAATTCAAATACATTAAAAATTTTTCACCGTTGAATATTCTGTTTATTTGTGATATTCCTGTAGTAAAATAATAACTGAATATCTCCTTTTTTACAGGAAAATTGGAAAGCAGCAAGATAACCCACCAGGAAACAATACAGCTTGCCAAGTTGATGGATACCATGAGAAAAGAAGTTGGTTTGCAGTTTCCAGAAGATTTGGAACCACTTTAGTAATTATATTTCATGAAAGCAGATTGTTTGTAAATGAAAATAGTGTTTTAATAAACTCGTGGTCATGGGAATTGAAATATTTTCTTTAATAAACTATCAATCCTGGTTTTTCAATATCTGGAAATCGTTCCTGATACAGTCGAAATACTGAAATAATGACCTAAACATCTTCTAGGACAGAAATATTCGTCCATTCTACGGAGTATATCGATAGAAATGTGGGAAATTTTTCTATGATTCTTTCTTCTCGGAAAATAAAGTGTCTTAAGTGAAACCTTTTTTGCAGAAGGTACTCAAAATCGAGAATTGAGTCAGGCCAATGAAAACTTTGCATATCATTCAATATGAATTTTTTGTTTCATTGAAATCGATCAACAATATATTACCTGATATATCGCCAATCGATACTTCGGAGCACATTTGTTTGAATCAATCTCAACTCGATAGCTTTACGCGTTCCTTAGAAAAGGCGAATGAGTTTATTATAACGGAAAAATCTACAGTTTCCAGATTGTCTGCTATATTTGTGCTATAGGACATTGTTTCTACATTAACAAGAAGTATTCTATAGGTTTCGATTACGAATGGGTACCAATACTAAATCACTATCTCCTTGCGTTGGTGGGAAAAGGCGAAAAAGTTCAATATAGCAAAAGTCACGCAACTATAAATTAACAGATTTCGAACTATTCCTTGACTGTAATTGATTCTCGCTTAATTTCTAGGTCAATGGGGAGTACCTTGTGAGTTTTGAACCCCAGTAGAATCGCGATAATGTGACCCCGAAATATTCTGGCTTCGTACCATCGACAGGTTCACCCCGATGAATGTATGAATAGAAAAACACATTCGAATATTTTTCAATCTTTATTAGGGATATATATATATATATATATATATATATATATATATATATATATATATATATATATATATATATATATATACATTTACTCATACATTTTGGCATCATCAATTTGTATACATACATATTTAGTTACTTGAAAAATCACGTTATTTTAGTTTGAATTTTTTCTTGCAGCAAATTTGCAATGATTGCTCTTTCCTAAACTCGTTTTGAAGTCCATATGTCACTGACATCAACATTTTCTTGTTGTGAAATAATTTTGATAGCTGCAATAGCTTCGGAGTGGGAAATTCTTTGTTGTGATAAAATAAACCTTTACAGTGGCTATCTTCAGAAATATCACTGTCCTCATCTGCTCCCAGGTCAGTTTCATTAATTAAAATGCCTTCTTCATTCTATTTTTCAACATCTTGCATTGTGTACTCAAAAGGTGCAAGAGCATATAAAAAGTCAAGAGTATCGTTAATCACAGTTTCCGGTACATATTGTCTCCAAATTTGGCGAAGCCTAGCTTGAGGTGAATCTTAATCATATTCAATGTTTTTTCGTAAAATATTATATGCCTACATTTTACTATCGTTGCTCTTTTCAGTCGTTGCCAAGCCGTATGTAAAAGTAGATAAGCATCTTCCAATGTTATGGTCTTAAGAGCATCTGATACCTTTGGATATAACAGAGCTAAGCCAGCTTTTCCTGTAATAAAGATTAGTAAATTTCAGTGCATTCTGATCCATGAGTTGAATAAGAGGTGCGGCATTAGGTGGCATAAATTTGACCCTCAGGTGTTTTTACCTCCTCTGCTGTTGGATGGGATAATATCTAATAATAATGATGTACAATCTAATGAATAAACGGATGAATCGACCACTATAACCAAATAATAACAACGTGCTGAGCAAATACACAGACCTTGTTATTGAGATCAAGCGGATGTGGCACCTCCATAAAATAGATATCGTTCCTGCCATCATTTCTTCGACTGGGTTAATACCCAAAAGTTTGCATGATAGCCTTAAGAAACTAAAATTGCATAAGAATACCTATATAGAAATGCAAAAAGCTGTAATTCTTACTGCATTTAGGATAGTAAGAAAATTTATATCAAGTGTATTGTAATCGACCCTATTCCCTTTGGTTGCTGAATCTTGGAAAGATGAATTATATCCAGCTAACAGCTGAGATAGTGCACAAGTTCACGATAATAATAGTAATAGAAGGATGGCTTCGAATAGACGATTTTCATTTTTTTAGAAAACTTAATCCTGTAAACATTTTCGTTTGCTAAATTATAAAGTTGAAAAGGTATGTGAAAACTCACCTCAAAAACAAACTTCTGAAAGAACCAGTTTTTCAAAATTTCTTTCGTCATCCAAGCATTTTTAGTGTTATTGCAGACTAGAGAATTTTTTAAATTTTTAAAACTTCTAGGTGACTTTGCTTTCCCGATTATTAACGGTGTAAACTGGTGTTCACCTGATGCATTGACATATCCGAGGATAGTTATTCGTTGCTTTGCTTATTTTAAACCAGGGCTATTCTTATCAGAATTCGAAAAATAGGTTTTATCAAATAGAAGTTTCCATTATGAACTAGTCTTATCTGCTTTGTATATTTGTTGATCAGTTAAATTGAGTAATGATATTCGACAGTTCTTCTATTAATGAATGAATTAATTTGACAGGACAGTTTCTCACCTGCGATCTTCAAAAATCGCATCCCATATCGACTTCTGCAACGTTGCACCCTTCTATCTCTTGCATTGAACTTTTCGTTAGGTGACATCAACTTCTCAAGCCGTGAGGCTTTGCTTTTGAGTTTTTCTTCTGAAACGGGAAAGTTTCGTTCTCTTTACTGCACAAACCATTTCTAAGGTTTGTTTTCCATGAAAGTATATTCAGGTTTTCTTAGAGTACACTTCTTAATCTTGCTTGCTTTCAAACTCCCATTAACTACTTCCGAAATTATTTTGTGTTTATTTCTGATGGAGTAATATTGGATTAGGCGACTCCGAACGTTATTCATGAAGTAGTGACACTGACACTCTTCCTGAGCTCTTCTACAAATGAAAATTTTTCATAAAGAGTAAAAAATATCTTATGGGGGAAATAAAATTTCAAACACTGAGGCCATCTGTCTATGTACTCCAACAAAAACAAAATGATTACATGTATATTTGATAGACTGATAGGTCTCCTTTCATCCCCGTAATACTTCAGGTCTGAACAAGATAATTCCTGCTTATGACATTTGTCATATTTTTAGAACGACTATCAACATTTTTTTTGCAAATTTTTTCTTTAAATCAAACAGTATCCACGAAGAAATGATATATGGGCGATGTCAACCCAAATTAGTGGGTCCATAATGATGGACATGACAAACATCTATAGATCATAATCGGCATCACTTAGAAGACAACCTGGCCATTGGGGATCTCTCGGTCAAACAGAGAGGGAATTATTTTGTTGAGTTTGAATAATGAAAGTGATTATGTTTCAGAAAACTTACACGGAAGAAAATCTCCACGAAAGAGGAAGTATCGCAGGTTTTGTACTTTTTGATTATCTCCTTAGTCCTTTTCATGGCCTTGCATGATGTGTGAAATCTTTTCTAAGAATTGTTTAGACGTATAAGAGGTATGATTGTTGAAATATTTTTCTGCTGGTTTTCTCTTTCCATCTTTACAGATTCCTCTCCCAATCCCCTTCTTTTCACCCTTGTCTTCGTCTGGAAATCATGAAGTGCAAGAGAGAATTGAGCGGATAAGCAGAAAAATCTTTGGTACTCTTTATATACATACGACACTAACACAACATAAACAGACAAGCTATTGCTAGTACAATAGCGACAGGGAAACGAGTTTTTTCCTCAGGTTTTTTCACTCGTTTATTGAATCATATGCAAGATAGTATGGTTCCCCTCTTACATTTCCTGAGCTCACACTTGTGTTCTTTCTGACACACACTAAAATTATAGATACAAGCATTTATTGTAAATACACTTATTCGAATTTTTGTGAATCCTCTCTTTTCAAAAGAATGTATATATACAACAAGTTGCCAATTATTCACACTACAGAGCACTACTACTATCTCTTAAACCATATATACAGAAAATATTTCCAAGAATAAGATAAATTCTTAACACATTAAATCAAAAATATAAATCACATGTCATAGAAAAGAGTCACATTCTAACATTCAAAATAAAAAAGAAATTGATAGGTTTATAGTAGAAATATAAACCAAATATATAAGGCTCCTCCCGCAGAACCTTAAGTGTAAGCAGGGTGTAAAAAGCCCATTGAAAATTGAATGAATAATAACAATGTATTTATCACAAAATAAATATGAATTATAGATAATAAAGGGAATATAGGGTGTAAAGGACCCAAAAAATTCAATTATTTGGTCACAGATCAATTTCTTTCCCCATGAGTGTAAAAGGTGCATGGAGGAAAATTAATGATATCACAGACTAGAAAACATGTTTGTAAATTATAAAAGGGTATAAAAGCCCCCCAGACAAAACAACATGTATAGTACCACCGACTGTATAAGATCGAGGGTAAATAAATAACAAGCACATAGTAGGGTGTAGATAACCCGTTCTTTAAAATCACAATAAACATCTATAACTGATTTGATTGAGGAGGTCGTTACTTGATGAAAATCGATATACATATTTTTAATTGAATAAAACTGAAGTACTTAGATTTTCACTATCTTAACAAAACTATGATCGGTTTCACCACACTGTGGCTTCATCAGATAGATATCTTTCTGATAAGATAGTATCTATCTGATGAAGCCACAGTGTGGTGAAACCGGTCATAGTTTTGTTAATATAGTGAAAATCTGAATACTTTAGTTTTATTCAATTGAAAATATCTATCACCGAATGTAATTGACAAAAATCGAAATGAGAAAAATGAGACTTGTAAATATCTGTCTATCCAGGACTATCAAAAGTAAAGTTATTGTGAATGTCTTCTAAGAATTGAGAAACTTTTACTGAAGAATACATTAACTTAGACTTATTATCACAAAATTCCTTGAATGTAATAAAGGTGTGTTGTTGTTGGGACACTTCGCAAAAAAGTTCTTCATTACATACTTGACATTCTGGGACTGTAATTTTTCGCAAAAGGTGTCATATAATAGGTAGCGTAGTTGTCAGTTATAGCAGTTGGTAGATTTCCAAAGATCTCATTATATTCTTCTGGAACAGAGGGTTCGGAAACATCAGAATCAGTGAGTATGTTCTGTGAGTTTTATGGACTATGTTAAGCCATTTATGACAGAAGTTTTTAAAGCGGCAATAAACTGGTGGCAAGTAGGGTTTGTGTTCCCTACACCATGTTGTCTAATAATACAAAATAAATTTTCTAAAGGATCCTGGTTGGAGGACCATAATGAAAAATACTTGAACCCTACCTTCTCAAACCGATGCCAAATATATATAATGGATCTAATAGTTATCTGCCAACATATGAGCGATCTCCCATAACTACAGAAACCGAAGAAGATTTATTCAGACATGGCATATTAGCAATGTTTGAAGTTTGCCCTATGTTAGATATCGGACAAGATGGTTCATTGGGAGTCTCCGGCAAAGATGATCTACCACCAACATTCGAGTGATCATTTGATAATAAATGATTTTGCTCGTTGACAGCTCCTGGCCAAGAAGATATACTGTCTACTATTGACTGACCCTCTTTATTATAAGAACAAGATGGTTCATTATCCAAAAGAGGAAGAGATGGTATAACACCACGGTTTAATCTTTTTTGATTTGCATTAACAAAGAAGTCTTTTTTGAATTGATCACTACATAAAGAAGAGTTAGTAGTATAGACAGTGTCACTTATAAAACAAAACTCTTTTAACTTCAAACAAGTTGATGGATCTTATCGAGGGAAACTGATATTTTCAGCTCGGAAGACGTACTTGTTGGGGCATGTGGGAAATTTGCAGCGATATTTACTCCCTAACGAAGTCATCCTGACAAATTCGAAAGTTAAGAACCTCAAGAAAATTTATATAATTCGAATCACCTTCAGAGCTCGAAGAAAGGCTTCCTCGGCTACTTTTATTTCCTCGCCATTCACAGGGGAAATTAGGAAGAAAACCGATAAGAATTGGATATAATCCAATTTAGGTACCGTTGGATCAAACAAAGCTTAAGCTGCATAAAATATCGGTTGAAACTTCACAAATTCAATTTACTTACCATAAAGTTACTAAACTTGAGTCCAAGACACCAGCAACGGAAACACATGAAAAGAAAATGATTTTGGAAGCACAAACCGCCAAAATAAAAGGGTTTAGCGGGAAACTGATAACTTTGAGGTTGACAGATATTTGACAAAGCATTTATCGGCTATTGAAATTTGATCGACAGAGTTTGACACTTGACGTGGTTGAATTAGTGCCTTCTATATGGGTGGACTAGACAGATTGGTGAGGGGTCGTGAGGGGGTGTTGAATGTTTTGGTCAATAACTCGGCCTTCTTAATGGATCTTTTCTCTGCTGTACAGACAGACAGGGTCTCGTTTTTTTGGGGGGGACAGAACCTTTGAATAATAAAGTTGCTGAATCAGCACATAATTAATTTGTTATTGATTTGAGTGATACATTATGCTGAATCATCATATACTGCGTCGGAGGTATGTTAGTAAAGAAAATGCCAACGTCTACAATTTACATCAACAGGAATTAATGAAAGCTGCTTATCTCGTTCTTTGTCGAACTTTTTCTTAACAGCGCTACACGTATCTTTCTATTAACATTTATTATATCATAAAAGATATACTGTATTTACCTTATTCTTTATTTATCGGTAGAGGAAAACTTCCTCTAATGCAACAATAATTATAGCGGATATGCTATCGCGCCAGATATTTTGAATGACTACAATTCAATTATTTTTAACACATAGAATTAATATACAATAAACCACTCATCATTTTTGTAATTTCATGAAAGTTTCAAATTAAGTCTTGAAGAAGATACTGTCAAATCACTTACGTGTTGAGGTAAGAATTTGCATCACGAGATAATCCTTATAATTTCTATTATTTGAGATATTTGTTCTGTTGAAAATATTTAATTTATTCTTAAGGGAATTTCTTTGAAGCGGTCAGATATCAATATTAAAAACTAGTGTTTCCTCAGAAAATCTTTAACTTATTAGCTGAAAGATCCATTTTGGAATCACACATTCAATGAATCCATTGTTTCGTTGGCTTTGTAGTATGTTGCTCTATCCTGTTGAAATATATATCCTTAACATTCAATTCTTATGAATATCGCACAATAGCGGTCACGTATCGCTGTAACCAGAATCAATTATCAAGAATAACTACGCCAGCGAGAAACTTTTTAGAATGTATTGACTGGTAGTTAAATTCGACAATTCATTTGAAAAGGTGTTATTATTTGAAAGTTAAAATCATAACGAGAAACGTGCCCATCTGCAACAGATATAGACCAGGCTGGCTATATGTAAGGTTCATTATTTGATCTTAAAAATAGGTGAAAAACGTGGTCAGTTATACATATTTCCAATGATTCGAGGTAATTTAATTTTGTACTTTTGTGAAGAACGTCGGGCCTATTTATGATTGGAAATTCATGGCTATTTTTTATGTGATGTTTTTTATATTGGTAAAGTCAATATCTTGCTCCAGTAAATTCCAGTGTCGTCCACGTTCAACTTGTATTCTCAGAAGTTAGACAGCGTATGTGCTATCCATCCACCATCTATTTTTGACCTGCTACGAAATAATTGAGAATTGGAAATCGTTGAAGTACTAACCGAGTGATTTAGATTATAACTGTTGCGCTATAAATTGATATAATATATTTTTTTATTCAAGATCCTTTGCGATACTGACGGGTTGCCCCATAATTGGTATAATGAAATTATAGTAAAAATATATAACAATTATAATCACTTGAAAGATACAAAAAAATAAACTGTATCAGCAGAAGAAACGGTAACTTAAAAATATTAATCATTATTATGAGAAGAAAGAACAGAATCTATGTCTGTTCGAGAAAATGTGCCTTCAACCTCCCTTGACTTGGGCTCTCGACATAAAAAAGACATACACGATGTTAGAAAACTCATTTGCATTTCAGTTTATTTTTTTCTAAAATGGAATTCTGCGAGCACGACGTTCTCTTGAAAGGAATAGTAAATAGACTCCGTCAGTCTCCTAGATGGAACGTTTATGGCAATCGTGGAGAGCAATTCCTCACTCTGAACAGAATTCCGAAACAACGCGCAAAGGCTTATGAGGTTGCAGTGTCTTCTGGCAAGTGAGTGGTTACCCGCAAAACTCAAACCAAACCTAGAACAAAGTTGTTAAAAAAATCTGTTTTGAATAGATTCAATTCGAGACCTATAAATTCCATACTAGGGGCACCAAATCACACTAGCGAAACTCAGCCTACTAAACACAAATACATAGTACAAAACAACAACTGTCTGCACATTTGTGAAGTAATTAGTTCTCCTCATTCCAAACATTCTTGATGCTGCTGTTGAAATATAATAAATATGGACATCAAGTATTAATTTGGAATCCAAAAAAATACCCAATTCCTTTCCGCGCTCAACGAGCTGAAGATTAACGCCACCAAGGGAGTAGGTAAATTCGATATTTGATTTCTTTCTAGTGAACGTAATAGAGAAGTACTTAGTTGTGTTTGAAAATAGACCATTTTGTTGACAGAACTGGAAAAAAACGATCCAGATCAGATTGAAGGTTCTCACAATCGGTCAGAGAATTTTTCCATAGGATGACTTTCAGGTCATCTGCGAACATTAAAAACCTCGAAAACTTAAAACATTCCTTCATCGGGTTTATATATATATGAAGAACAGCAGGGGTCCCAAGTGAAACCCCTAGGGTACTCCAAACAAAGAAATATAACTCTCAGATTCTCGACTAATACGAATTGGGATCGATTCCTTAGGTAGGAATCGAACCACAGCAGAAGACTGCCCTTGACTCCGACCTCTGCAAATCGGTGTACGTGAATATTATGGCTTGTTTTATTAAATGCTTTGCATAGATCAGAGTAAATATCATCCGTCTGCGCCTGGTTGTCCAAACCCTCATAAAGGTACTCATTATGGATAGACATTTTTGTTTCAACAGACTTCTCTTTCAAGAAACCATGTCGGTCGGGTATGATGAGATGTTCTACAAATGGAAATAAATAATTGTATATCAATTTTTAAAACAATTTGGGAATTAATGATAATTTGGATATTGGTCGGTAATTTTGGACGTCTGACTTTGAACCACCTTTAAGGATCGGAACAACCGTAGCGTTCTTCCAACTACTAGGAAACTCACCACTCGCCAAGGACTGTTGAATGATAACCACAGAGGTACAAGAATAGTTTCAGCAGACTCCCTCAAAAATACAGCTAGAATCAAGTCGGAGCCAGCGCCCTTTCTGAGGTCAATGCCACGTAAAGCCTCACCGATTTCATCTACTGATAGATTAATTGAGTTTGACACATTACAGTTTTCTGAATCTAATATGTTGTCTATATTGAAGCGAAATTTTTCAGGTTCAAACACACCCTCGAAGCGTTTAGCGAACAATTCTCAATTCTCTTTCTTTTCACCAGTGCTACCAGTTTCCAGATCCAGCCGCATCTCCGACGGAAAATTTGCTGAATTGTGTTTTTTCAATGACAAAAATTCCAGGAAGATTTCGTATTGTCAGGAATCCTGTCCCCAAATGAAGTCACAAATCTTCTGAAATCCGCCTCAATCAGCGATTTCGAACGAATCCTCTGAGAAGAGGAAAGGTTATAATCACTCTGCACCTTGAATCGTGTCCATCTTTTGTGTAGTTTGTTTTTCTCCAGAATGACCCTCAACGTATCACGCGAATAATAATGTGGAAATTTTTTGATTTTTCGGTAGCGCGGTACCGAATAAATGTCGAATAAATATGTCAACATTTTGGTCTACTGAATTTCCCTCAAAAGTAACCATCGGAAGAGGAACAGATCCAATAAGAACTCGATACAATCTTCACTTACTGGTGGGTGTTGACACTTGGAATGTGTGAGATTTGTGACACATTATCAAGTCCAATATTCTGCCATCCTCGTTAGTGATATAGCTAAATTGTTTGAGATTCAGGAACAAGTAAGTGTCCAATAAACAAGAGTACTAATTTTCCACATAGAAGGGTTCAAGCCAGCAAGATTCATCGCTCTAACTTCTCCAAGATTTGCTGGAGCAATTGAAATCGCCACAAAGTAATTCAATGTTGTCCTCCGGTAGCTCAATTGACATAAGTTTGGAGCAGAATGCTGCATACGCAACACTGTCATCCGGAGGAAGGTATACGCAGCATACAAACACTTCATAGTTATTCACTTGCATGGATATCCATACATCCTAGGCATCACTCTGAAGATTTGAACTTTTTACGAACCGCAATGAGTGCACCCCCTCCGTCAGCTCTAAAACTCGCGGTAGACTGCCGGTCACGTCTAAACAAGCAGTAATCACTAACATCCACAACTTCGTCATTAAAAACAGAATTATTGAGCCAAGACTCTGTGACACACAAAATGTCAGGTTGGTTAACTGTGAAATTAGTTTTAAAAGTATGTAGCTTTGTTCGAAGGCCTCTGGTATTCTGATAAACAACACTCAATGACATATTCAAGTGTAACTATCTGGCAAATGAAAATTTTATACACACTCATAACTATTGCAGTCCCTCGAGGCCGTCCTCGCACGAAATCTCCTCAGGAAAACGTTGCCGTTCTGCACCCAGACAAACTTAAACTGCTTGATTTAAGATGCTTCAAGAGCATTTTTGAATAGGAGTTTTGAGGCTGGGGATGGTTGTTCGCTTATGAAAAATTTCTGAGATACACTATCCACTTTGAAGCCGTATCTGTTCTCTTTTGACTTGCGAGCCATCTTTGCAGTGTACAGAAAACGATCGCGAACTATGCATATCAATGAAAATAACCTGGTCAAGTTCTCATTGCCTTCAATGCCCGAGTGGCGGAAGACCCACATCTGATATTTCTTTCTCTCAGTTTGGCAAGGGTGGAACGATATTCTTGCACAATGAGTGACGGACAGTTGTCAGATGCCAGTGCCTTTAGTGCAGCTTGAATACCTGCCCCCGCAAGCAAGAGGTTAGCATAGTGGTCAATGGCGAATATTTCTGTCTGAAGAACCTCGACTATATACATCAGATCCTATACTTTGGGCAGTTGTGGAGCTCTCTGAGAACCAACAGGGGCCCTCAAGTAGCTCCTCGGAGCTGGATAGGAGTGATGATCTAGAATGGCAGCTCCATGTTGGTTTTCGGTATTGCTATGTCAGACTTTATACTCAGCATCTCAATGTCCTTAATTTCTGATTAAGAGGCGCCAGACACAAAGCTGAACATATCTGTCCCATTTCGGAATCTGAAGGTAGGCTTTGGAGCACTTCCGTCGGGGCTAACCCACTCTTTTGTCGATTCTTTCGATTCTGGCGTGTAATGGTGGATCCATGTTTCATCAATGGTCACAATTCGGCGCAAAAAATCAGTCGGATTTTTCTTCAACATACTCAAACCACCGACCCAGTTGAAATACATGCAGCCTCTGCTATCTCATGCACTTCACCTTTTGGATTATCCAACATAATATCATGGATTTTTTCAATGATTTCTGGAGTAGTCGCTGTTTTTGGCTGGCTCATCTTTCCTGCTTGTTTGACCTCTTTTGAACTCTGCGAACCAATATTTTACGGTTGTATACGACGAACTGGTCCCGGATAATATTTATCGAGCTATTCCTTTGCTTCTTTTGGAGTTTTTGCAAAAATACAGTAAAACCTCCGAATAACGGACACCCACGGGGATTTGGAGTTTTTCGTGATAGGGACAGATGAATAAAAATACTGAGACCAACAAATTTATAATATTTTATTGTTTGAAATAATCTTGGATAGTGGTTTGTTTTGCTGTCTTCAATTTTTTCTTGAAAATTTCAGACTCACAGTCTAAAAGAGTTGAGGAAATATTTTGGTTAGATGTGGATGGTTTATAATAAAAAGTTTTCTATATCTCTCAATTTTTCACATACCTCAGGCAAACTAGAGATAGTGGTCACTAATGATTCTTCATCTTCACTATCTAAATCAATGTTCTCATTAGTCACTTCGAGACAACAGCTCTCAATAGAAACGTCATTGTTTTCTGTCAACACATTGTCATCAATTGAAGAATACACTTCCAAGTCGGCAAAAGTCTCTCCGATATTTGGGAACAGAAGCGATAGTGGGATGTTATCTTCATGATCTATGTCGGAATCGCGTACCGCACTGTCACTTTTATGGAAGCCGGCTTTGGCAAAACAGTTTTTCACTACTTCCGGTGATAGTTTTCTCCACGCAGCAGCAATCCATATGAGTGCATTCGTTAGAGTTATGCTTTTCTCCACTTTTTCTAATGACTCTTCTGTATCCATAATCGATAGAAGTCTTTTCACGAGCAGGCTCCTATAAATTACTTTGAAATTTTGAATTATTCCTTGGTCCATTGGCTGGCAATATGACGTTGTATTCGGCGGTAGAAAATTATTTTCACATTGTCTAGTGGAATACTTGAGTGCGATGTTGCGTTATCTAAAAGAGAACGACTTTCCGCTTTTCCCTTTTCATTTTATCATCGAAGTTCCTCAACCAAAAGGACATGATCTCCATTGTCATCCACGCTTTTTTATTAGAGACCCATTCTAGAGGCAATTTATCGACATGGGCCCCTTAAAACATCTTGGATTCTTACTTTTACCAATAACTAATGGCTCTTCTTTTGACCTTCCATATTCGAACATAAAAGAACAGTCAGTCTCTCCTTGGCTGCCTTTCCTCCAGAGCACTTATCATTTTTAATGCAAAAGTTTTTGCAGGTAGAGCGCGGAAAAAAGACCTGTCTCATCAGCATTGTAAATATCCTTAGGTGAATAGTCCTGAAGTATCAACTTCAACTTCTGCTTCCATTCAGAAACATCCTGCAAGTTAACATGCGCAGATTCCCCACATATAGCTTTGAAAGTAATTTTATGTCTCTGACAAAATTTTTCTAACCAGCCGTTAGAAGCTTTGAAGTCATTCAGCTGCAAATTTTTGGCGGCTTCCAGTGCTTTCTCCTGGATTAAGGGACCAGAAATAGGAATATTTTTGTTGCGAACCTTACAGAACCAGTTAAATACGACTTGATCAATTGCAAGGCCATCAGTTTTGGGAACGCCCTCTTCTGTTGAAGATTTCCACTTGTCTGGAACAACTTTTTATTTCACTAGCATTCTTCACTATATCCCCTATCTGCGTTTTTCCGACGCCAAATTTTTCACTCAGCTTCCGAACACTCAATCCACTTTTTTCACTCTCATCAATAATATCTATCTTCTCTTTAATAGACAAACGTTTTCTCTTTTGTGAAGCCATGATATTGCAAGAACCTACAATTTTAAACTGAATGGAAATCAAGGTCCTCCAGGTGGTTAGGATCTTAATTTTGGTGATAAGGAAAAACCGAGCATTTCTTGTTTCCAAATATTCTCGTTTTATTTCTATAGGTACCTATAAAATATAAAAGGTACCTACCTACACAGAACTAAAATGACCATTTTATTATCCCTCAGTTCCACTAACCATCGTAAATCCTGTTATCCCTAGTGTTGACAATTATTTCAATATGAATAGCGTTGAGAAGGTCGTATGTCCGATAGAGAGAGGTGAATTTACTGGTTTATGAGCAAATTTTGAATCTATCAGATGTCCGGGTCCGTTTTAGGGAGGTGTCCGCTTTTGAGAGGTATGAATGGCATGAAATATTCGTTTTGACATGTTGGGATTCTAAAACTGTCCGATATTCAGAGGTGTCCGCATTTCGGAGGTGTCCGTAAGCAGAGGTTTTACTGTAATGTTTAATCAAAATACGAAATTAGAAATTTGCCATTTTTTTCAATACTGAAACTTGTTTACTATAAAAGGCTATAGCGTCACAATTTGTTGACAGATTGAGCTGAAATTTTGGGAGGATAAGTTTGAAGGTTAGCTTGATGTTTGTTTGTTTTTTCTTTTAACGATGGGCTCGGGAACTAAGCCCATTTACACAGGTGGACCTACAGCTTATAGTGGATTCCGAACCACTCTCCTAGACCGTGCAATGATAACTGCCACCACAAGGATTACAAGTTATCTGGTCTTCGGAAATTTGAAGGTTAGTACTCCTTTAAACAGCTTAGCTTTGAAAGATTGGTGGCGCTATCACTGACAGACCGGCAGCATCTCAAATACGTATAACGTATAGCTCCCAAGTTAAATTAGTGTTAGTCTCGTATTTTTGAGAAAAGTAACTTTCTGTCTCTGCACAAGACAGAAAATTCTACATGCTTTTATTAAGTTAAAAAACTGGCAACGTAGCGCCCGATCTGGCAACACTGCGTGAAGGAAGTTAATGGAATTCTCAGTTTTCATTTCCAAAATGAACTTCACATTGGTTGAATGGAATTAATGAAAGTATATAAGGAATGTGAAACAACAAATTGTATTATCCACCATGGGCCTAGCCGGGGGTGAGGGGCGGTGGTGGCAGGAGATGAAGCCAATTAATCATCAAAAAATGAGAATACAATTCCAGGACCTTCTCACCGTAGAACTGACTATCCCATTGAAGACTTAAAAGGCTTTGTGAACTGTGAACGTCCAAGTCAGCAAAAGAGGAAAATGGTTGAATCTAGCTAGGAGGAATCTGGAAAAGAGTCGGATACACCAGATGAACCAGTTTTAGTGACAAAAAAAGACACAGAAAACTGTTTGGGGCGTAGTAACTCTATGAAGCCGGAAGAAAAAGAGGAACTGCTCAGGCCCTGCAGCAAACCACCCGAATGTTACGACATCAAGGAAGATGGGAAGAACCTTAAGCGAAAATTCAATCATAAATGGCTTAAAGACTATTTGCCGTTTATGGCAATATTCTTCTAGTTACCATAATATCCACAATCATATATATATATATATATATATATATATATATATATATATATATATATATATATTAAAAAGGAAAATTATGCGGGTACTTGATTAGTAAAAAGGTAGAAGATGAAGTATTTTTGCGTTTCATGAAATTAATAAAGTTTTGTCCTATCTCGCTAATTCGAATGTTATCGTTCTTCCTCGAAATAACTTGAACTACTCTATCAATACAACATTGAGCGTTAGTTGAACTTCATATGTCTACTTATTGAAACAATCAGAATAAAGCAATATTCAAGAAATTCTAAATTCATTTAAATTCAATTTGCAGAGGAAAAAAAATTTATAGTTACAAATCATGGCTCCTCTTCGTTGGGCGATAGCTGGCGCTGGTAAAATATCATATGACTTCGTAAATGTTACACGGATGTTTCCAAAGGAACATACTGTACTTGCTGTTGCAAGTGCAAGCAAGGAAAGAGCAGAGAAATTTGCTCTAGAACATAATATTCCAAAGGCTTTCGAAGGTTATGAAGCAATCGCAAATGATGCAGATGTTCGTAAGTTTTTTTCTTGACTAAATTTTAATTATGAATAATTTTCTTTCACACAACAGGAAATTGTATCGAAATTTTGATGACCAATATGACGATTTGTGGTTGAATTTTGTTGATACAAGGTTAAATGTCCCTATTCAATGCATACTTATGTAATCAATATAATTTCCCTAATAAATTTAAAGAAGGAGGAGCTGCTATATTAGAAAAACTTATAAAAATCATCATAATCTTTAAGAAGGACCGATATTCATTATACCCTTATTAAGATAAAGATTTCGTCCTATTAATCGTTCATAATTGATATTTACTAAAATAAATAGCCCAAGCTCAATTATAATATTAGAAGTTCCTAAAACCCTATATATCTAAAAGTCTGAGTTTGAGTAGAAATATCAATTTTATTATTTGAATTTGGGAGGTTTTACTTGGTAAAATTCCATTATCAATAATAAAAACAAGTACTGTGTTTTAAGGAATTTTACTTAATAATTGCGATTCGTAACGCGTTTCACTACATCGTAGCTTCTTCAGACGAATGAATGTACAGAAAATAAATGAGAATATAAATATAAATGTTCTCGAGTAATTACTTATTGGGTTGCTTCTTCTTAAGTGGTTATTTATGACAAGGATATCCAATAAAATTAAGGAATAGATTGCTCCCCGAAGAGATTCAATAGAGGTGAAGGGCTTAAATCGACTTGTTCATTGATGAGTTTACCTGAGTGTTTGTATTTATTTATTTCTGAAGTTTCCCAAAGATCTACCTTCCAATATTTATTATCTGTATGCAAAATTTCAAACTGTGGGTCGAAAGAGTGATTATTTTCTAAGAGATGATTCGCGTAATTTGAATCTGATTTTTTATTTGGAAAACTGCGTTTATGTTCCCATATTCTAATATTAAAATTTCTATGAGTTCTACCAATGTAGAAATTATCACAGTCATTGCAATTCAATCTATAAACACCTGATTTATTGTTTTTACCTGGTTTGGTTTTATTATTTTTATATATTTATCTAAATTATTATTAGTTCGAAAGCTATGTTGAAATTATTGCTACTCAATAATTATTTCAGTTTCTCACTTGTAATGCCAACGTAGGTTAAGGTGTTGAATTTTTGTTTCAATTCATCGACAGGGTAATTTTCATTCAATGCGATTCTGCTTTGTTTTTATTTTAAATATTATTTATTAGTTTGGGATTGTAACCATTATTTTTGGCTATTTGTTCAATCAAATTTAATTCTTTGTTGAAATTTTCTGGTGATAACGGGACGTTAATCAATCAATGAATAAAACTATTGAATGCTGACATTTTATGTTGATATGGATGACATGACGAGTTATGTACAAAAATTCAACACCTTAACCTACGTTGGCATTACAAGTGAGAAACTGAAATCATTCTTGAGTAGCAATAATTTCAACATAGCTTTCCAAACTAATAATAATTTAGGCAAATATATAAAAAATAATAAAACCAAACCAGGTAAAAACAATAAATCAGGTGTTTATAGATTGAATTGCAATGACTGTGATAATTTCTACATTGGTAGAACTCATACAAATTCTAATATCAGAATATCGGAGCATAAACGCAGTTTTTCAAATAAAAATCAGATTCAAATTACGCAAATCATCTCTTAGAAAATAATCACTCTTTCGACCCATAGTTTGAAATTTTGCATAGATGATAAATATTGGAAGATAGATCTTTGGGAAACTTTGGAAATCAATAAATACAAACACTCAGGTAGACTCATCAATGAACAAGTCGATTTAAGCCCTTCACCTCTATTGAATCTCTTCGGGGAGCAATCTATTCCTTAATTTTATTGGATATACCTGTCATAAATAACCACTTAAGAAGAAGCAACCCAATAAGCTTTTAATTACTCAAGAACATTTATATTTATATTTTCTGTACATTCATTCGTCTGAAGAAGCTACGGTGTAGTGAAACGCGTTACGAATCGCAATTATTAAGTAAAATTCCTTAAAACACAGTACTTGTTTTTTATTATCAATTTTATTAGATTGAATATATTTTTATTCATAAGATTTGTTTTATTTATTTCTTCTATACTAATTTTTTATAGTGAAGAATATATCAGAGGAGAAGTTTATTTAAATCGTTTCATTTTATTAGTAGTATCATTTGTTTGTAAATATTAGATCATTGACTTTGATATTCTCAGTAATAAACGCAGTGACATTAACTCACATCATCACAAGATAGAATTCTTATTACGGAAATGGGTCATGAATTGAACAAAGCTCAAAATTGGACGATCAACAAAGCTGTCAAAATGAAAATGGATTGCTTCTTGTGTTACGTGTGTGTCCACTATTACGCATTTGATTTTTAGCTGCTATTGAAACCAGATAACCTCCATAGCATTAAGATTTTATATTTTCACAGAAGCACGGAAATCAAAACCAGTAAGGTACTTCATGGATACATGAAACTTGAAGGGAAACAATCTTAGATCGGGTGTTCCTTGAAAAACGCCCTAAACAATAGTTTCTTTGTGGTAACCCCATAGCTCCCTTATCTTTTGATTACTTAGTCAAGTTTGGGTACTTTCTGCTGAACAAGAATACTTTAAAACGATTGAATTTGCGAGAAAAAATTATTATTTCAGTTCAGATGATTCACATTATTTCGTATTTTGCATACAAAAACGACTCAAGACGTAACAGAAGATTCTAATGAATCTTGAAGCAATGGCTGAATACAATTGACAATCACAGAGCTTTAAAAACTTTCTCCAAATACAATATCAAGCTGAAATTTTATAGGCGGCCATAACTAGCGATTTCCAATTGGAGAGAAATATTTTCGAAGTGATACCATTTCCGGTTATACCAGAAGTGGGTCATCACTTTGTTATTTCAAATGGCAATCTACCTTTTTTATTATACATCTAGAACCGACATTTGAGCAAGGCATAAAATACCCAAGTTGTTGGCACTTATCTGTCAAAACTTTTGACAGATTTAATTATTTTTGTTATAAACATTTAAAAAATTGTAGCTCGTAGATATTTTGTACTACAGACACAATTTTTGCTTGGGTGGATAGAAGAAGGATCAAGGAATTTTTTAAGCAATCTACACATGTCAAATGCTTATTGCGTTGTTTTGTATGATTTTTTCAATTTGGCCTTTTTCAAACAGCAATAACTCAATTTTTTCAAATTGCACGTGCCAATTTTTATATCGCCATCAGATGAAGCGTCAAATTTCAGATGGAATTGTATCAGCATGTAGTATACCCATCTCTTATAGTTCCGAAATAATTTGGGAATATATTGAATTTTGATGATTTTGCAAGAACTAACAGAGAATGCTTTGAAATATTTCAATCAAGTAGCTGAACTGGCTAGGCTCACCTGACAGGTGCCTAAAATTAATGTACTTGTCACTTCGTTCATTCGAATTTGATATTTCAACAAGAATTGTCGTTATTTCAGATTGAAAATATCCAAAAAATACAACACATTTGGAATAAAACCACTAGTTATTCAAACGAAAATATATTTAATCTTTTTTTAATTTATTTTAGAATGTCAAAAAGTAGTGGGTAGAAATTGCAGGCAATTCAATAACCAATTTCCAAATTTACCGTCTATGAGTAAAATAAAATTTCGAAGCATTCTACAATTCGGATGATCAAAAATTGTAGGAACTAAGCGAAAACCAATCATCGAAGATAATCAAATGTTCAATACGGGCCCCATTTTGCTCGATACACTTGACAGCTCGTATACGAACATGATGAGTTGCCCTCCTAGTTTCCTCAGGATCAATATTACGAAAAGCATTATGAATGCGCTCTTGTAACTCTTCTTTACTTCTTACAGGAATAAGATACACTTCCCTCTTAATTTTGCTCCATAAATAAAAGTCAAGGGGCGTCAGGTCCGGAGAACGCGGAGGCCATAAATTTGGTCCCTGATTACCCCACCATCTATCCTCGAGCAAATTAAAACCAACTGACCTTCCCAAGTGGCTAAATTTCTGTGAAAATTTATTAATTCGGCTTCAAGAAGATGAGACAATTCTGCAAAAAATTATATGGTATGATGAAGCCAAGTTCAATGAAAGTGGATTAACCAACAGGAGAAATCGACATTTTTGGGCCATAGAAAATCCACATTTCATAGAGGTTATTGATTTCCGAAATAAATTCAGCGTGAACGTTTTTGCAATTTTAATGAATGATTTGTTGGCTTATCACATTGATGAGAGCAATCTTAATGGACAAAGATACCTGGAAATTTTGAGAGAAACATTAGCAAATTTTTTAGATGGATTACCCCTTAACATTCTGAGGGATTGCTATTAACAAATGGATAGTGCGCCAGCACATAAAAGACGAGCTGTAGATCGGCAGCTAACAGAAATGTTCGAGGATAGATGGTGGGGTAATCAAGGACCAAATTTATGGCCTCCGCGTTCTCCGGACCTGACGCCCCTTGACTTTTATTTATGGAGCAAAATCAAGAGGGAAGTGTATCTTATTCCTGTAAGAAGTAAAGAAGAGTTACAAGAGCGCATTCATAATGCTTCTTCGTAATATTGATCCTGAGCAAACTAGGAGGGCAACTCATCATGTTCGTATACGAGCTGTCAAGTGTATCGAGCAAAATGGGGCCCATATTGAACATTTATTCAGATCGTAAATTAGTTTTCTCCTATGATGTTTGCTATCATTTATTCGTATTAATGTAATTATCTTCGATGATTGGTTTTCGCTTAGTTCCTACAATTTTTAATCATCCGAATTGTAGAATGCTTCGAAATTTTATTTTACTCATAGACGGTAAATTTGGATATTGGTTATTGAATTGCCTGCAATTTCTACCCACTACTTTTTGACATTCTAAAATGAATTAAAAAAAGATTGAATATATTTTCGTTTGAATAACTAGTGGTTTTATTTCAAATGTGTTGTATTTTTTGGATATTTTCAATCTGAAATAACAACAATTCTTGTTGAAATATCAAATTCGAATGAACGAAGTGACAAGTACATTAATTTTAGGCACCTGTCAGGTGAGCGTAGCCAGTTCAGCTACTTGATTAAAATATTTCAAAGCATTCTCTGTTAGTTCTTGCAAAATCATCAAAATTCAATATATTCCCAAATTATTTCGGAACTATAAGAGATGGGTATACTACATGCTGATACAATTCCATCTGAAATTTGACGCTTCATCTGATGGCGATATAAAAATTGGCACGTGCAATTTGAAAAAATTGAGTTATTGCTGTTTGAAAAAGGCCAAATTGAAAAAATTATACAAAACAACGCAATAAACATTTGACATGTGTAGACTGCTTAAAAAATTCCTTGATCCTTCTTCTATCCACCCAAGTGAAAAGTGTGTCTGTAGTGCAAAAGATCTACGAGCTACAATTTTTTTAAATGTTCCTCAAAAATCAAGTTTATAACAAAAATAATTAAATCTGTCAAAAGTTTTGACAGATAAGTGCCAACAACTTGGGTATTTTATGCCTTGCTCAAATGCCGGTTCTAGATGTATAATAAAAAAAGGTAGATTGCAGTTTGAAAAAACAAAGTGATAACCCACTCCCGGTATAACCGGAAATGGTATCACTTCAAAAATATTTCACTCCAATTGGAAATCGCTAGTTATGGACGCGTATAAAATTTCAGCTTGATATAGTAATTGGAACTTAAAAAGTTTTTAACGTACGGTCCCGGTGGATATCCCTGATTATAAATATTATTTTCAGAGGTTGTCTATATTGGAAATCTTGTCACTCAACACTACTCGACAACAAAATTGATGCTGGAACATGGAAAAGCCGTTTTATGTGAAAAACCTTTCACAATAAACGAGAAGCAAGCAACACATCTGGTTAATCTTGCCCGATCGAAGAAACTGTTTTTAATGGTTGGTATTTGGTCCAGATGTTTTCCTGCTTATTCAAAAGTTCGTGAACTCATCGATAACGGCAGTATTGGTGATATCCAGTTTGTGAATGCTAGTTTTGGAGTCGATAACAGATATTTTAGTAGATTGGTGTAAGTATTTTCGAATCTATGAAAGAAGAGAGAAGTCTATGTTTAAGTGTTCCTTCTTTGGGAATATACACATGTCTATGGGCCAACCAAGGGGGTCTCCGCCCCCAATAGTCACTTGATAGAATGAAATTTCAGTTAGTAAAAAGATTGGGTGAAAAGGTAATATCAAATAAAGAAGTTAGATCAGAACAATAACTAAGAAATTTGAATTTTCACACAAAAATTAATAAGAATATAAATTATGATGTGATAAGATTCAGATGTCCTGACGTCACATACGTATTTTATTATATTGTTTGGAAGATATTTGGTATTGAACGATGAACATTTGCATGAATTTTTGAGTGACTATTGAAATGTGAAATGATTGAACTATTTCAGAGTTCTTGTTCAGAACTTCCTGAAATAATCTAGAATAATCCTGACATACGACAAAAATAGAAAACATTTCACCAAAACCGGAGTAAATAATGCCTAGCCGCAGGTAAACAATACCCCTTTTCTTAGAATAAGTTTGTATGCACCTCTTGTTACAATTGAGTTTATATTAAGTTGGTTAGTTACTTGAGGAGGAAGAAATTGTCGTTGTTGTGATCTCCAATGAGTCGATAACATCGAAAAGCACCAGAAATAGACAACATCACTAACAAAATGATTAAATATGGAAAAAACACTCTAATAAGCGAAATCAAGGCTTCATTTGGAAAAATCCTAGACAGTACAGAGGAATAGATCCCGGAATCAATCATTAAAATTATCGAAGACCTGAACACCAACAACACCACGAAAATAAAATCTC
Organism: Cryptolaemus montrouzieri; assembly: GCA_013387265.2. NCBI lineage: Eukaryota > Metazoa > Arthropoda > Insecta > Coleoptera > Coccinellidae > Cryptolaemus > Cryptolaemus montrouzieri. The sequence goes on from JABFTP020000165.1 coordinate 37,754,628, forward strand.
AAGGTAGCCTTACATCAGAAATACCTGTTACTGTGGATATAAGATAAGGAGATAGTCTCAGCCCTCTTCTGTTCAATTTAGTAATGGACAGAATCATCAACAAAGTTAAAATAAAATAGTATGATCTTTGAAGATCACTCCTGATTGCATTCAAATCCGAAGCTGAAAATCACAACATGAAGATAGCTACCGAAAAAATAAAGAGTATGGTGATATCGAAAGAGCCAAGAAGATGTAAGCTCGCAATTGATGATAAAACTGTAGAGCAGGTAATTTTCCTTCAAATACCTTGGGGTGCAAATAACTAGTAACAGGATTTAGCCAGAAAGTTCCGAGAGCAGGTAAATAAAGTAGCAGCGATTTCCAGATGCCTGAGAGATGTCGTATGTGAGAACGAGCATATGAGCATTGTGTGCCACACGAGGATTTACAAAGCGTGTGTACGACCTATCGCCACCTATGCAATAGAAATTAGGGCCGATACTTTCAAAACCCATTTCACATTTCGAAACGAAGAAACATCGAGAAATATGTTTTCTCAAACTGTAACCCATATTTTTTTTCAACACAGTAGATACATGTACCTGAGATTACAAGTTTTCAAGATATGGCGCAAAAACGAATATTACGCACCTACCTGAATCTGGCAAAGGAGACTTAGATTTCTGCACGTGCATAGACATATCCCAGAGCATAGACAGGCTTCTGTGCATAGATAACAAACTATTATTGTTTTAACTGTCAGTCGAATCAATTCCAACAGAATGGTTAACTATACAGATGAGTAAATACTTAATTTATTTTTCATTCATGGAGATAACAGACAGAAAGTGAGTATAACTCGTTGAAAATTTAACGAATTATGTCCAAATATACAGTCTATGACAGCTGAAAAATTCGGAAGATAAGTCTTTCGACTGGAACGGTCTGGAATAAGAGATGATTTTTCTCGCCTGTAGTCAACAATGAAGACGATGAAATTGCCGTTCTAGCTTACTTTGCCATTGCTAGATCTCGCACCTTTGGTAATTGTCATTTTATAGTTTTTTCTTTACTCAACTTCAAAGAGTGTGCTCTCAGCCAAAGATCGGCTTGTTCTTACACCCAAGTCACATATTTGGTTCGCGATTTGAGGATCTTTATTTGAGCAGTATAACGAAGTGTCATCTGCGAAGAGAACGCTGTCTAATGTTCTTAAGTTTTTGATGTATATCAAAAAAAGCAGGGGTCCCAGGACAGAGCCCTAGGGCACATCAGTCTTGATTGAAAGAAAATGAGGGTCAGCGCCCTTCACGCAGACACACATGTAGATATCCTCCAAGTAGGATGACAGAAGTTTTAAGAGGACACCCCTTATTCCACAAAAATAGCATCATTTGTTTCCCACAAACGTCTAATAGGCCACTCAATTTGGGATACCCGGTATTTTCGATCGTTAGTAAGAAAACTACACACTTATTTATATAACATTTATGATTTCATGTTCGAGTATGTGTGAAATGGTGCAACTAAAAATCATAGAAAAATCGGAGGAAATGGAAAATTTCAACCTGAAATTTGTTTCAGTAAGAAAGAACTTGGAGGTGGAGCAATACTAGAACTTGGCGTTTACTGTCTTCAGTTCATACAGTTTGTATTTCGAGGACTTCAACCAACAAGGATAGTTGTCAATGGATCACTTAATAAATATAACGTAGATGGTAATACTGGCGCTCTGATTTCTTACCCTGGTGGCAAACTGGCATCTCTTACATGCTCATCAGATGTTACGCTATCTAACGAAGTCATCATCTACGGATCGGAGGGAACTATCAAAATACCACAATTTTGGTGTCCTTTACAAGTGATTACTAACCAACAGACATACAATTTTGATCTACCACAATACACAGAGTCGTTAAGTTTCAAATATTCAAATGGTGAAGGTCTATCCTATGAAGTTCATGAAGTTAAACGTTGTCTGGAAGAGGGTAAGGAAGTATTTCACTCTGAATAATACTTTGAGCTTGGTTAAAATATGATTATGAAATTCATACTCTGATGGTTAGTTATGATAATTAGTAAAGAGAGGATTATATGTAAAAATATTTCTACTAAATTTGAACAAAGATCCAAATTTCTTAGTTCGTGAATTTATTTGTGGGTTCAAATCAAACACTTCAACGTTACAAAACTCTAACTAGTTTATTCACACGTAGACTGAACAATTATAACACTAAACTATAAGACTAATTTATATAACACAATCGATACTGCTTAATTTATCTTATTTGTCCACTTATTCGCGCTCTGTATTCAAACCTAATCTCTGCGTTTCGCGCTCTCCCCTTACAGACAAGTACGAATTATTCTAGAACATTTGCGTAGCTTCGGCTCTGTTCCAGATCTTCGTTCGAGAACCTTTCGGAAACGGCAACACTGATTTCTTCGTAATACGGCGCGCTGAAACGTTTAAATCTTTCTCGAATTCTCCCGAAAGTGTCCCGTAACTCTTCAGACAGCCGGGCCGTGACAGGGTTGGCTTCAGGGACGATTGGATATCGTTACAATATTTAAATCATTTACCTAGATTTCATAGATCATGTTCCTTCCAAGAAGTATGAACCAATGAAAACCAGATACCTACATTATCCATCACCTAATAATCTAAAGAGCTAAACGGTTAAAAACCCTGAATATGTGCCCTAATATGAATGATTGTTGAACTATACTTCGATTACCTTCCATACCTTTTTCTTCAATTCAAATGACTTAATAGGTGGTAATAGATTAGCGGCATATGTAAGGTTTTCTAATTTTCACAACAAGTATTTCGAATCATTCAGTGTTAAATACAAATAGTGTGAAGGTAGTTTGAAAATGCCAAAAGTGAAATTAACGCGAATCGAACAATTTCCAGAGATGACCATAGATGGAGAAAGTTTATTTTGCGAAGCTTGTTCGAAAATTGTAAGTGAAGTGTGATCATAAATAGTTTTAATTCTTTAAAAGAATACTCTTCATTTTATCTCCCATCTTTCTTTGTATGCTTTCCTTAAGTGTGGAGGTGAAAAGGCCTTTTGATTGCAACGGTTAGTTTTCAATCGTTGCCGATAGTATTGGAATATTTGAGAGTTATTTAAAAATTTTCGGTTATTGACGAAAAGACCTTCAAATAATTTGAGTTTATGGTTTCAGATTACAGCTGAAAGCAACTTTCATGTTGATCAACATGTCAAAATAGCCAAGCATGTTCCTTCAGATTCCTCTGAATCTTCATCACTTTCTATTTTCTTAGCTTTCTTTTTCTTTTGTGTTGAATTAAGTTCTTTCAAACTACGTTTCACTGCTTTAGCTCTGGCTTCTCTTTCCTGTTGTATTTCTCTCAATTATTTCTGTCTATGCCTCTCTTCCAGTTTATTTTTTTCAGGTGTATCTGTATATTATTTATTTATTTATTGTTAGAAAACATAGGAACCCCTACAAGATAGACCCAATTACCGGGGTACAAAAAAGATAAAATGATAATAGAAAAATGAACAGAAGTGAAACTGTCATACAAAATGAAAATTATAACTTTCATAAAAATTCAGGAGAGAAAAAAGACTCATCTAAGACTACAGAATCAAGTAAAATATCATGAAAACTAAAACTTCTACAATGAGCATGATTCAGATCTAATGAGATATGCAATAACATTTTTTTGAAAGAAGAAAGAGGTTCATGAAAAATATCTATACTGACAATATGCTAATTGTACAGACGCATAATTCGCAAGAAAACAGAATGAAAAAATAAACTAGTATGGGCCTTCGGAACATAGAAGACTGCATTTCGACGACTAGGATACACGGGAACATTGAAAGGGAGATAATTAACAAGCGGAAAACTAAAAGAATGATTTAAAATTCGATAAAGAAATACAGTGTCGAAAAGGACTCTCCTCTGCTCCAGGCTCAAAATTTTGTGATGACGCAAATTTAATTGATAATTATGGTTAGGTTAGAAGTTGAAATTTTTGACAAACTTTCTCTGGACTCGTTCAATTCTGTCAATATACTTGTAATAGTGAGGGGACCAAACAGGTACAGCATATTCCATATTACTCCTCACTAACGTGAAATATAGCATGTTTAAAGACCTTGGATCTCCGAAACTATTAGTAATTCTCAGAACGAAACCCAACATTTTGAAAGCCTTAGAAACTATATGATCAATATGATACTCAAAGGACAAGACAAGATCCTTAATTTGGTTTACCCTCCCAATAACAAGCCCATCAACAGAAAAATAGCATCGAAGACATTAACATTCTTTGTAAACCTTATATGCTTACACTTATCAATATTTAATTGAAACTACCTACTTTGACAAAAAGAGAAAAGTCTATCAAGATCACTCTGAAACCGCAAAATATCATCATAGGACCTAATAGCACTGTACACCCTAAGATCGTCGGCATATAAGTCATGTTTTGTATAAAGAAAACATTCCGAAATATCATTAATGTAAATTGAAAATAAAAGGGGACCCAGATGTGACACTTGAGGAACACCAGATGTGACACGAACGAAACCGGAATGAGTGCCATTGAGTGCAACATACTGCAGTTTATCCGACATATACGATTCTATCCATGTCAGTGAGGACCCCACCACACCAAAGTCCTCTAGAACCCACAACAAAGTTGCATGATGTACCTTATCGAAGGCCTTAGCCATGTCTGTGTAGATGGCATCAACTTGAATACCATCATCGAAACTACTACTTATGAAATGAACGTAAGGAGTTAAATTAGTTAACACCGACCTACCTTCGAAAAACCCATGTTGAGATTGAATCAACTTGGAACCGGATGAATCAAAACATTTATCAGTTACTATTGCTTCAAAAATTTTACCGAAATAACTTAGAACAGAGACAGGTCGGTAATTACTTACTTAATTTTTTTTTACCAATTTTGAAAACAGGTACGATCTTTGCCGCCTTCCACTTATGTGGAAAGACACCTTGTACTAAAGATTTCTTGAAAATAATTTGAAGTTCGGACCTGGACCCTTCGAGACATTCAGTCCCTCGATTTTAGCTTTGGTATCCTTCAGATCTATCGTGTTAAATGTAATCATTGAAGAAGGTTTATATCTACTTTGGTAAAGAACAAGTTTATGCGGATCTTCATAAACACTAGAAAAGAACAATATATACAAGATTTACCCGTTTTTCTTCCTTTGTTGGTTTTTCTGTTTGTAACAGCTTTAGCATAAGGTCTTATGACTTCTGGTGTTATCGGAAGATAAGCACTCGGTCCAGATTGAATCTCAACCGCAGAGGTGGAAGGTTCGCCAGTTCCGGTAACAATATCTTTTCGGATCAAAGAAGACGAAAGTTCAGGAATATCGATAGATTACAGCTGATCCTCTTTATTCATAGCAGTCGAAGGCACTCTGGTGGAAGGTTGTGGTTCTATAGCAGCAATACTTGTTTCTGGAATAGGTGGCACATTTCTTAGATTGTTTGAAGTATACACGTCAACGGGAGCGAAATCTTCATCGCCGAATGCCATTTCATTGAACGGCCATATACCTGGCTTCTCAAATCCTTTTGCAATATTTTTTTCGGTGAAAGATTCGAAATATACATGATTTACCAGTTTGGGAATATTATAAATGTTGATTGTTTTGCCAGAATTCGGCGCATGCCAATTATTAAACGCTATTTTCAACTTCTAAAGGTAGTGTAATCGATGACTTGTGAGTGAGGGAAAAGATAGAAAAGTGAATCCATTATTACATAACTATAAAATCGGATGCTCTTTAGATCTCAGTGTGTGTTTCTTAATGTGCTTTGATACTGAAAAAAATATGTCAGCATTAATCTAACCCTTTTTATTAGCAGCTCTGAGGATTCCTTCAGGCGCACCTTCGAGAAACGGTCTTTGTAGTGCATACGTAGAAATACAAATAGCGGAGGGATAGTATTTTCGCTTGCAGAAATAATAGCAACAAATTTTCGCCTCTCTCTGCTGACACGATTTGTCCCACTTGTTTCTGTGATTTAGGAGCCAAAATTTTAAGAGTTTCCAAAACAGTAGACGCGCAAGACTCGTTAAATATTTTGTCGGCAGTAAAATTATGTCTCTGTAACAAAACAGCCAAGTTATTATATAATTCTTCCAGGACTGCATTCTTAGTGAACGCGAACGATCGAGGAAGCAGTGTAATGGACGTTAGAAGTCTTAGAGGTGTGAACGGGGACACAGACCACTTCCTGGTGAGAACAAAGATACGAGCAGAAATAACAACACAAAGACCGTCCAAAAACAAGGCGATGGATCGGTGGAATCTAGAAAAACTACGCATAGACGAAGGAGAAGAATACAAGGAACAAAAAATGAGACATATGAAAGAGGGAAAGATCGTGGAAGATCTGTGGAATCAGATTGAAGAAGTAATTAATGAGGCGGCGAAAAATCACATTGGAACACAAAATGGGAAAAGATGAAAAGACTGGTTTGATGCAGAGTGTAGAGATTAAGTAACCAACAGGAAACAGAGCAGAAAAGCACTAATACAAAATAAAACTCTAGCAAATCTGGAACAATACAAGAGTGTACGAGCGAAAAAAAGGGCTCTCATGAGAAAAAAGGAAAGAGAACACGAGAAAGCAGAATTTGAACAAATCCAGGCGGAAAGTAATAGAAAAGAAAGAATAGTAAACTCCAGATACTTTTACAGCGGAGTATCGAAAGTGAAAAGAGGTTTCAGACCAACTCGGTCATGTCGCTCAAAAAGGTGAACGGGGATCTGATTTTCGATGAAGACGAAATGATTGGGAAATAGATAGGCTGACCCCCTTTGTGGAAAACTCTATAGGTGATTATCAGGCAGGGCTCAGAAAGAGTAGATCCACGCTTTACGCTAAGGCAAGTACTTGAAAAGGGGTGGGAATACAATCGAACCATACAAAACCTCTTAATGAATTTCTGGCAGGCGTACGACAGTATAATAAGGACACAAACATGGAACGCAATGTTGGAGCTCTCTATACCGAAAAAGCTCATTAATAAGACAAAACTTTGTGTGGACGGAACCAAGCTAAAGTTCGACTGGGAAGTAGGACCTCTGAAGATTTCAGAATCAAAAATGATCTCAAGCAAGGCGATGTACTGCCCGCTTTACTATTCAACATAGTCCTGGAAAAAGCCGAACGAACAGCACAAATAGAAGGGGAGTTTTTCACAGCTACGGGTCCCAAACTATTGCTTGGGTATGCAGGTGATATAGATCCCGTTGGAAATACAGTAGCCACTATTAAATACATCTTCAATAGATTAGAACCAGAAACTAGAAAGGTGGGCTTGAGAATCAACGAGGAGAATCCAAAGTACATGTGCTTCAACAGACAGGGACGTAGAAATATGCTAGGACAGAATATAACGATCGAACCTTATAATATCGAAATATTAGAGCAATTCAAATACCTTGGAGCTACAATAACAGCAGATAATGCCATGACAGAAAAGATGAAAGGTAGAATCCAATCGGCCAACCGATGCATGTATGCTCTGGAGAAGCTTCTGAGATCCAAAGGTCTATCTAGAATGTCGAATCTAAAAGTTTATAAATCGATATTGTCACCTACGGCGGTGAAACCTGGACACTGACCAAAGACAATGAGGAAAAGCTTAGACGGTTCGAGCGTAAGATCCTACGGAAAATCTACGGCCCCCATCACGACACCACTACAGATAAATACCGTACAAGAACTAATGCGAAAATAAAAGAGCTACACAGAGACAGTAACATCATCCAGGAAATCAAGGCGCAGCGGTTGAGGTGGGTAGGTCATGTCCAGAGGATGGGGAACGAAAGGATTGTGAAGCTGATTTGGGAGGAGATGCACACGGAAGGAGATCTCCGGGAGTCCATGGTTGCGCTGACGAGATGATATAAAAGCAGATCTGTCTAAATTGAATATCCCCTTTGATCCAAACCTAATGGAAGATCGCAATAGGTGGAGGAGTATTGTGAAGTTAGCCAAGACCCACCTAGGGTTGTAGCGCTTCTTGATGATTGATGATGATGAACGATCGACACGCACTAGTGTTTTCTGGCTTTTGCAGACTGAGATTGGTGTTTCGTTCTCTGTATTTACGCATCCACTCTAAGCCGGCAATTTGATTTTCGTCCCGCTCCCCTCAGTATTTTGAATTCAATGCTTTCGCGTATTCGTAGGTAAATTTCCGAATTTGTACTATTGTTAACCCATAATGTATTTTGCAGCAATTAGTGATGTAGTCATTTAAGCGTGTCTCTTCTTTCAAGGAGAAGATTTGTTAATTCGTGAATTTTGAATGAAAAGTTCGTGGGCGTCCATCGGCGTTAGAGCCATCTTTAAATTTCTTGACTCTACTTTTCAACGTTGATGTTTTGATGTATTTCAACGCGGCTTCTCTATATGACAACCGTCCTTGTATTACATCATCAATTGCTAATTTCATCGACTCTTCATCCACTTCTTGAGTAGGAGTATCTCTTTTTTTATATTTTCGCATCATGATTCTGCAATAAAATATTGATTTTATGGTTTATTTGATAATTGTTAATTTAAAAAGGTGTTACTATATTTTATTTCATTGAAATCGAATTTTTATGTACTGATATGTAAATAGGAGCATGTGTACGCGTACGAATGTGTCCCCTGTCTGGTAGTCCAAATTTACCCCATGCCTTCCACAAGAATACAACTTTATACAAATTCTATTTTAGTTTGAGAAATACAACAATCAAAGTTCGATGTAACCAATGTTAACATTAATTAATAATCACCATTCTGTCGAATATATAAAAATTCTACTCACAATTACGAACTAAACTAAGGTTAAGAATTTTACTCACCGCGCATGAAAACACGTTACGTCTTGTTAGTTGTTACACCGTAAAGCGACTGGCGCGACACACCGCCAGCAAGATCGCGGTCGGTATTTCTATGCACACAAGCAAGGCGTATTTGGGTGCCGTTTAGTTTTTCTGTTATACCTACTGTACGAAGGTGTGCCGCGTACAAATGGTGAACACATTCCCCTAGTTCCTAGTTTTTTTTAACAGTTCGGCGGTAATGAATGATGTATTTTCGATGTGAACTCTCTTTGTGAGTAATAAAAATATCCCAACACTCTATGCATCGATTGAAAGTGGTTTTCGAATATCTTAATAATTTTTGGTTGCTGAATATTTTGTTTAGTTGTTGATATATCGAAATAATAACTGAATATCTTCTTTTTCTACAGGAAAAATAGAGAGCAGCAAGATAACCCATCAGGAAACAATACAACTGGCCAAGTGGATGGATACTATGAGAAAAGAAGTTGGTTTGCAGTTTCCAGAAGATTTGAAACCATTGTAGTAATTATATTTCATGAAAACAAATGTCTGCAAATGAAATTCTGTTTTAATAAACTAGTTGTCCTAATTGTAATGGTTACCTAATAAACGATTAATCCTGTAAATGATAATGATTTTTGACGTGACAACGTCATATAATTCGATGGAACCGGCTGCACGCACGAGAAAACATGACTCATGCGGCGTTACCTCGATTTGAGGCGTTCCATTTGAGGCTTGAAGTGCAAGCGAGAGCGCGGTACGAGCGACAAAGAGGCACAATCGGCACGGCAGCGTGCGACATCTGTCTCTCTCCTACTCGATTGAGCGATGTTTTGGTCAAGTATGAAGTGCAGTGAAAAGTGAATGTAGTGTCAATTGTTTATAGCGACGATAATTGAGGTGATAAAGGTAATGATTCTTTCGATATTGAATATATGTTCAGGGATATATAGTCGGATATTCGTGCTTTCATCATTAAAATCAATAACATCGGTCCGCTAGTGCAGCGATTGTAGGTTATGCCATAATTGACAAAACTATAACAATAAGTTAACAAAACTATTTCACGATGAGTAAAAAATCAATTGCTTTACTATTTGATCGAAATAACTATCCACCGTAGCTATGATTTCGAAAATCAAAACATAAATGTTGAATCTTCCACATATCATAACAAAGTAAATGAAATGACAGGTTGAACCAGTCAACCGTCAAAGGGAACAATTTTCTCCCATATCGAACACATTGAGGCCTTTTTAAAAGCAAGAGTTACAAAAATTTTAATGATGTTTCCAAATTTTAAATTTTAAATTTAAGATGTATGAACAATAATTTAATCATAGTTTATTCTTATAATGAATTATTCAAAATTATTACTTTTTTACAACAAATTACAATTAAATTTGCAAAAATAATTAAGTAACCAATTGAAATGTTAACACATCGCATCGTGCGGACGTGCGTTTGAAGTGCTCCTGAAATCTCACTAAATTATTGTGTTCTTCTTCATTATTCGATCATCTTTTATGTACTCTGGTGTATGGTGTTTTAGAAAGGTCCCATCCATGGTAAGACAGTTATCATTTTGAAGTCGGAAATACGTACCTAGTGTTCTATTGTTTCTTTTTCTTTCATTCAATGTGATACACCACATTTAACTAGAGGGCCTGTGAATTGGTCACCTGTGTGACTTAGTTTCGGGAAGCATGATGAGCTCTTCTGGAAGTTAAAATAGTCTCCTATTCGGATCTCCGGTGGGGACTGCCTCGAGGGGTTCATGATGCGGGTAAGTCGAGCACTCCTCCGGCGAATTCACTAATTCATTTACGTTCTAGAAAAGAAAGCAAACTCTTGATAGAGTTCTGCAATATTAGAGGACTGGGGCACAACAACGTGAATGTCGATGCAACCAACCAGCATCTGCAAAACGCACAACCCCATGTGCTGGCCTTAACCGAAACCCAAATAAGTCAAACTACCGACACAACGTATTTACGTTTTGATGGGTATGAGTTACATACGAGATTTAGGTTTGAAGGGGGTCTTGGTGTTTTCGCCAGATCGGATGATGCATGCAAGAGGGAGGACACGATGGAGAACGACGCTTTCGACCTTGGGTGGTTTAAAATCTGTTTGCAGGATAAAATACTGTTGTTATGCTGTCTATATCGCTCGCCAAACGATAATCACTTCACTAGACTGTTTCAGTATCTAGGTGATAAGGTGGATTGGATTTAGACACATCATCCGGCATCTGAGGTGATTGTACTGGGTGACTTCAACGTTCACAACACCAACTGGCTCTACAACTCCAATAGAACAGATGAAGCGAGATGATAGGCTGAAACTTTCGCAATCAGCCATAATCTAACGCAGCTAGTCGACGAACCGACAAGAATACCTGATCACCCAACCCACTTCCCGAACACCTTGAATCTCGTTTTGATTTCAGATCCAGATGATTTTGGAGTGGAGGTCTCAGCACCGCTAGAAACTCAGACCACAACCTTATATCTGCTACTGGAACTATTGTGCTGCTGCTAAACCAAGAACCTAAACTAATCAGACGCGTTTGGCACTACAACCGTGCTAATTAGGATGAGATGGTGATGTTTGCCTTTCAGATCCTGACATCACTGTGTGCACTGAATCTGTTACAGAAATCAGGAATGGATCTGTACATCCCTCATTTCATGAAAAGAACAACAGCACAAAAGCCATGGTTCAACAAAGACTGCGAAAGAGCCTCTGCAGCCAAGAGCAGAGCTTCCAAGTCATGGAAGATAAATCCAACAGAGGAAACAAGAATATCCTTCGTACGAATACTGAACGAATGCAACCTGACAACTGCAAGATCAAAGACCAATTTCAACGAAGGGGGTGAAGACTGTCAGTGCCAATATCTGCAAATCTGCGTTTCCGTCTCTTGTTAGAGAAGACGGAAGTATAGCATCATCTCCGAAAGAGAAAGTCGATCTCTTTGCTCTCTTGTTCTCAAAGAATTCTCTGCTAGATTCAAACTAACACAAAAACCACCGAACATTCCACCTAGAAATTCTTCCATGGCAGAAATCAAGTTCAGTGTCCGCACTGTGAGACGGGCTCTCGAGCAGCTGAACTGCAACAAAGCAGTGAAATAGCGACAATCGTCCTGAGAAAGTGTGCTCCTGAAGTGGCGCCCATTCTTAACCATCTGTTTCAGATTTCTTATGGAAGCCAGACCTTTTCAAGATGCTGGAAAATAGCGAGAATTCAACCGATCCCAAAGAAAGGAAAGAAGTCCTTACCCTAAAACTACCACCCTGTTGCACTTCTTCCCATTATGTCCAAAGTGATGGAGAGAGTCATAAATGATGTACTCATCAAATATCTTGAGTTGCAGGACAATATTAACGATCGTCAGTATGGTTTTCACAGGCAAAGATCGACAAGAGATCTGCTCGCCTACGTCACTCATGTTTGTACATCAACGATGGAAAACCATGGGTAATCTAGAGCAATACCTCTCGACATCTCTAAAGCATTCGATAGAGTTTCGCATGCAGCCTTGTTGAATAAAATTGCTGCATATGGGCTTCCCGAAAAATTGCTGGGTTGAATAGGTAGCTTTCTTACAAATAGATCAATACAAGTTGTGGTCGATGGTATAAAATCTAATTGTTTCCAGTTGAATCTGATTGATTGATCCATTGTTTCGCCAACCTTGCTTCTGTTGCCAAAAAACGATCTATTGTCATCTACAGAGAACAAGATCTTCGGTTTTGCAGACGATTGTACCCTGGTTTCGTCTTTCAGTAGTATGCGGCCGATTACACCTGTGGAATCTCAGCGTCAGAGATGTCAACAAATTAATAACTCAAGCTCTGACTTACAGAGGATATCTGAGTGGGGTTAGTTGAACCTGGTGAGATTCAACGCGAGCAAGACGCATGCAACTACGTTTTATAAAAAGGTCCCCACTGGAGAACCTCCTCTAATGATTCAAGGTCAACAAATTGCATTCAAAGATTCGATGCACCTTCTCGGAATGACGGTCAACTCCGGGCATGAACATGTATCAGCAATGGCTAAGTGGGCATCAGCTAAACTTAGTTTTCTAGGCGCAGATTCGACCTGCTTTGGCATATTGTTCCCATGTATGGGGATCTGCGCCTAAACATTCGTTGAGGATGTTGGATAGTGTGCAAAAACGGGCTTTGCGCCTCATCGACCACCTGGAGATCACCCTCAATCTCCAACCGCTGGCTCTCAGAAGACAAGTTGCTGACCTTCCTCTGATTCACAGATACTTCCATGGAAGATGCTCCAAGGAGCTGAAAGACATTGTTCCGGGGAAACTCATGTTTTGCCGCAACAGTACAGTACAGGGCTGGTGAGCTCTGAAACTTGCTTCCGTCCAACATCTTTCCAACATTCTACAATTTGGTCCTCTTCAAGAAGCGAGTAAACAGACACCTCAATTCTTCCCAGGCGTCCACTCATGTGGTGTAACAGGTAAAGATTGTTCATTGAGTTATAAAAGTAAAGTTCAGGATCAATATTGAATTTCATTACATTTTAGATGATTGCAAAGTTATTGGGATCAATATAAAATTGATTCAATTGCATTCCTAATAATTTGCAACAAATTCCTTAGAAATATTCTCGAAATAAATGGAGGAATTAAATCTTGAAGTTTTCAGCTGTACCTAGGGACCACCTGCTCACAAGGTCTGAGGAGTATCGATATTGGTATTGGCTCATCCATAGAGTTTCTCTTTATTCATTTACATGTTGGCGATTATTCATTCCGAAAGAAAAATATGTTTTTTTACTTTACACAAACCAAACTTTGGAATGAGTCTTGATCGCTTCTGAATTTAATAATTATTGTGTAATCCAAATATACAAATACTGATTCATCTAGCCTGAAGATATTATTTTCGAACATTTCAAACCTGAGTTAATCACTTTCTAAAACATGGTCATGAGCTCATGGACTATTATTGGAAAATCGCAATACAGAAGCTACACACTGCTTCACCACCCTCCTCCATCACCTCAATTCCACTGTAGCCTTTGTTTTTGTTCCCTGATCTAAATTACTAGCGGATGTCAAATATTTTTGAGGTAGCCATCGCCTTCATAAATAATTCTTGTGCAGAGAAAGACGCCAATAACTATTTGAACGTTGTAGATTTATATGAAGTCTCAAAAAAAATTAAATTAATTAAAAGAGAAAAAGTCATGTTGGGTTGGAATCTTTCTCGAACCACCTTCTTATTTCACTTAAAATTACTTAGGATTGAAATAAAAACACAAAGAAATATGGACTTAATTTCATTAAACAATATAACATGTAAAATATAAAACTATACAGAAAAGTCATCAATTTGGTCGAGCAAACTGACACTGGATTAACAGTTAAAATTTCAATTGAAGAATGTTTTCTAAACTCAATTTGATATTATAAGGGTTCTCTGAAATGAATCACCTCTTTTCGTTACAACCAGTTTCTGCAGACCAGTTGCAGATACCTCCAATTGGATCAAAGCTTAAGTTTTTAGGACAAGTATACTCCCATCCGAGTATCTTTTCGTTCTCCATTTTGGCACATGAGATAAATTTTTTACAGGATGTGGGGTGTGGAAAATTACCTTGATCCAAACACTCCACATTACCATTTGAATGAACAATAACTTTTGTATACTTTGATAAATTACTTTGATCATAGTTATATGGATAATTGATAGGTGCTTCTTGAAATACCAGGAAAGGGGATGATGGCCTGGTGATCTCTGTGGGTGGTGGTCTCTTTTGGACGAATCTGTGATTGAATGGGGTTAACATAGGCGCAGTCGCTGGGGTATATCTGGTTCTTGGACTTGTAGCTAGAAAGGACAATTCGTTTATTTAAGTATTTCGAGTGTAACGTGAAAAACATTATTTCAAATTAGATAACTTACACTATTTTGTATTTTGAGTGAAAAATACTCAAAACGTAACAGAAGATTCTAAATCTCAGCAATCATAACCTGCGAAATTATCGCTGTATGTGTAGACAAAATGAAGAATTTTATTCAAGGAACAATATTCAACCTTCCGTAGAATGTTAAATATCCTTCCTTAAAGGAGCTGGTTTTGTGATCCACCCGATGTTGATGGTGGGTAGCTTCTGTGTCGGTCCGTTGGAGGGCGCATTAATGTATACATGTTTCGTAGCGCCCCAACGGATTGAGATGAAGTAGGTGACGGTTTAGCCTGATGTTGTGAATGGGTAGGCAATACTGACGAGGTCAAATGAGGCCAAAACTGCAGTCTATTGCTCCTATTCATGACATCTGACCGTACCGTACCGCTTCTCTGTGGCCCCGGTTGACGGTGAATATGAGGGGTGGATCAGAACACCAGCTGCATCAAGAAAGGATATTCAACATACTACGGAAGGTTGAATATTGTTCCTTGAATTAAATTGTTCACAGAAGATTCTAATAAATCGTGAAGTAAGCTTTGTGACGGAAAATCATTAAAAATCACAGAGCAAGCTTCATAAAATTACAGGGATAACATTTGCAATTATTCACGAGAAATCATGACAGATCAGGTACCTACCAGCTAATTATTGTTATTATTTCGTTTCGAGTCTTTTCACGGAGAATTAATGAGTATGGAAGACGAAAATTAAGTGATACAAGTCTATTTTCAATCTTACAGAAATAGTGTTCGATCATTTTGACTATATGATTGTGATGAATTAAGTTAATACAGACATGACGCAAGCCTATTTTCAATATGACAAAAATAGTGCTCAAGCATCTTGCTTTATCGAGCACGATTTTCAGATTGTGATGAACCAGATCGCATTCGAAACCGAAATCTCTTAAACAGAAGATTAATGGAGAAACAGAATTGAATGTCTTGTTGACTGTAGAAGCGAACTCAGGAGCATCTGTTGAAAAAATTGTAAAAACCGGGAAGTTAGCGAGGACTTTATTTTGTTTTATGAAAACAAATACAAGCTTTACGTTTCTCAAAAAGTTCTTGCGAAGACATTACCGTTCTAGACATCTCGATTTTTCGATTTCTTCCTTATGTGAAATTATGTAGATAAAGAAAAATGATGAAATCGAGTTCGATTTTCGAGAAAAACTCATTGGTGATAACTGACTTCATCTATCTTCTTTAGATTTCGAGTTATTCCGGAATAGTAGATTATTCGGGATTTCGACACGTGACGATATCTGGAATTCTTTTCGAATAAAAAATAGTTCTACATTCACTTGCATATTTTCAAATGCAACGCAGGGACGTATTCGAATTTTTTTTTGGCCAATCGGTTTCTGAGTTATGGAGCAAACTTGTGTTTTTCGAATACGAATAACAGGTGACTTTGGTATCAATAGAGATGAATATTTTTTCCTTTCAAGTATATATCACATACAATATTAATTGGAACTGCAACTATTGCCTTTTTCAAAATAAAAAAATGGAAATTCATATCTATCTACTAGGAACATAGTAGATATTCACAATTCTATGGTAGAAGAAGTTCGTTTGTGTGCTTCATAGATCCCATTTATTCAATTCTTCACTTCCTAGAAAATAGAGTTTTTTGTTGAGAAAATGTTAGACTTAAAAGAAAATATGTGTCGGCAAAAAGTAATAATTATATATACAATCAATTGAATCAATACACAAATTATCTCATGAATTCGAAAGTATTTCCATCATTCAAAAAGAAAGAGTTGCAACGCCTGGCAACACTTCTGGATCAGTTTCTTATACAGGATATACTTAATAGTATGTCACAACTTGAGGGGGTAAATCTACGTGCAATTTCAAGAAAAAAGTTTTTATAAACATAGGTCAGCAAAAGCTTCGTTACGGAGGTACAGGGTGTTGAAATTTCTGGAAAAAATTGTTTTTTTCTTCAAAACTCCTGCAGTTTTTGTGATATTCAGCCCAAATTTAGAATGCAAGCTATTTTTTACAGCCTTCATCATCGCAATTTTCTTTTCAGAGGCCATGTCTCCTTTTGCCTTTTCAAACTTTTTTGCACTATGCCACTGATCAGCGTTCAATCAATTTTCGTCATCTTCGTTCAATTTAAAAACTTCTTTGACACCTGTAATTTTTTTGTAACTCTAACCGTTTTCGAGTGAAAAATTATTTAATTTGAAATATTTGAATTGTATGTAATTCGCTAAATAAAAAAAAAATAGGGATACTCGATAGGTATGCCCGAAATTTGGTTTTATTTTGATAGCACTTCTTCTGAGACTCAACTTATACTTATTCAATATCAAACTGAAGGAAAGAACAATTAAAAACTGAATAAATTGCTGGAGGTGTCTTCCACCTGCAAGAATACAGGCCTCTGTCCTTCTTCGCATATTATCTCGCTTTCTTTGAAATATTCCTGGGGTATTTATTATCGTGTCACAAGAGGTTATTATTCGATTTCTCAATTCTTCTACAGTGTTCACTGGAGTAGTATAAACTGAACTTTTGAGATATCCCCATAAAAAAAGTCTGGGGACCTAGGAGGCCATGGTTCTGGCCCACCCCGACCTATCCATCGGTTTTTGAATGTATTATTCAAGAATTCCCTAGCTTCTTCAATAAAATGTGCTGGTGCCCCGTCATGCATGCATAATATATGTTTCTCACCAAAAGTGGCACATCCTCGAGCAATAAAGATAACTCCTCCTCAAGAAATTGCCGATAAGCGGGACCGATTAGTTTGTAAGGCAAAGAAAATGGCCCAATCAAATAATTTCTGATTATTCCGATCCAGACATTTAGTGAGAATTGTTCTTGATGATGAGATCTTCAATCAAATGGGGGGTTTTCCTCAGCCCAATAATGATTATTGTGAAAATTTGTGATAGCAGTTCTCAAAAAGTTAGCTTCTTCTGTGAAAATTATTCCACTATCAAAATGACCATTTTCTCTAATTTTATCTAAGAATCATCGGCAGAAATCCAGTCTTGAAGGAAAATCTCGAGGAAGTAGAGTTTGGACGCGTTGAATATGAAACGGGTACAATTAAAAGTTGTGGAAAATCCTCCAAACTAGAACATGTGAAATAGTCAACTGATTTCCAATTTTTCTTGTACTCACAAGAGGATTCAAATCAATACAATTCAAAACTGCTTCCTCAATATCTGGATTTCCCATAGTTTGAGTTGCACCTTTTAAATGATTATTTGCAGTAAAAGTACCAGTTTCCCTCAACCTTCTGTGGATATTTGAAAATGTTCGCCTGTCTGGTGTTACTCGATTTGGTTAGCACACCTGATATAATCGCCTAGCTTCTGTTGTGTTTCCGTAAGCCAGACCGTACATATAATGGCCAATTCGGCGTTAGTAAAATTTGCCACTTTTTCCTACAGCAATAAATTCTTGAAACTAATCGTTAATTCAATAAACAAGTTGAGCAGACAATGGGTCAACTTTAGCAACTGTCAAAATAAATAAATAAATGAAAAAATCATTTCTTCAATTAGAAGTGCTTTCAATTAAGGGAATGCATACAATCGTTTAATAATTTTTTGCTCGAGAACGGTCGGAGGAACGATAAAATACAAGTGTCCAAAAGTTTCTAAAAAGAACGAAGATGACGAAAAATGATTGTACGCTGATCAGTGGCGTACTGCAAAAAAGTTTAAGATGGTAAAAGAGGACATGGCTCCGGAAAAGAAATCACGTTGTAGATTCTAGTTAAAACTTAGGAAGTGTAATGATGAAGGCTGTAAAAAATATCTTGCATTCTGAATATCTCAAAAACTGCAAGAGTTTTGAAGAAAAAAACAATTTTTTCCGGAAATTTCAATACCCTGTAGCTCCGTAACGAAGCTGTTGCTAACCTATGTTTATATAAACTTTTTTCTCAAAATTGCACGTAGATTTACCACCTCAAGTTGTGACTTACTATTATGTAAGACCCTGTATAAATGTTGCTCAGATTTTCCAACCAAATCCTGAACTTTAATTTCAGCTCATCTATTTTATTCGTTTTCTCTTAGTAAAATTAATTCTCAACAAGCCCCCAGAGGAAGAAATCTAGTCAGATCTGGGAAAGGGCTGGCCATTCCACAGGTCACCTAGTCCCTATCCAGTGATCACCGAAATTCCAGTGCAGTTGTTGGGATAAGATTAGTTTTTGGTGTAGCGGAGTACCGTCAAGCTGAAAATATAGATTTAATCTTTGCCCTAATGGCATAACATGTAAATATTCTTCCACTATTCTCTTCTATAATATGATGGTAAATTTCGCCATTAAGGTAGTCATCAAAAATAGTGTATGCCAATGCACGATGATCTAACATTCCACATTGAAACCGTAACGCCTTTGGTATTGAATATTCAAATATAGATGGAGATTGAGATTTGACCAACAGTACTCATTAAGTGTATTAAAAATTTCGTCACTTGTAATACGAACTTCATCGGTCCATATAACGCGTCGAAAAAATTCTGGGTTTTCTTCTGTTTTATGAATTTATCAGCTGGACGAATTGCTATTTTCTCACCCTGTAGGGTCTGAATTTATTCTCCTCAAGAATTCTGGAAGCTCTTGACTTCGAAATACAAGTTCCAATTGACATTTGACTTCTTGAAATTGAAGGTTCAGTTGCAACTGTTCCTAAAACGTTGACGATAGCATCTTATCTATGTTCTACTCAGTTGTGCTTTGAAAAACCACCAAGAATTGAATTGTCCCTTAGTCTTTTGGAAAAAGACTTATGCGGCTGTTTCTTCTAAGAGAATCTATTGAAATAAAATTCTTCCACATCATACCCATTCTTTTTATAACATTCCAACATCTCATACTTTGTATAATTTTGGAATTGATGGGCCATAACGATAGAGTTATGAGATATGTAGAACGACATAATCTTATGACATAAATGATTGTTTTCAAGAATAAATGCTAGTCATTCAGTATTGTAATTGTTTCAAACACAGATATAAATGAATCCACATCAATAAGATTGGATAATTGAAATAGTGTTATAAAAGAACTTTATTGTTTTTAACACAGAAATGAATGAATGGGATCTCTGACGCACATAAAACCTCTTTCATCATAGAGTTGTAAATATCTGCGATATTCCGAGTGAATAGATATGAATTTTCGATTTTTCATTGAAAGAGGCTGATGACAAGGAATTGATGAGACATGTCGTATATACTTGGAAAGAAGAAAATAATACCCTCTATTGATGCCAAAGTCAACTATAGTATTTGAAAAAATACAAATTTATTTGCTTCATAACTCAGAAACCGATCCACAAAAACATTTTCGTCCTTGCATTCTACTCAAAAAAGTGCCTGTAGAATGTGAGAATATTTTTTACCTAACTTCAATAGCATTCGAGTTATCGTCATATGACGAAATCCCGAAAAATCCCGACTTCCGGAATAACTTGCATTCTAAAAAAGGGGTAGGGGGAAATCAATTTTCTCTATCTAAAATATGTCATATACCTGCCATACTAAAACATCGAATTTGGTCCACCCTGTACTTTTCATTTCAATATAAATAAGTTCAGACATTGGACCATAATATAACATAATTAAAAATAATTTTCAGCATAGATGTGAATGTCCGTTTTTTATTGAAGGAAACTTGAATCGGAGAAATTAGACTGAAATTTTCAACGTAGCTTTGAATAAGAACAGTTTGAACAAAGATTTCAGAGAATTTCATTCAGAAAATAGTATTAAAACTAGCGCAGAATGTTATATATCTCTCCCTTTAGGAGCTAGTTTTCCGATTCACCCTGCGCCACAGTAGTAGTACAGTCCGGTCAGATGTCATGAATAGCAGAAATAGACTGCAGTTTCCGTCTTGTTTGACCTTGTCATTACTGCACTCCCATTCACAACACCAAACCAGACTGCCACCTACTCATCTTAATCCATTGAAACGCATCAAGTACATGTATATACATATACAATTGGCGCCCTCCAACGAACTGACTAAGAGGTACTACCAGTACCACCGGGAAATTATGAAAACAAAGGGTAGATAAACAGAAAACCTCAGGAAGCCACACTAGTTCGACTATTCACCGTAACGCCACACAATGTGTCTGCAAAATGCCATCTGTCAAAAAGCTAAGGCTCCAAGTACTTGTCAGGCATTTAACCAGGTGTGCACATATATGGATAATGATATCATGCGAAATTTATCGCCAAATGTGTGAACACATTGAAGACTTTGATTTAGAGCACAATATTAAACCTTTGGTATAATGTCAAAAATCCTCCCCTGAAGGCTGGTTTTCCGATCCACCCATCATAATTATCCTCAACCAGGGCCACACTTAGTGGTGCAGTCCGGTCAAATGTCATGAATAGGATAGTAGACTGCAGTTTCGGTCTCGTTTGATCTCATCGCCATGAAAACACCTGACTATACTTCCACTACTATGTGGCCCTGACTGACAATGATTATAGAGAGCTCCTTCATAGAGATCTATTGAATATTTGACGGAAGGTAGAGTATTGTTCCCTGAATACTGTGTATACACATATGATGATAAATATCGCATATAATAATTATTGAAATATAAAAATGTTGGTGCTCCATGGATAGAGACAAATAGTTCTGTTAGGTGGCCAACCCGCTATTCTGAGTTTTGACTGTGAGGTTTCCTACAGGATCAAGTTTACTGCACTCCATCAGAAAATTTGGATGAGTTGAACGAAGAAAAAAACCGTCTGTCTAGAAATTCCTTCAGATGCCGTTCCGAATGCTACACGTGTCATATCCAGGAGATGCATATTGTGTATTAGAACAGCATGGAGGGTTTGAACCGTATTTGCGTATGTTTCTACCGAGTCTGGAAAACTTGCTGCGCTCTGGATCATCACAATTTGGAAATCGTTCCTGATAGAGTGGAAACGCTCGAGCACTAATTTCGTTAGATTGAAAATGAACTTGCATTATGTCTGTATTCACTTGATTTTCATCTTCCATACCTATTAATTCTGAGTGAAAAAGACTCGAAAGGAAACAATAAGGATAGGTTCCTAATTTCTCATAATTTCTTGTTAATAATTGCAACTGATTTCTCTGTGAATTTCAATGGTATTTCACCATAGAGCTTACTACATGATTTCCCAGAATCTTCTGTTATATTTCGATTTTTTTTTTACCCAAGATACAGATTACTGTGAGTTATCCGAACTGAAATAATGACCGAAACACTTTCTAAAGCATAAAAATTTTATCACAAACTCAAATAGTCGCTGATTCAATGACTTGCATCGATTAATGAAAATTGTTAGTTTTCTACCGAGATTTTTAGATAATAAGGAAATTATCTCGAAAAAGACAGCGTTAAAGCAGAAAATTCCCAAATTATGAGTAGGTGATCGAAGAACGAAAAATATGGCGTTAACAGTCAGAGTCCAAGTTACGGTCAACGGTATTTCCAGAAGGGATAGACCAATAAAAACGTTTCTGGCTGTTGAAATATCATTCAAGATGTGATTTGGTTTTTATTTCATTGAAACTGATCAATTGTAGCTCTTGTAGCTTGGGGTGTTTTTCAGAAAACATTCGATACACATATTATAATATGGAAATTGATCAAGTTCCTCAAATTATGTAAATTTTTGGTAAAAAGACTTCAACTTGCAACTAGTATTCCAGATGTATATCTTTGTTCTATCTTGTTGTACGAAAGCTGAAAACATTTTGGATTGATAAAGTGAGCAATGAAAAAATGATTGGGAAAGTCCATTCAGAATGTGAATTGATTGAGCAAGAAGATTTTTTTTTAAACTACATTATTTGTGATGTAGAAATTACAGTTATTAATTTCTTGGTCTGGAGGGTTCAACTCAGAGAAGAAAGGGAATAGAACGAAAAATACGTTAATTGTGAACCGTAATATTTTGAAAATCAATGCAAGTTGGAGGTTTAATTTATCTCCGAAAAGGGCACTTAAATGATAAATTATTATTATTTAATATAAATTAGAGTTGGGGCGTGATGCCTATATAACTCAAAAATCATAATATACATTATGTCCAACAGGTTGCAAAGCAGTGAAAACAAAGTAATACAAAATGACTTAAAACATAGGCTAGGCTATTCTAATCTGATGAAAACAAAATAAAAAGATTCTCAAAAGCAAGTAGATCAAACATTTAACCTACCTACAGAAAACTAAAATGAAATACAATAATTCCTCATCAAAAACATGTTGTAGGTACTTAGAAATCTTCAGTTGCCTGTTTCAGATAATATCTATGAATCATAGGCATTCTTGAAAGCATTGACAGAAGTAGAAGAAATAACTTGTGGTGGTAGATCATTCCATGCCGTAAAGACACGATTGGAAAGAAAATTCTGTCTTGGGATGGATTTGAAGTTTTCTCGATATAATTTCAGTCTGTGGCCTCGTATACGTCTGTTGTGATTGATCGTTAAAAGTGGAGATAAATCTGCACCGAACCTGTTATTCAAGGCCCTGTAGACAATAATAAGATCACCTCGAAGCCGTCTATTATTGAAAGGTTGAAGATCGAATATTTTGAGGTATTCGGAATGGACGAATATAAGTTTTATATAAGAGACTTCAAGTTTTGGGTTGACAACCTTGAAAGATCTCTGAAGCAGAAACGAAAGTCTAGAAGCTTTGTTACAAATACTTTGAATATGATCAGTCCACGTTAGGTCATTGGAGACGATAACTCCAAGATCAACTTCGATGTGGTGATCAGAGCAGTTCCAGAGATTTTGTACATCCGATGGGGGTGTTTTGCCAAGGTGCAGGACCTTGAACTTATCCAAATTCTAGGGTAAAAGCCAGTCGATGCACCACCTGGACAGATGATCGAGTTCTTGTTGAAGAGTGTGGAAGTCAGAAAGTGGAGTATTAGATAATTTTGTATCATCAGCATAGAGAAAGCAAGTGGAAGAAAGTATAGAAGGAAGTTCAGCAGTATACAGTAGGAATAGTAATGGACCTAAAACGGAACCCTGAGGATCACCACTTAAAACGGGTTTGAGTGAAGACTTTTCATTCGAAAGTTTAACGCGAAAGCTTCTCCCAAGTGGAAATGCTCTAATCCATTCTAGAAGCCGACCTGTTATGCCAAGGTGTTCAATCTTATACAGCAGTTGTCGATGTGGGACTCTATCAAATGCTCTGGAAAAATCTAAATAAACTACATCAATTGGAATCTTGCAGTTTACAGCCTTTGTCCAATCGTTGATACATAGAAGCAGGTTTGTAATCCCTGAACGACTGGGAAGGAAACTATGTTGGTTTTCAGGAATCAATTCATTATTGGAAAGGAGAAAATCGAGCATTTGGAGGTGAATTATTCTTTCACATATCTTGGAAGCAATCGATACAAGACTGATAGGTCTGTAATTATCTTCTGAGAATTTATTTCGTTTCTTGTAGATTGGGGTAACTGTTGCCTAGATATCTCTGTGAAACGTGATGAATCAATATCTGATGCACCCCTGACCACTATGTTATGGGACCTTTTCACTCTTTCGATAATTTCAGATGAAATCATTGACTTACCTTCCGTGAAAATATTTATGGGAACCGAATAAGGCACTGTTGAAACTTTAGTTCTTAGTGAAGGTAAAGGTGCTTGTTGTAACAAAGTGAATGCAATTTGAGCCAATTCTGTGGTTTCTGGTCGGCTCTGTGTGTTTTCAAGCAATTGTTGTGTGCTCGATTGCAGAGACTGATCTAAAGCTATGTTTCCTCTTCTGGTAGTTAGTTTTGTCCTGGGGGTGGCTGAAGTATGGTGAAAATATCTCGGGGGAGAAGTTTTAGGAGTATTCAGTTCTGAAACATCACTACAATGAATTTTCATGATTCATTTAATACAAATTTCACTCAATGAAAAAAAATGAATTGAGATCCATGTTGCAAAGAGTTACAACAACAGTTAACTATAGAAAGACGATTGGTGCCATCTAATGGTCAAAATCTAGAAGCTAAAATATCATTAGTGCATATTGTTCTATTGTTCAAAAACATTAGCGAGTCTTGCAACGAAAACATGAAAAATTTTGGAAAATGAATTCATTATAGTAAGTGCTCTTTTGTGGAAATGTTTTTATATGATATTCGTTTTCTTCTCTTACCTGATTTTCTCGAATTGGTAATTTTTGAGTTTTTTCTTCGGTTTATGATAGTTCTTTCTGTCGTGCTGGAATTTGTGGAATATGTAATCAAAACAGATGTAGTACGCCTACTCGTTTTGGGAACGGAACTTGTTCTGAGTTGGAATGATGGTCTCATAAACTGGAAAATTCATTATTTTTCATTGAAAAGCATGTTTGAAGTCTGCCGAGTCAAAACCTCTATCCCCACCAACACAGAAACATGTAGAATGCATGCTGATTTCGATGTAGGATCGAGAACCTTCATAGAAATTTTTTCTCAATGGCAACTTTATTATTTTCGTTAATAGTAGCAAGGTGACCAAATAGGCTCAAAGAGTTCAACTGCGGAATAATACTATACGAGTATAGGTTCAAATCACATAGCGAGTCTTGATGAGGACTTCGTCTGTATCATGTGTCCAATTAATGCGTAATCAGTCTATAATTTTGTTCTTTGAATATATTGAAGAAGTATAGATACAAAAAGTTAGATGTTAATTTGCTGCATATCCTGAAATTATTTTTAATATACAAAGTGTTCCTTTTAGCTTCAATGTTGTGTTTTTTGAATGGAAAGCCATCTACTGCATCTACTGGAATTGTTTAAGATTCTCAATTTCATTGTAAATTGTTCTCATGAATCTAAATATCCATGAACATTGAATAATTGTTGATACTGCTATACATCGTGTTCTGCGATTGATAACTAATTTTGTTGAGGATCAAGACTCAATGATATTGTTGATGGATTTTATGGAAATTCATTTTAATACGTATAAATTGATACATTTTTGTCTGATTTCCACAATGTTTATTTTTGACGCACACGACCGGTTTTCGACAGTTACGTCATTCTCAACCTAACAGTTGTAAGAAAGAATGTGCTAACTATATCTATTTTAAATGTTAAGTAGTGGGGAGTGACTTAACTCTAGTTGACTATTGAGAGTGGTGAATTTTCGGTTTTCACTAAGTATGTTTATTTGCAAACTTTCCAACAGATTCATTGCCATTCTCTTATTGCATTTGTGGAGAAATTTTTTAATTATCTCATGTAATAATGTAATTTTCAGATTTGTACAGAAACTGCAAATTTGTTATGTGCGGAGACATGTTTTTTGGACCTTGATTCAAAATTCAATAGTTTGCATGAATATTCTTGAAAAGAATGAGTACTAAGTAAGCACAATAACAAATTATTTCTTGGTACACATACGATGATGATATTCTTGTGGGATTACGAGGCTCAAACAGACGAATAGATCAGTTCTCACATTTTCTGCATAAAATTTCTATGTCATGAACATTACTAAGCTCCATTATTATCTCACCTACAAAATATATAGAAAAAACATATACAGACTCAACAATCCAAATGAATTCTTTCAACAACGTTACACATACATTAGCCGCTTATAATTCAATGATTCATAGTCTTGGGAAGAATTGAGGTGTCTGTTTACTCACTTCTTGAAGAGGGCCACATTGTAAGATGTTAGAAAAATGTCGGACGGAAGCGAGTTCCACAGCTCACCGGCCCTGTAAACGAAGGAATTCTTATAGAGAGAGGTTAGGCCAGCCTAGTGTTGCGGCAAAACATGAGTTTTCCCGGAACAAGGTCTTTCAGCTCCTTATAGCATCTTCCGTGGAAGCATTTGTAAAACAGAGAAAGGTCAGCAACTTATCTTCTGATAGCCAGCAGTTGGAGATCGCGGGTGATCTCCGGGTGGTCGATGAGGCGCACAGCCCGTTTTTGCACACTATCCAACATCCACAACGAATGTTTTGGAGCAGATCCCCATACATGGCAACATCTGCGACTTATATAGAAGCAACAGCTGAGATGACGTGAATGTTCAGTCCAGAAAAACCCGGAGTTGACCGTTATTCCGAGAAGGTGCATCGAATCTTTGGATGCAATATGTTGGCCTTGCATCATTAGAGGAGGTACTCCAGCAGGGACCTTTCTATAAAATGTAGTTGCTTGCGTTGAAGCTCACCAAGTTCAACTGACCCCACTCAGATATCATCTGTAAGTCATGGTTTAAGTTATTAATATGATGAAATCAACAGTAATCGGCCGCAGACTACCGAAAGACGAAACCAGGGTACAATCAACTGTAAAACCGAAGATCTTGTTTTCTGTAGATGAGAGAAGATCTGTAACAGAATCAAGGTTGGCGAAAGAATAGATCCCTGAGGTACTCCTGCTTGCAACTGGAAACAATCAGATGTTATACCGTCGACCACAACTTGTATTGATTCATTTGAAAGAGGGCTACTTATCCAATCCCTCAATTTCTTGGGAAGCCCATATGCAGCAAGTTTATTCAATATGATCAAAAACCTCCACATTTGCTATCAGAAGAGGGATGCTCATTGAATCTTGATCATGAATTAATCCTAAATTATCTCATGTAATAATGTAATTTTCAGGTTTGTACAAAAACTGCAAACTTGTTATCTGGGCAGGTATGTTCTTCGGACCTTGATTCGAAATTTCGACCTGTTTGTCCTACGTAAGCTGTTAGGTTGGATTTCATTGCATTCAATCCTATACCAGGTATGTAAATATGAAACCGGAATTTGCCCATAGATGGCCCTAGCTGTCAATGTTGTTACCACCGACCGCGTTATGTACCCCATTTTATGGTTTTTTTTTGTCAAACAAAGATTTTTAACTCGTAACAGTACACGATTCATACAACAACATATGGTGTTATAGCATTAAACATAACGAGTTTTGTGCCTGGAAACTACAATTTGTGGACAGCATTGGTTATCTGTTATCATTTGAAGAAAACTGCTGCAGAATCGCATCGAATGCTTGTCGAAGTATACGATGGGCATGCTCTTGGTAAATCACAGTGCTTTGAGTGGTTTAAAAAATTCAAAAATGTCGATTTTGCCGTGAGAAAAAAATATCATTGGTACCTCCAGGCGAACCAGCAACATCGACTGCAAGGTCAAACCGCTATGGTCGGAAAAAAAAAGATTAAGTATCATTTTGATTTTCTTTTTCGAAAGCATCCCATCGTTTATTTCAAACATTTTTCATTCCTTATTCAATTTTGGTTCGTTTTGAGTGTTTCTTGAATTTTTGTATTTCAATGTTAATTGTTTATTTAGAGGTTAGGTTAGGTTTTTCCTTTTTTCATATTTATGGTATATTTCATTGAAAATAGTAATGGGAGTTGTTTGTTGACATCCTGAATTTATATGGCATATTATACGGAAAGATTACATCGATAAGTGCAGTGCGTCGAAAGTTTCAAATGGCGATTTCAGCAGAATGGTGATGTTTCTTACGAAAAAACGACACGGACGGAAATAGTTTTGATTGATGACGAAGACTTAGACGTTTGTCTATCTATGAAAACGGTTCAGTTAAGACATATACGATCTGATGAAACTCACAAAAATCAACAGTTTAAAAAATTATGAGAAATATAGGGCATCCAGTTTAAAAACTGTAACTTTGATATGAAGCATCGATATCATTAATGGAACATCCTTTAATTTTGAAAATTTATGACAGGCAGCAAATTAGCGTCTTTTTTTTACATATAATTTTTCATTATATACAACAGGAATAAAGTTACGAACCCTTTACGCACCCAAATAATTTTTCAGATCATATTTATTTATAAATGAGAAAACGAAAATCGAATTCCATTATTGATTATTTAAAACCATAGTTGTACATATAACAAATTTATACTTACTGATATTTCTCCTCAAGGTTAACGCAATATTCTGAAACTATACCTCTGAATATTTCCTTCAACTTTACACTGATGTTTTTACATCTATTAAAACATCTCTAAGAGGCAACACTGTATATTTCTTATACAGTTGTGATTGGAAAAATTTGTGGAAACACGTTGAATGATTTTGATTGGGGGAAATCTTTTAACTCTGACTTTTTTGATTAGGGGTACATTAGTCGCCTTAACGAGCAACACCCTAAGAGGAGGCGCTTAACCCCCTTAAAATTGAATAGGGCAAACGAGTTGAGCGATAATTTGATAGCTCATCAAAGCTCAAATCTTTTCGCGAGAACTAAGAAATTTCTGTTCTTAAGAGAAACATTTCGCGCCTGCGTGCTAACTACTGGTTAGACTTCAATTTACTCACCATGAGGTTGTAGAATATATGGATTTTGTCGTAATGTCTTTTCAAACAACAACAATCTTACAGAGATTTTCTCATACACTGTTCCATTCGAAAAACTTTCAAATGAGTTATGGCTCGATCCCTTTGCCCTATTCAATTTTTGTGGGGGAGGGGGTTTGAAGCGCCCCCTTCTAGGGGGTTGCATGTCAAGGCAGAATATACGTCAAAAATCTCTCGAGAAAAATCATTTGACGTGTTTCGGGATAAGAAATATATAGGGTGGTTCGTTTGAGGTAGAATTCCCTGTAAATTATTTTAGTAACGAAGGCGAAGCAGACTCTATAACTGCACAATTATTAATTTTTGTCCAAAACGCAAGCACAGGTAGATTTTTGGTGGACTTCTTTCATACGTACTCTCATGCGTACTGATGTTCCACTTGTTTATCTTTGTGACATTAGTTGAAGATATAAGCTGTTGCTGTTAAAGTTGTAATAACTATTGTCACAAAACAATTCAATTCAACCCTGTTGCAATTGAATACACCATAAGATGAAAATATTTGCATCGACACATACACACATAGTTTGCAAAGTGAAAAAGTACGAAACCAAAAGTCTTTCCGCATTTGTTATTGGAGAAATATGGTCATTGGACATATACATTCGCATCTGCTTTACATGAAGTGTTAGAAAAAGAAAAAGGCAGAGTGGGTGTTGTATTACACTTAAAACACTAAACTGACATCATCGGGAGATGATAGCAGACTAAATCTAGTTCTACATGGCTCTATCATTTATACTCAATCTTTCCCTACTACTACACGATTTCGACGAACCATCCTTCCTAATGGGTCGAACGCGCTTTTGGTCGGCCTGTTTGACCTCAGAAACTGTAGAGCACATTGAATGGAATCGGACCTCTGTCCCTGTTTGTATTTCAGGTACTTTCATATATTCAATTTTTCATCCATTTTACATTCATAAAATCCTTTTTATGGTTTGGATCAAAACCATGTAGGGCAAAGCTAAAATTTTCTGTACATCTGTATTTCAAATGTGCTTCAAATTTTACAATTTGCTTCTAATCGATCTTACACTCTTCAATGTATCACGAAAAGTTAGGTACAAAAAATCAAAAATCGACCTGTGCGAGCATTTCTGCTAGAAAACGACAATTAATCAATTACGAATTTCATTAAGGAAAATCCAAAACAACGTATTTAAAAAGCATG
Organism: Cryptolaemus montrouzieri; assembly: GCA_013387265.2. Classification (NCBI taxonomy): domain Eukaryota; kingdom Metazoa; phylum Arthropoda; class Insecta; order Coleoptera; family Coccinellidae; genus Cryptolaemus; species Cryptolaemus montrouzieri. The sequence continues at coordinate 37,784,977 of JABFTP020000165.1, forward strand.
ATAAATATTTCAGGTTCAAGTGAACATATTTCTGGAAACAGAGTTCCTACAATTGATCATTTAACTGGTTATTGGTCTTCAACTTCAACAATGCAGCTAATTCTTTATATTTTACTGGAGAAATAACTTATTTGAAATCAAAGGAGAAGGCATATATATAAATGTTAAAAACAGAAAAAAAAAGGAAAATTGTAGATAATACAAGAAACTCGTGCCACCTGGACTAGACACACATATGCTCATGAAATGCTTATGCTAATGCGAATCTTTTCAAACTAGCTCTGATACATTCACATGGAAAAATCTTGAGATGTTGAATATAGAGCATGATAACATTATCGTATCAGAGAAAAAACTGTAGATTATATTTTGAGTATTGCGTTGATATAATTAATGCGAAAAGGTAAAAACAATTGTTTGTGAAGTAATAAAATTGTTATTTTTCTAGCATATTAATTCCTAATTCTATCGTAGTCGATTCGATCTGAAGTATTCCACTTGTTTGTCGAAAAAAGTAGATATTTGTTAACTATTGAATGAATTTGAAACTGAGTTTTATTAATATTTATTTTAGTTAGGGTGATGTTATCAAAATTGATGATGATTTCTGGTTAACGAGGATCTATTTCCTTATAAATGATTTTTTCCGAAAAACACAATATTTCATATCGAATCGATAACGATATTATTATGAATTCAGAAAATATATATAATATAATATGCTGGAGAAATAGCATTTCAAAATATTTTTCCATACATCCATTCGGGGAAACAAGATAAGTCAAAAACAAATTAAAATTTCAATTTCTCACAAAAATATCATATGAGATAGAAGCCTCTTGAAACACTTGATAAACGGTTTTATTGAATAATTAAACCATTGAAGAAAGAACACTAGGCTTAAGTTTCACAAAATATGATGAATAAAAACATTTGACACATATTTCGGATTTTATCCCATTTTCAAAAACTGAGACAAAATTGAAATATTACAATACCATTCATACCTCAGAAACTGATGAAACAGATAATCAAAGGGTATCTACGAAATGTTGTGAACCGAATCTCCTGTAAGTCTGTAACCTGACTGTGAAATTTGTTGTGTTTTTTAATCTAAGAACTGAATATCGTTTATACAATGATCTGCAAAAACAGTTGTTTATTCATTATGAATTATTGATTCTTTAAGCTCGTCTACTCTGTTCTTGATTAAACGACTAGTTTGACTTATACAAATAGAAGGATAATGATTACAATATAATTTATATACACCACCTGTATCAAGTCGACACAAAAAAAATTTGGTGCATATTGTCAAAAAATTCAGATGTTAAGGACTAAAATGGGGGATAGGGGTCAGGAGTAGTCCATTGATGATAGAAAAAGAAGAAGAACCTTAGGAGATATAGAGGATAAAGAACAAATGGCGAAAACTGATAGAACTCCAGAAAGAAATGGAACAAAAACTCTTACAGATCTTACAGTACAGGTGCAAGAGATGATGAAGGAAGTGAATATAGAAACAATATGAAAAAATTAAGGCAAGAAAGTTTGTAGATGGTGAGAAATGGTATTGGAGAGACAGGAAAGAAATATCGGAAGACACGAGCAGAAAAACATACTCGAAGAATAAAGAAACTAAGTGGGGAGTACGTAAGGAAACAAACGACGACGAACTAGGCAATGAATAGAAATAAGAATAATGAAAATGATGATGAAAAACAAGAAAATCATGAGTTGGGGTACTTGGAATGTTAAGAGTATTAACGCAGAAGAGGAACTATTAAATTTTTCGACAAAAAATGAGAAATATGAAGTAGATTTACTGATAAAGCCAGAACCACATTTAAGTAATAGCATGAAAGCAGTCTCATACTTAAATCCTATGTTATCGTATTCACTAAGCTATTTGACCATAGATCGCTCTAGGCCCCTCTCACCAAACGTATTACCGTGTTTACTACGCTTTCTTAATCACAAATCGCCTAGTAGGCCCCTCCGACCAAACTAAGCACGGAATGTACTCTGGGTCTACAATTTCTGAGACTCGCTATCTTTTCCTTCGCCGACCTCATCGAGTTTATACTCACTCTGTATATCGACTGCAGCACGCATTCGCACGAGCCGACTCTTTGGACCCACGCTGCCCGTCATATTGCCAAACCGCCGTTGTCTCTTAGCGAACCAAGTGTTTTTTTTCAATCTTACATTACGTTAAGAACGAGTGTTTGTGTTAACCATCGACGTTTTTCCGTGTTTGTGACCCCATCGCTGTAGCACCTACTATTTCAGCGATAAACCAGGAGTTTTTGAGTTTAGTTTTATTCCATATCAGCAGAAAAGATGGAATGATTCAGTTTGAACCCAGAACTCCCAGGTAAAGAAGACAAAGCAATGACGATTGTTAATATACACGTACTGACAGAAGAAAAATGACTGAAATAAAAGACGCATATTATGGAGAATGAGAAACGGTAATAGAATTCAAAGCATAAGAGATAATTTTGGTGTGTGTCAGGAAAACACAATCGTAAAAAACAAGCGAATAAATATAATGCCAGCAGAAAAAACAGACCATGCCCCTTCCTTAATCAGGCATCTAAACTCGCATCATGCCTCCTACGATTGCCTCTAAAGTGTGAGCACAGGAGATGTAACAGGGGAACCATACTATCTTGCGTATGATTCAATAAATGAGTGAAAAAACCTGTGGAAAAAACTCGTTTCCCTGTCGTTATTGCACTAGCAATAGCTTGTCTGTTTATGTGGTGGTAGTGTCGTGTGTACGAAAAGAGTACCAAAAATTCTTCTGCTTAGCAGCTTCATTCTCTCATTGTCATCTTGCACTCCATAAATTCCAGGACTTCTTCACGAAGACAAGGGTGAAAAGGAAGGGGGATTGGGACAGGAAAAATCCGTAATAATGGAAAACGAAAACCAGCAGAAACATATTTCATCAAAACATACCTAACTCTCATATGTCTAAACTTACATGAATCTAAGAACTTAACTAATGCTCCTCTGTTTTTCAACAGGGAACATCTCATACACATTTTGGGAATGAAGCCCTACATGGATGTAGCCCTTGCCTTATCAACATACACCATCGGAAAAAAAACACTAAGGGGGAACAGTCCTAGCCTTATCTAAGAACTTAACTAATGCTCTGCTGTTTTTCAACAGGGAACAACTCATACATTATTCGGGTATGTAGCCGATATCACCTCAAGACTCATAAACTAATCTCCTAAATAGACTTAAAGTTCTCTACCCAGTTATTGAAATTATCTGAAACGGAATGAATTTCTTGAAAACCATTCGTGAAATGTTAAATAGGACAATCGAGGACTAAATATCTTATTGTTTCTTCAGCTGCGTCACATTCACATGCCGGACTTTCTATAGTATTCCATTTAAACAACATACTATTATTACGACCATGTCCAATCTAATGATCACCAATTTTTCCTACTCATATCGAAACCTGCAACCCTTTTGGAAGGATCCTCTATCAACTTCATGCCATTCAGTTTTCCAAAGATCAACAGCCTTCACCCGTGCACGCAAAAAGTCAACCGACCAAATAGAATTCCTAGATTTTAATTCCAGGTTAGGTGGATTGTGAAGATCGTGTATTATCGGAAAAATTTCTGGAAATGAGTGATACTTATCCCAAGACGATTGAAGAGCTAATTTCCTGAGAATATGGGAAGGAACTATATTACAAATAACCGGAAGCCATGGGGTAGCAATTGAACTGATACATCCACTTATAACTCTCATAGAACAGTTGAACTGAGAATCAATCTTATTAACATGAGCACTATTCAACCCCACTTGACAGCAATATTCTGCTGCTGAATATACTAAAGCTAAAGCAGTAGTTCGCAAAGTAGAGACTCCGGCGCCCCAATTAGAGCCAGCTAGTTTATGTGGTATATTGTTTCTTGTTTTCAACTTGTGACATAATTTATCAATAATAAATTTGAAAGTCAAAGAATGATCACGCTTTACACCAAGATATGTTGGAGTGAAATTATGAGTTAATAGTGATTGATTGAAGAATACTCTGAGTTGCCTATCTTTCTCATGATTATTCAGATAAAAACAAGAAACCTCAGTTTTCGAAGGATTTGGACATAAACGCCATTTTTTGAAGAAAATGTTCAGAATTTCAAAATCAGAAGTCAGTGTTTGCTCAATTGTTTTGTCGTCATAGTGTTGAAAAACACTTGTAGAGGAAGTTTCAGGGATGTCGGACATATATAAATTGAAGAGAAGAGGTGCAAGAACAGATCCCTGAGGTAGACCATCATTTAGAATGTAAAATCTACTGCTATCCCCACCGACAAAAACTCGAAGTCTTCTATCAGATAACATATTTTCAATCATCTTCACAATTTTTCCACATTGAACTACTTCAAAGAGTTTATAAACTAAACTATCCTTCCAAACTGAGTCATATGCTGAAGAGAGATTTAAAAATACAGCGCCTATATTAGTTTACCCTGAAATCCCGTCTCAAGGAAAGTGAATAAACCTAAAACCTGATGAACAATTCCAGTTTTTTCGAAAACCTCCCTGAGAAGTGGACAGAGCTCTGTCAATGATTGGTTCTAACCTCTGATGAAGAAGTCTTTCTAAAATTTTGGAAGAAACAGAAAGTAAGCTGGTCGATAACTACTAGGAAGTTCTGGATTTTTCCCAGGTTTGAAAATGGCATTAACTTTAGCCTTTCTAAATTCAACGGGAATACTACCTGAGCTGAGTATGTCATTGTTAAAGGATAGTAACCACTTTTTAGCGTTATTTACTAGATGTTTAAAAAATTCAGGGAAAATGCCATCAAATCCAGGAGCTTTACGAACTTTAGTATATTTTATTGCAGATTTGAGCTCTTCTTCCTCAATAGGATTCGATAAATCCTCAACCGTGATAGCATCCCTCCTCCTTTTATGTAAGATTCGTTTCATTCTATTTCTGTCATATCTACGGATATTCACACTTTTAGAGACATTAACAAGCCTAGATGCTACAGAATTCGGATTCATATTAGACGGAGTTCTTGGAACGGGATCAGCATTGCCTAATTTCCGCAACAAATACCAGAAACTTCTACCAGAATGACGAAAATTCATACCATTCATCAACTCATTCCATTTATTCTTTCTGCTATTATTCAAAGAACTAAGGAGTGCATAGGCTCTCTCTGGAAGGATTCTGCTGATAATCCTTATGAAAAGCAGTTGATTCCTCTGACCACCCAGGTATATAATCCTTTCGAAAGCCTCTGGGAATATGTTTTTTAGCAGCATTTTTGACAACTCCTATAAACCGGAAATAATTTCTACCCAAGGGGGGAACCCATCTCAAATCACTATCTACCTGCTTAGTCAAATCATTTCAACGAGCTTTTTTGAAATTCCATCTTGGTTTATCTGATGAATCTGCAAATGTAAATTGAAAACCTAACAAAATAATAACTGGCATGTGTTGATTGTGAGGAAGAAAAAAGTATTTTATGACGAACAGGAAGAGGAAACAATTCAGAGTCGTTAGAAACCAGACAGGATCAGGATTATAGTCGCGATTCCATCTGGCGGAATGAAAAGTGCCCTTTGCCTTCGCATCGAATACATGTCATACTGTTATGATTGTCCTGCTATTTATACAGAGTGTTACAGAATAGTATATGAGGGGGTATTAATAACTTGAGGGGGTAAATCTACGTGCAATTTCAAGAAAAAAAGTTCATATAAACATAGGTCCGCAAAAGCTTCGTAACGGTGCTACAGGGTTTTCAATTATCCGGAAAAAATTGGTTTTTTCTTCAAAACTCTTGCAGTTTTTGGGATATTCAGCCCAAATTTGGAATGTGAGCTATTTTTTACAGCCTCCATCATTACAAGTACTAGATTTTAACTGAAATTCACAAGATGTTTTCTTTTCCGAGGCCATGTCTTATTTTACCCTTTCAAATTTTTTCGCAGTACGCCACTGATCAGCGTACAATCAATTTTCGTCATCTTCAATCAATTTAGAAACTTTTTTCACACCAGTAATCTTTTCGTATCTCTAACCGTTTACGAGTGAAAAATTATTGAATTTGAATTATTCGAATTGTAAGTTATTCGCTAAATGAAAAAAAATAATAGAAATATTTCATAGGTATGCCCAAAATTTGCTTTTATTTTGATAGCTCGTCTTCTGAGACTCAACTTATATTTATTCAATATCAAACTGAAAAATGAACAAGTAAAAACTAAATAAATTGCTGAAAGTGTCCTCCACCTGCAAGAATACAAGCCTCTGTCCTTCTTCGCATATTATCACGCACTCTTTGAATTATTCCTGGGGTATTTCTTATCGTGTCACAAGAGGATATTATTCGATTTCTCAATTTATTCTATAGTGTTCACTGGAGTGGTATAAACTAAACTTTTGAGATATTCCCAAAAGAAAAAGTGTAAACTATTTAAGTCTGGGGACCTACGAGGCCATGGTTCTGGCCCACCCCAACCAATCCAGCGGTTGTTGAGTGTATCATTCAGGAATTCCCTAGCTTCTCCACTAAAATGTGCTGGTGCCCCGTCATGCATGAACTTGATTATGTTTCTCTCCAAAAGTGGTACATCCTCGAGCAATAAAGGTAACTCCTCCTCAAGAAATTGCCGATAAGCGGGATCGTTTAGTCTGTTAGGCAGAAAAATGCCCCAATCAAATAATTTCCAATAATTCCGACCCAGACATTTAGTGAGAATTGTTCTTGATGATGAGATTCTTCAATCAAATGGGGGTTTTCCTCAGCCCAATAATGATTATTGTGAAAATTTGTGTTCCCGAAAAGTTAGCTTCATCTGTGAACATTTTTTCACTATCAAATGTGGATTTCGTCTAATTTTATCTAAGAACCATCGGCAGAAATTCAGTCTTGAAGAAAATTTCTAGGAAGTAGAGTTTGGACGCGTTGAATATGAAACGGGTACAATAAAAATAAAAATCAACACAATTCAAAACTGCTTCCTCAATATCTGGAGTTCTCATAGTTTGAGTTGCACCTTTTAAATGATTATTTGCAGTAAAAGTACCAGTTTCCATCAACCTTCTGTGGATATTTGAAAATGTTCGCCTGGCTGGTGTTACTCGATTTGGAAAGCGCATCTGATATAATCGTCTAGCTTCTGCTGTGTTTCCGTCAACCAGACCGCGTACATGTAATGGATATCAGCCAATTCAACGTTAGTAAAATTAGCCATTTTTTCTTACAGCAATAACTTCAAAAGTCTTAAAACTAATCGTTAATTCAAAAAACAATTCGGGAAGACACTAGTTCAACTTTAGCAACTGTCAAAATAAATAAATAAGTGAAAAAAATTAAAGCCTACTAGTCATTTTTTTATTTAGAAGTGCTTTCGATTCAGCCAATCGTTCAATAATTTTTTACTCGAGAACGGTTGGAGATACGAAAAAATTACAAGTATCAAAAAAGGTTCTAAATTGGACGGAGATGACTCAAATTGATTTTACGGTGATCAGTGGCGTACTGCAAAAAAGTTTGAAAGGGCAAAAGAAGACATTTCGCCGGAAAAGAAAACACCTTGTAGATTCTAGTTGAAATTCAGGACGGGTAATGATGAAAGCTGTAAAATTAGCTTTTATTCCAAATTTGGGCTAAATATCTCAAAACCTGCAAGAGTTTTGATGAAAAAAATTTTTTTCCTGAAATGTCAACACTCTGCTTCGTAACGAAGCCTTCGCGGATCTATGTTTATATGAACTTTTTTTCTCAAGATTTACCCCCTCAAGTTTTAACATATTATTATGTAACACCCTTTATAGGTCAAACTTATTCCTTCAATATTATAGTAGACGAGCATAAACAATCAATAATTCAGACTAAATTAATAACTGTTTTTCAGAACATTGCAGAAATGAAAATCATTACTTACATTTCAAAAAACAAATATTTTAGATTCAGGTAATGAATTCCATTAGAATTCACAGAAATATCATCAGTTCACAAACATAATCTACTAATAACCAGCTTGATTTCAGTTTGTCCCCACTCTCTTAGGTAAAAAAGACATTTGATATGTTAATTTCCTCTTTTTGAAAATGGGATAAAACCCGAAACCCACGTCAAATATAATTTTTATCATTATATTTTGTGAAAATTAAGTCTAGTATTTTTTCTTCAAGTCATCAATCTGCAACTATCTTTTATATCTGTACCTAGTTGATACCGTGGGTGTGAAATAATAAGCTGAATTTCAGTGCAAAAGTTAATGAAGTAGCCTCAACCATAGAACCATCATGCAAATACCATGTGTATTAAATAAATGGTGTTAGTGTTTTATAAAATAATGCAATCAGGTTATCGCTTCAAGAATGACATCTGCGCGTATTCAATCTAATTAGAATGAATGTCCTAAATTAAATTTTCTGGCCTACTATTAAAAATTTGATTTTTGTTGAACTGTATCGTATTTAATTTGCATTTGCATTTTGGTTCTATCAATCGAGGATATTATAACCATACAACTAAATAATTCAGTTTTTTGATATCCTTTAGTTCTTTGGGTTAGCTTGAAAACCCAATAACAAAAACTAACCCATATTGCTGCTAGATGCCTTGCCGAGGATTACAGTAGCAGTGGCATGAATCATAGCAGGAAATAAAATGCTGCAACTTTGTTCTTGTTCTAACGTATGCATTCAAGTTATCAAACTACTTGGAAAGTTCAAATATATCGCTTTCAAGTTCTTCATTAGATGAATGAAAGATTTCGAAAATTTGGTTAAAATTAAATTTTCTCTAATTAAATGATTCGTGTTAATAGAATTTGTTATTTTTTATGATGAAACTACGATAATGTTCATTTACTCTAATATTCAAAGTTCTGAAGGTTCTACTGATAATATATATCACATATACCGATAATATATACTTCAACTAACACAGCTGAGTTTGTTTACTCCAGATTTCTACACTTCATCTGCTTTATTGCTATCATTTCTGCATTATATTGCAGTTTGACACACTGAGTATCCGAAACTTAAATTCGACCAAATCTCAATTGCTAAGGCCTTTGTTAAGTATGAATTCGGCTCTGGGCGAAAATTTTAGTAGTACATGTACCTTTCTTTTCAAATCGTTAAAAGCATCTAGCTTCTGAAGAGAACAAAAAAATGATACATATATCAAATTTGAACATACTGGTTGAGTAAATTATTTGAAAACTTCAAGAATGAATTTGAAAATCGCCAAATATATCGCACTAAGTTATGCCAAGATATTTTCATAGAAACTTGGAACTTAAAAATCTTCTCTTTCATTACAAAAATTATCTTGATGTATCATTAGCGATGCTTAACCTAGAATTACTGATCAATAGCCTAAGTTGGCAGTGGCATCAAATTGATCAAGAGTCTGAAGATCAACAACACCCTCCTAAGGGACTATAAGAATAAAATTTCAACGCTTACAATAGTATATGTGTTTTGGTTCCTGCACTAAACCAAAAACCTAGTAGATCTTGTATAGTTTATACCAACTAAAGACAAAGCAGATCGTGACTTATTTGCTACCATAATTGAACAAAATGTGACATTAGATTCTGTTTGAACTTAAGATTTCAAAATATTATCTCATCAATTAGGTGAAATGGAAGTGATAGCTCTTGAAATATATAACTTGCACTACATATTTGATTCAGATATATGCCATAAGTGCAAGGGAATTCCTGTAAGTTTTGCACCACTGATCAAATATTAACAACGAATAGCCATTGGTTCTAGAATTTAGCCAACCAAGTTAAAACCATACTGGAAGATATTGCATCAATTTACGGGAACTCCAGTCAGGGTTAAACCATGGTTTAAAAATGGCACTTGAAGATGGCCTACGCTCAGGAAGGCCTACCAAGGAGTCTCATTCGGATAATATTGAAAAAGAAGCTTTATTAGCTTTATTGAAGAAGAAACAGCTTGTTGTGGACATCTGATACACTTCCAAATTCTCCAAGATTAACTTGGCATGATTAAGAGTGCCAAGTCTATTCATGTATCCGCAAAAATAACAAAGTATTCTAGCGTCTTTTTTGATCTCTGTGGTCAAGTCAAGGATGGCATGGTCTATTACCGGGCATGAAATTCGAGTTCATCATTAGAGTTATAGTTTTTTGGAACTCAGAAAGAACCCTCTTTATAGATAATATGAGGGATAAGAATGTTTCCATAATCGGAGAATACTTCGCTGGAGGAGTTAAAAAATCTATTTAAGAAAGAGAAGACGAAAATTGTCCTATTATGCAGGACTATTCTCAATAATGGTGTTCAATGTTTATATTCTGTATTACTCCCCGTCCATTCATGACATGGTTCCGATTATTATCTTCTCACGAAAAAGGAAAATTTCAGTAAGAATGTGAATGATGTAGTTTTAGCTTATTTTCTGGATATACAAAAGCTCATTGAAAGTTCTGAAAAATGTGTTAGGGTAGCAGAAGAATATATTTTAAAACGACAATGAATTTGTACTTGTTATCAGTCCTTATCCCTCCTTCGAACTCAAAACTTCCACCTCCTGTGTTTGAAATAGCAGAAGAAAAAGAGAATATCGATGATGACATTTACGGACTTCATTGCTTAATTAATAATATCAGTATTTTAGATGGATCGAAATAGAGTTGCTCATCACATGATTTAAAAAAATTGTAAATGAAGTTAAATATTATGAAATAATAATACGGCTGATTTTTACCATAAGTTGTTGAACATTGGGTTCTGGTTTTATATTTATTAGGTATTGTTTAGCCCTTCGTGAAGTGATAACCTGTAGTGATTAAACAGAAATGACGTGAAAAAATATTAGGACAAAGGTTACATTGAAATTCAAAGAAACTGCTACAGGAGTCAACATTAAGTGTATATTTAAAAATACAAGTACTACAAGGAAGACTCACTGGCCGTCCACATCAAACAAGGCAAAAGTCTTGCTATGGCACACAAACAAACAATACAAACAGTGCAGTATGTTACAAGTGAATTATTTACAAAAAAAACATCACACTTAGTCTAAATAAAATATTTAAATATAACAATCATATTTACATAAATGAATAAATGTTATCCCGCTAATTCGCCAAAAACTAAATTTCCTAATTGCTACTAATTCAGGGAAAACTAGAACTTGAACGGAAGGGAGTATTACTAATCTTTTCGTTTAATTTTTTTATACCAACTATTGGAATATCTGCGATGGAACGTGCCATAGATACTTGTATAGGAGCTATCCTAATTGTCTGATTATTATCTTTTGGTGGTATTTCTACAACTTTTGCCCTAATTGAAACACCTTCATCTCTAGGAATGATTTTAACAACTTTTGGAGTTTCTGCAAGTACATCGTCATCCAGTTTTCGACTACCAATTGGTTTCAAAATTCTGATATTTACAAATCTGGAATGGTCGGTATCTAACAATTCATTTTCCAGTGTGGTTACGTAATAAGGAATATCAGTAACTTGAGGTTTTGAAGAACCTGTCAAAAATAAACCTTCCAAAGCTATAGTAGATGCTTCAGTCAGCATTAGAGGTTTTGGAGTGATAACTTTAATATGAGAAATTCCATCTATTATTTCTGCACCTTTCACTTCGTTCTGTACACCATTAAAAGGAAGATTGTTGACATTCGAGTCATATTTTCTGTCATTTCGGTGGTTCTGTTCTTGTTTGATTATATCATGTACAACTGCCAGTCTTTGATTTGTTTGATCCAAAGCCTCCACCATATCTGTTGAATTATTTTGTATACTTGTGTTATTTGTGTCGTTACCGCCAACTACTTCAATTGAGGTTACCCTATTTATAGCGCCAATTTTGTCCAAAACTCCATTAGGTTCAATTTTTGAACTTCCATTTTCAACATTTATTTCTACAATTCTGTTTATTTCAATGATGCGTTCTATTTTTCCTCCCATATTGATATGTGTGTCGTTTTTAGTTATATTTGTCATGTTATTTTTCAACTCAGGTTCTGCGAAAACATGATACAAAGTCGTAGCATGTTCAGTGGTTTGTTCTTCTTTCGACTCTGCAGAGGACAAAACTGGAATATTCATCTTACGTTTTTTCGTGAACAAGGCTCTATTCTTGGACCTTTGTTTTTTCAACGTTTCTGATTCAGTTGTTGATAAATCTGAAGAAATTGTAGTAGTTAACACATTTTCTTTCTCAGAATTTTCGTCTGGTGCGAGCGTTGTAGTTTTATTCCTATGGTAGAAACTTTTCAATCGTGGTTTCACAGAAATTGGAATTTCAGTAGTTTCTGAAGATTTATCTGAATCAGCCTTTATTCTAAACGAAGCTTCTGAAGAAGTTGCATTCAGCTTCCTACCTTTACCGAATGGATATCTCCTTCTTGGTTTTTCTGTATAATTATTTGTCAAAAAGGAATTTTCATTAGATTGTTCGGGTTGTAATGTTAGTTTCTTCCTAAAAGATATCTTTCGGTTTCTTTGCGTTGATTTTACTTCGTTTGTGTTATCTGTCGTGGTGGATATAGTAATAGTTGCAGGGGTTGTTGTCCTGCGTCTGAAGAACTTCAGCGTACTCCTCGTACGTGGTGTTGTAGATTCTTCAGTTGTGGTTGGTAAAATTGAAGATCCTTCATATTTCTTCTGAATGCCATCCTTGACACCAGAAATTGTGGTAATAGATTGTATCACATCATTTGTACTGAACCCTGTTGGAGTAGTTATTGTACTACTCGTTTCCTGCAAATAAGGAACTGTTGTTAAAGATTCTTCATCATCTAATATACTAGATGTAGTAAGTTCTTCAACTCTCTCTGGATCACTTGGTGTGCTTTGAGGAAGAGTAGTCTCAAACTCTTCTGTTCTGAAGGCATTATATACTGTGTTTGTTCTAGGCTCACTGGATTCTGTTTCAACGAAATTTGGTAACATTGTAATGTCTTGGTCTTCATTTATTGTAGCATCTTTGGTTGAAATATAGGACGTGGTAGCATCTTCATACTCAGTATTGGTGAAAACATCATCAGTTACCTTTGTTGAAGGAATATCCGTGGTGACTATATCAATGAATCGTAATTTTCCTCTTGGTGTCGCATGTTTAGGAGCTTCTCTCGAAATATAATCTTTATCTTCTGCAAGGAATTTTGATTCTGAAGCTGGTGTCTTCAGGAATCTATTTGCAACAGGGTATTGTGATTTTCTCTCAATAAATTGAACATTCTTTGCTTTGGCGAAGAGTTTCTGAGGTTCGTCTAAAGTGTTTCTATGGAATTTTTCTTCAGAAGAACTACCGTAAGGCTTCAATCGCCTAATAACTTTCCTCGTATGAGCATAATTACTTGTCGTACTCTCTAAGTTACGAAGGACCTTTTCAGAACGACTCGTTTCTTCTACACTCGGAACTGTAGGTCTAAATTTCCGTATTACTTTTCGTCTTTTAGGTACACTAGAATCTGATGATTCCTCGGTCTCAGGAAGATACTGCGTTTTGTCGTACACAAAATCAGTTTTACCAACTTTTTGGCGGAATAACGCATTGATCTCGTTGCTTGTGTTGCTTTCTCGGATATTTGACGATGATAGCTTTATGCTTTCATCTTCATCCGTAGCTTCTTCAGAACTATTTGCTTCGTTCGATTCGGCATCTAGCGATACTCTGGATCTTTTTGAATTAATATTGTTTGCAGTATTCAGCGATGAATATGAGAATGGCTTACCGCGATGAGTTACAGGTACGCTGGGTTGGGGTGTGATTGGTCTGATTGGTCTTACGCGCTTGCGTACTTTACGAGTACGCTGAGGTATTTTACGTTCTGAATTCAAACCAGTAGTTTCATTTTGATCTTTTGTGACACTTATTTCATCTGTACCAGATTTAATCTGATCACTCACATCATTTTTCCTGCTGATGAAATTCCTGGATGGCGAAGTAGTTTTGGTTGGTTCCGTTTTTTCCTTTCTGTCTTCAAAAACTTTTGATGATGGTTCTAAGGTAGAAGTACGAATTCTAGTTCTCCTGAATGGTCTGTCTGTAATACTCTGTTGCAATGATATATCTGCAGCTGTTAACGAAGATAAATCTTCTAAACTCAAAGGTCGATATTTTCTTTGAGATATATCTTCTTTATCATCACTAACGGTCCTTTGAGTGGTGGTTGGACGTGTTCTCTGTCTAAACGATGGCTTAGCAGGCTGTACCGTTGCCTCGCTTTTTACTGAATTTTGTTTGTTAAATCTTCCTCTTGTTCGGAATGGACGACCGCTCGCAACATTTTCGTTACTTTGCGATTCTATAGCGTTCTCGTTAGTTGAAGGTGTTTGATTATTTAAAATTGTTTCTTTAGAGAATTTTGCGCGATACAGTGACCTTGGCGTTGTTTCACTCACCTTGTTTGAACTTGATGATCGTACCGTGTATCTTGGTGATTTGGGGGTTGTGGTGATTGGAGTGGATGAAAATGGTTTGGGTTGGATGGAAATGATATTTCGATCCGATTTAGTGCTGCTGATTGTTGTTGATGATGTTTCAGAAGTTGATTCATTTATCCTCGATGTCGATGGTACTTCTGATGTAGGTAAAGATGTAGGATCTGATGAAATGGAATCAGAGCTTATGTTTACTTGTGCTGTGGTTGTATATTGTTCGGTAGATGATGGGCGAGTTGTTGGTACTTCCTTCTCTTCCTGTACATATCTAGAATGGAAAGAATTCAATGTATTCGGCATTTTTGCTTATGAAAAAGGTAGTTACCTTGTACTAGATGTAACACGATCCCTGCTTGTTGTAAAAGATTGTCGATTTCTGTAAGAAATTAGAAAAATTCCTTAAGCAATGGTTTATTTTATAACTAGGATATTAAATTATATTAATACATTTATAATGAATGTTTGACGTGAGGTCATTACAGTTCCTTTTCGTGCAAACAAAGCGTAATTTTACTACGATTTGAATATATTTGCACTGTATTTGGTTTCAATTCAATTGGAAATTATGGTTATTTCGCGTTTCTCAATGTCTATTGAATTCATATGAAATTATGTTTGAGGTTATGTAATATGTCAGATTATTTCGACACAAATGCCATGATTTTGAACGGTTCCTAATGGTGATTCATCAAATATTCAAATCTATTTCGTTTGAGTATTCAGAGTTTTAACAGCATTTTATTATGAACGACAGTGACGATTGCTCTGAAGAGCCAAGAAGTCATATTAACTTATCACGTTTCGTCATAAATGATAAATACTTACACAAATCCTCATTCAAATTGCCAACTAAAAATGTAGAAATTATTTAAAGGGATGTACATGAATAGTATGTACAACGCAAAACCACAGATTTTCCAGTTCGAAATTAGTTGATTCAAACCAACTTACATATATGAAAAGCTTCCTTGTTTTGACGTTTGAGATCCCCAAAGCTAAAAGTTTTTTCGCTTGTTTTTCTTATTTAATAATTAAATTCATTAATAGTTCGATCGATT
Source organism: Cryptolaemus montrouzieri (assembly GCA_013387265.2). NCBI lineage: Eukaryota > Metazoa > Arthropoda > Insecta > Coleoptera > Coccinellidae > Cryptolaemus > Cryptolaemus montrouzieri. The sequence continues at coordinate 37,800,497 of JABFTP020000165.1, forward strand.
CTGACCATTCCCTAAATATGTATTGGTCCGCAACAAAGTTCTCGCTGTTTTTTTCATGAAAATACACTTATATTGTAAAAAATGATTACAAATGAATCATTCAAAATATTGTCCATCGCTAGCTACAATTTTTTCTCATCTTTCTGGTAGAACTCGAAAACCGTGACGGTAGAAGTGTTCGTCTTTTAACGCTATCCACGAATCAAGCCATTTTTCGAGCTCTTCATATCAGCAAAACCATGTGCCATTGAATGGAACAGGTAGTAATCTGATGGTGCAATATCTGGGGAATTTGGCGGGTGGGGTAGGACTTCCCATTTGAGCGTTTCCAAGTACCTTTTAAGGGGTTTGGCAACGTGAGGCTGAGCGTTGTCATGCTGTAGAATTACTTTTTCGTGTTTTCACTCAATCATATCAATTGAGTTCGATACCGTTCAACAGTGATGGTTTCGTTCGGTTTCAACAGCTCATAATAAATAACATCGACTTGGTCCCACCAAATACACAGCATAAATTTCGCAGCGTGAATATTCGGCCGAGGCGATGACGTAGAAGCATGACCGGGCAATCCCTAAGATTATTTTTCTTTGGATTGCCTTAATGAATCCATTTTCAATCACCCGTTTCGATGAAATGAAGAAAACCCATTCTTTTTTGCCGCTGGAGCAGTTGCTCACAGGCGAAAACATGACGCTAAACGTCTCTTGGCTTCAAATCATAGGAAACCCAAGTTTCTTGCTTTTGAATCATTCCCAACGCATACAATCGCTTGGAAATGGCCTGGCGGGTAACTTCTAAGGCTGAAGCAAACTCTTCTTGTGTTTGGCACGGATCCTCATAGAGCAATGCCTCCAATTCAGCGTCTTTGAAAATTTTCGGCTTTCCTTCACGGGACGGTCGTCCACATCTAAATCACCGTTTTTGAAGAGACGAAACCAATCCCGGCCCGTTGTTTCACTTAGAGCAGCATCTCCATAAACTTGTTGGTGCTCTCTATGAGCTTCGGCCTCCGTTTTCTTCCAATGAAAGAAGAAAATCAACACTTTCCGCAAATGACGATTATTTGGCACAGAATCAGACATTTTCTCTCAGTAGTTTGTTTACCATATGTCTAAGCTTTGTTTAAGACTTTCTTGATATGTAAGAATCGACCAGCACTTATTGCTAGAGCCATATATTGACAAACAGCGAGAAATTTGTTGCCAACCTATATTTGATTAGAGTAATGACGTATTTTACGATCCACATAATGACCTTGACGTTTCGGAAGTGAACTAAAAAATTCAAATGTGCTTTCAATTAACCATATTTTTCAAAAATTCTTCGTCCTAATTATTCTTTGGCCGTCATTACGAAGCTAGGCTTATAATGAAGCTTTTCCTATCTTGAAAAATTTCGTTCAGATGAACGGTTTAACCCCAAAAAAAAGTACAATACTTCATTATTCCATATCTCTTGCTGAACAAGGCATCATTAATCATTGTCGTTTTAGTAGGAATGACAACTCCTTGACGCAACGATGCTCTTTCCTTGGAAAATTCAGATTGGATAATGATTGGATATTGTAGCTGTTCAACAAAATTAACATGATACCTTTAATTCAAGGGAGTACATTTAATAGCAACAAAGTTGCTTAAAACGTAAAATGTCACCATAACAAATTCTATGACAATGTCAATGAATTTAACTTATGGCTATCGATTTTCGGAGAAATATACACTTGGAACTGAATCACAAGTTGATTTTGAAAAAAGAATGAATCGAAACTCCTTTCTGGGGTTATTTTTTCATCAGTTCTTTTAGGAGAAGTAATTTGTGACTCGTTCAAAAAATATCGAAGCGGGCGATGTTTTTAAGTGCTGAATAGAATGAAAAAGTAACTTGTCGATTTAGGTATTTCGTTGTTGCAACACTTCAAGTATCGCACTCACACTTCGAATTTAGGTTTGGAAAATGTGGAGGTTAATATTCAGTATTGACATTTGACTATGTTCCAATGTGTAAAACTCCACGTATTGGCAATCTGAATCTTAACATTGTAATCCTGCACACATAAATAGAAGAACTCACTCAATTGTAGTCGATGTAACTACGGCTTCTGTTGTTGGAATTTCACTCGACGTAGATCTTGAAATGGAAACGTATCTGAAATCATAACAGTGATAGTAAGTTTCTAAAGTAAATGGTACCGCTGGTATATAGCTTTGAATGAAATCAGTGAAACGTTGTGCAAACCAATACTGATGGTTTTCTAGAAGACATTGATCGTGAGTAGAACCTCAAAAAGCGGTACTGTGTGAACTGGAGAAAAGAATACAGTATTTATTGACTTCTCAAGAAACAATTACGCGTTGAATAATATTTAGAGTATTAATAGAAAACTGAAGTAAAATTTGTGAAATATTTCTTGATCTTATCATTGCAATGTAAATGACGATAATCTAAAATTCGATATCCTATATAACACGAGTTTTCGGAATACAGGGTGATACATAATAGTATGTCGGAACTTGAGGGGTAAATGTTTTGCAGTACGCCATTGATCAGCGTACAGTCAATTTTTGTCATCTTCGTTCAATTTAAAAACTTTTTTGACACATGTAATTTTTTCGTATCTTCAACTGTTCTCTAGCAAAAAATTATTAAACGATTATATGTCACAGATTGGCTGACGGAAACAACAGAAGCTAGGCGATTATATGAGGTGCAATTTCCAAATCGATTAATACCAGATAGGCGAACATTTACAAATATCCACAGAAGGTTGAGGGAATCTGGTACTTTTACTGCAAATAATCATTTAAAAGGTGCAACTCAAACTATGAGAACTTTAGATATTGAGGAAGCAGTTTTGAATTGTATTAATTTGAATGTGAGTACAAGAAAAATTGGAAATGAATTGAATATTCCACATGTTCTAGTTTGGAGGATTCTCCACGATTTTTTATTGTACCCGTTTCATATTCAACGCATCCAAACTCTACTTCTTCGAGATTTTCCTTCAAGACTGAATTTCTGCCGATGGTTCTTGAATAAAATTAGAGAAAATCCACATTTGATAGTGAAATTATGTTCACAGACGAAGCTAACTTTTCGAGAACACAAATTTTCACAATAATCATTATTGGGCTGAGGAAAAACCTCATTTGATTGAAGAATCTCATCATCAAGAACAATTCTCACTAAATGTCTGGGTCAGAATAATTGGAAATTATTTGATTGGGGCATTTTTTTGCCTAACAGTCTAAACGGTCCCGCTTATCGGCAATTTCTTGGGGAGGAGTTGCCTTTATTGCTCGAGGATGTGACACTTTTAGAGAGAAACATAATGTGGTTCATGCATGACGGGACACCAGCACATTTCAGTGGAGAAGCTAGGGAATTCTTCAACAACAACCGATGGATAGGTCGGGGTGGGCCAGAACCATGGCCTCCTAGGTCCCCTGACTCAAATAGTTTAGACTTTTTCTTATGGGGTAATCTCAAAAGTTTAGTTTATAGCACTCTAGTGAACACTATAGAAGAAATGAGAAATCGAATAATAACCTCATGTGACACGATAAGAAAAACCCAGGAATATTTCAAAGAGTGCGTGATAATATGCGAAGAAGGACAGAGGCCTGTATTCTTGCAGGTGGTTTTTAATTGTTCTTTTTTATAGTTTGATATTAAATAAGTATAAGTTGAGTCTTAAAAGAGGAGCTATCGAAATAAAAGCAAATTTTAGGCATACCTGTCAAGTATTTTTATTATTTTTTTTATTTAGCGAATAACATACAATTGAAATAATTCAAATTCAATAATTTTTCACTCGAAAACGGTTGGAGCTACGATAAAATAGAAATGTCAAAATTGAACGTGGATGACGAAAATTGATTGTACCTTGATCAGTGGCGTACTGCAAAAAAGTTTGAAAGTGCAAAACGGCACATGGCCTCGGAAAAGAAAACACCTTGTGAATTTCAGTTGAAATCTAGGACGTGTAATGATGGAGGCGGTAAAAAATAGCTTGCATTCCAAATTTGGGCTGAATATCTCAAAAACTTCAGGAGTTTTGAAGAAATACCGATTTTTTCCGGAAACTTCAACACCCTACAACAGCTTTTGCGGACCTATGTGTATATAAACTTTCTTTCTTAAAATTACACGTAGATTCAGTCCCTCAAGTTGTGACATACTATTATGTTCAATTTTTCTATGATTCTTCATCTTCCAAATAAACTAATAGCCTTATATCTAGACTCTCTATTGTGCTCATAGTATAAAACAAAATGAAAATTATCCGAACTCATCATCGTGAAGAGACGTAGTCTGAGTTCACTGAGTTAATAGAACTTCCCAAAAAAACCATAGTCTCGATTACCAGTATATAGGCTTGAAGAGTTTGAGTACCTTTTCGATCATCTTAAAATAAAATTTCCTTCGAGGAAATCTTATCCTTATCCTTATCCTTATTGCAAATTTTTATTTCCAGTGTAATGGACTCAGTAAAAGTCAGTGGCTTCGAAGCCTTGTGTATTCAAGTATTAACTCCGAACGACCTTGCTTGGCCCCGGTGATCTACCATACAAAGTCATTGACAGCGAGATATATTTGTTACCAGAGATTTGATTATCTCACGGAAATATACTATACTGCGTGAAGAAATTAATGCACGAAACGAAAAATTCAAAATTGTTCAGGAGAATATGTTGAAAGATTATTTTTACAGTAATTCAATAGCACTAAGAAATACTAGAGAATAATTGAAATGGAAATGGTACTCATAGAAATTTAAATGAAACTAATAATGAGAAATCTTCTAGAGGAAATAAAAGTCGTCGAAAACCTGTTAATACTGAATATTTCCACCTCTGTAGAGAATAACTGCATCCATCTACCATTTACATTTAAAATCAATGACCTTATAGTATTTTGATCCATTTCGTACCAAAATCAGTCTGTTCTGAACCTCATTCACGGTAGCTGGCTGGTTTTGTTGGAGTCTCAATCTTTTATTGAAAAAGTCCCGGACATGTTCGATGGGACTGACGTCCGGACTTTGTGGAGGTCACTGCATTGAAGTGATTTCGTGATAGTTAAGGTAGTTTCTTACGGTATGAGCTGGGTGGGGTCTGGAGTTATCATGTATGAACAAAAGTTTTCACCCAGGTTTGCCGCAAATGGAACAAAATAGTCTTCCAAAATGTAAGTAACGTGCCTTTGAATACTCAGGGTTTTATAATTCAAGATGATTAGATAAGTGCAGGCGTTCAAAGAAATTCCTCCTTACGCCATTATTGAACCTCCACCAAAACCATAGGTAGGTAGAAGTTGCTCTGGGCATATCTCTCATTTCGACATCTATATATTAGAGAACGTCGATAGCAAAGACAAGACAAAATATCGACTCATCTGTAAACAAAAATTTTTCCAAGTTAGCTTTTATCCAATTGATATGTTCCCTGGTAAAAGATTTAAACCAAATTCTTCGTAACCTTGTCGTATCGTTTCAGTGCTAATTTGCTCTCCACTGTTCTTACGAAGTAGCATTTGCAGATGTCAAGCAGTAGTGAACCGTTGTGCCAACGAAAAAATTCATGAACAACGATCATGGATCGCCTTTGTTGCTCGAGGTTGTCCTTGATCAGGTCTCTTTTCATGACCACCAGTCTCTTTGTACCTGCAGATCATTCTGGAAACAGTTGAATTGGAGAGCCCAAGCGTTTGGCCTATTTTTGTTGTAATCTAACCTAGGTCATCGAACACCATTACTTACCAGATGCAAATTGATCAACAACTGCTCTTATCAATATGTGGTGGTTTCTTGCAAAGTCTGAATTTGTTTCTTTTATTTCATTTCTCAAGAGAGGAGCATGTGACCCAAGAAGAACCATCGAGTTTTGTTGGCATATGTCCGGACGTATCCGAAAAAAACAGGTGCTAATAATTAGTTGCCTACCAAAAAAGATATTTGAAATATAAAAATTGTGTTAATTTCTTGGCGCAGTGTATATTAGTGTAGGTTATTGCTGTTATTCACGAAAGAGAGCGTGCTTAGACCTTTCCTCTGGAATACATTGAAGAGCTTACATATTCCAATGTTGATTTAAAGATGGATTAAAAAAATTTTGTTTTGACGATGAGATATCAGCTGCAAATTCTGAGATATTCTATATTTAATATAAGTGTCTTCTAGTATAGTCAAATTTAAGTATTTATCATTCAACCCTGGTATATGAATTCCACATAACCCTACTTACTTCGACGTTGATGATTTTTCAGTCGTTGATGGTTTCTGACGTCGGATATTCACATAATGTGGCGTAGAATGTTCTACTTCCTCTTTAGCGTTGCTTTCATCCTCGTCGTCATCGCCTTCTCCAAGGATTTTGTTTCTGTGAATTGGAAAAACGATAGTATTTAAATTAAATCAATGGATGGACCAGAATGAATTCGTTGCTCAAAATGCGTTGTTGAAACCGATGTCGTTGAAACTGGTATCGTATTAGAAATCAATTGAGGTTGCAGTACTACATGAGTTACTTTCAAGCGAAATTCGCTTCGAGTTCTTCACTTTGCTGGGTGTTCGAGTTTGACTAGTGAAGACACTTGAAGAATTACCCTCCATTTATTGTGCATAGTGAGTTTGTGTTAAAATATACGAACCTATTCGAGATATTCCGAGAATTTCCTTGATTCCTTCGAATGCTAGTATATTTCGGAGTTGAAGATTTTTCCTCATTATCTTTTTCAGATAAGCCATCTTCTTCATCATCATCCTCTTCTTCTTCTTTTTCATCTATTTCTTTTCTAGTATTTTGGGGTCGACTTCTGAGAATACTAGTGTACTGGGGCTTTTTATTTGTTTTTCTACCAGTGTCGTCGCTACTAGTCTGCTTCAAACCTTCATTTTGTGGTCCTCTACTATTACGATTGATTGTAGAATATCTGAAATGAGTTTGTTCACCTTTAAATGCCGATTTGTTGACGTTTTTCCTCTCCCTTCTTTTTTCACCATCTTCGAATCGATAAGAAACAAATTATATTACTTACTTGTTTGATCCAGACTCCCTGTTGCTTGTTCTACCCGTGAGCAATTTTTCTACTATAGATTTAGTTCTAGTAGATGGTGTTGTAGCCCCTTCTTTCGAATCTTGATCTATGTTCAGTTGTTTCCTTAGTTCTTCAATTCCACCTGCGAAAAATCAAAATCATTCTTCATCTTTCGATTGGAAAAACTAATAACAATTAATATAAATAAAATGAAACACGTTTCTTTGATTTCCACAATCAATGTGTTTCTTTAATACATACGACCGGCTTTGACTGTTTGTCTAGAGCTAATTGTTGTGGGAAAGAATACGCAACTATACCTATTTTAAATATTGAGTAGTGGGAAGTGGTTCAATTCTTGTTGAGATTCGTGAATTTTACGATTTTACAAAGTTTGTTAATTTTAAAACTTTCCAACAGGTTCATTGTCACATTGTCGTTGCATTCATGAAGTAACTATGTGATTTGTAAATTTAATATGTATAAAAACTGCGGATTTGTTATCTGGGGAGAGATGTTCTTCGAATCTAGAGTCAAAATTTCAACCTGTTTGTCCTACGTAAGCTGTTGTGCATTTATTACATTCAATTCTGTATATTACAGACTGTTTGAATTTATCAATTTTTTGTTTGGCATTTTAGAGTTATTTTTTATGTTGGGACTTCTGACAAAGGTTGTCAAATGAAATTTGGAAAGATAATTGTTGATTTTGATAGAGAGGGGGGCCAATGTAAGTTAGACAGGAGTGTTTATTTTCTAGTTTTTCTATAATGGAATACAGTAATTGAGAAATGTGTTTTTGTTCTTGACGTTTAATAATACTGTTTATGTGGGAGTCAGGAAAATTTTTATTTGATGCAATTTTCCTCATGATGTTGTTTTATGAATTAGTGTCTGTTATGAATAGGAAAATGAAAAGTTCTATGAATCATTGATTCATAAGCGGCTAATTCATGTATATTGTCGTGAAAAATCGGTATTGTTGAGTCTGTAAATGTTTTTTTCTCTAAATATGTTGTAGTTCAGCTAATTATTGAGTTGCCAAGGAAATTTATGGCATTGTTGCATTCAGTTTCCACAGTGATGATTATTATATTATGAATTTTATTTAGAAAATGTAGAAAATAGCCTATTTGCTGTTCGAGCCTTGAGTACCCACAAGAATGTCATCAAAGTATCTGCACCAAAAAATTAAATATAAAAAACTTATTATTCAACATAGACTTTCTCAAGGTTTTTCATAGAAATATTGTTGTATTTATATCAAAGGAATTTCCACAAGAATAAATCCGGAAATAGCTCTCAAGAACAGACCTTAAATCAATGATTAGACCAGAACTTCCCAGCTCTACAATGGCTTTATCATCAGCGGTTGTGATAACTTTCAGCTATTATCATTTCTTTTCGCTTACGTTATGATATTTTGAGGCAAAATTGGTTAAAAATCTGAACATTGTGATTTGGCCAGAACTTTCCAGCCCTATCATCAATAGTTATGATAATTTCCAGCACTTATCATTTATATTCGCTTATGTAAATATATTTTGAGGCAAAATTGATTTAACACTTTTGTGCAATGATGATGATTCAATTTCCCTGATAGTTCTCAAAATCAGGTTTCGGATGGTAATCCTGCAAAGTAACTAACTCATGCCTTCTGCTTCGATAAATGTGTAGCACATAAAAAGATTTATTCAGCATAAAATGTCACACTCACAGATGCATCCAGCATCTAATGATAGGATATTCTCTATGGAACGTTCCACGTAGCTTTATCATTCTAATTCATCGTTCCTCTACCATTTTTATGTTGCGACCCACGGAAAAGCCAAAAATCTCAGTAATAAATCTGTCGACTATAAAATTAGAATAAGATTTTGATGAATAGTTTATTTATACGTTTGATAACCATATTATGCCAACTAAGTTGGCATCATCAGAAGATGATAGTACACTAAATCAATTTCTACATGGCGCTATAGTTTATACTTCATCTATAATATATTGTATTACGCCTAGAAAATGTATCATTTAAAGAAGGGTAATAATTTTAATTTTTCGTCATAAATATTTGAATATCATGAACATTTTCGGGGTTGTATATCGCGTCCGCCCATTTCAGTGTCTATGACCTTACGACTACCCTAGGCGAGGTTTTAACCTGAGCTTTAGATGTAGATGTAGATAACATATGAGTGATCTATTGAGGCAGACTGTAACCTAAATTTCTTCTTTCCATTCTTCTCGAAAAGGATATGAGTTTCGTGGGTGAGAGCCCAATAAGGTCAGTCAGCTTCAGTTTTCTAGATCCAAGTTCATCCATCCTGATTTTGTCCCCAGCCGGGCACTCGCACATAACATGTTTCATTGATTCTATATCTTCTTCACATAGCCTACCTGAAGGATCCTCAATCAATCTTGACTTATTTAGGTGTTTTCTGAGGCGACAGTGCCCCGTTAGAATGGCGAAAAAATACTCAGGTCAAACCTAGAGAGTTTAAGCCAGGCCTTGGTACGTCGAGCGTGTCTGAGATCTGCGAGACTCATCCAGTGCTCACGCACCCTCAGGTCCTATCATTGGTTATTTTGCATCCTTGCAGTCTCCAGGGGATTTCCAAGCCTAGGCTCCGGTCCGATGAATCCCAGGCCAGTTCCTCGAGCAGCCAATGAGTACGCCGTCGACATATTTGATAATCCCGCCTTAAGCAAGAAGTTAGCATAGTGATCAACGGCGAATATTTCTGCTTGAAAGAGAGTGGCATGCCCCCAGAAACAGATCGACTGTTCCTTGGCAGTACCTCGGCTGTAGACACCAGCTCCAACACCTTTTGCAGTTTTTTAGCCATCCGTGTACCAACAAGGACCCCCAAGTAGACGGTTCTTAGGGGTGGTCCATTCCTGTCTATCAGGAATAATGATCTGGAATGGCCGCTTCATGTTGGTTCTAGGTGTTGCTATATCAGACCTCATACTCAGCAACTCATTGCCCTCAATTTCAGACTGTGAGGCGCCTGGCACATAGCCGCAATTACCCGCTTCATTTCGGGAAAGATGATGGAATCTGTAGAAAACAATTCTAGCCACTCCTCTTATCACTAGATGAAGAGGGGTATGGCCCAATATCAGTACCATGGCCGTAGTGGGTGTAGACCGGAAAGCTCCAGTAATCATCGTGAAGGCCGTTCTCTGCAATTTAGAGATCTTGACTTGGGATTGCTTCTTAAGACTGCACAAAGCAATGCAGCCGTATGTAATACGTGGTCTAACCACCATCACATATAGCCATTGGAGTTGCTTTGGGGCAAGACCCCATCTCTTTCCACAGGTCATTTGACATGTCCATAAGAAATGTCTAGCCTTGTGTATTGTGTTTTCGAAGTGCGAATTCCACAGGAGTTTACTATCCAAGATAATCCTCAGATAGTTTGCTTCCTCCACAACTGGAATAAACACCCCAGCCAGTGTCGGGGGAGAAACAAGTATCCTTTTTCTTCTGGTGAATGGTACCATAAGGGTTAGAAGTAAAAAGTCCGGTTAAAAGTCAAAAAAAGAAAATGGACAAATTTGTGACAAAACAAAACGTTCCTTCTACGTTTGGTGAAACTATGAAGGAAAAGGTCAGGTTATACAACGACATATTTAAAATATGTATTTATTGCATTGCAGGACAAGCCACAATGTGGTGTTCGTTTTCAAGTTTGATCTGCAGAAAACATGAAACTTTCAAAGTTACTCCGGCATTTGGAAGCCAGACGACCGTCTTTACAAGAGGAATTGTTAGAATTCTTCAAGCACGAGTCAGTTGTTTTGAAAAATAAACAAAAATTAATGACTTACGATAAAAAATCTAGCCATAATGAGATTATAGCACTTCATGCCTCTTATTCAGTAAAACTGCGAGTGGCGAGAGAATCTATGCCACATACTATTGCGGAAAGACTCATTTTATCTGCTGCCATTGATATGGAAAATTTTATGATAAGTCCGGAAGAGGCTGACAAATTAAAAACTAACCCCTTTCAAATGATACAATATGGAGGCGGATTAATGAAATAATTAAAAAGGTTAAATTAAGTGAATTTTTGGCATTCAGTTTAACGAGTCTATAGAAATATTGAATTTGGTGCAATTTTTATATTTCGTTCGATATGAATGCGAAGATTCTATTAAAAAAATTATGCCATTTTGTAGATCAATACCTGGTCAAGCATCAGGCGAAGATCTTTTTAACGCATTTATTGAAGCAAAATAAAACGAAAACTGATAAATGCATGGCGCGAAAACGATAACGGGGAAGAACAGTGACGCGATAGTAATATTGAAAGATATCATGCCGCATGTGGAATGGACGCATTACTTTCTTCAGACATGTGCGCTTTCCATAAAAGAGATGCCGAAAAACTTACGAAATGTTTTGTGACTAACTGTTAAAATTGATTATTTCATTAAAAGCTAACCGTTGCCAACTAGATAGCTTTTCACATCCTGCGAAGAAATGGGTGCTGAGAACCATTCGCTGCTTGTCCATATGAAGTGAAATGGTTGACGCGTGGAAAAGTTCGTGCGAGGCTTTTTAAATTGCTAAATGAATAAAAAAATGTTCATAGTTAAAATTTCATTTTTAGAATTTTATCAAGATAACGAATCTTATTTACCTTTAAATGACTTAAATATCAGTTCAGAAAAATATTTTACCTATAAGAGAGTAAGTCAATGGTTTCATCAAGAAGCTCAATATTTGGATTATATGAATTTACTGCAACTTCTGATTATAATAATTAAGTTGAATTCAGGTGAATTGAAGATTCACTTTTTAGAATATGTTCCCAAATGACAATAATGATTAATCGAAAAGATGGGTTCTCAATCCGTTTAATGACAATATGTTGTGTTCCTGACTTGCGAAATCACAATCAATTTATTGAACTATCAGCTGATAAAACTTTGCAACTGGAATTTTTACCTCAAAATTTAAATTTTGGTTTGCACGACAATGTGAATATGGAAGCCTAGTAACGAAAGCTTCGAAAACCTTTTGCTTCTTCTTACTTATGCGAAAAAGGTTTCTCGACCATGATGACGTTGGAAATTGAAGACAGATATCACCACTTATCATTCGAAGATAATTTACGTATTGGTATTTGCAAAGACGATCCATGTATTGAAATACTTTTGAGTAAGAAACAATGCCTAACATCGCAATAATTAATGCTCATGAATAATCCCCCAAACTAGTCAAGCTATGAGTTTATTCTTTCATGTTATTACTACATTGTCATATTAAATTTAATAAAACTACACTGAAATTTATTCTTGAATAAACAAGCATTCATTTTGTATAGTTTGTATGTTTCGAGATCTCACTGCGACAGACCGACCGACCGTCCGACTGCGACCACCCTTAATTCAAAACGCGACTCCCCAGTTGGGAAACGATATTCTAATTGAATCTATATTATATTCTCTTACCTGCCTTCTGGATTAGATCCAGAAGTTCTTTTATCACTTTAGGGTCTTCTTCAGTATCTGATTTGGGCCCTAACTTATCATCCTCATATTCATAGTCATCCTGAAATAATATTAACTGGTTAATTGTATTTCTTGACTTTAGATTATGAATTTGTTTGTAATAAGATAAGACGGTAATCAAGATACCACGTTTTGAAGATTTGATTATGTAAAAAATCGAATTTGTTGAAGTACTCTCAAACTTACGTCATAGATCTCTTCTGTAGTAGTTGTAGTTCTTCTTGTAGTGGTGGGTCTGCTAGTTGATGCTTTGGTTGAGCTTCTGTGCGTTGTTGTAGTGGTTTTTTGCTGCGACTCTACGCTCTTCTCTGTAGTGGTGGTGGTGGTTTTTGACAATTTCTTATTGCATAATACATTTTGCGAATAGTCGCAAGAATCTGCTGCCTTGTTGAAGTATAAACCTGAAAAATTAATATGAGATGTGAGAGATTCATTTCTTCTTGTTCAGAAAGATGTTTTCCAGAAGAGCGTCTCTACTCCAAATGATTAGGAGTCTATTTATCTTACTTTTCTTCAGGAAGAATGAAAAAGAGATTTTACCTGCAGGACATGTGAACTGATGAGCTACAATTCCTAATTCACCTGGTCCACTCAAGCACCAAAAGTATTTCTTGCAGTCTTTGGGATGAGGGAAGAAGCCTTCGTCTTCGCATTTGAATGCTAAAATCAATAAAACCAATGACGTTTAGTAGTCAAGCTGAAGGAGTTCCACAATTCATGTTTTTTTCAAACAAAATAGCTCACGAAAATAACAAGAAAATAATCAATCGAAACAACCAAACGTTTGTTTCTATTCTGTAACCTTCAATACAAAGCAACAAAAATTCGTCTTACCTCCACCTTGATCCGGTGTAGATGGAGGTTCGGGCGTAGTATATGCAGGTGTGACCACCTTGAGACTACTGTAGGTTGACGTTTTATCAGTTCTTCTTGTCTCCTTTCTTCTGGACTCGGCTTCATTTTCCGCTTCAGATATTCTTGTTGTTTTTGCTTTGATTCTACAAGTTAATATAATCAGTTACACTTGATTATAGCATTTATGTAAATGAAAAGAAAAGGAATTAATTATGGGAATAATTTGTCCACGCCCATATTTATATTTATATTTAGAAATGTACGCAGAATTACCGATGAGTGAATAGAAGGATACTTATGAAATACATTGTTCCATTGTTTCGAGAAAGTCAAATGGAGAAAACGTCAAAACTGTAGTTTAAATATGTGGGAGAAAGAACCTTTAACCTTTTGGTAGGACTATCAAGGGAGCAAATGGAAAATGCAAATCATAAGCTCACAGAATATTGATGAAATATGAATATAAATCTTATAATCAAAGCCTCGTTTGATTTTCAAATGAAGAAAATAAGGGAGAAAGAGAACTTCCTCAAATTGGTTATTTGATGAATTGATGAAGCAGATTTTTTGAGTAGTGGTATATGCCACAAGTGGTTTCGATCCTCTACGTCATCTTCGGTTTAAGAGTAGTTTCTTGCACAAACTCTTAACAGGGATTTGAAAATAAATATTGCAAGAAGTGATACATACAAGAGCTCTTTTATGATGTTCCTTCAGCATGAATTATATATCGTGTATTCCCTGAAGAATGCGAAGAACGTTTATAACTAAAAGAGCTGTATTTTTCGAGAAAGAGAAATTATCGACAAATTTCGGAAGAAAACACACATCTCCAATTCATTGAAACAATTCGTAAGATGGATAACTGTTTGAGTTTGAGACAAAGTTTTTGTGTCCTAGAAAGTGTTTTGGTTATTATTTAATTTCCGATAAATCACATTATTTCGTATTTTAGTTTTAAAAACACTCAAATCGTGGAAGAAGATTCTACTTAATCGTGACATTAGACTTGTGACGAAAAACAATTGGAAATCACAGAGCAATCTTCATAAAATTATAAAATACGTCATTCGTAACTGTTAACGAGAAATTATGAAGGATTAGGTACTTACTCGCTAATTTTTGTTATTGTTTTATTCCGAGTGTTTTCAAGTCAAGTGAATGAAAACATGATATAAGCGTATTTTCAATCTAACAGAAATAGTGCTCGAGCATTAGGACTTTATCGGGAACGATTTCCAGATGTCGATAAACCAAAGCGCTGCAAAATTTCTAGACTAGCAAGAAACCTACGCAATCACGGTTCACGGTGAATGTACTGGAGTGTAGAAACGAATTCAAAAACATCTGATCGATAAATTTCTGCAGAAACCGAGACGTCAAAGACGACTGTTCAATCTTTTTTACGCCAATATAATTACAAGTTTCACGTTCTTCAAAAAGTTCAAGATCTTGAAGAATATAACAGTGTTAGAAAGCTCGAGTTTTCAATTTCTTTCTACCCATAGAATGCATTTAGATTATTTTATTTCCAAAACTATCATTGGGTCTGATGAATGTAGTTTTCACAACGTTCATCGTTTCAGTAGAAATAATTTAAGAAAATTTGAAGCAGAATAATTGAAATGAAATTTACATTCGAGC
Organism: Cryptolaemus montrouzieri; assembly: GCA_013387265.2. Classification (NCBI taxonomy): domain Eukaryota; kingdom Metazoa; phylum Arthropoda; class Insecta; order Coleoptera; family Coccinellidae; genus Cryptolaemus; species Cryptolaemus montrouzieri. The sequence goes on from JABFTP020000165.1 coordinate 37,815,560, forward strand.
ATTTCAAGATTTCCTGGATGATTTTCCTCTGGCAGAACGAAAAAAATCTACTTTCAATAAGATGGTGCTGCTCTTCACAACGCAGCTTTGAATGAGAACTGTCTGCACAGTAAGTTTGGTGATAATAATAATAATAATAAAAAAAATCGTCTGTGATAAAAACAACTTCGAAGCGGAAAGAAGGAGGACGCGGATTAATGGATGTTGTGAATTTACACTCAAAACAGATTAAAAATCTCAGAGAATTCTTGTCCGCAAAAGCTCGCACTTCTGACCTCCATAGAGTCGTATCGTTGGCTAATAAAGGAAATACACCTCTGAATCTTGCTACCATGGATGACCTGCTGAATCTACCGTTCCTATCTGATACTGAAAAACTAAGAGCAATGGTCAAGAAAGGAATTGAATGGACGACATCATCATGAGATTAATCAACCACACATCGCCAAAGAAGCCTCCAGCAAACGGTTGATGAAAGGAGAATTATTCGAGGAAACGGAAGGGTTCCTTATGGCCATTCAAGACCAAGTGATCGCTACAAACAACTACCAAAAATTTATAATTAAGGACGGAACATTACAAACAGATGAGTGCAGAAAATGCCATATAAGATCGGAGATTATACAGCATAGTACGTCCGGCTGCGAACAATTGGCCAATACGGACTATCTTCACAAGCATAATCAAATGTGCAACATCAACCATTAGAAACTTGCACACAAGTACGGACTTCTGAATACCTTCCAGACAAATTACCATTATCAACCGGTGCCGGAATTGGAAAATAACTCTATCAGACTATACTACGATAGGCCTGTTATCACTGACAGAATTGTTACGAATAATAGGCCGGACATTGTGGTGTATGATAAGAGAGCCAGAACAGCAATGCTGGTGAATGTCGCCATACCGAATAAAAACAACGTGCTGAACATGTTCCAGGAGAAAAAGTCCAAATACACAGACCTTGCTTTTGAGATCAAGCAGATCTGGCACCTCGATAAAATAGATATCGTTCCTCTCATCATTTCTTCGACTGGATTAATACTAAAAAAATTGCATGATAGCCTTAAGAACTTAGAATTGCATAGGAATACTTATATAGAAATGCACAAAGCTGTAATTCTCAATACATGTAGGATAGTAAGAAAATTTATGTCAAGTATAATGTAATCGAGTCTATTCCCTTTGATTGCTGAATCTGGGAAAGGTAAATTATATCCAGCTAAAAGCTTAGATAGTGCACAAGTCCACGATAATAATAATAATATGGTTTATTCATTGAAAATAAAAAAAGATCAGTTTGAAAAAACAAATAATCGCAGAGACTAATGTGATCACTGGATAGAAACAAATTATCTTGTTATATGGCCAGTCTGCTCCCCAGATTGGTAATTTTTGGTTCTGGAGTTACCTACAATATCGAATTTTCCCCATTCCATCAGAAAATTTGGACATCCTGTCTAGAAATTCTTCCAGATGTGGTTTTGAATGCAACACGTGTGGTATTCAGGAGATTACAATTGTGCATTCAACACTATGGTGACATTTCAAACAATTTATACAAATTTTTTTTTATTAACTTGAGTTTTTTCATTTCGATGTTTTGGGTTTATTGAAACAGATGTGTTCACTTCCTTGAGTTTCTTCTTGTAAAGTAAATTTGCAGCGATCTGGTTCATCACGATCTGGAAATCGTTCCGGATAGAGTCGAATACTCGAGCACTTTTTCTGGCAGATTCAAAAAAGACTTGGATCATGTCTGTATTTGGTTGATTTTCGTTCCTACTTAATAATTCTTCCCGAAACTGAAAACTCGAAACGCAACAGTAACAAGAATCAGTAGGTTAGATTAGGAGACTAATCTGTCATGAGTTCTCGTTATTAATAGCGTATGACAGTTACTATAAATCTTTGAAAATTGCTCTCTGATTTTAAATGGTATTTCGTCATAGAATTAAAATTTTCTGTTACGTTTTGAGTCGCTTTTTATCAAAAATACGAAATAATGTGAGTTATCCGAACTGAAATGATGACCTTTGATACTTTCTAGGACAGAAAAATACTATTCCAAATTAAAACAATCGCCCCAAACTTTCGAAATTTGTCGATTTCTTTTTCATCGAAAAATACCGAATTATAAATGATACGTATTTCGAGGAAGATACTTTAAATTGAATAAGTAATCGAAAAAAAATGGATCAAGAAACCTCGTCTAGACATAAATTGTTTATAAAAATAAATATGAATGGATGGGCATATTAGATGGCATAACATAATGAATAAATGATCCGTTCATCACTTGGCAAAGGTTTCACAAATATTTATAGAAATCTCGACAAACTCGACATATGTTTCCGGTTATTAGCCCATTTTCAAGATTAATACAATACTATATTCAAAACGAGTGATTTCACTTATGCATTCACAACAGGAAGTAAATTGAAGTCTAGTTGGTCGTTGCAAATTGGCTGGTTTATCCTATAAGCGGACGTAATTTCAATAATCTCCAAGATGTCCATTCATTTTTCTTTATTACCTGGATTCATGAGTCCGATATTCTCGAAATCTATGAAATGATTTCTGTTGATGCAGTGGTCCGATAAATGCTAAATTAGTATCCTTTGATATAATTAATCTATATCCGTCTACACATTGCCGTGATGTCAAAGCCACAATTAATCAACAACTTCAATCCAATAGTACATTAAGTCCTACTCATATAGAAGAAACGATATCAGCTATAAACCTACGTCTCCAACAAAGTTATTTGAGGTTCAACAATAAAATATATCAACAATTAGATTACCTATAGGCTCTCTCTTGTCTCCGTTATTAAGTGAAATATTTATGACAAATTTAGAAAATAGAATTTTAGTTCCTCCAACATCCTAATCAATAATGTATTTATATGGAAAAGATATTTAGATGATATCTTCTGTATTTGGATTGGCACAAACAGACAACTCAATAGTTTCTTACAGTTTTTAAATACTTTTCAATTAATCGATTTAATTTAGAATGGAAAATGAAGATAATGAAAAATCTTTGAACTTCTTGGACTTGTCGTTTAGTAGGGCTCATGACTCATTCACCTTTGAAATGTACAGAAACCAACCTGATTCAAAGCAGTAGTTCCCAATTCCAGAGTATCAAATTGAGTGCTTTTCATTGATTTGTGCACAGATTGCTTTATATTCCTTTGTCAGCCTTCGATTTTGAGAATGAAGTTGAAGTTTTAAAATTAATCGCTATGAACAACGGATATGAACCAAAATTAATCGATACCTTAATAAGACGAAAACGACATAAACTTTTATTGCAGAGCATTTATCCGTTACATACTGAGAAATATAACAGAAAATTTCCTATTAACTATTACACAGAAATAATATTAACACCATCAGCACTAATAAAAAGAACTCGGGTTCATTATTGGTTAATAATAAAGATAAAACAAAATTATAGGATAAAAGCGGAGTATGTAAAATACACTGCAGTGAATGTGAGACATTCTATATAGGCCTAACCGGAAGATGCATCAAGAAGAGAGTTCCCCAAAATAAAAATTTTATGGGTTTTTTGGACCATTGCATCAACAAAAATCATTTCATAGATTTCGAGAATATCGAACTCTATATCCAGGGAATAAAGGAAAAAGGATGGACATCTTTAAGATTATTGAAATTACGTCCGCTCATAGGAAAGACCAGTGAATTTGCAACGACCAACTAGACTTCAATTTACCTCCAGTTGTGAATGCCGTTATACATAAGTAAAATCACTCATTTTGAATTTAGTAGTGTATTAGTCTTGATAATGGGCTACCAAGTCGAGTATTTTTAATGAATATTTGTGAAACCTTGGCTGAAAGATTAAAGAATCATTTATATTAGATGGTGTCCACGGTTACCTGAAAGTCACTGCCAAGAAATGCAGCACGGGGATTGGCAGTAGCAGAAGCAGTATGAGTATGAGAATCATTCGTTTTATGAGAATATGTAAAACATAAAAACCCACAGCTGAAGACATTCTTGTAGGAATAATTCTTTTCGAAAATTATAAATAATTATTATGCAAAAGTGTTTCCAATTTAATTATTTTTCCACCAATCTTGTTAACTTCCATAATTTGATAAACCTATGAAAAACGTTCGATTTAAGCTTACAAAAGATGATATAATGATATGAAACTAAAAAATATATCGTTCGGAAGAACGATTTTCTAAAAGTTTCACTTTTCATTGTCATATCTATCATGACTTATGCAGAACAGTAAATGGAACAAATCAAAGATAATGTCTAAACACCCAAAATAATTTGCATTACAAACCTGTTCCTTCTACGGGAAGTACTGGATCTAGTGGTCTCTTCCTTTGGCTGTACTTTGGGTACTGCAGTAGTCTTTGCTCTATTACGTTGCCTTTTCTTCGTGTCAATTGATTTCACTTGGGGAGATATCAAATTTTCGTCTGTTATTCTGAAATGTGGTACAATGTTGTACAATATTGTGTTTAATGACAAATGAAAACTATCACGGCTTCTTCAAAACCGGCAGCGTCCCTTGATGACGTTAACATAGCGTCGAGTGAATGAAACTTTAGTGAACAACTTTTACAAGTCATCCTTCACACCTTTGATTTTAGATGACCTTTACGCTAGTATGACCATATTAAAGCCATTGCCAAATTTGCTTCTGCTAATCTCTTGGATCTTTCTCTTTTTCACAGTTACCTCCATGATGAATGTTCTAAAGAACTAAACTGTTTGGTTCCGAAAAGGATCCATTTCCAAAGAAAAACCTGGGTATCGGTGGCAATCTCCTTTTCTTGGATGAAGGAATTTATCTCCAACCGCAATTTTGCGTGAGAAAGGAAAAAACACTTTCTTCTAAACAGTCAGTTTCCAGTGGGGTACCACAAGGATCAGTCCTCGGCTCCCTTCTATTTCTTTTCTTCACCTTTGACCTAACACCATTAGTGAAATCTTTGCAGATGATACCAAGTTGTACTGCGACCCACTCTCGAGCGCTGCTATTCTTCAACGTGACCTCAACTCTATACTCAATTGGTCCGGCGATTGGCTCCTGCCACTTAACCACTCTAAGTGTCGAGTCCTTCACATGAGTAAAAACAACCTGCGTCATTCATAAAGTATTTCTGGCTAAAACATCAGCACTACAAAAGTCTATTCAGATCTGGGAGTACTCGTTTCCGATGACTCAACTTGGATGTCCTCCAAAGCGAGGAAAACGATCTATATGATTCAAAGGTCGTTCTCTGGCTGCGATCTCGCTACTTGCAGTACTTTGTACAAAACTTACATGAGCCCTATAATAGAGTTCGCCGGACCTGGATTCCAACTCTTATCCGTGATGTCCAGTGCTTGGAGAGTGTACAGCGGCGCGCAACTAGGATGCCTTATGGTGTTAGACGGCCAAACTATATGGAGAGACTTCGCCTGCTAAATCTACCCTCGGTTTCTGATCGACGTCTTCGAGGGGATCGCATAATCACTTATCGTGCTTTACGTAACCTGTTCAACGACTTATTAATTTTAAATACCGACGAACGTCTACGCGGCCACCCTCTGAAGTTGCGCGAGGAGTCGGGAGAGTTTCCTGAGCAACAGGATATTTGGACCTTGGATGTGATAAGTTCGGAAACAGTGAATTCTTTCGAGAATGCTCTGGACTCTTGATTAGAATCTGAACAATAATATTAGTTTATATTCGCTTTATTTCTATATTTGTTTATTTCTTCTATCTTTTCTGAACCCTACTCTTGCACGATGTGGTCTCACTGCTTAGCTTTTTTTGGTTTTTTCGAATATCTATGTTAATTTTTCACGCTTGAGTTTATAGGTATCTGAACTCTCACCATGTATTGATAATAATAATAATAGTAAACCGAGTCTGCTAATCAATTTATATAAACAGTTATCTTGATTCTTACCCGTATGATGAAATTAATGCTTCTTTGGCAGCTTCGATCAGAGGATATGGCCTACCGTGACATCCCCCACGGAAATCGTCGTTGTCTATAGCCCAAAACATTATTCCCCCGAGTCCATTTTTTGCAACATATTCGGATTTTCTCCTGACTATATTTTCGTCATCAAAACCAACCCATTGATTATCTTTATAGGCATATGGTCCCATAGCTTCTTCGTTGGGCTGTACCACTGTCCAATCGTTCGACTTGATATTCTCGCAAATCTGAAATTGTGTCAGAGAATTTAGATATGTCTAACTTCAATTAGAAGAAAAACATACTTCATAATAAGCTAAATATCCGTTTTCTCTTGTAGCTTCTCCCATTTCTCCTGGACCGTCTGCAGGATCACCAATAGCATTGGCATCAGGGTTGAAAAGGGTGTATGATCTGCCATAAGTTGGGATACCAAGAACAAGTTTTGTTGGATCCGCTCCCAGTTCCAAATAATGCTTTATCGTGAAATCCTATGAAAAGGAATATCTTGTTATTCAGGGTGAAATAGGTTCTGATTATTATTATTATCTTATTAGGAAATGAAAATGAGTAACTTATAAATTCATTGGAGAATCCATCACTGTAACATACACCCTAAGATCATAATCAAATTTAAAATAGCAGAATGTGCTAATAGAATAAAAAAAACTCTATACCAAAAAAAAACTGAATGTGAATAGTGATTTACAAGACGTCCTTCTCGACAAACCACTCATCAAGCCTATTTTTAAAAGCATTCGCTGACGAGGAAGTTACTATTTCTTCGGGTAATTTGTTCCATACGTAAAAGATTCAATTTTGAAGAACATGCTGTCTTTCAGGCGTAGCGAATTTCTCTCTATTCAGCTTGATTGAGTGGCCCCTCAGTTGAGTATTTTTGGAAAGTTCAAATAGAAAATTTGAATCGAAATTAAAAAGCCCCTGAACTGCATTGAAGATGATAATAAAATCGCCTCTGAGTCTCTGGTTTCGAAAGTTATTCCTGGCAAACGAGACGTTGCCCATAATTTGGGTGAGCTCTACCATAACTCATTCTAGTTGCCCTCCTATCTATATTTTCCAGAAGAAGGATGTCTCTTTGTAGGACGGGCACCAAACGGGACCAGCGAATTCCAAGATAGGGCGAATAAAGCTCTTGTATAATATTTTAGTGGTTTCAAGACTACATTGACGAAATAAATTTTTCATCATCCCCAGGATCCTTTTTGCTCTATTGGTTGTTCGTGTGATATGTTCTGACCAAGACAGATCGTGCGATATCAATCCCAAGATCTAGTTGACTCTTGACTCCTGGAGTTGGAAAATTCCTATATTCGGCCTATTTTTACCCATATGTAGAACGACACATTCATCGTAGTTCAGGTCAAGACGTCTCTTTTTACACCAGTTAAGGATCGAGGCTAAGTCATTTTGGAGCGTATTAAGGTTGGAGAGAGCATTGTTGTACAACTTGGTGTCATCTGCATACATCGAGGCATTGGAGTCAAGAACAGAAGGGATATCAGCTGTATATACAAGAAAAAGTAGAGGACCAAGTACTGAACCCTGGGGAACACCACTGGAAGCAACGAACTCAGGAGAAAAATGTTCACCTATTCTGACTTTAGATGTTCGATTGGTCAGAAAGAATTTTATCAATTCCAGCAGAAGTCCCCGAATTCCGAAGTGTTCCAGCTTGTGGAGCAGTCGTCTAAAGGGTACCCTATCGAAAGCCCTGGCAAGAAAGAGATATTGCGCATATTTGTGTATCAACAATACTTCTAATGAGTATAATTCAAGGTTTAAGGTTATAAAATTCAAATAAAAAATAAATTACAGATATAACATTAACCTACATACTAGATCAATCTTTTAACAATGTGCTCATTTACACAGTGGACCTACAGCTTATAGTGGATTCCGAATAACTCTCCTAGAACGTGCTATGATAACTGCCAACACACGGATAACAAGTTATCTGGTCTTCGGAAATTTATGACTCCTTTAGGCGTCTCTTTCCAAGTATCACTTTTTTGTTCAAGGACACAATCCATAACTTGAACCCGGATTCGAACCAGGCAGCTCGGCTATGCATATTCCTACATACTTGTTCACTAACCGTGCAGTTATCGAGGCGGTTTTGATCAAGCTCAGTAAACTGTGCTATGTAACTGCAATACTTATTATTAGGGAAAATAAGTTAACATTCGAGTGACAGTGGCACAACGTTGCTCTAGAAAGTTTCAAACCTGGAATTTGTAAGAGTGGGAATGTAAAGTATAAAATAGAATAGATTATAGATGAGATATTATGTTATGACTAAAACTATAGCGTTTTCACTGTCGCCTGTTTGAATGAGATGGAAGCACACCACACATATGTCATCTTCATTTTCTTACTTACAAAGTTGGTATTTTGTCAAGAGCTGTGTTATACAATTCAATTTTTCTTTATGGTAAGTACTCACGATGTTGAGTTCTACATCATAGTCGTATTCAGAAGCTTCTTGAAGTGGCAACAAAGGTGCGTGGTGATTAACAGAAGACTCAAATGCTGAATGATAGTCATAACTCAAAATGTTCATCCAGTCTAAATATCTGAAAAAAGATATATATATACATAGTCGAATTCTCTCTGACAAATTTCATAAAATTTTAGTTTTTCAATTTAGAATTAACATACTTAGTTAATTTAGGAATATCATATCCTTTGTTGATATATTCAATTCCAGCAGGAACTGCCATGGTTAAGAGGAGTCTTGGCCTACCAGTTTTTTCTGATTCTCTGTCGAACTCTTCACGTAATTCCTGGAAATGAAGAATATTTGTGTGTATGAAATAAGTGAACTTAATTTGAATGTAAGTGGAACAATTGTCGTGTTGGGTTTTATTAATCGATTGAATAGGGAAAATTGAGTATATTTTCACTTATTGCATACAGCTCGGAAAAACAATAAAATTACCCTAAAAATGGAAAAGAATAGGTCACTTTTATTCTTAATTTTTCACCATATGATAAAATCATTTTCTTTATTGTTGACAAGTTATAGATCAACTCTTCTGCTTTGTAGAAATTATAAGAGAAAACAAAAAAAATTTGAAAAAAATTTTATACGGGGGCAAAACTAAAAGTGTTTTTTTTGTCAAAAATTCGTAACACCATGTGGAATTTCGTGGTCCGAGTTGAAACGTACAATATCATGATCTGTCAAGACACATCTTCCTACAAAAACGCCCTTCTTGTTTCATGCGTTCATCTCTATTTTCGCAAAATATATTTAATTTCAAGTGGAAAATCACCATTTTTGAGAAATTCCATTGAATCAAGAAATTGTCATTAAAATTCGTCTATCAATTTGGAATTTTCTTATTATCACTCAGGCGTGTCGAAATTGTCGTTTGCGATTTTTATGTTCGAATTGCATTAATTATTGATGACAATTTGGTTAATTTGGTGAAAATTAGGAATTCATAGGAGATAACAGTCGGTAGGTATTAAAATACACAACCGAATTCTGGGACTATTGATAAAACTTTTCATAGTCGCTACTAAAATCAAATTTGTTTTTTTTGTGGGTCATCATGAACATTTTTCTCAACATGTTCATTTCATTTCACGAGTGTATCGCCAGGATACACACCTGCTTTCAGTTTTAGACAGGAATGATAATTATTATAGAGTGTCACACAAAAAAAATTCAAAAATAAATGTGCAAAATCAACGAAATTTACATTTCGTTAGATTTCCGCTTCTCTAATTTTGATTTGATTTTTTGGCTAACCTCCGATGTTATGCACCTACGCAAGATTAAAAATAAATTCTTGAAATTTGTGACTTTTCGTTTCAAATTGGATATCTCTTGTAAAAATAGAGATAAATGCATAAAACAAGAAGGGCGTTACTGTCAGAAGATGTGTCTTGACCACGAAATTCCACAGGGTGTTACGAATTTTTGACAAAAAACACTTTTAGTTTTGCCCCCGTATAAAATCTTTTTCAAATTTTTTTGTTTTCTCTTATGATTTCTACAAAGCAAAAGAGATGATCTATAACTTGCCGAAGAATCATCTAAATCAGTAGAGAATTAGGAAAATATCGGACTTCGAATTTGGTTTATATATATATATATATATATATATATATATATATATATATATATATATATATATATATATATATATATATATATATATATATATATACAGGGTGCTTCAACGAAAACTAAATAGAGACTATATCTACCAAGATATTCATTTCTGATTAAAACGAAAAAACAGGTCAATTTTGTTTCTAGGGGGACATCTTTTGGGGTACAAAACTTGCCTGAAATATCAACCCCCTAAGCGGGGGTTGCAATCCTTGAACATTTTGAATAGGGAAGATGAATCGAGTGATGACTCAAAATAAGGGTGGTATCTTTGTCTACATTGCTTTGAACGAATTTCCGTTTTTAATTGAAAACTATAAAAGATACAAGGTGAGCAACTGAAAGATAGGGAAGACTATTTCGCTGAGACTTTTCAAGTTTGAGTTAAATAAAATGGAACAGATCCATGCTGATCAATGGCAGTCATCATCAAGTACCATCCTTATCTCGAATTTCAACCCCTAGAGCAGGGGTGACCACCCTTGAAAATTTGGAAGAGGGTAGATGGGTCGAGTGATACCTCGAAAGAAAGGTATTATCTTTGTCTGCATCCCCGTGAACGAATTTTTATTTTTGATTGAAAACTGTAGAAGATACAGAGTGAGCTACTGAAAAATAGAGGAGACTATCTATCGCCCTGAGCTATTCAAGTATTAGTGCAAAAAATGGAACTTGGGTTCAATAGTCAGTCGAGTATTATTCAAACGAGCTCAATAATCCTCAAGAGCATATTGCACGAGTAACAATCCCTTACATCAGTGGCTTCGCAGAGAAAATCGAAAAAACAATTTGCGAGGATTTTCCTGAAATTAAATTTGCAAACGAGCGTGTATACAAGATTAAAAGATCGCACCGATGCCACTCCGCTCTGCAGTGGTGTATACAATTCCTTGTGGGGCTGTCGGTGTATATGTGGGTCAACTGTCCAGATGGATCTTGGCAAGAATTATCTCCCATAAAAGTGATGTCTAAAGAAAAGTCAACACTTGCGCATTGGCCACACACGTAAGAATCACTTGTCATAACTTTAAATTCGAAGATACCAAGGTGCTGTTCAATGAAAATAATTATCTTAAGAGAGTGTTTTCAGAAATGATTTCAATTCAATCGGATAATAATACAATCAACAAAAAGACAGACACTAAGAATCTTAACAATACGTACTCCAACCTAATTGAATATATTAAAAATAAAGACCCTTCTCAAGTCATAGGAATTTTTGGTTTTCTGAGGTTGTCGGTTTTCTGCATTCAATTTTCTGTTATGTCTTGAATTAGGTCGGTACTAACAAATGTCAGATCGTGTTTAGTATTCATGTAGACGGTTGAATTTTTCAGGAGATTAGATTTTATGGATCAATTCTTTTATGTTCTTGTATAAATATATTGCTTACGTTAATGTCCACGATTGTAAGTAAGTCCTGTATTTATATGTTTTTTTCAATTGACCGTAATCTTTGTTACTTTCAGTTTCCTGATGAAGGCAATAACTTGACCGAAAGCTAGACAATTCAAAAAGGGGTTTCATTTCATATATATATCATATATCAGAAGTTCTGATTGGAACAACAAATTGATTTCATAATGGGAATGATGATTGATTGATCTTTAGAAAAAAAGTTTGAAAATGTGAAAGAAATTGATGTGCTGATTGCAATAATTTGGAAGTTGAAAGAATACCGTCGAATGAATATGAATCAATTAAACCCGACGTACTCAGCTACATAAAGGAATGAATACATCGATTGGAACAGCCTGTATAGAGTCCTAACACAAAATGTTAACGAAATTCATTCAGAGCATCAAAAGACCTTTCCATTGAGGTGTCACATGACTTTCGATTGAATTCATCAATCTGAGATACTGAGGATAGGAGTTTTATTCTTATACTGTCAAATCAACATGCTAAAGCGCCTTTTTCTTTATAATTGCCAATGTCATATTTTTAAAACGACTGTCAAAATTTTTTCGCAAATTTTTCTTTAAATTAAACAAGAACCACGAAGAAATAATATATGGGAGATATCAACCCAAATTATTTCATAATGATTGTAGAAGATCCATAGATCATAATCGTCATCACTTAGAAGACCGAATCTAGCCATCGGGGCTCTCTCGGTCAAACAGAGAGGGAATTGTTTTGTTGAGTTCGAATATTGAAGGGATTTTGCGAGATTATACTTCAAAATTGGCAAGTAAGAACAAGGAAATGATTATGTTTTTGAAGACTCACGCTGCGACGGAAGAACATCTCCGCGAAAGAGGAAATATCGCAGGTTATGTACTTTTTGATTATCTCCTTAGTCCTTTTTATGGCCTTGCTTGCTATGTAAAATATTTTCTTGAATTCTAGTGTGTTTAGACATATAAGAGCCAGGTATGATTGTTGAAATATTTTTCTGCAAGTTTTCTTTTTCCATTGTTACAGATTCCTGCCCCAAATCCTTTCCTTTCACCCTTGTCTTCGTCTGGAAATCATGGAGTGCAAGATGAGAATTGAAGCTGCTAAGCAGAAAAATCTTTGGTACTCTTTATGTGCACACGACACTAACACAACATAAACAGACAAGCTATTGCTAGTGCAATAGCGACAGGAAAACGAGTTTTTTTCCTCAGGTTTTTTCACTCGTTTACTGAATCATACGCAAGATAGTATGGTTCCACTGTTACACTTCCTCTGCCCACAATTGTGTTTTTCTGACACAGATCAAAAATTAAAGATATAAGCATTTATTGTGAATACATTATTCGAATATTTGTGAATCCTCTCTTCTTCAAAAGAATATATATATATATGGTTCTGAAGAAATAGTAATCTAATATAATCATTTTCTTCAGAGGCTCAAGCTTTTTGAAAAGCATAAATCTTCGTTTTATGTTTTCGTGAAACGGATTGAATACTCATTACTGACGTTCCTGTTTCTGCAGAAATTTGGCGAACAGATGTGTCAGGATTGGTTCTTACACTAAACAAGACGTTCAATTCCATTCCTTCATTAATATTCCTTTGGAGAGTCCTCGGTTTTTTAAATGAACCGTATTTGCCTAATTTTTTGCGATGCTCCGGTTCATCACGATCTGGAATTCGTCTCCGATCGAGTCGAAATGCTCGAGCACTATTTCTATTTGATTGAAAGAAAAGAGGCTGTAATAACTCGATTTTTGTCTTCTATACTTATAAATTATCCGTGAAAAAGAATCGAAACGAAACAATATTTAGAATTAGCGGGTAGGTACCTAATCTGTCAGTATTTCTCGTTAATTTTTGCGAATGACATTCATTTTAGTTCTATGAAGATTGCTCTGTGATTTTGAATGTGGTTCAGCTTAGTTCACAATTCACACATAACGTGAGTTATCAGAACTGAAATAATGACCAAAACACTTTCTAAGGAAAGAAAATTTCATCAGAAACTTAATCAGCCGCCCATTATACAAATCATATCGATCAATTGGAAATGTGAGCTTTCTTCAGCAATTTTTTGAGAATTTCTTTTTTCTTAAAATACATTGTTTAAGATGAACTGTTTTCGCAGAAGGTATTCAAAATTGGATATGTAATCGAAAAAGAATGACAATATGATGTTACCAAAACGTTCAAGGGATTTTACCCATAGTATCTCTGTATTTATTTCATTGGAATCGATCCACAATTGTAGGAGTTTGGGCCGTTTTCATGGAACATGCGATATAGAAGAGATTTTTTAACATAGAGCAATACACATACATCTATGCAACTATTCAAGGGATATACTTTAATATTTCAATTATGAGAAAACAATTTATTGTCGAAAATTCCCACAGGCAAAATATCTCCATTCCGGTGCTTCGAAACTGATGGATTTTGAAACGGAATCAATTCCTATCTCTTTGATTTTTTTATTGCTATAGGCTAAGTACATACACATGCAATAACATGTATTTCGTAAGTATTTGTAACACGAGAACACGACTTAATGAACGAACATTACCGTTGAAGTAGATCGGCGCAAAATATTACCTGTACAAGTTTAGCGTAATTTTCTCTATCTCTTGGTTTGCCGCCTTCACGGAAGGCCGGATACTCCCAATCTAAATCTAAACCGTCGAAGTGATTCTGACGTAAGAATTTGATGGAATTCTTCACAAGTTGTTTTCTTCTGTCGGGACTAGCAACCATCGCTGAAAATCGGGATGAAGCTTCGTTCCACCCGCCGATGGCAAGTAAAGTTTTCAACTTCTTGTTGTAGGTTTTTAGTCCTGTGAATTTGGCATAACCTCCTGGAATTAAGCAAATTAAATTATCAGGTGTTAGTATACAATGAAAATAGTATGAGATTTTAAAGGAAAGGATGCCTCAGCTACAATGGGAAATATTCGTAAATAACTCTTTTCTTGGGACATTACTCGAGATGTGCTTACTCGAAATGAAGACATAAATGTCTAAAACGACAGCTAGAAATGCATACTTGTTTGAGAGAAAAAATAACACAGGGTGTTACATAATAGTATGTCACAACTTGAAGGGGTAATTCTACGTGTAATTTTAAGAAAAAAAGTTTATATAAACATAGGCCCGCAAAAGCTTCTGTACGGAGCTACAGGGTATTGAAATTTCTGGAGAACAATGGTTTTTTCTTCGAAACTCATACAGTTTTTGAGCTATTCAGTCCAAATTTGGAATGCAAGCTATTTTCTATAGCCTCCATCATTACACGTCCTAGATTCCAATTGAAATTTACAAGGTTAGGTTAGATGTCTCCTTTTGCCCTTTGCAACTTTCTTGCAGTACGCCACTGATCAGCGTACAATCAATTTTCGTCATCTTCGTTCAATTTAGAAACTTTTTTGACAACTGTAATTTTTTCGTATCTCAAACCGTTTTCGAGTGAAAAATTATTGAATTTGAATTATTTGGATTGTATGTTATTCGCTAAATAAAGAAAAATAATAGGAATACTCGTTACGTATGCCCAAAATTCGATTTTATTTTGAAAGCTCGTCATCCGAGACTCAATTTATACTTATTCAATATCAAACTGAAAAAAACAACAATTAAAAACTAAATAAAGTGCTGGAAGTGTCCTCCACCTGCAAGAATACAGGGCTCTGTGCTTCTTCGCATATTATCACGAATTCTTTGAAATATTCTTGGGGTATTTCTTAACGTGTCACAAGAGGTTATTATTCGATTTCTCGATTCTTCTACAACGTTCACTGGAGTGGTATAAGCTAAATTTTTGAGATATCCCTATAAGAAACTATTTAAGTCTGGGGACCTAGGAGGCTATGGTTCAGGCCCACCTCGACCTATTCATCGGTTGTTCAATGTATTATTTAAGAATTCCCTAGCTTCTCCACTAAAATGTGCTGGTGCCTCGTCATGCATGAACCACATTATGTTTCTTACCAAAACTGGCACATCATCGAGCGATAAAGGTAACGCCTCCTCAAGAAATTGTCTATAAGCGGGACCGTTTAGTCTGTTAGGCAAAAAAATGGACCAACCAAAAAATTACCAATTATTTCGACCAAGACATTAAGTGAGAATTGTTTTTGATGATGAGATTCTTCAATCAAATGGGGGATTTCCTCAGCCCAATAATCATTATTGTGAAAATTTGTGATAGCTGTTCTCGAAAAGTTAGCTTTGTCTGTGATTATTATTTCACTATCATAATGAGCATTTTCTCTAATTTTATCTAAGAACCATCGGCAGAAATTCAGTCTTGAAGGAAAATCTCGAGGAAGTGGAGTTTGGACGCGTTGAATATGAAACGGGTACACTAAAAAGTCGTGGAGAATTCTTCAAGCTAGAACATGTGAAATATTCAACTGATTTACAATTTTTCTTGTACTCACATGAGGATTCAAATCAATACAATTCAAAACTGCTTCCTCAATATCTGGAGTTCTCATAGTTTGAGTTGCTCCTTTTAAATGATTATTTGCAGTAAAAGTATCAGTTTCTCTTAACCTTCTGTGGATATTTGAGAATGTTCGCCTGTCTGGTATTACTCGATTTGGAAAGCACACCGATATAATCGTCTAGATTCTGTTGTGTTTCCGTCAGCCAGACCGTACATGTAATGGATATCAGCCGATTCGGCGTTAGTAAAATTATCCATTTTTTCTTACAGCAATAACTTCAAAATCCTTGAAACTAATCTTTAATTTGATAAACAATTAGAGCAGACACTGGTTCAACTTTAGCAACTGTCAAAATAAATAAATGAAAAAAATCAAAGCCTACTAGTCATTTCTTCAATAAGAAGTGCTTTCAATTAAGCGAAAGCATACAATCGTTTTATAATTTTTTGCTCGAGAACGGTCGGAGATACGATAAAATTACAAGTGTCAAAAAAGTTTGTAAATTGTACGAAGACGACGAAAATTGATTGTACGCTGATCAGTGACGTACTGCAAAACAGTTTGAAAGGCAAAAGAAGACATGGCTCCGAAAAAAAAAACACCTTGTAGATTCTAGTTAAAATTTAGGACGTGTAATGATGGAAGCTGTGAAAAATAGATCGCATTCCAAATTTTGGCTGAATATCTCAAAAGCTGCAGGAGTTTTGAAGAAAAACCAATTTTATCCGGAAATTTCAACACTCTATATCTCCGTAACGAAGCTTTTGCGGACCTATGTTTATATGAACTTTTCTTTTTGAAATTGAACGTAGATTTACCCCTCAAGCTGTGACATACTATTATGTAACACCCTGTATAAGTACCTGTAATTAAAATTTCAAATTTAAAGAAAAGTGAAATTCGTATTTTCACGTAGGTTACTATTATTTATCGTCATTGGCAATTATTGTTATTATTGTCTGGTATCTGCAAGAAGACTAGATACCAAGATAGCTTTAGTGGGAGATAGCGCAAAGACATAGTGTCTTTTGTCGGCATCCCCACTCTTTTTTCCGCCACGAGATTTTCTTCTCAGAATGGATTTCAACAATGAGTTCTAGCTTAAATATATTCTGCCGAAAAGTTCTCTCTACAGACGAAACACAATTTTCTAGAACTTCTATTATGAATTTTCGCAATAATTATTTGTAGATAGGGGAGAATAGACATTCTATTACATCATTAGGAGTTTTCAAAATAACTGGATGAAAATATTCGATCGTTTTTCTTACTAGGATCCTATTTTCTTCATTAAATACCTTTGCAGGAACCTACAGAAATTATTCCAGTCATTGTATAGGGCGACTGGATCCATGGCAAGCCATAACACCCGATCTTATTCACGTAGATTTTCCAAATGGGGTAATTTAAAATTCATAGTTTGTCGTGAGCCAATAATGAACTCTAAAATCGCATTTAGACGATTGCGAAACTTTTAAAAATAGTCGTAGATTTTTGGATAGAGTTCACCAACCTCGTGGAAGATGTAAATGATTGTTACGAGAAAATTGCTTTTTGCCGTAATTTTTTTCTCATAATTACTCCTTTTTATTTTTTTTTGATTAATATTTACAAAAGGAATGATAAAAAATAGGATAACGGGAATGAATATGTATCCTATGCACACTTCAGGAAGTGATGCCTTAGGTAAAATGATTAGCATTCGTAAATAACTTTTTTCCTTGGGTGATTTCTTAATATGTGGCTGCTCAAGATGGAAATATGAATGGTGATAGATATTATTCGAAGCTGGAAATTCTGCAAAAATCCTTAGTTAAACAAAGACATTTAATACAAACATTCATCTATCTGGAAATGGGTAAATCTACAGAAAACATTCTTATTTTTGTGTTTCTTTCGAAAAATGCGTATTTTTCTGGAGAAAAAGTAATGTTAGCATCTGCAATTGAAATTTTTAATTTCAAGAAAAGCGAAATCGGTATATTTCACGTAGTTTTCTGTCATTTATCATTATGGGAAAGTTTGTTATTAATATCACATATCTCTAGGAAGACTAGAGGTTATGACTGCTTTACTGTGAGATAGACCGCTGCGGGAAGACATAATATCTTTAGTTATTATATCTATTCTCAACATCTTCCACTCTAACAGAAATTCGATATTCTGTCAGAACAAGTTCGACCGAGTAGTTGAGCTTGCATAGATCCGCACCGTGCGCATCGGATTTATGTATGTTTAAACTAATGTATCTACTTCCAGTTATTCGTTCGTATATATCGGATGAATTGATAATGTCGCTGCAGTTGAAGGTAACTGGCAAGTGTTGTCGATATTCCGATTACTACGGACATGTGGGGTATAGTTTACGAACGGCTTCGTCCATTCGAATCGTCTGAAGCGCATGATGCGGATCTATGGATATTTACTCACAATTGTATTCACAGAATAGTCCTTGTAGTACAACATTTCACTTTCAGAAAACCGTGAGATTGGTAGCCATTTTGAAAAAGGTGCAAATGACTGTGTTGCGCCAGTGGGAACAGGAACGCAGTTTGCCTTTTTGGTCTTCTTGGTTATCTGGTTGACCTTTTAGTTTAATATTTCATTCAATGAATTGAATTTAAAGATCTTCATTTAATAAGATGCATTCATATTCTAATCATGAACTGACTGACATGCATCGCCTGGGGAATAACTGATAAAACACAGTATTAACCAGACGCTCACAAGCAGAAATACTTTCCTAACGAAGTTTATCATTCTTTTTTCTACTACCTTTCATTCAAGGTTTTGAAAGTATGATTTTTAAACCCTACCATATACGAAGAATATATATGTGTAAGTTTTCTTTTGCCACGAGATTTTCTTCTCAGAATGGGCTGCGACACTATGTGGCAATAATTGATAGAAACACAGCATTATTTAGACGTTCATAGGCAGAAATGTTTTCTTAACGAAGTTTATCAGTTGTTTTTTCTGCTACTGTTCATTTAAGGTTTTGGAGAAATAATTGGAATACCCTACTATATACAAAGAGTATAAGTTTTTTTGAAACGAGAGTTTCTTTTTAGAAAAGATTTTTACCAATAATTCTTACCCCAAATAAATTTGGCCGAAAAATTCTCTTCACAGATGAAACAGAATGTTCTCGAGCGTCTATCATGAATTTCTACAATAATTATTTGTGGACAGGAGATAATAGACATTCTATCACATCAATAGGAGTTCATTCAAAATGTTTGGATAAGGATATTCGATCATTTCTCTTTCTAGGATCCGATTTTCTTAATTAAATATCTCTGCAAGAAGACTAAGACTGCTTTAGTGTCTGTGGGAAGACAAAGTGTCTTTGCTTGACCCCCCCTCACTCTAAATCTAACCTAACCTACTCTATATTCTGTCAGAACAAGTTTTTGAACTCCAGTTCGACCGGGTATTTAAGGTACATAGATCCGCATCGGATGCATCGTACGCAACGGATTTTTGTATGCTCTGTATAGAAACTAATGTATTTACGTCCACGTATCCATTAGTATAGATCGAATGAATTGGCCTGTTGGTAATCCCGATAGAGTTGCTCGAAGGGACAACTTTTCGAATGCATACCGAGTCACTCGTCCGCTCGTTACGAAATGTAGACGTACTGCCGACGAACGATTCGTTCGATTCGAATTGTCTGATGCGTACGGTTCGGATCCATTGACAATCACTCACAGCTGTAATTACAGAATAGTCTTTGCGGAACAACATTTCACTTTTAGAAAACCGTGGTTGGGTTTCGAAAAGGTGCAAATGACTGCATTGCGCAAGTGGGAAAAGGAGTTAGTGTGGGAAAGTGCTTTAATTTCGTCTTGCATCCTCTAACGCCGTTTGTCTTCTTGGTCTCACGTCTTCTTGGTTATTTAATAAGTTGAATTTGAAGTTCTTCATTTAGTAAGATGCATACATATTCTTACCATGAACTGGCTGACATGCATTATATGTGAAGTGAGTCATTGTACTAGAACCATGGCAATCCATGTCACCCGATCTTAATCCATTAGATTTTTTGGTTGAGATCATTAAAAATTCATACGTTATTGTACGCCAATAATGAACTTAAGAACCGTATTATAGAAGTTTGCGAAATTCTGTGCAGTTTCGGAAAAAGAAATCTCATGAAAGATGTAAATATTGTTACGTGCCGTTCGCTTTGTTTCATTATAACTCTTTTTCTTTAATTATTGTTGGAAAGGTAGATAACAGGAAAATTTTCTCTTCACACAAACGAAATTAATTTTTCCTCTCAAAACTTTCTTTCGGGTGTTAGATGTGTGTATCGTGAAATTGCATATTCCCGTTGTTTCGGTTTTATTTGAGAAAAAAATCAGAAAAGGAACTGATTCCTATTGAGAAAAGTTAAGGAAAAGAGATAACGGAAAAATGCAATTTTTCTGCTATAAAAAAAATATATAGAGTCACCACAAGATGCACAAGGTCTCCAATTTAAATAAATTTGCTCTTATCACTTCAAATAAGGTTAGGTCAAATTAGCTAATCTAATGGTAATACATATAATATTCTCATTTGTTCATGAAAAGATCAATGAACTATTGTTCATGAAGTCATTATTTTCAACGTAAATCATAAAGAAAGTATTTAAACAAATAATTACTTCATTGAGAAAGAATCAGATAATATTGAAATCGTTATTGACCTACTTGAATCATTCATAATTTCTCGAAACCTTGGTTGCAGGAGCTTGCATAATTCTTTTTCTCAAAAAATATGCATTTTTCGGGAACCAGACTTGCTAATAAAACATTGCAATTTTTAATCTAAATTTTCGGTCAAAAATTCATACGAACTAATTGCCAATATCAAAGATACCATTATACCACCTAATTCCAAACTCATTTCTTTCGATGTTGAGAATCTATATCCCAACATTCCTCCGAAAGATACGTATTACTTAGTTGTAGAATTATTAGAAGAGAATCATGTAAATACTATCATTAAATCAGATATTCTTTCATTATTACAAATTTGTTTAGATCAAAATTATTTCCATTTCAATGACAAATATTATACTATTGAAGACGGCTTGATTATGGGCAATCCGTTAAGTCCTTTGTTAGCAGAAATATTCATGAATAACTTGGAGAAATTAATTCATAATCATCCACTCAGTAAATATTGTTTATACTGGTATCGCTATGTAGATGATATCATTATTTGCTTCACAGGAACAGATAGACAGTTAAAAATTTTCGAAAATCATATAAATTCATTACATCCAAAAATTGGATTCACAACCGAAATAGAAAGCAATAATTCGATAAATTTCCTAGACGTAACAATTTCGAATGAAAATGGAAAACATGTTTTCGCAATTTACCATAAGCCGTCACATACAGATATTATAATACATAACTCGTCGTGTCATCTGTATCAACATAAAATGTCAGCATTCAATAGTTTTATTCATAGATTGATTAACATCCCGTTATCACCAGAAAATTTCAACAAAGAATTAAATTTGATTAAACAAAGCCAAAAATAATGGTTACAATCCCAAACTAATAAATAATATTTCAAATGAAAAACAAAGTAGAATCGCATTGAATGAAGTTCACCCTGTCGATAAATTGAAACAAAAATTCAACACCTTAACCTACGTTGGCATTACAAGTGAGAAACTGAAATCATTCTTGAGTAGCAATAATTTCAACCTAGCTTTCTAAACTAATAATAATTTAGGCAAATATATAAAAATAATAAAACCAAACCAGGTAAAAACAATAAATCAGGTGTTTATAGATTGAATTGCAATGACTGTGATAATTTCTACATTGGTAGAACACATAGAAATTTTAATATTAGACTATCGGAACATAAACGCAGTTTTTCAAATAAAAAATCAGATTCAAATTACGCGAATCATCTCTTAGAAAATAATCACTCTTTCGACCCACAGTTTGAAATTTTGCATACAGATAATAAATATTGGAAAGTACATTTTTGGGAAACTTTAGAAATCAATAAATACAAACACTCAGGTAGACTCATCAATGAACAAGTCGATTCAAGCCATTCACTTCTATTGAATCTCTTCGGGGAGCAATCTATTCCTTAATTTTATTGGATATACCTGTCATAAATAACCACTTAAGAAGAAACAACCCAATAAGCTTTTAATTAGTCAAGAACATTTATATTTATATTTTCTGTACATTCATTCGTCTGAAGAAGCTACGGTGTAGTGAAACGCGTTACGAATCGCAATCATTAAGTAAAATTCCCCAAAACCAGTAATTTTTTTTTATTATTAATATTGAAATCGTTATGGATGGCAGCGATCTACTTGAATCTTTTCGATTCTTAGTATTTTGAAATCTTGGTGGCTACATAATTTTCTCATCAAAATGTATGCATTTTCTGAAGAAATACAGCAGTCAAAAAAGTTCTTTTCAAGGCAGGATTTCAGGAAATAAATATTTTGTAGTGAAATTATAATTTCCAAGAAAGTTCTGATAGAAAAGAGAACGAATTTAACATATTTCAAGAAAAGGAGACGATGAAAAGAATACTGACGCCAAAGCTTTGTTAAATTCAGGATTCAAAGTTTACTTTTGTCGTTTGCAAAGAAAAATTAGAAACCACACTTTATGTTTCCAATTTGAGCAGTCATATCTTGAAAAGAATGTCCTCTAAAAAAAGAAATATTCCTATAATCTTTTTAATTGAGGTTCTTGTAGCAAAAACTCTGTAAACATATTTTATTCAACTCTTTGGGTTTGACTTCTGGGAATGGTAGATATTCATTTACAATTTTGTACTTAACTTAATACCAGGTGTAAATGAAAGTAGGGCCACCCCTGTACCTTTTTTCTATTTGGAATATATTGATTGAATTTGTGAATCAAATAGAAGACAACATTTCGAATTTGGTGATATTACATTTCCGGTTATGCCGGAAACGATAACAATTTTCGATTTTCAAAAGGGATACCCTGTATTTTTTGCTTATTTTGATTGTTCGTCTCATCCTACGACCCTTTGAAATATTTTTGAAAGAAAAACAAAACACAATCTTTTTTTTGCAATTTTCATCTTTCGTTCTAGAAGGCCATGAACAGTGACAATTGGCTTAGCTCAACATCTCCAATCAAGAAAATATAAGATTCTATTTAAAGATTTAATTGCTCATTATCTACGGGGTGTCAAAGTTTTGAATTTCAGTTTTTCCTCAAAAAGTAGGTTTTCTTCTGAGATAATCATATCGGACTAACCGGTATTACAGAAGCAGTATTTTTTATATTTTCTTTTATACCACTCACGTCACTCTATTCTTAACGGTTCCGGAGTGCTAGTGGAAAATACTTAGGCAATTTTTGCAGAGTTTCTCCATTCGCTTATAAAAATAACTACGTTGCAGAATTTTTGTTCATATTTATAATATTCCGTGTGTCAAAATTCCATTGTTGTTTATATTAAAATTATAGACCCTATTAAATATCTTCCCATCATCCCCATCCAGACATTGAACCCAAAACGTTCTTGGAAGTTTCCATCTTGATATCACTGCTTATTTTGTTGCGACCATTACATGGTATTTTGCCTATTATACATTCCATTGTTCGTGGAACGTATTTCGTCAATGAATAAAATAATTGTGGGATATTGTGGATCACTCTCCATTTTCCTAAGATACTCTCCACAGTACTGGGGTCGCCCAACACCATCGTTAACATAAACACCTCAAAAAAGTCTAGGGAACACTTACCAATATCTTCAAAATGATTCGAATTTATAGAAATCTTTCGGTTTTTGTTAGGATGTATTATATATAATGTATTTCAAAATAATATTTGACTTCTCTAAAGCACCTATTATAAAAAAAATTGAAATTTGAAAATGACGAAATTTGGTAAAACACATAAAAAATCCTGAACTAATATTTTCGAAACGATATGGAAGCAATTATATTTTTCAGTAACCAGAAGGTCCATCTCTGTTATTAATGACACTTTGGCATCGTCGTGGCATGCTCAATATTAAATTGTCTATTACATTTTGGCCTAAGTCATTTTGACGCAGGAGATTTCTTTTTAGGGTGTCCCACACATGCTCGATGGGATTCAGATGCAGGATGGCCACGGTAGAAGATCGATATCATTCACTTCAAGAACGTTTAAGACAACTTTTGCACGATGAGGAGGGGCATTACCTTGTTGGGAGAGTGGATTTTGACCCATTGTTTGGAGATGCGGTACCACTAGAGGCAAAACTATCTCATTTGCGTAAGAATTTCCCGTGAGGTTGTTCTGTATGAAAACGAGGTCAGTTCTTCCACCAAGGCGTATACCTCCCCAAAACATCACTGATCCGCCTGCCTGTCTAACAACTTCTCGAGCATGCTGGAGACGGTTTTGCTTTCCAGGTTCCCTCCATATTCGAATTCTTCCCAATCGGGATAATAACTAAATCTAAATTCATCACTGAAGGGAACTGTGGCCCACCTCTCTTGATCCCAGTTTACGTGTTCTTGGCACCAAATTAAACGAGCAGCGCGATTTCCATAGGTCAGTTGTGGAACTCTTAAAGGACGTCTGGAGTGGAGTTGACCTTCGTGCAGTCAATATCTCACAGTTTGGTCGAAAATTTGTACATTATGAACTCGTGATAGCTCTCGAGCTACTTGAGATGCTGTGGTAGTACGATCCCTTCTGGCTTGTTAAACCAAAAATCGGTCTTGGGCGACTGTGTTAATCCTGAAACGACCTGTACGGCGTTCTTCTACGCTACCTGTTTCATTGAAACGCGACCATAAACGGATTATGACACTTGGGCTACTTCCCAGAACCCTGGATACTTCCCGTTGTGATCTCCCAGCTTGGAGCATGCCAACGGCTCGTAACATTTCTTCTCTAGTCAAATGTCGTCTTTCCATGGTCGAATCACAAAACTTGAATCTTTTAATTGTGCTTACAACAGAAACAAAGTGCCAACTAACTGATTTCAAACACTGAACACATGAAATGATTATAAAGCAGCGTTGCATCTGTTGCATTTTTAGTTTTTTATAAAAAAAAACTCAAATCTGTTGCGGCACTCTACATAATTTGGTGAGAAATTGATGCAGGTGTTCACTTCTTGAAAAAAATCATCCATATTGATCGTTCTGGATACGATATATCGATATTCAGAAGTGTTCCCCAGACTATTTTGAGGTGTTTACAGGTGTTGGTGTAGTTGATATTTAAATGAGCGGTACTCATGTTTTTTCAAAATTTTCCATGCGCTTTGGTGGCTTATTTCAAGCTCCTCGGTAATTTTCATTGTTGATGAGGTTGGATTCATATCAACAATTGCCAATACGTCTATTTCGGTAAATCCATCGATAACGAAATCCTTCTCTTCAGCAAGTTGCACCTCAAGAAATTTTCGTTCAACTTCAGAGAAATGGTTCTATTCGGATGAAGTTCTTCCGGATAGCGCTCTCTGTATAATTGTTCAGCTTGAACGCTATTTTACCTGCACTCTCCATAAATAAGGAGCATATCGACTTTTCACTTTGGGTGTATTGATTCATACTCAAAACTGAATTCACTAATTAGCAATGGCGATAATTAACAACAATAGAATTTTGACTTGTCAAACTGATAATTTTATGATCACAGAATATTATAAATATGAACAAAAGTTTTGGATCGTCAACGTAGTTATTGTTACTCGTGAATGGGGTAACTCTGTAAAAATTGTCTTGGTATTTTTCACTAGAACTTGGGAACCGCTAAGAATAGAGTGACGTGAGAGGTAGAAAAAAAAAGATAAAAAATACTGCTTCTGTAATACCAGATGGCCCGATATGGTTGTCTCAGAAGAAAACCTTCTTGAGGAAAAACTGTAATTCAAAACTTTGACACCCCGTAAAAAATGACCAATTAAACTTTCAGATATAATCTTGTATGTTCGTGATAGGAGATGTTAAGCTTACCCAATTGTCACTGTTCATGGCCTTCTATAACGAAAGATTAAAATTGCAAGAAAAAAGATTGTATTTTGTTTTTCTTTCAAAAATATGTCAAATGGTCCTAGGAATAGATGATTGAAATAATGGGTGTCCCATTTGAAAATCGAAAGTTGGTATCGTTTCCGGCATAACCAGAAACGAAATGTCGAACAATAATGTTATCAAATTCAAAATGTTGTCTTCTATCAGTTTCTCAAATTTCATCAAAATATTCCAAATAGAAAAATGTTACAGGGGTGACCCTAGTTTCAGTTGCACCCGGTATAATACCCAAAATCTAGGTCCATGGAAAACCTGTTTTATTAACTACAGTTTGAAATTCTTATTCTTGGCAGGAGGGCGTTCAAATAATGGTTCATTAATTTCATCAAATAACAGGAATGATATAATTTCTATAAGCAATAATTCCATATGCAACCAACGAATGCACGCCAATAAGCACCGAAAGATTTTTCATCTCATTATCAGAAACAAGATATCAAATAACTGAATAATTTTCAATGTCACCTACTGACTGAATTAATTCGAAATATTTTTGCGAAGACGTTTTTGTAATCTCGACCTGTGGCAATCGAATATTTCTTGAAGATTCACTCATTCCTATAAAAATTACCATTTAATGCATATTCAATCAGATTTCGATATTTATTACCCTAGCGAAGTCTGTTAGTGTACGAAATCGAGTTGTTTGCATTTGATGATATTCTTGTTTTCGATGTTGGTATGAATATTAATTGTGTCAATTTATTGATCGACATTTCAACTTCGGCAGTGAAATATTCACTTCAGGCCAACGGCATGTAATGTACGGGGTACCCCATTTTAAATGTTTGACCATGTGAAATACCGAAAATAGAGAAAAAATATCCGTTCATCTCCGTCCCCTATTTCCGAGGAAAATTCATTCATCTTCTTTTGTTCTCAAAGTTATTCTCGATTTTCCGGGATGTCGGCATAATATAAACTTCTGTTTTTTTTTAGTGTAAATCATAGGTGATGTTGGATAAAATAGTGTAACGTTTCTTCTTGAAATTATTTGTTTCAAGACGTTACAAAACCTCAACTAGTTTATTCACACGTAGACTGAACAATTATAACACTAAAGTAAATGGCTAATTTATTTAACACAATGAATACCGCTTAATTTATCTCTAACAGTTATTCGCGCTCTGTATTCAAACTTAGTTCTCTGCGCCTGGCGCTCTCTTCTTATGTACAAGTACGAATTGTTCTAGAACATTTGCGTAACTTCGGCTCTGTTCAAGGTCTTCGTTCGAGAACCTTCCGGAAACGGCAACACTGTTTTCTTCGAAATACGGCGCGCTGAAACCTTTAAATATTTCTCGAAGTCTCCCAGAAGTGCCCCGTACTCGTCAGTCCGCCGGATGGTTACAGGGTCGGCTTCAGGGACGATTGGATATCGTTACAATAGGAAGAGTACTTATTCCTTCTTCCAAGTATATATAGGATGCCTGAAGAATTTTCTCAAAAATGTGAATTTTTCCAGAAATCCAAATTCTTTGAAAATTTTGTGGTTTCATCTAAACTTCAACAAAAGATTGACGAAAATTTTAATATTTCAAATCTGTTTTTCATAGGTAACTAATTATCAACAATGATTTTTCGGATATGACTGGACATATGCCAACAAAATTTGATGTTTTTTCTTGGTGCACATGTGTTTTCCATGAGAAATGAAATGAAAGAAATAAATTGAGATTTTGCAAAAACTACGACTCATTGATAAGTACAGATGTTGATCAATTTTTGCGAGTAGCATCAAATTGATTCAGATAGATAGATAATAAACAAAATGATCAGAAAGAAACAAACACAAATAGCATATCATAATACCTTCTCAAGTATAGAATCAAATTATTCAGATAAATACATTTCAGCAACATAGTTTGCTCTTATCAAAAAAAGCTTTCAAAACCCACATGAAATTTTTCCAAGAATTTTCAAATAGTAAATATAGAACTGATAAATTTGACAATACTGGAAATTAAAAGTTTTCCTGTATGGATTGTGAAGGCGTTTATATAGGTCAGAATGGTCGTTCATACAAAACTAGATACAAAGAGCATCAATCAGGTAACAATCAACTTCAAATTATTAACAGAATACCATACGGGCGAAAGTTAGATTTCCTAGAATCCATCGAAATGTCCATACTCCAACAAACTCCCCATGAAGATTATTTTCTGAACGACCAGTATGGTACGGCTTATTCGTCCATATTTGATATCTTTAAATAATACCTGCTTTCAACATGATTCGTTTATTACCTCTTGTTTGCATTCTTATTGATTTTGTAAAAACTAAACTCTTGTGTTTGTTTAATACATAGTTTAAATCCTTATTATCATCATAATTAAGTATCACGTAGCAACGGAAATTAACTATTTGAAACTATTTTCAAATTGTCACTACATTGAAGAACTTATGACGCGTTTTTCGGCATTTTCATATAAGAAGAACATTTAAAAGAATGATATGCTTATCATATGGTAAAACCTTGTATTTAACTAAATTGAAGGAAAATCCAAACAGGTGTGCTTCTTGTGAGAACAGAAAATAATTTGTAATGGTGACGAATTTAGATCTAATTGACTATTAAGTAGATTTTCGGAATTTTTTTGTTCATTGATTTCCTTCTATTCAGATAAGTATCTTGTTTTACCATGTTATATATAGGGCAGAACATTGTTTTTAATGTACTATTTTTCTGAAGAAGCCACAGTGTGGTGAAACGAGGAACGAACTGCTCAATGAAGCTATAGATTTTTTTCATGGTTCATATCGCCAAAACGACCTATTCATCATTTTGAAGTCATCTAACGTTACTCATTTCATAAGTGACAAAGATTGATTTGAATTTTCAAAATTGTTTTCTGAATATTTGCCGTAAATTCGGGTACTTTATTTTAAACGTTTTATGGTTCTACTTATTATTAATTGGCATTGACCACGAATGATGAATAAATTCATAGTATCCTCTAACATTTGAATTTGTGAA
Source organism: Cryptolaemus montrouzieri (assembly GCA_013387265.2). Classification (NCBI taxonomy): domain Eukaryota; kingdom Metazoa; phylum Arthropoda; class Insecta; order Coleoptera; family Coccinellidae; genus Cryptolaemus; species Cryptolaemus montrouzieri. The sequence continues at coordinate 37,844,558 of JABFTP020000165.1, forward strand.
GAACAGATTGACTCCCAATTATATACGGTTGGGGACACATAACAATAGTGGACCATCAAGAAGAGCAATCGAGAAAGGTCAACGCATATGGATCAAAGAGGATATGAAGATCCAGTACAACAGGGGGGACGTTGCCAACATATATTTGAAGGTAATCCATACGGAATTATTGGTTAGATTGCACCCTGTTGAGTTTGATATTTTAGACTCTGAATCCAGATACAATGTCAAAATTTTAATTCATAAAAAGTTTCAGCAACAACAGAAAAAGTTAAATTCACTTAAATTCAAAACTTCTCCACTCAAACCTTCAACTGATGAATTTTCAGACCATAAATTTTTGGGCAGATTCACTAATTTAACTGATACCGATTTTAAACAACCACAAAAAGATCTATTAGAAAAAGGATTCAAACATAATTTACATCCAAGACATAATAAAACTAATTTTGAACAGGCATAGACTCCGAAATCATTCTCAAAAATTCGAAAAATAATATTTTCGCCAAACATCGAACAGCAAAAATCATCAAAGAAGACTTTTGAAATTATCACCTCATTGCAATTCCGATTATAAAATAATAAAACAATTCGTGAAAATAGTACCAAGAACGATTTAGTATTCACTAAAGCAGATAAAACCGATTATATTTCAAAATTGAAGAATTCTTAACAGCCGGAAACTATATAAAATCAACTAAGGATCCTACCGCAAAAAGAAAGAGGTTAAAAACATAATTTCGACAGCAAAATCATTAATTACAGACCACGAAAAATATAAATTCATTAACTCCAATCCACAATCCCCCGAATTATATTCGTTGATAAGACTTCATAAACCTAATTACCTTATTAGACCTGTTGTTTCTTATGTAACGGCACCTTCTTTCAAACTTTCAAAATTCCTTAACGACTTGCTAATAAAACATTGCAATTTTGAATCTAAATTTTCGGTCAAAAATTCATACGAACTAATTTCCAATATCAAAGATACTATTATACCACCAAATTCCAAACTCATTTCTTTCGATGTTAAGAACCTATTTCCCAACATTCCCCCGAAAGATACGTACTACTTAGTTGAAGAATTATTAGAAAAGAATCATGTCAATACTATCATTAAATCAGATAATCTTTCATTATTACAAATTTGTTTAGATCAAAATTATTTCCATTTCAATAACAAATATTAAACTATTGAAGAGGCCTTGATTATGGGCAATCCGTTAAGTCCTTTGTTAGCAGAAATATTCATGAATAATTTAGAGAAATTAATTCATAATCATCCACTCAGTAAATATACTGGTATCGCTATGTAGACGATATCATTATTTGCTTCACAGTTCAACAGATAGACAGTTGAAAATTTTCGAAAATCATATAAATTCATTACATCCGAAAATTGCATTCACAAACGAAATAGAAAGCAATAATTCGATAAATTTCTTAGACGTAACAATTTCGAATGAAAATGGAAAACATGTTTTCGCAATTCACCATAAGCCGTCACATACAGATATTATAATACATAACTCGTCGTGTGATCCGTATCAACATAAAATGTCAGCATTCAATAGTTTTATTCATAGATTGATTAACATCATGTTATCACCAGAAAATTTCAACAGAGAATTAAATTTGATCAAACAAATTGCCAAAAATAATGTTTACAATCCTAAACTAATAAATAATATTTTAAATAAAATACAAAGTAGAAATTAAAATACGAGGTTAACATTTGAAAAGTCCAGGTGAAGGTCAACGTTCCCCGGAGGCGATAGAGCAATGAAAATATCTCAGGCTTTTAGAACATCATTCAAGATACAATTCGGTTTTTCATTCAAATCGATTAACAATTGTAGGAGCATGAGGCGTTTTTCACGGAACACACGATATATTTAAGCCCAAATATTCACACATTTTATGGGAATAAAATATATTCAAATCATTAGTAATATATAATAAATGTCACTCACCTTTTTCAATGTCTTGGTACTTGTCGAAAGGTTTCAGAGTATCTTCTTTGGTGAATCCCCCAAATGCATAGATAAGATGTGTGCATAGGTAGGGATTTATATTTTGAGGACTGAATTTGGCAGTACCTGGTCGATAAATTGACCAATTGGTATAGTAACAAACTACACGAATCTCCTTTGAATCTGTAAATAAATAAATGGAATTAAAAGAAGTAAAATTGAATAATTTCGAAATGTCAGAGAAAAAATTATATATATACTCATTGAAAAAATGAAATATTTATTTCCCATGGAAAACGATATAATTCGAAAAATCATAGATACATTGTTTGAGACGCTTTTTTTTCGTTACATGCAAGGAGAAACATTTTCCTTAGATGGTAGCGACGAGTAGTTGAAGAAGTGGAGGGAAAATCTACTGTCCACAATAAGGAAACTCTGGTCTGCAGTGAAGTACCAAACCAGCGCGTCCCCAGGAGGCGGATAGGGGAACGACCAATACGTGGATAACCGCTTGTGACACTGTTTGTCAGCAAGGCTATAAAGAGGCTCGTCTCACTTAAAACTGGAACTAGCAGCCTTCGAAAACCTGGCCAACTTCTCCTTACCCTGCTGTCGTGTCCTGGCTGAGGGTCTGCACAAGGTATAAGGCGCCGACCGTTTGTGCTGACTATGCTAGTCACAGCGTTAGTACCAGGATTTCGGTATCTGTGGTTATGTCTCGCGGCCGGCACGAGTGGGGGGCCAAGAGTAGTAAACCCTATCAAAAATCCCCAGGTTTATGGTGGAACTTCTTATGCGTAGGAACCTGCCCCCCTTGTGGGGTTGCCCATTGGGAAAGATGGGTCGCGAATAGGCGAACTCCGGACACCAGCCAGCATCCGGTTTTATTTTGGCTTGCAGTGGTAAGAGGCATTGCTCTGGTAAACTTTTTATTTCTGCCAAACTCGTGGTAATTTTATGGACCATAAGATTTCAAAATCTGACGAGGGGTTAACGTCGATCCTCAACCAGAGGAAGATATGGTGGTGGAGGTACAACTTCCACCTACTACCTTGTCACCGCCGACAGACTTGCTGGATAGCAAGCTTTTACAGCGCATGATTCCTACCAAATCTGAAGTGGCGACAGGGAAGGCAGAAAAGGCAGGGGAACTGCTAAAAAGCAGTTAAAGAGACTGCTTGCATCTGACATCGAATATTCGGTTACTAGGGATATGGCGGTTAATAAGACAAATCCGAGCGGACAATAGTCGTCGAAGGTGAGATCAACCTCAAGTTTGATGGAAGTACTTCTGAGCAGGGCCAAAAAAGGTACCGCCCGGAGATCCATGAACAGAAGGCAATGTCCTATAAGGATATCACGGGGGGGATCAGAGTTGGCGTTATACCATCTGACTTTCCTGAGATACAGCTGACTGCAGGACAGATTAAGGTCCAGCGGGATGCCATCATTGAGGTATATAGTGTGGCCGCTCCGGGGGAGGAGCCGATTAGATTTCTGGGAAGTTCCGCTCGCCCGGGGTGATCGTAGATTACGTGCGTAGACGAGCACAGGATGGCGTAGCTTCGGAGCTGCATAGCTGATCTAAAGCCATGGGAATCTACGCACTGTGAAAGGTAACGAGTTACTAAAGCAGCACATATGTGTCGTTTACATTCCTGATCGGGCTCCTGTCCTACACAATTTGTTGGTGGGCTATCGAGGCCTCAATACTGGGGAGTGGAGGATGCTCCGCCATGAGGTGAGTGAGCCAGGATGAGCGTAGACCTTCGTAGTAGAAGAGGGTTCAGAAACTGCCCTGAAAAAGATGGGTTGCGGACTGTTCTTGGGTCCAGAAGGTTATCCTTCCGGGTCATAAAGTAGTGTGCGCCCAAGGTGCTGCAGGGTGGCACGGTTGACATGGGTGGTGCAGAGGAGACTCGAGAGCCGTCTCAGCAGCCAGTAGCGCAATCTAGCACTACCAAACAAAGTCAAAAATGACTGAGACTGCAGCTCCCAAAGAAAGACACAAGATAGGTTCCTGGAGGACTTCCAGGGCAAGACGCCCAAATGAGACTGGAGGCAGGGGTGAACAGCTTACCAACGACCAGCAAGTGCTACAGAAAGGGGTGAAAAATCATCTCCTGGCAAGGCGTCTGGTCGTCCGTCTACATCAAAATGATGTGGAGGGGATTATCCTTCAGGCTAATTTATAGCATTTTAAGGCAGGTTTCTTCCTCTGGGTAAATGCATTCTAAAAGAGAACCTTGATTTGGCATTCATTCAAGAACCATGGCTGGCCAACCAAGGATCAGTTTGCGGCCTCAGAAATCTACCAGGACAGATACTGTACCACTGCCCCTGGGGCAACTCCAGGACGTGTATATTTATCAATAACAGAATCGATAATATTTACTTCCAGAATTATGTAACAGGGACACTACCTATGTACTTATGAGTATCCCGGGAGAGCATGGCAGAGTGCTCTGCTCCGCATAGTTTCCGGGAGATTCTGCTGAATGCCCTCCTGAGATGATTCGTAGCCTGGTGAGTCACTGCAGGAGGAAAAACACTGACTTGACGTTGTGTGCGACGCTAATGCACACCACCCGGTGCAGGGCAGATCAATCAAGAGGTGAAAGTTTTTCGATTTTTCTTCTCGTAGCAGATGCCCTCATTCTATTGAATATGGGAGATGAACTAACCTTTGTGACGCGAAACCGTGCTGAGGTGTTGGACATTAAGTTCTGCTCGAGTTCCCCTCGAGATGGGGTGTGTCAAGTGAACCCTCTGGATCTGACCATAGACACAATCAATTTACTATCGAATCTAGAATCAGACCAGTGGTCGAATACATAAACCCAAGGAGCACTGATTGGGACGGTTATAGGGCCTCAGTGCTCATTTGGGAGGTATTGCCACATCTACAAACAGTCATAAAGACGTTGAGCGTATAGCTAAGGAGATATCCCGGTCAATCGAGTCAACGTAACACGATAACTGTCCACTAAGGAGAAAGCCTGAGAATGGCACAACTTTATGGTGGAATCCTGCCATCGAAAAACGTAGAAGAGAAGTTTGGAGACTGTTTAATCGAGTTAAAAATACAGTCAAATGGGACCACTATCGTTCTACTCTAAAGTCGTATAATAAAGAAAGGCACCATCAGCAAAAATATAAAAAAATTGAGAGAAGTACTTTTCAACAACAGAAACCAAACGCCGTAGAAAATAGACTTGTCCAGACATCCATCAAGCCTAGAGAAAAAAACTTTTGAAGATGAAAATTTTTCTGGGTCTCTTGATCTTTACGAAAAAATTCTGCATGTTTTGTGAGATGGTTAACAGTGTTCATGAAGTTTTCCAGATTCTTTGAATGATCAGAATCCGATGAAAAAAAAAGTGAAAAATACGTTTTTAAGGAAGGGAAATGAGGAGGGAGAGCGCAGCTAAAATTAAGATGAAAACATTTCTTGTGATGACCCCAATGGAGTCTTTTGCGTGTAAGGGTATCTGAACGTTCAAGAATAACATATTGTACTATTTACGGTAATTATGGGTTAGAATTTTTGTTTATGCATGACAACAACGAACCTCAACAAGCTCATATCATTAGGAACTACCTTCAATATCAAGATATCACTTCAATAAAGTCCATACCTCAATCCTATCCCATAGACTAGAATATAATAGAATAGAATTTATTTTCGAGATCATTACAACTATATCACAGGAACAAGTTACAACTTATCACAGCTACAAAATCAAAGTGACAACTATATTACAGGCACAAGTTACAGTGAAAGGAAAATCGTCAGATCAAAAATGAAAGTAATATAACAAAATGCATGTAAGCTATCATCTGCTCTTATGGCAGAAAGATTCAAACTCCTTAATACTATATGGTTCACATTCTTTTATCAAATTGTATATACTCTTCTTGAAAAGTCGGGAATTACCAATATTTAGCAGCCTCTTTGGAATGGTGTTGAACATTTTTATAGCCCTATAGCTCAAACTTTTCTCTGTGAATGATGTAGAATGAATTGGATAGAAATATGGATCAATTTTGCGAGTTGAATAAGTGTTTCTGCAGCTCTGAAAATACTGAGGATACCCATGAATAAACAGGAGTAGTTTGTAAATATACCTGCCATGTACTCTCAGTACATTGTGTCCCTTAAAGATGCCTCGGCCAGATTCTCTGAATTTCAATCCGAAAATAATTCTCATTGCACATTTCTGTGCAACAAAAATATCATCAACGCGAGTACTGTTGCCCTAGAAAATTATTCCGTAAGTCATGCGAGACTGGATATTGGTATAATAAATTATTTTTAGAACTTGATGTTTTAAGACTCTAAGGGAAAAAATGAGTTTAGTTTTTTCTGAGCTGTTCAATATGATTGACCCATTTAAGGAACTGATCCAAGTTTATCCCCAAGAATTTGATGCTCTGCTTAAGCTGGACATCCCCACCCTCAAAAAGCAATGACTCTTTACCAAATGACCTTCCTCTATCTCCAGAAAATACACATTCCGTCTTTGTTGTGTTCAAAATGAAACCATTTTCAGTACATCATCTTTCAGCATTAAATTGTGTAGAGGCTGATTTGTTTATCGAGGAATTCAAATTTGAATTGTAATCAAAATGTTAGTGTCGTCTTCAAACATAACCATTCTTTGAGTTTCTCCCTCAATTAAAGCAGGAAAATCATTCATATAAATCACAAAAAGAAGCGGCCCTAAAATGCTACCTTGAAGGACTCCCACAGTGAGTAGCTCTGCTTCAGATAAGTAGGAAGTACCATCTACATTTATCGTTACTTTCTGTTTCCTATTACTCAAATAACTTTTAATCAGTTTCTGTTGATTGTCTCTAATACCACACCTTTCCAGTTTAATCAACAACAATTTATGAACCACACAATCAAAAGCCTTCTTTAAATCCAAAAAAGTCCCATAGGGTATTCACCCTTCTCTAATGCTGGAACAATGGCTTGGGTTATCTCAAAAATTGCTGTATCGGTGTTTTTATCTTTTATAAAGCCATTCTGATTTAGTTAAATTAAATTTTAATGTTAATTTTTTTAGGAACTGTAGAATTTGCCAGGCGAGAATCTTTTCAAATAGTTTTGAGAATGATGTTAACAAACTTATAGGGCGATAGTTTCTCAATTCATTAGTATCCCATTCTTTATACAATGGCTTGACTACCACTAATTTGAGGGCATCAGGAAAAATTTCTTCCTCAAAAGCACAATTCATAATATGTGCCAAGGGTGAGGCAATCATGGAAATAGTTTTTTCAAGTACCCTCAGTAGGATATCATCGAAATCTGTAGCGTTTTTATTTATTAATGACCTTACTGCATGTACTATTTCTTCCTCTTCAACATCAAATACATAGCTTCTTCAGACGAATGAATGTACAGAAAATAAGAATGAGAATATAAATATAAATGTTCCTGAGTAATTGAAAGCTTATTGGGTTGATTCTTCTTAAGTAGTTATTTATTACAGGTATATCCAATAAAATTAATTGCTGCTCCCCGAAGAGATTCAATAGAGGTGAAGGGCTTAAATCGACTTGTTCATTGATGGGTCTACCTGAGTGTTTGGATTTGTTGATTTCTAGAGTTTCTTGAAGATCTACCTTCCAATATTTATTATCTGTATGCAAAATTTCAAACTGTGGTTCGAAAGAGTGATTATTTTCTAGGAGATGATTCGCGTAATTTGAATCTGATTTTTATTTAAAAACTGCGTTAATGTTGCGATATTCTAATATTAAAATTTCTATGTGTTCTACCAATGTAGAAATTATCACAGTCATTGCAATTCAATCTATAAACACCTGATTTATTGTTTTTACCTGGTTCGGTTTTATTATTTTTATATATTTGCCTTAATTATTATTAGTTTGGAAAGCTTTGTTGAAATTATTGCTACTCAAGAATGATTTCAGTTTCTCACTTGTAATGCCAACGTAGCTTAAGGTGTTGAAGTTTTGTTTCAATTCACAATTATTAAGTAAATTCCAAAAACACATTACTTGTTTTTATTACTGATAATGGAATTTCATCAAGTAGAAGCCTCCCAAATTCAAATGTCAAATACATAGAAAGAATTTTTCAAGGTGAATCCCTTTTCAATGTTATCATTTGTACTATTTGAAAAATTTTGTATCGAGGGCGAAGAATTTATTGAAAAGATTAGCCAACATTTTAGGATCGTCAATTTCACAGGAAGGTAAAGCACAAAGATTAAGAAGCCAGCAAAACTATTTCCGTGAATAAGGCACGGAATAGACTGATCGAAATTTGGAACGAAATGGATCTCGAGCATTCCTTACTGCTAATGGAATACTGAAAAATTAATTTCTTGGCGCTATATACAAACATTAATTTTTTTGGTTTAACACCCTGCATGAATGATCGCCTTGCAATCGAATGAAGAATTGTAGCAATATATCAGATTATTTAGAAAACTACCGTAGAACAATATTGCGCAAACGTTAGTCTAGTATGCATGTGGACTAGACATAGGAATTTGTTATGTAAAATTCGGAATAATTTCAAACCCAGATACATTATATTCCCATTATTCAGGCCACAAAGATCCAATACTCACTTGAAAATGTTATCCATATCGAGAGTCCGAGTACAATGAAGAACCATTGGAATACGCCCGTCTGAAACAGAAACAAATTTAAGTATGAAATTATTCAAAGTAGTATCGAATATAATTTCAAGATCGTTACCCAGAATACCTTGGATATTATCTATTAGGGAATGTACAATTGTCTGATTTATTCTTATGTTGTCATAGTTCTCACGACCCTAATTGGCGAAATATTCATTTTCATGCTCAACTTAATTAACCGCAAAATATAATTAAGATATCAAAATGAACCCTGCATTCTCTTTTCAATTCACTAATCTCGAAGTGGAACTAATTCTTGAGATTAATATCTAAGATTGACGTGGAAGAGAACAACTTCTATAGTGGAGAGATTAAGTTGAAGATTCTAGTATGAATACAGTTTCGTCCTTGTTATATTCTAGATTGTGTTAGACTTCAACCTTCAGTACTCAAGTAAATTTAACTTCTAATAATATACTAGCTTGAGCTCAAAGCTGTGCTTGCGTGGTTGTAGTGTATGGTAGGGCAACCATATTACGTTGCTGTTAGCTATTTTTACCATGTTGAATTAGCACACATTTTCTTCATCTTCAAGTGCCCTCCTTGGTACCCCAAACGTTGGCGATGACTGTGGAGAGTATATCTCTATCTTCTGCCATTCTAAAAAGGTCACCTGCATTTCGAAAACCGGTCCACGCTCTTATGTTACTAAGCCATGATATCTGTTTTCGACCTCCACCACGTTTTCCTTCTACTTTCCCCTTCATGATCAACTGAAGCAAGCGGTATTTGTCTCCTCGTATAATAGTACCCAGATAAGATATTTTGCGGCATTTTATCGTTGTGAATAATTGTCTTTCTGTTCCTGCACGACGAAGAATATCTTTGTTAGTAATTAAATCGGTCCAGGAAAAACGCAGCATTCTTCTGTGGATCCACATCTCAAAGCTCTTCAGACGATTAATCATGCGTACTTTGAGGAACCAGCTCTCTGCACCGTACAAAATAACTGGCCAGATGTAGCATTCGACCATTCGTTGTCGAAGCTTGAAGTTAATAGAGTCATTACAAAAGAGCGTTCTCATGATCTGAAAGCAATTTCTGGCTGTCTCAATGCGACACTTTATTTCAGTATCGGGATCTAATTGCTCTGTCAGAATACTTCCCAAATAGTTATATTTCTCAACTCTTTCAATTTGAGAATCATTCAGAAACAGCTTGGTGTCTTTGTTTGGATTGCAGCTAAATGTCATAAATTTTGTTCTATTGGTATTAATGTTAAGACCATAACATGTTTCCACTGTATTGATTTTATTTGATAATTCTTGAAGATCACATAAGACAACTGTGTCGTCTGCCTATCTAATAGTATTAAGCAGGACTCCATTTACCTTCACCCCATGGTGCACATCCTCCAAAGCTTCCTCAAATATTTGGTCTGAGTAGAGGTTGAAAAGTAGCAGTGAGAGGATACAATCCTGCCGGACTCCCCGTCGTATCTGAAGACTAGATGTTAGCACTCTGTCGAATTCCTTCTCATAGTCCATGAAACAGGCGAAAACATCTTTACGCTGATCTCGACACTTCTGAAGAAGGACATTAATACCAAACAAAGCCTCACGAGTTCCGAAAGCATTCCTGAAACCCATCTGAGCGTTATCAAGATTGAATTCACACTTCCGGCTGATTCTGGCATGTATAATTCGTAAAAATGTCTTCAAAAGATTACTCAGACTTATCAAGCGAAAGTCAATGCATTTTTTAGGTCTGGGTTTTTTGGGGATTGTCACAAAGGTGGATTTGAGCCAGTCATCTGGGATCAACCTGGTGTTTTAGTAACTCTGTCGGTATTTGGTCCATGCCTGGTGATTTTCGGCTAGGTGCCACAGAGATGGCATGTATTTCTGGGCCTTCCTTATTTGCTTCGTCGTTTGGCAAGGGGGGTCTGTCGTCATAAAATAATTCATTTATATAGTTTTCCCATGTGTGTCTGATTTCCTGTTCACCTATAATAGGTAGATTTGATGAATCAAACAGAGAATTGGGTTGTGATTTCTTGTGTATACCTAAAATATCTTTTAGTTTTTTATGCATGCGGAAATTATCATGCTTTCTTTCAAGTTCCTCCATTTTTCGGCACATGTCTTTCATCCATCTTTCCTTGGCTTTCTTGACTTCGTACTTGATGATCTTCTGCAGCCTTTTAAATTCTTGTTTGTTACTTTTAATCTGTCTTCTCTTTTCTATCAGCGCCAAGATTCGTCGGTTATCCAGCTTTTTTTCCTGATGTTTCTTGATGGTTGTTAGGTGATTTTTACATGTCTTGCTCAGTATGCTTCTCAGTCCCTCCTACAGCAGTCGAAATTCTGCTATGTCATTGTGTTTCAATTTGCCGAGTTCAGCATTTACCTCTTGCTGAACGGTTTCTATCACCTCCGGTTGTTCTAGTTTCTCAAGATTTAGTCTCTTTTCGCACACTAATTTAAGCTCAGGTTTTATGTCTGCCTCTAAAGGTACATGATCCGAACCAACATCTGCTCCAGGGTATGTTGTTACTCTTTTCACACTGTTCCTAAAACGTTTATTCTATCTGATTTCTAACGGGTTCCTGTTCGTTGATTTCTGCTGGTGAATCCATGTATGAAGACGTCTTTTAGAAAGTTTAAACCATGTATTCGTGATGACCATGTCAACTTCCTGGCAAAATTCAAACAGTCTATCACCTCGTCGATTGCTTGAGCCTAATTCAAAGCTTCCGACCAAGTCAGTTCTTCGGCCCTGCCCAATTTTTGCATTGTAATCGCCGAGTAAAAGTGTCAAGTCATCACTACTGAGTTTCCCTAGTAGTTTATTTAGTAGCTCAAACATGTTCTCGACCTCTTGGTCATAACGACTATCTGATTTTATTGTTGGGGCCACGCCCCACTGCGATGATGGGTATCGCTGGGTTGGTTACCTGAATAATATAGCGTGCCATGTTCGTTTTGACACTTTCATGAGTTCGGCCAGCGAAGTTCACTAATTCCAAACACACCAACCTTCAGTCTTAATGCTTACTTGATGACGTTGTCGAATTTTCCTGCGGCATATAGGCCACTAACATTCCATGTATCAATTCGTAGTTTTGACTTTGCTATGCTGAGTCGGGTGATTGTTAGCACCCTTGCTCATTGAAGAGCTGCCTGGGACTAGGGGCCGTGCGATTTGGTTTTCTCTCTATAGCAATGTCCTGGGAAATTTAAACACTGGGATGGTTTCCCGTTGCCTTCCCTTGTCTTGAATCAGCCGCTCCTAACATAGAGGCAGCCGCCCACTCTGGGTCAGACGCTGCCATGCATGTTGTTCCGCGGGAGGTATTTGATTTCCCCTTCTACCACCCATTTCTGGGAGGCTTCCCCCTATCCGCCACCTTGGAGACGCGCCTTCTGGAGGTTTCAGGCTCCCGAGAGGAGCACACATTTGAAAGTACACTATTGATGACGTCACTGAAATGTCTGTGCCAATCAGTAGTATTGATTTCCCACAGAGAGTTGATTGTGAGCAGAACGTAAAAAGTGGCGCAACCTTGCAGTGATGAAAAGTTTTGTTGGGTTATTTCCATTATTTTGTTTTGTTTTAATTCGTTTCATTTTGATGATGTTGAAGTTTGAAAAGGATCAAATATTCATTGAATTTCATCATATTGAAATAATTTACAAAATATGTTGGACAAAACAAATATTGAAGTTATTTGGGGTAACAGAAAGCTTGACAAGATAGTGTAGTCATTTTTCAAGAACGTTTAAGTTTGAGAAGAAATTTTGTTTCAAGTTGATGAAATTTCAACAGTTGATCTAAATTTCAGAGTTAAATGAATCTACTAAGTAGGTAACAACCAGCTAACGATCAGCGAATAAATGAAAAATGAAAATTTCAATTGGTGAGACTTTGGCCTTGGTATTTTAAGGGATCACCAGCTTAGTGAACTCTAGAACAATGTCGAATACTTTTAATATACTTTAATATTATAAATGAGAAAGTTTGTATGTTTGGTGTTTGCTACTCAACACACAAAAATGGCTAAAAGATTTGGATGTAATTCGTTAAACAAACACAGGGTGTTTACGCTAAGGGGTCGATTAGAAGTATATGGGGAACAGATTTATCAAACAAATTTCGACATCAGAGTAAATGAGACTGATGTCAAAATTGCGATTTACCATTTCCGGTTATACTGGACATCGACTACGGATTTACTATTTCAAATGGCATAGTGCACTTTTGAATTTTTTCTATTGAAGTGCATCATTTTTCAAGCATGTTTCTTTGAGGTTTCTTCCATTTTAAAATTGACCACCAGATTATGCTACTAAATTTCAATTTTCAAAACTTTTCGTTCTAAATCATTCATTCACTACATTCATGAGGTGAATTATAGTCATTTTCTTTGCCTTGAAAATTGAATCAGATTTGAATAAAATTATAACTTCCTTCTCAGTTTAACGAGAAAAGTTAATTTTTTGAGGAAACGTACTTTCTGATGTTATTTTATATACAGGGTGCTCAAAAATCACTTGCAACTCAATAAAATTAAATTGTCAAAAATTTTGTTTTCGCGATTTCATAAAAATAAAATCTCAAGGTTTTGGAACATAGAAATATATATATAGTCATAGTCATATAGTCATATAGTGAATTTAATTCCGATGCCAGTTTCTGTATCCTAGGGTGTTCATGTAAGGTTGTATGAATTTTGCCCTCAGTTTGATATTTGGAAAATTTTCAAGAATAGCAATAAAACTAATTTTGTTTGCGTATAGTTTTTTGTTGAATAAAATGGCAAATTAATACTCAAACGAGAGTATTATGAATTAATTGATCGTTCGTAGTTAATGTCAACAAATAATAAGTCGAACTTGCAGAACATTGAAGAAAAAGTACCCGAATTTACTACCAATTGGCAGAAAACAATTCAGAAAATTACAATTAAATGTTACTCCTTATTGAAAAGACACAGATCAAAAGGGATACGGTTCATTATCAACGATGAAGACATTGCAGTTTTCGGCTTGGGTTAGAAAATTTTAATCAAATTTCGTCATTTATGGTACCTAAATCAGAACCCCCATCCTCCACACCATCCAAATCGAAATTTATTATACGGAAAGTGGATCGAATGACATATCTCTGGAGAGGTATTTTAATTCTCCAATCAAAAATAGTATTTTATGCACATTTAATATCACGCAAGAAGTCCAAAAGAACGAAAGTTTGTATTCCAACGAAAATTTGCTCACTCTCCATGTCAAGAAAGACTTATTGTAGCCGGAAAGGGTGACATATGTTAATTTTTTATTGGAGTGGGACCAATTTATGAGATGGTTGAAATTAACCCTTTACCCTCCTAAGTTGAAATTCACAAATGTTTCACATTTGTCTTCCATTTTCGCAATAACTTTAATCTCAGTTTTCGTTTGTGCTACAACCGTTGAAAACAGTTTACTCAACTGCTGAACGGGCGATTTTTTTTCAATCTATTATCGAAATAATAGTTTGCCAGATAAACAGAAAGGATTTTCAATGTGAACTATCCGAAAAAACAGGTAGGACACCAGTATGTTTCATATTTGATGAATAAATTTGGGTTTTGCGGCTAAGACATTCGGAACGAAACAACTGAAGTGGCAGTTTTGGTGAAACATTCGCAGCAGAGGAATAGTTGATTGGCCAACCAGGTCACCTGATTCGAGTCCTCCAGATTTATTCTTATGGGGTTGTCTTAAATCGAGAGTTAATGGTACACAAACTGAAGAGCTCGGGAATCGTCACCGAATGCAGAATTTTGGCATCAGAAGTTCTTCAAAATGTTAAAAGAAAGTTCGAGAATCGTTTGTTTCATTGTATGGAAGTCGATTTTCGATAACGTCAAATTTTCGTTGGTGTGTAAACTTTCGTTGGGTTTGGAACTTCTGTGTGTCATTCGACCCACTTTCCCTATAGTGAATTTCGACTAAGCTGCTGCTGAATGTAGGAGGTTGAGTTTACATGCTCAGAACCAACTCAGAAATTGGTATCCGTCCAATAAAAAATTGTCGTGTCTCAGCTTTCGATACCAAAATCAGTCCATATTCAGATAGAGGAGGTAGCAACCTTTCATTAGAACACACTGTATATCATAGGACCCTTTTATTCCGGAGAAGTGAGATTCCAGATTAAATGGTCTTTTGTATAAAATTCTTGTCAATCAAGAAAATCATCGAATATTCCTGAACTGTCAGATACTCATCCAAAAACATATCATCGAACCGAGAGAAATTGAATGTTGAATAGCTGAAGAAACTACATAAAATAGCATTATTTCTCCTGAATGAATTAAAATGTTGGAAGTTTTATGATCGTCGTAAAACCACATTAAACTTCGCGTCTAATGTAAATTTTCAATATCACGAATTCGTTTTAGATAATTTACATTATCCAATTAAATGGGGAATATGTAAATAATACAGATTCGATTTTCTATAATATATATTCGATGATAAAATTTGAAACTTTTATTTATTATTCATGTTGAAAATATTTTCATTGAAGGACAAATATATATTTATGATCTCCATATTAATCCAATATTTATTTTAAACTCTTGGCCAAATTAATTATGATTACGAATAATGAATTCAATTTATAAGGATTAAAGAGATTAATGATCTCATATTATGAATTATGAACGGACAATATTCACAAATAACATCTTGTGGGTAAAACTCACATTAAATTATTGGATTACAGAAGGCAACGATAATTTATGCTCGTCTAGAAGACTCACTGTTTTGAGGGCAGTTTTAATTTTTTTGTAAGGTGTACTGTTAAAGACTGTGAAGGTGATTTTTTATATTTGAGTCGACTGAATGTTCCTTCGGATATTTTAAGAATAAATTGAAGGAAAGAATAAGTTAGACCAGTGGTGCTCAAACGGTCGATCTTTGTGCTTTTTGAGTAGATCTCGAGAAGAAAAAAAAGTTTCAATAAGTAGTTAACTAAACTACAAAAAAATATTACGTAATGAAATACCACTCTGCTAACGGCAAAGGAACGCGAGGTACTTTTCAAAGAAAAGTCGAGGTACTTTTTTATTCTTGACGCTTTTCTAGAAATTTCGGGCGGCGCGTTTGACAGGAACATCAACAAGCATATAAATGTTGCGCTTGCAGAAATTGGAGTCATTCTGAACTGTAAATTGAAGGCAATATTACGTCGATACAAAGTTTATTATTAAATAGTGCAAAATGAGTGCAGCGAAGAAATCTAAAACGTACCATTTTTATAACGATTGGAAGAGAGAATTTTTCTTTTGTATGGTGAAGGATAAGTGCATTTGTCTTATTTGTCGTGCGTCAGTTGCAATACCTAAGCGTGGTAACTTAGAGAGGCATCATATAACTGTTCATACAAACTATGGAAAGGATTGTCAGCCACAGAGTGAATAAAGAAAACGAGAAGTTTTCTTTATTCACTTATTCTTTATTTTATATCTTGTTTGAAAAAAGAACAAGCCATGTTCACGAGACCAGCCAAACAATCAAAAGCTGCTACGATCGCGTTATTTAAAATATGTCATATATTGGCGAAACACAAGAAACCATTCGAAGACGGATCGGTTGTGAAGGAAGCATTTATTGAAGCGGGTGAGACTTTATTTGGAGATTTCAGAAATAAAACAGAAATTATGTCTGCTGATAACTTGCGTTATCTCATCTGACTGTAACAAGGCGTATTGAAGTCATGAGTCAGGACATGGCAGATAAACCAAAATATGATATCATGAAATGTACATACTTTTCTTTACTGTTCGACGAATCCATCGATATGACAGACACTGCCCAGCTGTGTATTTTTATTTGGATGGCATTCAATGATATGTTGGCTAAGGAAGAATTTTTGACAATCATTCCTCTGAAGGGGAAGACCCGTGGCGAAGATATATATGACGTTTTCTTCAATTTTGTAGAAAACTTCAAGCTACCAATATATAAATTAGTGTGCATTACAACCGATATAACACTATGACTAAAACCAAAACGGTTTTGTGGCATTGTGTCGAGCTAATGAAGATTTACCTCAATTTTTTCATTCCATTGCATTATACATCAACAAGTTTTATGTTCAAAAGTTTCAAACACGGAAGAAATTATTGCAACGGCGGCTCTTTGAGTTACAGTTGGAAGATAGGGAGTCAGCTGAACACACTGATTTAGTTCTTCACACGAACGTCAGGTGGTTGAGTCGCGGAAAATTCCTAAAAAGGTTTCAAGAATTATTGTTCGAAATAATAGCTTTTCTAGACGAAAGAGGTGATGACACTTAGATGTTGAAAAACGAAAAATGGCTGACTGATTTGGCATTTTTGGCTGACATCACAATGCACTCAAACACCATCAACTTGAAGCTTCAAGGTAAAGGACAAACTATTATAGAGATGATTAGCGTAGTAAACGCATTCAAAAGTAAATTGAAACTTATGATAGATCAACTGAAAAGAAAGGATCTGAAACATTTTCCATCTCTGAAAGCAAGGATTCCTCAGTTGAATTATGATACTTATGAGGCTGAATTATTAAATATTTTATGACAATTCGAAATGCGTTTTTATGATTGCAGTAAATTGGCATCGTTTATGAGTTATCATTTTTCATCTAAAAACATTGAGGAATTAGCTACTGAAATAGCAAGTCAGTTCAATATGAACTCATGTTCTGTTGAAAATGAGTTGGTGCAGATTCTATCAGATATACATCTCAAAGCTACAGTATCTGATACAAATTTCTGGTGTTTTATATCTGAAGATAAATATCCGTATCTAAGGAAAATCGCCCTTCAACTGACGGCAATGGTTGGGTCGACTTACTTGTGCAAGTCTGCATTTCCTGAAATATAGATAATTGAATCAAGATATCGCAATCGACTAATTGACGATCATTTGTGATCGTGCTTGCGATTAGCACCCAGTGGTTGCGTACCATCTTATGAAAAGTATGCTGAGGACATGCAGTGTCACGCTGCAACATCCAAAGTCACCCCTTAGTTAAGTTTTTTGTCCGGAAAGCTAATATCCATATGTGCTACGGTACACCCCACCTAGGTAGGTAGGTAGGTAGGGTGTATCGTGTATGTACGACAACACTGCATCACACATACTTGCAGCCTCTCCGAGTCGATCGTAAGTAGTCTAAAAATATTGATGATCGCCAGCAATTCAAGTTTGAATACCCGTGAGTTAGACGTATTAATTTTGATTTTTGTCTAATCAATTGGTGTAAGAGCTTTCCAAGATTCTAAATAGAAAACGAAAAATATAATCGAGAAAGATACCGTTCTTTTAGGTCGATCTTGAATAGCATTTTATTATGTATCGGTGCTAATCTTCAAGATATGTCGGAAAACAAAGTTGCCAATAGGGCATGCCATTGAAGTCAGTTTTGCAAAAGTGGGACAGGTTGAGCTTAATCAGTTTCTACGTGAACAAGACGCAATAACAATGTTCTCCAGAAAAATTATTCCAGTTCCAGAGAGAATCCAGTTCCGAAGAAAAAGCAGGCTCGCGACAAACTATTATCAACTGACGGTCCGACAAGCAATTATCTTGTTCACTGAATCAATCACATCAATTATCTTGAGCGGTCACAGCTGTGGTATAACAGGCATCGCTTCTCCCCAAGAGTGGAGAATAAAAGAACCGTCGCCAATCTTGTACTTCTGTGTCCTCTCTTTGTTTTTGTGAGTTAACGTTGTTAATCTTACTACTTATCGTGAAAGTAATCCTGACAAACCAAAAATATACGTTTCTTCTGAAATTGAAAGAATTCAGAGTCGATCGTAAGTAGTATTAAAATATTGAGGTAGATCGCCAGCAGTTCAAGATTCAGCGCCCCTGCCATAATAATATGATTATCATTTTATATATTTTCAAAAAAGGAAAGAAAATACTCTAGTCAACGCGACCTATTTCGCGTATGGCTTGTATTGAAGAAACATAAGTTTACCTTAAAGCTTATACCGTTGGGTTTTTGAATGCATCCCTGCATTATATTCTCACACTTTAGGGCAATCGTAGGAGGCACGATGCGAGTTTAGTTAGATTTGAATTTTTCTAAATTCTCTCTTTTCAAAAGAATATGTATATATATATATATATATATATATATATATATATAAATATATAACTATATATATATATATATATATAACTAAGAAGAGAAATATTCATACAGCCTTCATTGATTACCAAAAGGCTTTTGATAGTTCTCCCCATTCATGGCTTCAAGAAATTTTGAAATTTATAAAATTGATAAGACACAAGTCATTTTCTTGTTCGTAATGAAAAATTGGAGAACCAATCTTCATTTAAATATTTCAAAACAATCGTTAAAATCCGAAGTAATTCCAATCAAAAGAGGCATTTTCAAGGTGATTCTTTAAGTGCTCTTTGGTTTTGTCTTTGCCTCAATCCATTATCTCATGAATTAAATGCTACTAGTTTCGGCTTCAAAATAAAGAGTTCATTAACTGAATTCAAATTAAGTCACTTAATTTATTTAGATGATATTAAATTATATGCCGGAACCAGATGTCATTTAAAAAGTCTACTTGAGATTACTTTCAACTATTCCAATGATATTCATATGAAATTTGGGCTTCCAAAATGTAAAAATCTTTCTATTGAAAAAGGAAAGATCACCTCTGATTATATAAAGATTTCAATATCGAAATCGAGCCAATGCATCAAGGAGATACATATAAATATCTTGGATTTTGTCAAGAGAAGACAATTAACCATAGCAGCACTAAAGAAATTATTAGAAGTTCATATTACAAAAGACTAAGAATTATCATCAAGAGTTATTTAACTAGTAAAAACCTTTTCAGAGCTATCAACTCCTATGCTGTTCCTATTCTTACATCTTCTTTGGAATTATTAAATGGTCTAAAACTGATCTAAATGAATTACAATGTCAAACGAGGAAAATGCTCTGTAAATATCATAAGCACCACCCAAAGTCAGCTGTTCAGAGAGTTACACTACCTAGACATCTTGGAGGTCGTGGATTAATTGATTTGAATAATCTTCATAGTAAACAGATTTTTCATCTACGTTCCCATTTTCATGACAAACAGAGAACGTCTAAATTACATGATATTGTTGTTGCTTCAGATTATAATCTTACACCTCTGAACTTGACAATGCAAAAAGTAGATTTTGATATATTTGATGATAATTCTAAAAGAGAAAGTTGGATGCAGAAGGAATTCAACGGAAAGCACCCTAAAGAATTGAAAAATGATTATATTGATGAAATTGCATCGAATAAATGGTTAGTATCTGGAGAATTGTTTGCTGAAACAGAAGGCTTGTCAATTGCGATCCAGGACCAGGTTGTTTTCACAAGGAATTATAGAAAACATATCATCAAACAAAATATAGATGATTCTTGCCGTAGATGTTTCTGTTCTTCAGAAACAGTTTTTCATATGTTATCATCTTGCTCAGTCCTTGCTTCAACAGATTATTTAGAAAGACATAATGCCGTCGCTAATATTATTCACTTAAATCTAGGAATTAAACATGACCTAATTCCCAAAAGAAAAAATTTCAAAAATATGAACCTGAGATTATTTGTGAAAATGACAAATATAAACTTTATTTTGATAAAACAATTCTGTGCAACAGAGCTGTAAAACACAATAGACCAGATATCGTTCTCAATGATAAACAGAATCAAATAACATATATAATTGATATTGCTATACCCGACACACATAATATACAAAATAAATACAATGAAAAAATTTCTAAATATATGATGCTTGGCGACGAGATTAAAAAATGTGGAAAATGAAGAAAATATTTATTCTACCGATTATTATTTCTACAACAGGCGTTATTCCTAGAAATCTTCACAAAAGTATTGAGATTTTGGGTCTGAAGAAAATTTGTTTGAACAGTTACAAAAGATAACAGTCATCAAATCTTGTAATATTCTTCGTAGGTTTCTTTCCGAAAATAATAATGAGGTAGAGTCATAGGTTTTCTCTTTAGTTTATACTGCTCAGAATCTCATTTCATATTTTATTTATTTGTTTATATAAATGTAATATAATTAACTGACAATTTTGTCATATTTATATTCAGAGCAGTATTCTATTCGATCGTTCACCACTTCACACAAAGGAAACTATTAATGAGTAACATTCAGTGTTACTTGACTAAGGTCCGTACACTGGATTTTTCCGGGGAGAAAGCCTCTGACACTACTCGTTGGTACATTGATATCATTGTCTGATGATGCTAAAGTATGTATATATTCTGGTAGATTGATATATTCTCATAACATTTAACGTTATCCTAATATATAATTACTGCAGGATATGTTTTGATTATAATCATTGCCTGGCAATGGTATTAATTACCGGGTGGTGGATTTATATTTTTCATGAAATCAGTTTGATTGCATGAACAGATATATGGGCAACTCGTCGGGGTAAAACCCCTACATATATATATATATATATATATATATATATATATATATATATATATATATATATATATATATATATATATATATATATATATATATATATATATATATATGTAAAGACAAGACGAATTATTCAAAAATCTGTAGATCAATGAATAATCCTCCTGACAAGAGCTAGTTCCCAAATCTGCTCGCCATGCACGCAGCCCCCAAGTGCTATAATAGTGCAACTAAGCAGGATGCCGAGAAACGAAGCGGCAGACTGCAGTTTCGCTCTTATTAGGAGCTCATCAGTGTCGCATATCGCTTCTCAGCATCCTACTAAGCTACATCGAGGTACCCTATCATTTCCAGAAAGGACGCACTCGGCACCTCGTACATACGTACGAGAGTCGCCCTCTATGGACCGACACAGCGAACCCGCTACCGGACTTCGAGAAAAATACGAACAATAACAAACAGATGTGGAAACCTTAAAATTCCAAACATTAGGGAGACATCTTTCGCCGTTCCGTGAATCACATCAACGGTAGAAAACGAGCGAAATAATCCCGCTGGAATAGTGCTCTGCTTCCGAGATAAACCTCCCGTCGGTAAATATTTGTCAAATATCTTCAAATTATTCAAAATCGATGATAATCCTCCTGACACGGCAGTTTTGGGAACAGAGGATTATTCATTGATCTCGGATTTTGAATAATCCGTCTTGTCTCAAATTTACATATATAGACTCGCGAAGTTTATCGGAAGATATTTGACCTGAGGTGCTTCAACGAAAACTGAACAGAGGCTATATCTACGATGATATTCTTTTCTGATCAAAACGCAAAAACAAATCAATTTTTGTTTCAAAGGTGACATCTTTTGGGGTACAACACTTGTCTGAAATATCAACCCCTAAGTTGGGGTTGCATCCTGAACATTTTAAATAAGGAAGATGGGTCATAACTCGAATGTCTTGAAAATTTCCATTTTTATTGAAAACTGTAAAAGAGGGTGGGCAACAGGAAAGGTTTCCTGAGACAACCCTTGAAATTTCTCGAATTTCAACCCCTGGAGCAGTAGAAAATTTCTAGCTCACTCTGAATCTTCTACAGTTTTCAATTAAAATGAAAATTCTTCCTCGGGAATGCAGACAAAGATAATACCTTCCTTTCGAGGTATCACTCGACCCATCTACCCTCTTTCAAATTTTCAAGTGTGGTCACCCCTGCTCTAGGGGTTGAAATTCGAGATGAGAATGGTACTTGATGATGACTGCTATTGGTCAGCACGGTTCTGTTCCATTTTACTTCACTGAAACTTGAATAGTCTCAGGGAAATAGTCTTCCCTATCTTTCAGTTGCTCACCCCGTATCTTTTACAGTTTTCAATTAAAAATGGAAATTCGTTCAAGGCGATGTGGACAAAGATACCATCTTCCTTGTGAGTCATCACTGATCCATCTTTCCTATTCAAAATGTTCAGGATTGCAACCCCGTTTAGGGGTTGATATTTCAGGCAAGTTTTGTATCCTATAAGGATATATATATATATATATATATATATATATATATATATATATATATATATATATATATATATATATATATATATATATTTTTCTTCATTTTCAGTTGTGTATTGCGCCAACTTGCCCAATTTAGAATTAAGTGTTAGGTTCATTTATTCATAAGGCATAGGTAAAAGTTATTAATCATTTTGTATAGGTGCTGATGTATTTTCTCAAGATAAATTTGAGCTTGCTCGAAATTTTAGGAATAGCTAACTGGGGGTGTAAGAATAGTCCAAGGACTAAACCTCGCCTCAGTTTTTGTGTTCCTCCTTACCATCACTGTAAATAAAGCTTGCGGTAACATATCCTGCATAAAGGCCATATTATTATTATTATTTTCACCAATAAGGTTTTATCGAAAATCGAGGCCGAGAAAGGACGGTCATTTTTTTCTCTATGTTTCACATATCTGTCTCACGAAACCATCGAACGAGAGGCTTGCAACAAAAACATAATTAATAGCTGATAACTGCATAACGAAACTTTGGTACATAATTTTGGCCACAGTTTCAAATATTCCATGTGCAACGTAGAATTACACCAAGAAAAAAGTATTCGTTGGTCGAATACTTCTGGGACCATAATCGAATACGATCATATTCCATTTTTGCTGTTGAGATTTTCGGGTAGCCCTTGCACTTATTGTTCAGACTAACGTGAACTGTTATACATTAGGATAGTTCTTCAAGTCAAGTATTTTTATTTGAAACTAGCTTAATGAATGAAGTTGTATTCGTCACCCTATACACTTGATGATGTTCCATTTGAAGGTTTATTTTTTTCTTTTACGTGCTCTGTCACACCGACCGACGGATTTACATCTCCTCCACGATGGACACACAAGCGATTCTCAGAATTCGAAAAATCGCACTGAATTTGCGGGGATTGAACCCAGATAACTCTACGCAGCAGGCGAGCATCATATCCTTCTACGCTACCGAGCCGTCTATCAAAGGTTTGTTTTTCTTCTAAGCTAAATGATGATTCACTTCATTAGAATCGATATCAATCACTCGTGAATCCTGTAATTTTCCACAATTATCACAAGTAAACACAAACAAATTTTCGTAAAAATGGATGCAAGTCGAGAACATCCTGTCATTCTTTTTGAAGCGGACTAGGTCATTCATGATGTAATTACGATATCTTTCAGCTGCAGTGACCGAAACCGTTTCCCTTACCTGGAAATCTTTCATCGTAAACAACGGAATCCAGTTGATTTCACAAATTGTTATCTAATTCTTATGATCTTCACATTCCATTGCAAACATCAGTTAACAGCTCCACAGGTGTTCTCCCATTCTAGTGTTACGAAAATCTGATTTCTCATTAAATGATAATTAAATTGAATTATTTCGTAGTTTAATTTATGTATGTATGAATTAGTACAAATTATTTAATATCTCTCTTTCGATAAATATTGAAATCGAATGATTTATGGAAGAATGAAGACCCGCCCTAGCTTCGCCTCGATTCATAAGAGTATTTCTGTTACACTTGCAAATTTTATGAAAATTAATTTTTCTAATGAAATCATCATAAATTTGTTTTTATGATTGTGTATGAAATATGAATTTCAACATTGAAAAATACTATTTATAATTGGAATGCAGTTAATCGATCAAGTCGTTGGTATATAAGTTTACCTGATACACAAGGTTGAATTGGTGTTAATTCTTGATACAGCTGTAATGAGCAATAACTCATTGGATTGGAATGACGCCTAGAAAAATGAATCAAAATATTTCATCATCAGTACAGAAACAGAAAAAGACGAAATTTTCAAGTTCCATCTCCCGAAACTACTGAGCCTGTAGACCAGGGGTGCTCAAACTTGAACTGCTGGCGATCTACCTCAATATTTTTATACTACTTACGATCGACTCTGAGAGGCTCCAAGTATGTGGGATGCAGGGTTGTCGTACATACACGATACACTCTACCTACCTAGGTAGGGTGTAACGTAGCATTCATAGATATTAGCTTTCCGCACTATATACATTATTTTAGTCAAGGTTTGGGTTAGGTTTAGTTAGGTTCTTCTCTAAAATATCAATGAAAAAACTCATAGGTATTCAAAGTTTGCGAGTTTATTGGTTGGTACAAAACGAAAGAGTTACATATGGTGTTAAACTTAACTAAGGAGTGACTTTGGATGTTGAAGCGTGGCACTGCATGTCCTTAGCATACTTTTCCTAAGATGGTACGTAACCACTGAGTGCTAATCGCAAGCATGATGACATATGATCGTCACAAGTAAGTTGACCCAAACATTGCCGTCAGTTGAAGTGCGATTTTCCTTAGACTCGGATATTTATCTTCAGATATAAAGGACCAGAAATTTGTATCAGATGCTGTAGCTTCGAGGTGTATATCTGATATAATCTGCACCAACTCATTTTCAACAGAACATGAGTTCATATTAAACTGATTTGTTATTTCAGTAGCTAATTCTTCAATGTTTTTACATGAAACAGGATAACTCATAAATGAAACTATATTTGGCAATATACTGCAATCATAAAAACGCATTTCGAATTGTCCATAGTATTTGATAATTCAGCCTCATACGTATTATAATTCAACTGAAGGATCCTTGCTTCCAAAGATGGGCAATGTTTTAGATCCTTTCTTTTCAGTTGATCTATCATAAGTTGCAATTTACTTTTGAATGCGTTGACTGCGCTAATCATCTCGATAATAGTTTCTCCTTTACCTTGAAGCTCCAAGTTAATGGTGTTTGAGTGCATTGCGATGTCAGTCAAAAATGCCAAATTGGTCAGCCATTTTTCGTTTTTCAACATCAGAGTGTCATCACCTCTTTCTTCTAGAAAAGCTGTTATTTCGGACAATCATTCATGAAATCTTTTCAGGAAATTTCCGCGACTCAACCACGAACCTGATGTTCATGTGAAGAACTAAATCAGAGTGTTCAGCTGACTCCCAGCAAGAATAAAAAGCGCGGCTTTTCTTTGACAAGAACCTTTGATAAAGACGCCTTTTGCCGCTAGCAGAGTGTTATTTTATTACGTAGTAAATATTTGTAGTTTAATTTACTTCTTATTAAAAGTTGTTTTCTTCTCGAGATCTACTCAAACAGCACTCGCGATCGACTGGTCGATCGCGTTCGAGCACCTCTGCTGTATATTTTCAATGAAATAAAACTTAAGTATTTAGATTTTCTATATATTAACAAAACTATGACCGGTTTCACCACACTGTGGCTTCATCAGATAGATGATCTATCTATTCCCAGTGTGGTGAAACCGGTCATAGTTTTGTTAATATAGTGAAAATCTAAATACTTTAGTTTCATTTCATTGAAAATATGTATATCGATTTTCATCAAGTAACGACCTTCTCAATCAAAAACCCCTGCTGTAGACTGAATACAATCCTACCAACATATCAGCAAACAAACACAATTTGATTTCTTCATATTATTATTGTGACAAAAATAATTTTTTCATTAGAATAAACTTAATTTTCCATACATTTGTGTAGGTTTTTTTCTTTCTGTTGTTTTCTTTTGATATCTCGTTGATCGTATAAAAATTAAAATATTTACTAGCCATGCACAAGGCTCTGCCTTTTATGGATTATATATACTGTAGTAGGGAAAATGTTTGATGAACAAGGAATAAGCACCGAACTTTATTTACTCATTTCGATTTTTTCTGAAGGTTTTAAAGATTAATCCTAAGGAATGAATTCTGTCTTACTTATACCTTTTGGAAATGGGGTCATTTTTATTACTATTATATATTAAGCTCCCCCATTCAAGAAAAAATTTTGGAACAGAAGTTCGAAAACTTTAGCATCAAATAACGGGTACGACAACATAAAGCATGAATTACCTGATATTTGAGAAACTTGTGGTGTCCAAATAACCTAACCTCGAAACACCATTGAACATAAACCAACTACTTTCAAAAAAATAAAACGGCACCAAAAATTGAAAAGCAACTGCGTTGCACCACTTATTATTATATCTTGTATCTGTATGTACTGTTCTTTCTGCTAATAATCCTTAGTAGTTGATGTGGTTAATTTGAAATGAAAAAATTAGAATCGCTGATACCACCTTCATTGAACTAAAAGTAATTCTATAAATCTACAGCGTATTTAATTTCAAACCTATTGAACAGAACGTTTTTCTCAATCCATATTTACTAAAGTCTTTGTTGCTCCCACATCAAAACCAAAATAATGTTAAGTCTACATGTGGGCGATTATAGAGAATCATAAAAGTATCATTGAATTACTATGCAAAGGAAAAAACGATCAGAAGTCAGGATAATATTAGAATATACATTGTGAATGATGACATTGATATTTACGAGACAATGCTGGTGATTCCAATAGAGATAGGGCCAAATGCATTGAGATTATCTATAAATAAACCATTGTTTAAGTTCTTCTAAAGTCTATCGAGTTTTATTATAACCCAAGTAAAGAATTAATTGTCTGATACGTATCATAATTAATACGATGCAACAACTTAGGTAATTACAGAAAATAAGTAGCCATTAACACCTATTAATTGCATTAGAAATAATATTTGTGTTTTTTTCCCATTTAAAATTGAATGATATTCTATTTTTGCGACATCAGATAGCAATAATTGATATTTGGCGAATTTATTCATTTTCTGTATAAAACAATCTAGCAAGGATAATGTCAGAAGTTAAAATTTTACGCACATATTTAATAAAAACGTCACTGATTGGTTGAATTCAAGGTATATCGCTCAGTCAGTACCTATACTGAGTGTTCAATCAAATGAACCATCCTGTATACTTCTCGTCTCGTAATGATTGGGCTCAAAGAACAACTCCTTTAGAGGTTGCGTTTCAACCCCGCAAAATTGAATGAGGCAAAGGTATCGAGCGATACCTTCTTTGAAAACTCTTCAGACCCTTTTCACAAAAAAGTATGAGGAAAGTAATTTTGACGAATCTTCTTAGCAAAAAACCATTTCGTATCTTAAACGAGCCAACCTGAATATTTTGGCTGTTTTCAAGATTATTGTAAAGTGAGAAAACAAACCAATTTTTGCTTTGAATGGAATCTTCGAGGATAGTTAGCGCCTGGAAGCATCAACCAGTGAATTTATTTATCTTCACGTTTTAAGCGATGAGGAAAGTAGGTTTCGTTGTCATGTTTTTCGAAAGCCTTTTTCGCAAACAACAACAATTTTGAACAGATTTCATTGTTTTATTGGAATTAGAAATTTTAATCATTTTAGATGACCCCTTCGACTTATTTACTTTGGAGATGTTGACGCGTCCCCTTTTGGGGGTTCCTAGTTGAAGTCAAGTCTTCAATATTTCAGAAAAGATGCCCCTCGAAAAAACCATTCGACTTGTTTTGGCAAATTTTCCTATCAGGGGATGAGAAATATACAGGGTGGCCTGTTTGAGATGGAAAAGACTGTATAGTTCAATCAATAGTGGCGAGAGTTTCTCGAAATTCCTTGAAGAAAACAAAAAATACAGTTGTATAGCGGAAAACATTGTAACAATAGCGTTTGTTCCCGACAGAAATATGATGTCTTTCATAACCTCAAAAATTTGTAAAATTGTGAAAAACTGTTTGTTACAGATGAAAGAAAAGTAAAGTTTGTAGCGAAAATGTTGAATTATAAAGTTGCCAGTGTTTATTAGAATTATCGATTTCTTTTTATTCTTTATCAATCGGTATATCACTTTGCGAGATATATCAGAAAATCCGTTGATGGTCGACATTTTTCTTTAACGACTGTCAAAATTTTTTCGCAAATTTTTCTCTGAATAAAACAAGAATCATAAAGAAATAATATTTGGGAGATGTCCACCCAAATTATTGGGTTCATAATGATTCTAGAACATCTATAGATCATAATCGGCATCACTTAGAAGACCAAACCTAGCCATCGGGGCTCTCTCGGTCAAACAGAGAGGGAATTGTTTTGTTGAGTTTGAGTATTGAAGTGATTTTGCGATTATACTTCAAAATTGGCAAGCAAGAACAAGGAAGTGATTATGTTTCAGGAGACTCACACTCCGACGGAAGAACATCTCCGCAAAAGAGGAAATATAGCAGGTTATGTACTTTTTGATTATCTCTTTAGTCCTTTTTATGGCCTTGCTTGCTATGTAAAATCTTTTCTTAAATTGTGTTTAGACATTAAGAGTCAGGTTTGATTGTTGAAATATTTTCTGCTGGTTGTCTTTTTCCATTGTTACAGATTCCTGCCCCAAACCCCCTTCCTTTCACCCTTGTCTTCGTCTGGAAATCATGGAGTGCAACATGAGAATTGAACCTGTTAAGCAGAAAAATCTTTGGTAGTCTTTATGTACACACGACACTAACACAACATAAACAGACAAGCTATTGCTAGTGCAATAGCGACAGGGAAACGAGTTTCTTCCTCAGGTGTTTTCACTCGTTTATTGAATCATACGCAAGATTGTATGGTTCCCCTGTTACATTTTCCTGAGCTCAGACGTGTGTTTTTCTGACACACACCAAAATTATAGATATAAGCATTTACTGTAAATCCAATTATTCGAATTTTGTAAATCCTCTATTTTTCATATATATATATATATATATATATATATATATATATATATATATATATATATATATATATATATATATATATATATATATATATATATCTGTCACTGTTTCATGATTTGCTACTTGCTGTTAGTGCTGACCAGGGTGACCTAATAAAGTGCGTTTTTTCGAAATCAAAAAAATTCGAAAATTTTTTGAAATGTATGAATTTTCGGAAATGAAAACGTTTTCCAGAATCAACTGCCACATTTCGACGGATAATCCTGAAGAATCATATTCGTACCTATGTACCAACACGGTTAATGAAAAATATGGCAATATTATTAAATTCTCGAAAATTAGTTTGAAATATTCAATTTTTTTCGGTGAAGTATATGTCTTTCAATTCACCTCTCTTGATAAAGGGGATACGATTGCTGGCATTTTAACAGGAATTTAAAACATGAATATTTTTGTACTATTACTGGAGCCGAAAGATATTATATTCTCTTCAAATAATAAGCCATAAATAAATTTCCGTAACAGCCATTATCGAGAAAATGAAATTGGAAGAAATATTTAGGGAAAACGTGACTGAAGAAATGTGAATTTTTCAAAGACATTGTCGGACACGTAAAATAGATGAAATTGTCAAAACTCTTATTGACTCTGTTTGTCCAATTTTTCAATAAAAAAATGGCTCCAAATTTGTTTCTCCAGGACTATTTTTAAAGATGTGACAGCTTAGTTTCGAAAACATCATTTTTCCAAAACTGATACTTAACATCATTGCAATTGTCGAAATTCTAGTCCTTCCTCTTGCCTCAATTGATTGCCTAGAAACAGTGCTGTTTGGAAAATATACCTATTTTTAATATAACTCAGTTTAGTTCATAAATGGAATTATAGAATTATTTCTTTACTTCAAATTGACCGAATATTGCATGTTATTATAACAGAGTAGTTATTTCAAGCACTTGAAATATCGAGAGAGATTTTTTAATGTAGATGGAACAGGAAAAATATCGGAAAAGTCATGTTTCTAGATGAAACGTGAGAAGGCCATCTACTAAAAATTATCTGTTTTCTGTGTACTTTGTAGATCATATTGAAAAAGAATATTTCGCAAAGAACTCTAGATTATTTAATTCACTGTTGCGGTACGAGTGAATTCTCTTCATCTAAAATTTGTGAAATCATGAAAAAATTAAAAGAAAAACTGTATCGGTTGTCTCGAGTACATCTAAAATTTCAAAATGATCCTTTGCAATGGTTCCCTAAATTCCCCAACGATGAAGAAACATCAGCAGGTAGAAATTGATGACTGATGTTTATTTCAATCAAAGTTAATTCATTCAATCATTCTCACTAACTTTCTGCTAGTCTATTGTAGAATTATTCTCATCGCCAACTGTTTAGAAGAGTCCTTCAACCTAAGTAACTTCCTAGAGAAAATGAAGCAAGTTTATAATTCGATATTTCTATGTATTTGTCGTTAACAATTCTTGAGATGAGAAAATCAATTAATTTCTTCAAGGATTTGAAATCAAGGTTACTGAAAGCTCTTCCAGGTGGATGATGAATACTTGGTATTGCAAACAGATCATATAAAATGTGAATAATGGTACTTATAGTCGAATTATATTTCGTTTTTGAAATAAAGGCAGTTGAAATTTCAATTTTCTTCTTTCTTTTGTTAATGAATATTTTTAAGTTTCAAGTTGTAGAAAATGTGATGGGTTGTACGTGCTTTAAAGATTTATTGACTTTTTTTCTATTTCATATCGATTCCTTTTCCAGTTTTATCGAAAAAGTCGACTATTTGTTTTGCCATATTTCTCGCCAATAAAAGTTTCTTTACTAATTTTTTCTGTGAATGGCAACATAGAATAGTAATTTTTTTGTATTTGGAAGAACCCGAGAAATTTTCTTGATACATCGGAAAGAAAATTTCGAAAACCTGCTGTCACATTTTGACAACTAACCCTGAGGAAATAATATCCATTAATGTTTTTCTTCAAGTTGTAAAAAAAATGTAATTACTTTAAAGACATTTTCAAACATTTAAGATCATTGAAATTGTAAGAACATTTAGGAGCTCTACCGATTTTGTTACATATTTTTCATCGATTACAACCAGATTCCTTTTAAGGCGGACTTGTTTTTTGGAAATAAGAAGAAGTCACAGGGTGCTAAGTCAGGAGAGTAATAAGTATGCTCATTATTGCAGAGCCGCTAGCGGCGATTTCTTACGAGCTTGCTCTAGCAGTGTCACCAAAACATTCAATCAGTAAATTTGCTTTACAGTATGGCCATTTGAAACTCTTTCACGATGCCGTTGAGGTTCTCCAATTCTTGGATAGTCGCTTAGTGTGAACATCGTATTGGAATCTCCAGATTTCATCGCTAGTGATAACGTTTTTCATCAATTCAGGCTTTTAAAGACAATCACAGGGGATCTGATGACGGAGAAACATTTGGTCCAACAAAAAGCACGTTTGTCGAAAGTTTTTGAGAGCAACTTCGTAGGGACTTTCTTCATATCGAATGCGTTATGTAAAATTTTTCTGAACATTTCGTTATCGCTTTATAATCTATGCAGTCATCCAATTGATGGTAGATCGTACTACAATCTCCGCGTACATTTTTTATTGATTTTCAGTCGGTGTACGCAGGTCTTTCGACGTTCTATACTGTTCGAAAACATTATCAGGATAGTGAGGATTCCCACCAGACGTCTTCCAAAATTTTGCTGCACATCTATTTGTTGCTTTGTGACACCTTATTATCTTCACGAGAAAAACACATTCGATTGCAACATCTACCTAAAAAATACTACAGAAACAAAAACGTGTGTTTGTACTGGCTCAGAAGACACTTTAAGATATCCAAACCTACGTTAATTTCTATCCCTATGCC
This sequence comes from Cryptolaemus montrouzieri, assembly GCA_013387265.2. Classification (NCBI taxonomy): domain Eukaryota; kingdom Metazoa; phylum Arthropoda; class Insecta; order Coleoptera; family Coccinellidae; genus Cryptolaemus; species Cryptolaemus montrouzieri. Next base: position 37,876,692 of record JABFTP020000165.1, read on the forward strand.
TCTACGGCGACTTCTGTGCCCATAGTCTCCTTATTTAATAGCCAGACCTCGTATCTCAAAAAATACTCGAGTTCTGTGAATTTTAAAAAACTTCTTTGTTCACAGACCCTCTAATCCAAGGTACGTTTCAAATTTGAACCGAAAGCTCGAAACATATCAACCATATCGTTTTGTAAGGCTAAATAATTCGAAATACGAATAAAACATTTCAAATAGTGATAGCAATAATATTGCCGTATGATTTCAAAGTTACTATATTTATTATTGAAATAATTATGTTGTAGAATTAGGTAGGTAAGTAAGTAGTGAGGTTTCAACTAAAATAATAAGTCAATATATATGAAGAATGGCAAGAATGCTTATAAGATCATATCAACAGAAAATATAATACGTTACAAGAGTAGACAAAGTAAAACGAAATAAGACACTTTTGTGACTTTTCCACAATTCATTCAATAATCAGGACCGGTCATTTTCTACTGAATAACAATATAACAGATGAGTAGGTAAGTACAAGTACAGAATGAAATTTATCCTAGATACTGAGTAGTGTTGATGCATTAAGCTTTAGTTGGCTGTTGAGGGTAGTACATTGTGGGTTTTTAATAGTTTGTTAATCTCCAAACTTTTCAACAAATTCATTTCTCTTCCCTTGTTACATTTATGAAGGATTTTAAAATAGTTTAATGATATCGAGTGGTAGGTTGATTAAATGTGTTCAAATATTGGCGAATTTTTATCTGAGGAAATATGTTCCTTGAATCTAGCTTCAAAACGTCTCCCTGTTTGTCCGACATATGCTACCTGACAGAAATAGTGGCATCTTCTGCAACCTGTATCGTTTTAACAAAGCGGTGAATAATCAGGAAAGTCGTTAATGAATACTATGAATAGAATAGAGGATGACTTCTTCCTCTGCTAGAATTTGTTTGTAACAATCGAGGAATTAAAACCCATACTGACCTCCGAAAAGCTTTAAACTCTGAGTTTTCTCGGTAGCTCCGAAGGAGTGGGAACATAGGCCAATTTGGAAATGGAAATTAGCGTCTCATTGAATCTGAGGATAGTCCTAGTTGTGTTGCACTCCCGTCTAAGTCCAAATTGCTGGTCCGAAACCAAATTGTTTGACTTAAGAATCCACAATCTGTCCATACATGATTTTTCCAACACCTTTAATAAAGTGGTTTCTATAGATATGGGTATGTAATTCGAAGCATCATCAGAGTCTTCCGTTCAAACAGTGGAACAGTTTTTGAAATCTTTAGACAATCAGGAAATACTCTAGTCCTAAGACATTTATTCTCTAGAAACATGAAAGGAGTACAAGACTACAGACATTTCTCTTAAGCGCGGGGACTGATAAACCCAAATACACTCGGAGGCAAAATTAGTGGAACACTCGAAAATTTAACCAAATTCGAAGTCCGATATTTTTCCTAATTCCCAACCGATTTAGCAGATTTTTTCGGCAAGTTATAGATCAACTCTTCTGCTTTGTAGAAATCATAAGAGAAAACAAAAAAAAATTTGTTTTTTTTGTCAAAAATTCGTAACACCCTGTGGAATTTCGTGGTCCGAGTTGAAACGTACAATATCATGGTCTGTCAAGACACATCTTCCTACAGTAACGCCCTTCTTGTTTTATGCATTTATCTCTATTTTTACAAGAGATATCCAATTCGAAGCGAAAAATCACAAATTTAATGAATTTATTTTTAATCTTGCGTAGGTGCATAACATCGGAGGTTAGCCAGAAAATAAAATCAAAATTAGAGAAGCGGAAATCTAACGAAACGAAAATTTTTGAAATTCACTGGCCAATTTCACGCTCCGGGAGAACTCCAAGTACACTGGAAAAATCGTTGATTTTGCACATTTATTTTTGAATTTTTTTGTCTGACACTTTATAATAATTATCATTCCTATCCAAAATTGAGAACAGGTGTGTATCCTGGCGATACACTCGTGAAATGAAATGAACACGTTGAGAAAAATGTTCATGATGACCCACAAAAAGAAAACATTTGATTTCAGTAGCGAGTATGACCCCCCCGAGCTCTTATTACAGCGCGCATACGATTTCGCATACTCCCAATGATGTTGTCTATCATCTGTTGAGGTATGTTGTCCCACTCTTCCACCAAAGCCAATGTCAGCTCTTCAACGTTGCCTGGATTCCGTTGACGAACCCTTCTTCCAAGAATATCCCAAACGTGTTCGATCGGGTTTAAATCCGGTGACCGCGACGGCCAGTCCATTCATGTAATCCCAACTTCATTGAGATATTCTATCACTATGCGCGCAGTATGAGGGCGCGCGTTATCGTGCATAAAAAGGAAATTTTCCCCTATGTAAGGAGCAAAAGGCACAACATGGGGCTCCAAGATTTCTGTTATATACCGATGGGCATTAAGTGATCCATTGCCAATAATCTCCAGTTTTGTTCGTACTCCCAAGCATATGCCACCCCATATCATAACTGACCCTCCAACGTATTGCTCAGTTCCTACGAAGTTCGCTTGATTGTACCGTTCCCCTCGATGCCTCCATATTCTATCTCTACCATCCACGAAATTCACACAATATCGGCTCTCATCACTAAATAAAACTCGTCTTCACTGATTGATTGTCCATGGTACATGCTCCCTAGCAAACGCCAATCTTGCTACCCGATGGGCTCTATCGAGTCTTGGTGCTCTTGCTTGAGCGTATGATCTCAGACCAACTTCATTTAATCGTCTTCTGACTGTCCTCACACTGACGTTAATGTTATCCACTGCTTGTAAAAGGTTACGTGCCTGAACAGCAGTAAGACGAGGATTTCTTATGGTTTGATTGACGATGAAACGGTCATGTATAGCGCGGGTTGCCCGATTTCTTCCTTGTCCTCGCCTCCTCACGTACAATCCAGTTTCCCTGTAACGTCGGTAGATTCGATGGATAACCGACGTCGAGACACCCAACATGGTACCGACTGAGCGGTAGGTGCGCCCTTCCTCGATCAATGTAACTGCCCTTGCTACTGAGGTTGGTGGTAAATCTCTCATTCTGAATGAAAAATATCGTAAACAGTAAAAGAATCACAAAACACCGCAACCGATCGAATTTGTATCAAATCAAAGAATGGAAAACTCTCATTCTTTAAACAAGTGCAAATGTGGTCATATACAAAAAAACGTGTGTTGTATTTCATATTTGATAAAAAAAGGTGTGCACATGTGTAAATGAAAAGTTTTATCAATGGTCCCAGAATTCGGTTGTGTATTTTAATACCTACCGACTGTTATCTCCTATGAATTTCTAATTTTCACCAAATTAACCAAATTGTCATCAATAACTAATGCAATTCGAACATAAAAATCGCAAACGACAATTTCGACACGCCTGAGTGATAATAAGAAAATTCCAAATTGATAGACGAATTTTAATGACATTTTCTTGACTCAATGGAATTTCTCCAAAAAGGTGATTTTCCACTTGAAATTAAATATATTTTGCAAATATAGTGATAAACGCATAAAACGAGAAGGGCGTTACTGTAGGAAGATGTGTCTTGACAGACCATGATATTGTACGTTTCAACTCGGACCACGAAATTCCACAGGGTGTTTCGAATTTTTGACAAAAAAAACACTTTTAGTTTTGCCCCCGTATAAAATTTTCATCAATTTTTTTTGTTTTCTCTTATAATTTCTACAAAGCAGAAGAGTTGATCTATAACTTGCCGAACAAATCATCTAAATCGGTTGAGAATTAGGAAAAATATCGAACTTCGAATTTGGTTAAATTTTCGAGTGCTAATTTTGCCTCCGAGTGTAGTCTGAAGGTCCACTATTTCGCAAGGCCATGCCAACATTCCTGACCCAAATGGAGGTCACCTCCGTAAATTCAAACTTCAAATCTGGAGGAACATCGTTCAAAGAATGTTCAATGTAATTGTGTCTTCAAGTAAAGAACTGAGGTAAAAATATTCGATAAAATATTTTATATTTTAATGGGTGAATACATTACAATCGAGTCGAAATATTCGCGTAACACATAAATTCATTCAATCATCACTACACACCAATTAGAAATTTTTAATGTTACACTTGATTATATGGTGTATGTGACATAATAATATTTCTTCAATCTGGTGGTCGACCTTTTCGATTACGAACGAAACCGATAGTAAGGAGATGGCGGTTATCATATTCTTTCCAACGTAAACCTGTAGATATGTACGATGATTCAATAACAGTAGTTTTAATAGGTATGAAAACTTGAAGGTTAACCTGTCACATCGAAACCACTTTCGCTTTCTGGAGCATTAAATCATTGCATTCTTTACGGATTGTTTTAATGCTATGTTCGTAATCACTTTTCGAACACGCTGGATTCCGAACACAATAATCATAGCTTTATTTTCAATCAGTAGATCAGGTGTTTTTATATTATAGATAGTATACTGAGGAATTACTCGAGGAAATACCTTTTTTCGGTGTAAAAGTTTGAAAATTTAACGACAATTACTTCGAACGTGATCTATGGTTTAGCCTGAATAATTACTATCTTTTTTGTCGTAAGGGAATGTATAGGAACATTGATTAAATTTATCAGTTCTATGGTTCACGCTTCATTTTGCAATATTCTTAAATATTTTGCTGATAGAAAATGCATGATAAAATCGAATAGACTCTACCTAAATACTTCCAGAAAACATAGATAGATGACAGCCATGCAATTGCGACCCAGTGATCTATTGTGGCACACTCCTACATTTCACCTACAAACTCTATTCTTCTAGTATAGGCTATAAGCTTTTGAAATGAGAGCTTGATAAGCTCAGTCAGCTTCAGTTTGTTAGATACAAACTCCTTCAGCGAGATGTATTCCGAGCTCGGCATTCGCACATGAAGTGTTCTATTGATTTTAGTTCCAACTCACATAGTCTGTATTAAGAGTCTTCGATTGATCCAAAACTTATCAGGTGATTTCTGAGGCGACAGAGCCCTGATAAAATTTTGATTAGAACTTTCATATCTAGCCTGGGGAGGCAACTGATGGTGAGCTGAGAAGGTCCTGTTAATCCGAAGGCTGTTCCAATGAATCTGCCTTCTGAACTCTTAATGTCCGAGTATCCCTCAATCCACACTAGACGGACTCTATTTTTCTCCTTTAGTTTGGGGATGGTTCACAACACCCCTGCGCAATAAGTGACGTGCAACTGTCGGATGCCGGTGTCTACATTGCATCTTGGTTATCCGTTATGATTTTAATTGACCTACTTGTAAATCCCCTTCAAACAGAAGGTTAGAGAGTGTTCCTGAGTAGCACCTATAACACATATACCAGCTCCAACACCTTAGGTAGTTTTGGGGACCTCTTAGAACGAACAGGTGTTTTCAAACAGACGGTCTTTGGGAGATTCTTGTCTGCTGAGAATGATAATGTGGAATGGTAGCTCCACGTTGGTTTGGGGTATTGCTATGTCAGACTTCATACTCAGCATCTTGTTTTCCTCAATCTCATACTGTGAAGCGATGGGCACGAATCTGAATATACGTATACCATTTCGGGAAAGGTGATAAAATCTGTAGGGTGCCGTTCTTCTGATTACCAGTTGAAGACTTGTTACGCCCAGTAACAGTTCCATGGCCGTAGTAGGTATAGAGCGAAATGCTCTTGTAATCATTATACAGCCGGTCTCTGTAATTTAGGGAGTTTAAGTTGGGATTGCACTCCTACCAAGTAACGCCACCATATGTGATACGTGGTCTCACCTCCATCACAAATAGCCACTGAAGTTGGATGACAAGATACCATCTATTTCCACAAGTTATTTGATGTGCCCATAAGAAATATCTAGCCTTATGTATTGTGTTTTTTATGTGCGTGTTCTACTGGAGTTTGTGAGGGGGAATACGAATATCCCCATTTTCCTATGGAATGGCTCTAAGATAGTGTTGGGGGAATGGGGGTTTTATTGAATTTTTCACCCTCGCTCTATCTCCGGATAGCTGAAATAGCCTTCCAAAGTTTGTCGGAGACGTCGTCGTCATCTCCGGCAGCCAGAACGTTGGTATATAACAATCCAGTACGCCGCTTATTACCGAAAGATCATCAACCAGCTACCACAACAAAGGGGATAGTACTCTTCCTTAAGGACAGCCCTTGCAAGTCACAAAACGGGCTGTAGATCACTCTGGCATTTAGCATGTTGCTAATCCAGTCCGCAATAAGATTTGGTACTCATTTGGGTCACGCAGCCTCACATGATGAATGAAAGAGTAGGATCCTTATTAAACGCCCTTTTTTCTCCTCGAAGGTTGCAGATGCAGTCTGCTTGCGGTCCTGAGATTGAATAATTCTTTAGACTAGGCTGTTAAGGGCTAGATCAGTTGACAAATGAACTCTACCGAAATACTGTCAGAAGATGTAGAGTGCTTTTCGATTCAGTTATTTTTTAACAAATTCGATGAAAATGGTTGTAGCAGGAATTAGGATATAAAAATCAAGGATGGACGGACAAAAGCAATTTCTATGCCATCCTTTCCCTAGAACCTGAACCACCGTTTTAGCTCAAGAGGTAGAAGTACTATTGTATTGAGTGCGGACTTGAAATGGAATAAATTCAGTCAAAAAACATTTTTTTATGAAATATCACCAGACAATTTTTGCCTTCAAACATTTATGTTTCGTTTTTCCCTCGACATAAGGAGGGAACAACCCCGAATTTTTTTCAAATGGTATGAAATTACATTTCGTGGGAAAGTTTTCCTCAATACAAATGCAATGAAGAATATTTACTTGATGGCGGTACGCTTATTGATGATAAAAGCTATTTCTCATATTTCGTAATATTTCTGGTGTTATACATTCCTTAAGAAGCTTAAATGAATCTTGTTTATAAAATAACCTTGATTTAAGATATTCCCATAAAAAGTCTAATGGCGTAAATTCCGTTGATCTAGGTCACTGTATTGGTTCTCTTTTAATCCACTTGTTAGGAAAATTATTATCGATACATCCTTGCACATCTCAGACATAGTGTGAAGGATCTTCATCTTGCATTTTGGAAAGTTGTGAGGATGCTCCTTCGATTTGTAAATAATTTTTGGTACCGTTTCAGTTAAGACTTTGTGGTCACGAGCAATTTGCCTCATGAAAACAATTCCACGGACATACTCTAAAGAACGAAGAGAGCTATTACCTTCCTAAAAGGTAAGAAGGTCAAAGTACGAGGGCGGTTTGATAAGTAAGTGACTTTTCGAATAAAACAATTTTTTTCGGCACATAGACATTTTATTTTCAAACATGAAGACCTTTTAGCTCGATACATTTAGTCCAGCGTTTTTCTAATTTTTTATTCCATCCAAATAATAGGTTTTCTCAAAGCTCTCAAATACGTGTTTGTTTCGGTAATGACTTCTTCATTCGACTCAAATCTCTTACCGCCCAGCCAGTTCTTTAGGTTTGGAAACATAAAAAATCGAAGGGGGCTAAATCTGGATAATTTGCTAGATAGAGTAGCAATTTCTATCCCAATTCGTGAATTTTGGCCATCGTGACTAGATAAGTGTGCACACGTGCGTAGTCTTGATGGAACAGCACTTACTTCTTTGCCAAATGCGGCCGTTTTTGCTTCAAATCAACGTCGAATCAGTTCAAAAGATTTAAATAATATTCGTCGGTGATCGTTTTACCTTTCTCAAGATCGATGTGAATGACACCGCGTGCATCCCAAAGAACTGTGGCCATGACCTTATTGGCTGACAGACTTTGTTTGCTCTGAGCAATCGCGGCACTCATCTCGCGGAGAGTTTTTTCATGTCGAAATATTCGTTTAAAATATGACGTACCCGTTCAACTGAGATACCTACAACATGAGCCAACTCATGCACTTTCATTCTTTGATCGTCCAATATCATTTCATGAATTTTATCGACGATTTCCTGCGTGAGCACTTCTTTTGGGCAACCTCAAGGTTCGGCGTCACAAGTGCTGGTACGACCACAACGGAACTCTGTAAACCACTTCTTAACAATGAAAATTCATGGTGCCGAGTCCCTGTAGTATTTATCAAGTCTTTCCTTAGCTTAATCAATACACGAAATTTAATTTTTTCCATTCTCGTTAAAATTCATGAGGTTGTCTGCTTTGAACCGATATGAAACACCAACTGCTCGACGTAGCTTGCTCAGAACCAGAAAGTTGCCTACTGATATATTACAGTTGACGGCAGCACTCTTGCATTTGAAGTAACTGCGTGGGATATTCAAAAAGCCACTGACTTATCAAACCGCCCTCGTACCACAACATGGGTGTTTGAGGATTCAACTTTCTTCAATCCCTTGTGGAAGTTACTTCGTGAAGAGTTTATTTTCTTTCAAACTGCGTTCCTGTAGCACACGGTTTCAATTCTCTTAGGACGATGACGTCTGCACTCTTCACACACCATATTCATGTCTCACTACGATAAATGCTTATGAAATCTTCTATAATCTCTTTGTTTCTGGATGCCGTTATTTCCCTACTGAAAAACAGTACTACCACGAATTATGAAAACAGATAAACCGAATATGCAATGCAATTGAGATCCGGGAATTCTTCACTCCTGTTGGTCGACTGCTGGTAGAATCCACCACCTTTTGAAGTTTCGGGCGAGTGACAGTTCACCTGATAGTAACAAAAACTGACAAATATTTTTCATCTACATTTCAAGGTTAAGCTGATACTTTATCTGTTACAGGAAACCTATTATTTCTGCGTGTACGTGTGTTTTCGCCATTAGAATGCAGCATTGATTCGTGAATGATTTTCAATACCATAATATAAACATTATGATCACAAGTGATTTCCTGGGCAGAAATTATTGGATTTTAGTTTATCGGGGGAAATTCTAGATGCGTTCCTGTTTAGTAGTTCTAAAGGATCATAAAATTTCAATTTTCTGCAATTTGGTTAGATCCATTATTTAGAAAAGAAATGACACAGTCTTACTAGATAATAAACACAGTTATTTAAAAATGCACTGAGAGATGCTACCAAAATAAACGATACTATCAAACCACATCAAAGAAATGATGAAAAATCAAAAAACTTTCAAATTCAATATTGTTGTCATGGACGAAAACAAGTTTATTTTCACCTAGTACACATTGCTGAAATGTAGGAATGCGTACATTTTATGCATTTTTGAAATTTCGCTTTTTGAAGATATATGAAAAGATTGAAAAATGATTTGCTATCTGTATAAAAAGTTGTGGGTTTGACCATCTTCTTTATCTACCAAAAAAAACGAAATTATCTGTAAAATTCAATTTATTAAAATTAATGATCGAAGTGTTTTGTGAAATATCCATGAAAAGGACGTAACGTTATGTTCGTCGTGTTTAGTATTTATTGATTAACAAAGAAAGTTTCACAATATTTAGTTACATTCTTCATTTAATTCCTTTGAAAATAAAGAAGTCCATTATTGTGAAAGAAAACCGGTCTTTTGGTTTTAACAAACTACCACTCTGCGCTGGTCTTTGACCTTGTAGCTCTGCGCGAATTTCAAGTCTAATATTGCTGTATCAAGAAAAGTCTAAATTGTTGTGGTTTGAAGACTATTTGGCATTGTGGTTACAGATGGCAGTCAATTTTCTAAGAAGGGACCCGTAATTTTAATCAAGGATCAGTGCTTGGTTCCCAGATAAATACATCGATGAACTACATAAATGTTTAATTGTGAGTAAGCATATTAACTTTCCTGGCCCCATCGTCAATGTTTACTTTTTCCCTATAGTTTAATATTTTTTAAGTCGAGAGTTTTAAGATTATAGAACCTACTGAAATCAATAAAGCAATATTATATAAATCAGTAGTCGATCAAAGTTTAAGCAAGCCTTCAAACATCTGACATGATGAATGTGCCTTTTCATTAGAGCGTTTTGACTCTGATTTGGATTGTCACGTGATTTTCAAAGTTGACATTAGAAAGTTGGGAGTTTCTGAACGGCAGACGCTAGAAGAGACAAGTGACAAGTTTATATTCTCGGTCTTCAAGTGCTGCCTATAAAGTTCCTGAGGCAATCGGTTTTCTTCGATACGAAATGGCTAAGTCTGTTTTTATACACGGTGTTACATACAAGTATGTCACAACTTGTGGGGGTAAATCTACGTGCAATTTTAAGAAAAAAAGTTCATATAAACATAGGTCCGCAATAGCTTCCCTACTGAGCTACAGGGTGATGAAATTTCCAGAAAAAATTGGTTTTTTCTTCAAAACTTCTGCAGTTTTAGAGATATTCAACCCAAATGTGGAATGCAAGCTATTTTTCACAGTCTCCATCATTACACGTCCTAAATTTTAACAAGAATCAACAAGGTGTTTTCTTATCGGGGGCTATGTCTTCTTTGCCCTTTCAAACTTTTTTGCAGTAGGCCACTGATCAGCGTACAATCTATTTTCGTCATCTTCCATCAATTTAGAAACTTTTTTGACAATTGTAATTTTTTCGTATCTCCAATCATTCTCCAGCAAAGAATTATTAAACGGTTGTATGTAATCGATGAATTGAAAGCACTTCTAATTAACAAAATGACTAGTAGGTGTTGATTTTTTTTCATTTATTCATTTATTTTGACAGTTGCTAAAGTTGAACCAGTGTCAGCTCGAATTGTTTATTACATTAACAATTAGTTTCAAAACTTTTGAAGTTATTGCTGTAAGAAAAGATTGGCTAATTTCACTAACGCCTAATTAGCTGATATCCATTACATGTACGGTCTGGCTGACGGAAACACAACAGAAGCTAGGCGATTATATTAGGTATGCTATCCAAATCGAGTAACACTAGACAGGAGAACATTTTCGAATATCCACAGAAGGTTGAGGGAAACTGGTACTTTCACTGCAAATATTCCTTTAAAAGGTGCAACTCAAACTATGAGAACTCCAGATATTGAGGAAGCAGTTTTGAATTATATTGATTTGTATCCTCATGTGAGTACAAGAAAAATTGGAAAACAGTTGAATATTTCACATGTTCTAGTTTGGAGGATTCTCCACGATTTTTTCTGTACGCGTTTCATATTCAAAGCGTCCAAACTCTACTTCCCCGAGATTTTCCTTCAAGACTGAATTTCTGCCGATGGTTCTAAGATAAAATTAGAGAAAATGCTCTCACTATCTATAGTGAAATAATGTTCACAGACGAAGCTGACTTTTCGAGAACTGCTATCACAAATTTCCACAATAATCATTATTGGGCTGAGGAAAACCCCGTTTGATTGAAGAATCTCTTCATCAAAAACAATTCTTACTGAATATCTAGGTCGGAATAATTGGAAATTATTTGATTGGGCCATTTTATTTGCCTAACAGACTAAACGTTGGCGCTTATCGGCAATATATACCTTTATTTCTCGAGGATGTGCCACTATTGGTGAGAATTATAATGTGGTTCATGCATGACGGGACACCAGCACATTTGAGTGGAGAAGCTAGGGAATTCTGGAATAATACATTCAACAACCGATGGATAGGTCGGGGTGGGCCAAAACCATGGCCTCCTTTGTCCCCAGACTTTCATAGATTATACTTTTTCTTATGGGGATATCTCAAAAGTTGAGTTTATACCACTCCTGTGAACGCTGTAGAAGAATTGAGAAATCGAATAATAACCTCTTGTGACACGAGAGGAAATACCCCAGGAATATTCCGAAGAGTGCGTGATATCATGCGAAGAAGGACAGAGGCCTGAATTATTGCAGGTGGAGGGCACTGCCAGCAATTTATTTAGTTTTTAATTGTTCTTTTTTTTAGTTTGATATTGAATAACTATAAGTTAAGTCTCGGAAGACGAGCTATCAAAATAAAAGCAAATTTTGGGCATGCCTATCGAGTATTTCTATAATTTTTTTTATATAGCGAATAGAATACAATTCAAATAATTCAAATTCAATAATTTTTCACTCGAAAACGGTTGGAGATACAAAAAAATGTGTTAAAAAAATTTGAATTGAACGAAGATGACGAAAATTGATTGTACGATAATCAGTGGCGTACTGCAAAAAAGTTTGGAAGGGCAAAATGACACATCGCCTCAAAAAAGAAAACACCTTGTGAATTTCAGTTAAAATCTAGGACGTGTAATGATGTAGGCTGTAAAAAAAGCTTGTATTTCAAATTTGGGCTGAATATTTCGAAAACTGCAGGAGTTTTGAAAAAAAACCAATTTTTTCTGGAAATTTCAACACCCTGTAGCTCCGTAACGAAGCCTTACCGGACATATGTTTATAAAAACTTTTTTCTTGAAATTGTACGTATAATTACCCCTCAAGCTGTAACATACTATTAGGTAACAACCTGTAGATGTCCAGTTATTACACAATATTAGGTTTCGATACTCGAACAACATAGTTATAGGTTTTGAAAAAAGAATTTCGCAATACACAACACAAAAAATTTCAGAAGTTAAACAAAATCAATAAAGAATAGATTTCATATTTATCAATGTATTGTTTCAACTTAAAATAAGTGATAAATGACATATATTGACGCCGAAAATCCCTTTTCATGGGATTCACAATTCGTGATAAACGTGAACTGAGTTAAAAAACAATTTTAATTCCAATAGTGATCCTATCGAATCCTAACTGCTACTTGTATGTGATGGATTGAGAGGTTTTTTTGTGAAGTGTAGACATTCGAATGAATGACAGCTAGCCTCAATCGGCCTCAATGTTTATCTTCTTTCTGATGGAAAAAGTAACACAACTTTATCGTAATCATCTACAACTAACTTTACACTTAAGTCTCATTGTCCTAATTCGTTCTGACAGCTGAGGTGAGGTATATTTGTGCAATATTTCCTTTGATTTTGACTATGTACTCGTTTTCATTGTAAAATCGTTCTACTGCTAGAAATATTGCAAGACCTATTGGATCAAATTAAAGGAAATACAATTGAATGAAATTAATGCAATTTCTTATAATTCCCTGAATGCTGTAATTCAAAACTATGCAGGTCCAGACGATGACATTATTGATTCTCATAAAGAATGATTTGAATTTGAGACACCCACAGAATATTTTTTGACAGAATATGTATATCATTAGTGAATCATTTTCTGATTCCGGATTATGCTTCAATTAATTTTGATCGCAGTAAAGTTATGAAACAATGAAATTGCTAAGATTAATGTTATCGTCGAATAAAATAGTCGTACTACATCACAGACTACTTCAAATCTTGAACAATATAAATGTTTAATTTTGAGTGAGCAAATTAACTTCCCTGGCCTCATTTTAAATGCCTTTACTGAAAGTTTACTTTCCCTCTATGGTTTAATATTTCGATAAGTCGAAAGTATTGATGTCATAGAACCTAGTCACCACTGAAATCAATAGTCATGTTACATAGTTCAATGGTCGAACATAGTTTGTCGTAAAGTTTATGCAAGACTTCAAACATCAGACATTTCTAATACAAATCCATGAAAATGGCGAATTGAAGTTGAAAACAATTTCAATACCAATATTAATTCTTTCCAAATCTAACTGTTATTTGTATTCGATCAAAGGAGATGTTTTTTCGTGATGTGAAGGCATTCAAATAAATGACAAGTAACCTAAATCTCTTTCCCTTGTTTTTTGACAGAAAGAGTGACAAAATTTTATTGTAGTCTTCCACAACCAACTTGACCTTAATCCGCATTGTCTTAATACATTTTGACAGCTGGAGTGAGATAAACACCTGAAAAAGTCTAGGGAACACTTACGAATATCTTTAAAATATGAATTTGATGATTCGAATTTATAGAAATCTTTCGGTTTTTGTTAGGATGTATTGTATATAATGTATTCTCAAGAAAACAAAATGATATATGACTTCTCCAAACACCTATTATGAAAAAAAATTTGAAATTTGAAAATGACAAAATTTGGTAAAAACAAAAAAATCCTGAACTAATATTTTCGAAACGATATGGAAGCACTTATATTTTTCAGTACCCAGAAGGTCCACCTCTGTTATTAATGACACTTTGGCATCGTCGCGGTATGCTCAATATTAAATTGTCTATTACATTTTGGCCTAAGTCATTCCAAGCCCCCTGAACTGCTTATCGAAGCTCCTGTTCATGATGGAAGATGTTTTGACACAGGAGATTTCTTTTTAGGGTGTCCCACACATGCTTGATGGGATTCAGATCTGGGGAGCTAGATGGTCACGATAGAAGTTCGATATCATTCTCTTCAAGAACGTTCAAGACAACTCTTGCACGATGAGGAGGGGCATTATCTTGTTGGAAGAGTGGATTTTGACCCATTGTTTGGAGATAAGATACCACTACAGGTAAAACTATCTCATTTGCGTGAGAATTTCCCGTGAGGTTGTTCTGTATGAAAACGAGGCCAGTTCTTCCACCAAGGCGTATACCTCCACAAAACATCACTGATCCGCCTCCCTGTCTAACAACTTCTCGAGCATGCTGGAGACGGTTTTGCTTTCCAGGTTCCCTCCATATTCGAATTCTTCCCAAATCGGGATAATAACTAAATCTAGATTTGTCACTGAAGAGAACTGTGGCCCACCCTCTTGATCCCAGTTTACGTGTTCTTGGTACCAAGCTAAACGAGCAGCGCGATTTCCATGGGTCAGTTGTGGAACTCTTAAAGGACGTTTGCAGTGGAGTTGACCTTCGTGCAGTCGATTTCTCACAGTTTGGTCGGAAATTTGTACATTATGAACTCGTGATAGCTCTTGAGCTAATTGAGATGCTGTGGTAGAACGATCTCTTTTGGCTTGTAAAACCAAAAATCGGTCTTGGGCGACTGTAGTAATCCTGAAACGACCTGTATGGCGTTCTTCTACGCTATCTGTTTCATTGAAACGCGACCATAAACGGTTAATGACACTTGGGCTACTTCCCAGAACCCTGAATACTTCCCGTTGTGAGCTCCCAGCTTGGAGCATGCCAACGGCTCGTAACATCTCTTCTCTAGTCAAATGTCGTCTTTCCATGGTCGAATCACAAAACTTGAATCTTTTGTTTGTGCTTACAACAGAAACAAAGTGCCAACTAACTGATTTCAAACACTGAATACATGAAATGATTATAAAGCAGCGTCGCATCTGCTGTATTTTTAGTTTTTTATAAAAAAAACTGAAATCTGTTGTGGCATTCTACATAATTTGGTGAGAAATTGATGGAGGTGTTTTTTAAAAAAATCATCCATATTGATCGTTCTGGATACGATATATCGATATTCAGAAGTGTTCCCTAGACTTTTTTGAGGTGTTTATATTGAGCGAATTTTCGTTTGAGTTGGAGTATGAATTCGTTTTGTTTATAAAATCGTTTCAATGCTAGAAATATTGCAAGATCTATTGGATCATAATGAAGGAAAAATTGAATTAAATTTATGGAAAAATAATTTTTCCATTCACATTACGGCAAGAAAATAAATTTCTTGTTATATTTCCCCACCAACGATTCATGTTTGTATTAATTATAAACGAACAGAAGTCAAGATCATTGGAACTATTTTATTTTTACAAATGAAAACATATTTATATAATTCTATAAATTCATCAATTCAAAATTACGAAGATCCAGACTCTGACAATAATATATTAATTTTCATAAAGAATGACTTGAATGCAAGTCCCTCGCAGATATTTATCTACAAGAAGGAGTGTTGCATGAGTTGTTTTTCAACGATCACTAGCGGAGTACCTTGACATTCCCATTTCCTCTGGAGGAACCAAGCCTGTCTCATTAATCACGAGAATTTTCCAAAAATGAAAATAATCAGTTTGCTGCAACCAAATTTTGATGTATTATTACTTAAGTTTCTTTTTCTAAATAAGAGAATATGCAGGGAGTTTAAATACAATGAATTATAATGATTATTCGCTAATCAAATATCAAATTTGTTGAAGACCAATAAATCAATTCTTCTTCTTCCAGTGGAAGAATCTAATTATAATATTCTGCATTCTGTCGTTACGGTATAGCAACCAAAGAAAAGGGAGTGCATTCCAATATTGAAATGCAAACAGAGAATTATCATGAGGTTTATCCAAGCTGAATAAACCAATGATGCATTCAAAATTCATGCTTTCGATATGGGTCACCGAAGACTCGAATTATAGAATCGGGTGCCAGTATACGTAGACATACGAGGGATGTCTCTTGAGTTTTTCATATAGAGCAAGAATGAAACAATTGAGAGCTTTCAGAGACTTTATTGTTTTTTAGGGTATTCTCCGCGAATATAATACCCTTCAGCTTTCGTTCATAACAATTCAGGAAGCAGTTATTCCAATCGTTTGCTGCTACATTCAAAATGACCTAAATTCAAGGCATCAACAGCGTCTTTTGAATATTGAAACACTTGACCATGCAGTCCGTTCTTGATTTTGGTAAAAGTGGAAAAGAAACCGTTGGGTCTTAAGTTCAGAGTGTACCCAGGACGATGTTGGATTCTCTTCAGTAGATCGGTTCGGGTGATAGTTGATGGTGTACCAAGTAAATCTTTTCAGGTCGATGCAGAAGTACTACAGGGTTCCATACTCTCATTAACTCTTTTTCTGTAGCAAAGTAATGATCTGTTCCACTATTTGGATTTGCGAACGAGTGTACTCTGGTGTACACATTTTTTAATCAGCGTTCTATAATTACTGAGGAGTTACACGGACAAAGATATTATCAGAGCATGTCACTGAAATAAAACTTGTAGAAGATATCAGAGTGGAGCGGGTTGTACTTGGTCAATTCATCAATCATGCAAGGACGTCGAATTTCCTCAGTAGAGATTATGAATCTACTTGGCGTCACAGTCAACACTGTAGTTTGCTGGCATGACCATATATCAACCATAGCCAAATCTGCTTCTGCTAAACTCAATTTTCTTCACAGGGATAATCAATCCTTCATGCCATCACAACTGATGATTTTATACGAAACACAGGTACGACCTGGTCTGGATTACTGTTTCCATGTGTGGGGCTCCTTACCTAAACCTTCATTACATCAGTTAGATAGGTTCTAAAAGAGAGCAGTGCGCCTCATCGACCACCTGGAGATCACGCGTGACCTCCAGCCTTTTACTCAGAAACGATAGGTTGCTGATCTTTCTCTTTCCTACGAGTACTTCCATGGTAATGTTCTGAAGAACTGAAAGGCTTGGGTCCAAAAAGAATCCAGTTCCAAGGAAAAACCAGGCTCGCGAAAAACTCTCCTTAGCGGGTAGTCCAACTAGCTACGCCACGTAACTCTCTCTATGAAAAGTCTTTCGTTTGCGGTTCTAGTGTGCTATGAATCTCGCTTCAATCGAACATCTTTTCGATAACTTACAACTCGGCCCTCTTCAAGAAGCCAGTAAAAACACACATTACATCATTTAAATTGATGGAGAGTTACCTGAAATATAGAAAGCAGACTATAGTGATGGGCGGTGTCGAGAGCGTTGATAGATATGTGCAATATGGTGTTCCCCAGAGGACTGTTTCAGGCCCCATATTGTTTTGCATATACATCAATGACCTCTTTCACTTGCCTTCTTGAGGAGAAATAGTTTCTTTTGCCGACGATACGCCTGTTTTCTTTAGGGGTAACTCCTGGTCATCACTGAAGCGAAGAGTGGAGGAGGGATTTCGGTTAATCTTAAGTTTTTTCAGTGATTAACTACTCAACGTAAATATGGATAAAACATTTTTTGTTCCATTCACCAGTTACGGTTCTCATCTGCCTCATCTGCCTGATCTTGTTCGGCTATTTGAAATATTTGGGAGTAACTATTGACTGTTATCTTCACTGAAATCTTCATATTGAGTCACTTTTGAGAAAATTAAGAGATATTTTGCCACTGCTAAGAATCTGTAGAGGCTTCTGCACGGTGTTCCAGCTGAGAGTTCTCTATTTCGCTTTAGTTCAGTCAATTTTATCGTGCGGGATATTGGTGTGAGGTGGGATGGAGAGTACTCACCTGAGGAAATTAGACGTCTTACAGAAGCGATTCATAAAAATTATCTTCGGAAGGGAGGTTACATATCCTTCTGATGAGCTTTACGCCGAGGCTGCAATCTTAGACTTGAGGTAGCTATATTGTTTGCAGATTCTGGTTTCACAATTTAAGAACAAAACCTGTAAGAGTTTGGTCTCATGCAGCCGTGAGACAAGACATGCCATAAGTAATTATCATCTGCCTAGAATGCCTTAAACGGTTGGTCAGAGATCATTATTGTACTTAGCAACGTTCAATC
The DNA here is from genome assembly GCA_013387265.2 of Cryptolaemus montrouzieri. Classification (NCBI taxonomy): domain Eukaryota; kingdom Metazoa; phylum Arthropoda; class Insecta; order Coleoptera; family Coccinellidae; genus Cryptolaemus; species Cryptolaemus montrouzieri. The sequence goes on from JABFTP020000165.1 coordinate 37,894,934, forward strand.
TTTTACCTGCTGAAATAAAATAAAATAAACTCAATCAAGTTGTTCAAGAGGGTGGCTGCTGTGTCTCCCTCGGTCCTTCACTTCCGATAGTGTAGATTTGAAGAATTCATTGCCGATGTGAATGGGTATCTGCCTGATTCTTTTCGTTTCTGTTTTTCCCTTCATTCGTGTGTCATTCTTCATTTCTGTGTATTTCTTGGTTTTTTTGTGTTTTTCATTTCTGGATATACTTCTTGTTATTTTGAATTTATAGTTGCCATTATGGGTAATAGGCTTTGGTCAAGTAATATTAGTAGTTAGAAAAAGCCATATACAAGGTTTTCTTTTCATGGCATTTCTCGATTTGTATTTACATGATCAACTGTGTTGGCGGATACTATGTCACATCGCTCCCACAAAGCGTATGTAACTGCTGTGGTTTCACCTATGATTGGTATAAATAAAATTATTATTATTTATTATCGTGGACTTATGCACTATCTCAGCTGTTAGCTGGATATAATTTACCTTTCCCAGATTCAGCAATCAAAGGGCATAGGCTCGATTACAATATACTTGCCATAAATTTCCTAACTATCCTACATGTATTAAGAATTACAGCATTTTGCATTTCTATATAGGTATTCTTATGCAATTGCAAAGTTTTGGGTAATGGAGAATACGATGACAGGAACAATATCTATTTTCTCGAGGTGCCACATCTGCTAATCATGCAAACTTTTCTCCTGGTACTTTTCAGGGTTATTATTTATGGCGACATCCACCAACTATGTCCGGCCTATTATTCGTCACCATTCTGTCAGTGATAACAGGCCTATCGTAGTATAATCTGATAGAGTCATTTTCCAATACGGGCGCCGGTTGATACTTGTAATATGGCTGGAAGGTATTCAGAAGTCCGTATTTGTGTGCAAGTTTCTGGTGGATAATGTTGCACACTTGATTATGCCTCTGAAGATACTCCGTATTGGCCAGTTGTTCGCATCCGGACGTAATATGCTGTATAGTCTCCGATCTTATATGGCTCTTTCTGCACTTATCTGTTTGTAATGTTCCGTCCTTCATTATAAATTTTTTTTTAATTGTTTGTAGCGATCACTTGGTCTTGGATGGCCATATGGAATCCCTCTATTTCTGCGAATAATTCTCCTTTCATCAACCATTTGTTGGAGTTTTTTTTGTCGATGTGTGGTTCATTAATCTCGTGGTGATGTCGTTCATGCAATTCCTTTCTTTACCATTGCTCTTGTTTTTCAGTATCTGATAGGAACGGCAAATTCAGCAGGTCATCTCTGTTAGCAAGATTTAGTGGTGTATATCCCCTATCAGCCAACGATACCACTCTATGGAGGTCAGAAGTGAGAGGTTTTGCAGAGAAGAATTCTCTGAGATTTTTTATCTCTTCGGTGTGTAAATTGACAACATCCATCAATCCGCGTCCTCCTTCTTTCCGCTTCAAAGTTGTTCGTATCACAGACGATTTTGGATGATGATTGTTGAACTTTGTCAGCATCGTTCGGCTCTGCCTTTGAATATCATCCAGTTCTGTCTTAGTCCATCTGATTATTCCTAATGAGTAAAGCAACACTGGAATGGCGTAGGTGTTAAATGCCTTGACTAGATTCCCCGAGTTCAACATCGATTTCATCACAGACTTCAGACGCTGACTGTATTCTGAACGAATCTTCTCCTTTGATTGTTTTTGGTCTAGCAATCTGGCTTGTTGGTATCCCAGATATTTGTATGTTTCGCCATCTCTCATGCACTGTATAATATCACCGTTTGGAAGTTGTGTTTCACCATCTATAACTTTCCCTCTTTGAATGTTCAGGGTCTTACATTTTTCAATCCTGAATTTCATATGAACATCTGCAGAGAACTCACTGACAGTTTTCAGCAAATCATCCAATTGCTTCTTGTTCGAAGCATATAACTTGATGTCATCCATATACAGCAGGTGGGAGACTGTATAACAATTCCTATCTGTTTTTATCCTAAATCCGTATCCTGTTCTATTGAGCATTGAAGACAATGGGTTCATAGCTAAACAGAACCATAGTGGACTCAAAGAGTCTCCTTGAAAAATTCCACGACGTATGGGTATCTCGTCGGTTTTAATTGATGTATTGTTCATGTTGACCTGCAGAGACGTGCGCCAGTGTGTCATTGTTGTCTTCAAGAACTCTACCAGGGCTGGGTGAATTTTGTATATCTGCAATACTTCAACAAGCCAAGAATGGGCGGTACTATCGAATGCCTTCAGATAATCGAGAAAAGCTGAATGAACATTCCGATGCCCTACGTGTGCCTGTTTCATTATCACAGAATCGATGATGAGTTGTTCCTTGTACCCGTGGTGTTTCTTTCTGCATCATTTCTGCACCTCTGCTTATATATTGTTGTCATCAAGGTGTTGGTATATTCGATTAGATATGCATGGGGTGAGTATTTTGTAGAGTGTTGGCAGGCAAGTGATTGGCCTATATTGAGACGGATCCTGTGTTCTATCGCTCTTAGGTAGCATATATTAAATACAATTATTATTATTATTATTATTAAATCATCTGGGGCGGAAACATCTGTGGTATACAGTCATCGCCTCCTCCCAAGAGTAAAAGATCTTGATGGATAATCTTATGCACAGCATCTACACTTTTCTGAATGACCACTGTTTTTCGTGCACCTGCCTTTGGATCATTACTAACCCTTACTCCTTCGCGTTCAAATTCTCCATACCAACGGAAAACTGTACACTAGTATGGTGCTTCAAAGCCGAAAACAGAAACCAACTCGCCGAGACATTGATTCCATTTTCAACTGACTTGTCTACTTGGACTGTTTGTTGTGGTCAAAACACATCAAGCATCAAAATTTAATCGTGGATTCATATTACCGAATCATAGAGGTTCGTTTTTCGTACTGACAGATGATTAATGGTGTCCTCTATATACCAGTATGCAAAACATTAAAGACATCCCTCGTATGTAAATTATACCAACAGTTAAACAAAACCTAGAAGAAATAGAAGTGGATTGTTCAATTTAGAGTTAAATTATTCAATGTATCATCAACTCTAGTAGAACTCCTTATAAATACAAGCAATTAATAATACAATCATTGCCATTATAATTGTTGTTGATTCTGAGAGTGAAGAGTATGTGAACAACGTCATAGCAATTCAGTGAAAGTGTATAATCTCACTGCTTTCTCTATTGAAAATGAAGAAAATCAATAGGCCAATTCACAGAAATAAGGCTACATATTATGATTCAGAATAATGCGTTTCGCAACAAGAGTTTTCTAGTAGTAAATATAAAATTATGTAGTAGATATATGGTTGACAAGGTTGACTGAATTCTTGTATAATCGTGATTACACAGCTGGTAATAGTGTGTGTTTGAATATGTCTACAGTAGGTCAACTCTTTTTAGATTACCGCATAAGATGCACCAGGAAAGAATCGAAACGTTAATTGTCAGTGAAATCCAATAAAAACATTGAAGAAAATGTCATCACATACTTACTTCCTCCTTAACTCACCGAGAGTTACCAATAGAAATATTTCAGGAATGGATCTGATGAGCTTCATGAGAATTTGTCTACCGAGAATTAGATGATGCTTTTGCGAACTAGAATATTAACAATAATTTACTACTTCCAGTTCACCAGGAAATAGCCCCTGACTCTGTTATGTCAATGGTAAACTCCAATTTCTAATTTCAGTTAATAATTCCCCATTCAATTCAGGGTAATTTTTGTGTAGTATAACCTTACGCAAAATTTTACCATTTTCAAGTATTAAATCAGTATGGAAATTTCACAAGTAGAAGAAAGTACTATTGATAATTGGAATTTCCTACTGCAAGAACCAAAGAGCGAGAAATGAACGAGCAAATTCGAAAAGAAAGTTAAGATATGTGGAAAATGGTACTTATAGAAACTGAAATGAAATTTATTATGAAAAATGTAACAATACCGGATATTTCTAACCCTGGCGAGAATAACTGCATGACATCTACGATTCATACTCAAAATCAATGATCTTATAGCATTTTGATACATTTCGTTCAAACTTTCGGTCTATTACGAACATCATTCACAGTGACTGGCTGGCTTTTCAGGCTTTTTAATATTCTAGTAAGAATGTCGCAGATGTATTTGATATATTGAGATCTGGACTTTGTGCCACTTTAATGATGTGAGTTCTTGATTTTGAATGTTGTTCTTAACAATATGACGTTATCATGCATAAACTAAAAGTTTCAACATTGTTTGACTACATGACTAAAATGTCTGTAACAAACATCTGAGCATTCAGGGCTACAGTATTTACGATGACCAAATCAGTGCGAGCGTTTAAAGAAATTCCTACCCACACCATTATTGAACATCTACCTAAACCATAGATAGGCAAAAATTGCATCTCTCATCTCGACGTCTGTACCCTAGAGATCGTCTTGAAAAACACAAAATCTCAACTCATCTCTGAATATTACTATCTCTCTCCCAGTCAGTTTCTAACCAATTGACATATTCCTCGGTAAAATTCAATTTAGCTCTTTAATGTGCCTCGATTAGAGCTGCACCTCGAATGAGGCACGAAGCCTCAAAACAAATTGCTTAAGACCTTGTCGTATCTTTTCAGTACTAAATTGCACTCCACTGTTCTGTCGAAGTTGCATTTGGCTGCTGTAGCAAACCGTTGTCTCGCCGTTGTGGTTCGTGGTCGTCCTTGCCCAGGTTTCATTTCATGAATACGAGTCTTCCAATACCTTCGGACTCTAGTAACAATTGAATGGGGTACCACAAGCCTTTCGCCTATACTCGTGTGAGTCAAACCTAGATCATCTAACACCTTTGGTTCAGCACATTTTACCGGGGTCATATCTCGTGACTCGCGTTGCATTATTACCAAAAATTAAAATTTATAGGCAGGACAAACGTAATTCAAAAAATTGATTAACAATTGCTATTATCAATATGTGTTGGTTTCTTGCAAAATCTCAATTCATTTCTTTCATTTTATTTCTCAAAAGAGAAAATCTTGAATTTCATTAACATTTGTCCGAACATATCCAAAAAAAACATGTGTTAATAATTCGTTGCATACCAGAAAAGAAATTTGAAATATTGAAATTGTTCATTGATTTCTTGGCCCAGTGTAGTTTACTTATAGACTGATTATATCAAGGGGTCCAGCATGGATATCGATAATAGAGCCTGTGCCCCCTTTTGTACCCCTTCTTGGTAACTACATTCCCTGCTCAATCCTAACAAAGAAGTCTCTAATAGAGCAGAGGTGTGGTTGAGGAAATCTTCTGCAGATCACTCACTTCCAGCATTTCCACGCCCAGTCGGTTTTCATCTAATGACCGAACATGGGCTGATGAAATGAATTCGGTTAAATTAAGCTATCTACAATCTCTTTTCTTCTTATCTCTGTAAAACTCTGGATCCAGAGGAGACGGATATGGTTGTTCATCGCCAGAAGTTCCAGTGCCTGAAGGTACTCCCACACCTCCTTCGAAGTAATTTTTCTTGCACTCAGGGATCTCATAGTCACCAGAATGTTGGAGCAAATCGTGATCCACTCATTAGTTGTGCGCAGTTCTGCTAGTCTTTGAGCATAGCCAAGAATTTCCATGATCTCCGACTGAAAAACTTTTGTAGTACCCTACACCTAGTAAAGAATCCTTCCTCTTCTCCCACTCCTATGTAAATGGGATTCTCACCTCGATCTTATAACCAGAGAAGTAACTCCGCGTGCTACTATCCATGTTCATCCAGGGGAGGTGGTCGCTGTTAATAGCTTCGAGAAACATGATATATCTCGCACCTATCTCTAGCATCCTTCGCCTATAAGCAGTCAAAGCTGCCCTGCTTATGATTGTGAGGTGTAGTGGTTCGACCGCAGCACCTAGTGCTACGGTAGGAGTGTTTCTTTGTTCACCACACTCATAACCATCAGTTCTGAGCCTCTCTAAAGCCGTCTGCAGGTCAAGATACTTAGCTTAGCTAAGCTTCCTAACCAGTACTACCCTCAAGTACTTACCGATTCTTTCATGAGTAGTCTCCGAACAAAATGGCCCTCAAACATGATCGTATCATATGCTTCTTCATGAAAAAACCAGTTTATCTGGAAAAACCCTCAGGACCCGAGGGCACCAACGTTCAAAGTAATCTGCAATGTACTCATGCATACCTGTAGAACCCTTCCTCAGCTAAGAATGATAAACCTGTACGTGTCAGCTTGAAGTAGACCATTAAAAAATGATCATCGAAACTCTTCGATCTCGTATGTTCATGTTAACAAATATTAAATGCTTCTAAATTTATTTTCGAGATGTCAGAATAATTGGTCTAATATTAAATAAGGTTATGTAATGCACACTAGGAGGGGTCATTACGGAAGTACTAGTAAAAGTTCACAATGAAAACTTATTTCAGGGAGAAATACTATTTAATGAATATCCAGATAGGTCAAGTGCTGGAAAGGCTTTGCTAAAGTGTCACCTTCAACTTTCATTCACAATATCGCTATAAATGGACGGACTGTTAAGCGCAATAACGTATACGTACATTGGTGGTGCCCTTCAAGAAACAGAACTATAGGTCCATTAACAGAAATAAAGTGTTAAATAAGTTGAGAGAACTATAATACCAACATTTATTTTCTATTACATGAACGCCATAAACTGTCGTAGTTGTCGATGGTGGTGTCTGATACGCATAAACCCCAAAATAGACAAATTTTGAAGTTGTTTCATTATATCAACACGAATTTACAATTTCTCGAATGAACATATTTGAAGAGGGATAATTTTATGAAAGTGATCTATTCTTTTTTAAAAGTTCAGATTTTCTTCAATTTTCTCGAGAAAATATTTTCCTGGTGATGTTCGTAAGTAATGGATATCAAGTGAACTGTATCAACATCCATGGACTAAGTCCATGAGTTAAATCAACAGTTTATTACATTCACCATATTATTAAACAGTGAATGTGAATGTTGTAAATTCAATATCTATAAAGCTACTTTCAGTATAGATTCTTTATGTTCAAAAGAACAACAACAAAAATAATTCTGTGAAAAGTTATCCTTTATATCTTTATGAGATTACATGTTAATTACCGAATTGTATGCAGTAATTTTAGGACATTATTGTTGGAATATTGCGTTTTACGATATCGTTTTAACTTTCCTAAGTCTTAAATTTCTATTACATAGCAATAATGAGTTTTTTCTATTTCTTTGTAGTTCGAAGAGTAACTTGATATTTAAGAGTGAAGGCAATAATACTGCGTATTAGGAAGAATTATTACAATATGAATATCGATTTCATTCTGGAAAAAAGATGGAAACTGATCTGACAAGCTTATATTTTATAGAGCCACATTGCAGTCATTTTCAGAATGAGCCAAGCGGTGGTTGGTAGTTATTGATTACCTTGACAATTTAAACATCGCAACGTGGTATTGTGAATTATCGAGGATAAGTGTTGAATAATTTGTATATTATCAAATAATTCTACTTGGGGAGACAGATCTAAGATCCCTCAATCGAGATCGTTGTCCAAGAAATTCAACAGAAACATAAAATTTAATTGAATATCCCAACATGACCGACTGTAGTTTCGTTTTTATTATGGACTCCTCGGGACGCGTATTATATTCATATAATACCTCATCATTGAATTCTGATAAGAATCTTCCATTTCCATTTTGTGAAGAAACCTATTTTTGAATCTTTTATAGTTAGAAAAACAGCACTCTTAAGTGACCTATTAAAGAATAGTTGTGCGTTAACCTAGCCGGTCAAGCGGCCAAGAGCTCAGTTCTCAATAAACCTTTGATGCTTAAGGAAGAGCCAAGCGAACAGGACCGAATCTTGCAAATTTCATTTCAACATTTCTAAGTTTTGGTGAGGATGGAGTTCGTTTCCAATTTGAAAGAGAAAAAATTGAGTGGGCAATCCAGGGAAATAATTGCGAATGTCATTTATTTCATGAAACGAGAAGGGATGCAGAATGAACTTGTAATTTCTTCGAAAAAAGTTCAAGAACGTGTAGCTGTTGCAACAGGAGTAGGTTTGCGAAATGAACAAGATTGAAGATGGTGTAAATAACAGTTTTTCAACTCCCGATAAGAAGAGAAGAGAATCATCGAAGAAAACAGATCTCGATGACTCGATAGAGCTCTGCTTCGTAGGTTATTCGTCGATAAAATAGTACCCATATTAAAGCGAATACATAAAAGTTCGTCGATGAGAATGAATATGCGAGATCGCGAGAGACCATTCGAAAAGTTTTGAGAGGAATGAGGTTCCGTTGGATTAAGACGAAAACGAATAGAAAGCTACTTATAGAAAAACCTGAAATACAGCAACTACGTTTGAATTATTTAAGAAGCATGAAAGGATACCGTCAAGAAAAAAGACCAATAATTTACATGGACGAAAAATATATTCATTCCTCCCATACACACAAGAAGGCTTGGAGTGACGAGACAAACGACGGCCTACGTCAGCCTGTTTGAAAAGGAGCAAGACTGATAATTTTGAACGCCGATACTGAATGTGGATTCGTACGAAACGCACATCTGGCCTTTTAAGTCCAATTGTAAAACCCGTGATTATCAGGATTATATGAATTTCGCAAATTACAAAAAATGGTTGAGAAAAACGCTTATTCAAAATTCACCACCAAAATGTGGTTTAGTGAATGACAACGCCCCATATCACAATTTACAAACAGAAAAACACCCGAAGATGGCTTCCCGAAAGGAAGAAAAGAAAGAGTGGCTGCAACGTCGAAAAATTGGCGTCGCAGATAGGATGTTCAAAGCAGAATCTAATTAACTTGTGTTTCATATTTGAATTGTTTGCAAAAATTATCTAGATAAATATAGGTTTTACCATTTTTAATAAATTTGTATTATTGAACTTACAACCAGATAAATCCGAATCATTCGTTCTCACGATAGCACAATACAATTGCACCTCTTAAAATTTACGTTTTCTTTGTTATGTTGTTAATCCTATATAAACCCATTGAGGTATCACAAAGATACTAGGTATTAGGAAAAACATATGTACAAATCCTATTGTACAGATTCCAGATATTATTTAAATTTGAATTGAAAGGAGAAAACAATGGTTAGAAAAATTCCTGCCTCCTGTAGTCTAACTGGTGATGAGTCTGTGACTCACTTCTTTGTAATAGAAATTAAAATGATCGAGTATCTTGAAATGCCATATGCCTAAGAGGTATAATTTTCTCAAAAAGTCCTTACACCGACCCTATAGCTATTTGACATTTCATTGCAGAACGTATTATTCATCTTACTTTCTCCGCTTGCTATCTCTTCTGTTCTTCGCGCATTTTACAAGAATCTCAACCGCACAGATATTCTTATTGACTTGTACAGTATGTCCCATTTTGGGGGTGCCACCAGGAGCATCTCTGTTATTATTTAAGATAGAGAGATGGGGTTTTCACGACCCTTGGCTACTTTTTCGAGACAAATTCATAGAGCTAATCAGAATTATTCTAACTTCAGTGGTTTTTGAGTTATTCGCGAATCTTGAAAATTTCCGGATTTCTTTTTTTCTCGATATCTCGGTTCTTATAGAAGATAATTGAAATCTGTTTTTACGTTTCTAAAACGGTTTTTTGAGTAGATTCCAGTGACGTACTCGAAGTTTTTTTTTCATTAATTATGACAGATATGACATAAAGTTGCATTTTTAAAATACGAACATAGTTTTTTTGGCATATTCCGATTGCCGTTTTTTTCCTTTTCAAAATATATAACATGATGACAAAATTTCCACCCAATTTGAAGAAAATAACGGAATAATGATTTACCCTAATGGCTGGGCGAAGGAACACACGTGAGCGGACGAACCATAGAACATTTGTAGTTATTCGATGAATACGATCAAAACAATGCAAAATCTTCTTGACCGAAATAATGGAGCTAGGCTGCTCCTAAGATTCCATCGTAATTTATTACATCCGCAATTTCCGCTTTTTATTTTATTTTTGAGATTGTCGTTTAGTTTCTAGAGTTCTCTGAGAAATACCTACATGAGAATAATAATAGGCACCTAATAATTTACACAAATTTACTTCTCATAATGATTTACACATATTGCTCGAACTGATTTCCATCATGTTGTAAACATAAAGTGCATCTTCGGATTATATCTTCTATGGCCCTAGTCAAATGTAGCGAGGATCTCCTCAGATCTTCGAATGCTTCATTTGTTGCATTCTTCAATTGATCGTAATTGGCGTAATTGGCCCAAAGAAAAAAATCTAAAACGGATAGGTCAGGAGACCTAGGTGGCCATTGAATTGGGCCATTGGTATCGATCCATTTATTTTCAAAATTTAAATCCAAGTAGTTCCTCACCACGGCCGAATTATGGCAAGGAGCACCGTCTTGTTGGAAGTAATATGTGTTGAATTGAGCAAGAGGAATGTCATCTTGCAGTTGTGGCAGACAAATATTTAAAATTTCGAGATATCTCTGTGCATTCAAGTTGCCATCAAAGATATAGTAGGCTAATTTGTTGCCCATTACGAAACACGACACATTGAAACCGAACCTCCCCTGCTGCCGTCGAGCTACTGCTTCGTGTTGGTTTTCGTTTGCCCAGAATCTGTTCGTATGGCGATTAAAGATTCCGGCACTGCTGATTCTTGACTCATCAGACCAAATGATATGTCGCCCAAAACGAGCTTCACCTCTGATTCTCCCTAAATACCAATTGCAGAACGCCGTTCTCCTCTCTGCATCCCCGGCATTGAGATGATGAATTATTTTATGTTTATAGGGATGATATTTATACTTTCTCAAAATTCTTTGGGCTCTACTTTTTGACACACCCACTTCGCTCTCAATTTGCCGACACGATGTAGAATGGTTAGCCTCAACAGCTGCTAACACGTCAAGTTCATTATCATCTCTATTCCGTTTATTGTAGTTTTTACTTCTTGGTTTCTCGAACGAACCATAATTGGAAAGATTTGCTTCCATTTTGGAGAAGAACTTCCTGTTTGGTTGAATTCTTTGAGGAAATCTATTGGAGAGTGTCAGTCAGGTATTTAATATTGATTAGAATTACTACTTCCATTTCCATTGTCGAACTTACCTATTCAAATATTCTTCTGATGCACGGACTGCGTTACAGTGACACTGAAAGTAGACCTTCAGCATATCAACTTTTTCGAAATTTTCGTATCTTCTATTTTGTTCCATAGTGTGAATTGCAGAAATTAACTAAACAATCCAAATTCAACAACGAACACTAATTTTACGAATTCAAATAGACACGAAGCCAATATAACCACAGATAATGAATAATAATAATTATTGGTCGTTCTATGGTTTCTAATGAACGTGCATAGATGAAGACTTCTGTGTTCACAGAGAGCATTCAGACATAGAAGATATAATCCGAAGATGCACTTTATGTTTACAACATGATGGAAATCAGTTCGAGCAATATATGTAAATCATAATGAGAAGTAAATTTGAGTAAATTATTAGGTGCCTATTATTATTCTCATGTAGGTATTTCTCAGAGAACTCTAGAAACTAAACGACAATCTCAAAAATAAAATAAAAAGCGGAAATTGCGGATGTCATAAATAACGATGGAATCTTAGGAGCAGCCTAGCTCCATTATTTCGGTCAAGAAGATTTTGCATTGTTTTGATCGTATTCATCGAATAACTACAAATGTTCTATGGTTCGTCCGCTCACGTGTGTTCCTTCGCCCAGCCATTAGGGGTAAATCATTATTCCGTTATTTTCTTCAAATTGGGTGGAAATCTGTCATAATTAATGAAAAAAAAACTTCGAGTACGTCACTGGAATCTACTCAGAAAACCGTTTTAGAAACGTAAAAACAGATTTCAATTATCTTCTATAAGAACCGAGATATCGGGAAAAAAAGAAATCCGGAAATTTTCAAGATTCGCGAATAACTCAAAAACCACTGAAGTTAGAATAATTCTGATTAGCTCTAGCCAAGGGTCGTGAAAACCCCATCTCTCTATCCTAAATAATAACAGAGATGCTCCTGGTGGCACCCCCAAAATGGGACATGCTGTACATTGTTTTAACTGAAGAGATGGAATCATGTCGGACCCACGGCTCTTATTAGAGTGCAAATCATTAAACCTATAGAATGTTTCATACTCATCAACCAAATCCTAGATCTCTATCAATGAATCATTAGATGAATAACTCAAACCTTCACACTCAGCGGAATAAAAAAAAATGAAAATACCATAAAAAAGAGGAGGAAACAGGTTATTTTGAAGTTTCAAGAAAATCAGAAAATGACATTTCATTAGAGATCATCCATAGTTTTACAGTGTTGTTCGAGCTATGTTAAAAACTCTCCTTTCTAAACACAATTTAAACTGAAACAGATAATATTTGGTTTTTCCAGTCTAGTTAATCAATTAATAAATACTTTAATTCATTTTAATAAAATCGAAATTGTTTTGGATCTCAATAGATATCAAAGATTCATAAATTCCACATTGTCTCGATGAATGCTCGTAGCAATTGAAGCAAATATGAAATATTTCAAATAATATACTTTCTCTGTAGTTATTTCAAGGTTGATTTTGGTAATGTGTATCTCGGTCTGATGAATCAAGTTTGAATACATTTTAAACACTTCAACAAATGATTCAAATTCGTTATGAAGTACGAGGGCAACGCTGTATAATTTGAGATACAAGAAATTCCACGAGGCATATGATGAAAACTAGTTTATTGATGTTCGGGGTCACCATCTACCTCTATGCACTTTGGTTATTGATGTCTCCATAACTGAAAGACTTGAAGTTGGTCACCTTTGGGAATGCTCTCAAAAAGAGTGATGAATTTTCTCATCAATCTGCTCGCGCGTGAAACGCTGAAACTGTAAATGTTTTTTAGGTTAAAGGACATCCCACATGTCCCAATTATCATAATCAGCATTATCCCACGAATCCTGACTGATGGAGTTGGGCCATCTTCGTTATTCCACAGTTGGTTCTCCAGGCGGGTAGGAATATCGAAAAATGGATTGAATGCGGATCGAACCGGTCACCTAAATCACTTGATAGGTGCATCTTTAATCTTTTTCAATCATACATCGCGCTGTTCATTCTTGTTCTACATGCACATACATGAGTACGTTACTCATCACCAAGTGATATCCCTCCTGTTTCAAAATCACTATATCACCGAAACACCGTAATGGATTTTCATCTCTAAATGGCACTGTAACCAGACTTCGTTCTTCGGTTGAACCAACCTTGTTATCGTAGCAATAATAATAATAATTTAATTATCAGAAAACAAATTCGTTCATTGAGTAAAAGCATTCAGTGTGCAAATATTTCCAAAGCACCGCCAAATGCTCCACATCAGTTATTGATTTTAAATGGTTGGACAAAGCATAAAAAATTTTGACTTCCATGTACCAATGACCCTTTTCATATCCCGATAGAAAGTGTGAAAGTGTGATAGTGATAATAATAGGCTGGCTTCCTTGTTTTATGATTATGGTTGAAGTTATTTGGTATAAAGGTGTTGCAATTATGCTTTAAATAAGTTTCAAGGTCCAAAATATACGTGATACCTAATGGTTTAATATGCAATTCTATGAAAGCATTTTTTTGCAACTTGAATGCTCTGCTACAGTATTCAGAGCTACCCAAGAATACAATGCCATAACTAAGTCTAAATCTAAAATATGCTTGTTAAATGACAACGATATCTCTCAGGTGGTTGTAACTCATAATCATACAGTGCAAAACAGAGTGGAGATAAAATCACGTTTTACTCTCTAAGGATGACTATGATTTTTATTTACAGAACAGTTTTTGAAAGGAATATTCAGAAACACAGTTTTGGAGATGTTTATATGTAGTTTATTAGTATCAAACCACATGGAAAATTGTTTTGTAAGTCCTGCATATTCTTGGCAAGAGTCTCATCAGCAAAGAACTGAGTAGTGTTATCAGCGAACATTATCAAGCTGTCTAGGTCCCCAACATCACCATTTCATTGATGAAGGGAAATAGTAAAGACCCTAACACAGATCCCTGGGGGACGCCACAACTCCTGTTAAGCTATGCGGATTTCACATCTTAAATCTCAACAATCGGATGAATTTTATCTGATCAACTCAAAAATTGCCTCGCTGATACTTTGGCAACTAGTTTCAACAGCATATCCTGCACCACCAGGTTGAACGCCCTAGCGAGGTCCGTGAACACTGCTATCCATACAAATTATCATTCATACATTCATAAAGCAAGTTGGCAACATTCATAATTGCCGTTTTAGTTGATGTTTTCTTTTCAAATCAATGCTGACAGATTGGTAAAATATTATGTTTATTTAGGAAGGTTAGATCATATTTGTTTTGCATAGCAAAATCACTAGAGTTGCCTTCAAGATTTAAGGGAGAACTCCTGTAATTATACATCTATTTAATAGTTTGGTGAGTATAGGTATTTGAAGCCTTTCTAACAACATCCACTGTAATATCATCAGCACCACAAGAATTCGATTCTTTAAGACTATATCTTACGTTGAAGAACTCAACTCTGTTACCGAAAACGTCGTTGCCTGCGCAGTTTTTATATTTGGTGGGTTATCTCCCGAATTATCACAAATCCTTATTCCCTTTTGCTCCTATTGCTAAGCGAACCAAATGTTTATTGAAATGGTTAGCTAGAATGTGTGGGTTACGAAACAACTCCTCCCCGATCAAGATGTCATGAATTTTGATTTTAGACGCTGACAAATCCAGATTGTCTCTGATTATTGATTAAGCCACTCTCGATTTGTTAGTAGCATCCTAATATCTATGCGCATTATGAAACTTTTTGGCGGTTAACAGTATTGATTCGTAGTTTTTATTTGTGAAATCCTGCATTTTCCGAACGGGAATTACAATTCATGTGGTGATATAGTTGTAGTAGATCATGGCGCGCACATGTTTTGCTAAGAAATAATGGATATCGTTCAGTCTGTAGGAACAGCGACTCAGCTGAAGCTAGACTTTTATTATGATGATGCAATCTTGCCACACCTGTAGTTTCGTGGTTTCTGAAAATATATATCGTAGTCCTTATATAACCTACAGATACGGAGTAATCATCAGGCAGACTGTCTATGATGTAGAATAGTAATATACATACACCCTCCATTCCGAAACTAACCGAACTGTTTCAAAAAAACAGTTACTTTAAACGAAAAGTAACTATCTGAATACTTGGAAGGGAGTTCCTCACATACAGCTTCGTCAATATTCACCTTCACCAACTCACCGAAATGCTGCATAGATGTTTCAGGGTTTATTGGGAAATGAAAAGGTAGATTTTACGACATGTTGCCTTAACGGCATTGTCGTGACCAGATCTAGTGATACGCCATTTATTATTTTTCTTGCGCTTCTTACTTCTTACTTCAGACCATTCACCATCGCCCGAAGTATTTTTATTAATATATCCCACGCGCCCAAAATAAACCGGCATAGTGCTGAATGGAGAGCGTAGGATGAAGGAAAACCCAAAAAAAGAGAAGTCAAAAGTGAATGATATCGGGATTTGTTTTTACAATTGTAAAGAAATTACCCACAAAGACTTTCATGGTCGATAATGCCCCATCATAGCGGTCAAGGATTGTAACTGAATATTTGATCGAAAATCACTTTGTTCCTTAAAACATTCACCTTATTCATCTGATCTGGCGCCTGGCAAGTATTATTTGTTCCAAAAACTGAATTTGACTATGAAAGAAAAGCGGCACTATTCGATTGAAGCCATTGAAAGAGCGGTGAGAGCTAAAGGCCGTTTCCAAAAAAGAGATAGAGAAATCGTTTGACACCCTGTTGGCGCGTGCTTATTAGAGTATTAATGCAGAAGGCATTATTAATTAAAGAAAAAGATTTGTACTGATATTAATATGGGTTATAATGAAACTGCATTTGCCCAGAACGATAGAACAATATTAACTGAATCAAAAAATTGAAAATGCTTTGAAGAAACGTTTATCTATAATAAGCACCCTCTATTATAATATATAATTAAAATGCAGTATAACTGCTGGCAGATAATTATTTCCTAGCTTCAGAAATTCTTTGCGTGGATATTTCTCAATATACTTGAATAACTATCATGTACCAAATAAAGAACTTGCTTCTGAAGATTATGAGATATGATCGATATTTGTTGCAATTGTCCGGAGGCAAACGTTACATAACCTCACTTCATTCATGCTTCTTCCGTTCTAGTTCGACGGAAGAATGTGCATTACTCATTAAGTTATGGTTATGGTCACTAATTTCTATAATTTCCTTTCAACTTATACGACAAGAAAATTGGATTATTATAATCGAAAAGGATGAATGCGCACTAAGAACCATGGTTTTTCAAGATTATGGAATATTTTCCAATAATTCATACTCATGAATTCCAAGAACGAAAAGTTATTATTTTGAAATATGACACCCTATCCTTTGTTTATTTTTCGACTTTGTTGTTTGTCCGGAATTCCCTATACCTTCCTTGATATATTCTGGAATTTGAGAGTTCAAGAAAAACTTTTGTGCCTTCAATATTGATACAAAAGCTTCAGATGTACAACTTTTGTGATGGTATTTGTTGATTTTTGAAGTTGGTATTCATTTAAATCTCATTTCACTGTCAGTAAGTTCTCGGCAGATGTTCATATGAAATTCGGGATTGAAAAATGTGAGAGCCTGAACATTCAGAGAGGGAAAGTCATAGATGGTGAAACACAACTTCCTGACGGTGAAATTATACAGTGCATGAGGGATGGTGAAACATACAAATATCTAGAATACCAACAAGCCAGATTGCTAGACCAAAAACATTCAAAGGAGAAGATTCGTTTAGAATACAGTCAGCGTCTGAAGTCTGTGCTGAAATCGATGTTGAACTCGGGGAATCTAGAAAAGGCAATTAACACCTACGCCATTCTAGTGTTGCTTTACTCATTTGGAATAATTAGATGGACTAAGACAGAACTGAATGATATTCAAAGGCAGACCCGAACGATGCTGACAAAGTACAACAATCATCATCCGAAATCGTCTGTGATACGAACAACTTTGAAGCGGAAAGAAGGAGGACGCGGCTTAATAGATGTTGTCAATTTACACACCGAGCAGAAAAAAATCTCAGAAAATTCTTCTCTGCAAAAGCTCTCACTTCTGACTTACATAGAGTGGGATGCACACCTTTGAATCTTGCTACCAGAGACGATCTGCTGAATTTAACGTTCCTATCAGACACTGAAAAAAAAGAGCAATGGTCAAGAAAGGAATTGCATGGACGACATCACCATAAGGTTAATCAATAACACATCGACAAAGAAGCCTCCAACTAATGGTTGATGAAAGGAAAATTATTCGCGGAAACAGAGGGATTCCTTATGTCCATTCAAGACCAAGTGATCGCTACAAACAACTACAAAAAATTCATTATGAAGGACGGAACATTACAAACAGATAGGTGCAGAAAATGCCATATAAGATCGGAGACTATACAACATATTACGTCCGGCTGCGAACAACTGGCCAATACGGAGTATCTTCACAGGCATAATCAAGTGTGCAATATTATCCATGAGAAACTTGCACACAAGTACGGACTTCTGAATACCTTCCAGTCATATTACAAGTATCAACCGGCGCCCGTATTGGAAAATGACTCTATCACATTATACTACGATAGGCCTGTTATCACTGACAGAATCGTGACGAATAATAGGCCCGACATAGTGGTGTATGATAAGAGAGCCAGAACAGCAATGCTGGTGGATGTCGCCATATCGAATAATAACAACGTGCTGAATAAGTTCCAGGAGAAAAAGTCTAAATACACAGACCTTGCTATTGAGATCAAGCAGATGTGGCACCTCGATAAAATAGATATTGTTCCTGTCATCGAATCCTCGACTGGTTTAATACCCAAAACTTTACATGATAGCCTTAAGAAATTAGAATTGCATAAGAATACCTATATAGAAGTGCAAAAAGCTGTAATTCTTAATACATGTAGGATAGTTAGGAAATTTATGTCAAGTATATTGTAATCGAGCCTATTCCCAGCTGAGATAGTGCATAAGTCCACGATAATAAATATATAACTTCATTTCATTTCCATTTACAAACTGAAATTTTCTTATTATCATAGAATCTCATAGTATAAGTGCTATCATGAATGAAAAAGTAGGTTAGAACATTAATATATTAACTAATAATTATTAAATACAACTAACAGCATTGTCTGCTACTAATGAACTGTGAATCAGAAAAAGAAAATCCTTGTGCCTGATTCTAACAACAACAACAATACTTGATAAGCCTATATGCCTAATATAAAAAGAAGTAACAAAACAACAGTAACATAGATTTCGACAAAAAATCAAAAGACATAGTCCTACTGAAAAGCGAAGCAACAAACGTATAGAAGTAGTTTAATCAGAAAGACCATGTACACATATGTGAGTTAAATTGCGTTCTTCAAATCCATTAAGTTGGTTATAAAGGATCGGGTGTTTGAGAGAATCCAATTGTTGATGCTTTTTTTCAGTTTCAGGGCGGTCAAGCTACTGATGTCCTGTGGCAACATATTGAAAGTTCGAGGTGCTAAGTATAAGAAACACCTCTGACCTGCCGTTTTCCGCGTTCGAGGAATGACGAAGGCATTTTTAGCATATCTAGTCATGTGATCATGCGAGATTGGTTCGTTCGTATTTTCGCAATGATAGCAAAGAATCTTCTCACAGAATAACTGTCTCAATTCTAAGACTCGGTCTTGGCATAAAAGGCAAACTATTATTTTTCGAATATATAATTTTCAAAAACCTATTCTGAATGATTTCTAACTTCTTCAAATATATACTTTCCACATCCCCCATACTACAATTCCATAGCCGAGAACAGATTCAACCAGAGCGAAGTAGAGTATTCTAAGCTGCTGTACTTCACAAAACCCCTTACACAACCTGAAAAGCGAATTGAGACCCCTCAATTTCTTGACCAAATACTCCATATGTCTATCCCAACGTAAGTAAGGGTATCAAGTATCACCCCAAGGTATCTCACTTTGTTTACTCTCTTTAATTTGATCAGTGCATCCTTCATCCGAATAATCAAGAAGTTCCAGTCTGGCAATCCAGTCCTGTAGCTCTCCTGACTTTGTATAGAACATTGTCTAGTTGAATGTAGAAAGAATCTTTTGTTTCAGCATCAGGGTCATTACTTGGAGAATACACTCCAACTAAAACTATGTTTTAGCCATTTTGTTGATTTCCAACATTACGATTGGCTCATCGATCTCTTCCCATCTTTTGATACTTTTTTTTGAATTTTTGTGTATAGCTATAGTAACCCCTCTCTTTGCTCTCAGATCCTTTCTAACTCCATTATAGAAATGAATGTATTCTCCAATCTCTTCATTGCCTCTTCCTTTCATTTTCGTTTCTGTTAATACGCATATGTCCATCTTTCTTGAATTAAATTTCTCGAACATTTCTTTTTTTTCGATCCCCTGTATATTCCATGTACCAATTCTCAAAGTCCGTTTCCAACAGCGTTTGACGTAAATTTGATCATTCCTGTTTTCGAGGCGATTTGTCGAAATTTTTAGCATAATGAACCTTTTTATGAATAGCAGGTTGCTAGCCTGTTGACTCAACCCCCAACCTGGTGGGCCAGGGTGTGTTGTCGAGGTTTGCTCCTCTAGATAGGTTGCTTTCATTACAGCTTCAGAGCCCCATCTGCCCCTGTATTTACTTTACCCCTAAAAACTTAGGTTGCCACCTCCGCCAGAAGACTCCTACCGTTGTGGGCTTCACTCGTAACCCTGAGAAAGGGACCCTTACAGATTGTAGCTTTCCTGGTCAGAAAACTTCTGGAATATACGGAAGGGGCAGGGGTAGATTCACTTGCCCTGATAAGACTGTCCTTACGGAGTTCCCACCCAGAACCTGGATAAAAACATGCCATAAAAAAGAAAATAGGGACTTATAAGGATAATGCTTTATCAACGATGGATAATATTAAAATTGTTTCGAATCATTTCAGCGATATGTTATAATATTGTATAATAAAGTGTCATTCAAAATTTTATAATTGTATATAATAGTCAATAAATATCACTAATATTCTTAGATGTGCTTCGTTTCCTGAACCTACCTAATTGGGTAAATACTATAATCATAAATAAATTGAAGATATGGACTGAGATGGACTAACTTGAAATTTACTCGAGTCCGAGATAGGAATTTTCCAAATTCTTGCATCTGTCGTGGGCCGAGATAAGCACCACATCGAGTTTCTACTATTCGATTCAACTCTGAAATATCACATCATTTTTATTATGTTAGTTAACAAGAATTTTTATTCGCATAAAATGTAGGAAGTTCAAATATATTTCATCATTTTAACAACCTTCCATAAGAAATAATTGATGTTTCCTACAATCTTTGCCCACTTGTTTAATTACAGAGGATCGGCTTCATGGTGTATCATCTTTTTTGGAATCTTAATTGTCGAATAACGGAGGTTGGAATACTTTAAATGAGGTTTTATATGAAATTTTATAATTATGGATTGTTTAAAATTATTGTTGAAATAGTAAGAATTGGACACACTACTCAAAATCTCATGCCTTATGATTATTCACGGTGGTTGTCACAAGAACCGAAGACCTAAACGACTTCTGTTTTGTTCTGGTATTTTTTGCTATGTTTTCGATTTCCTTCATAGTAGATTCAGAGTTAAATTTATACATATCGAAATCAAAGGTACAGTTAAATCTCCTTCATTCATCGTTTACGTCTTGAAGAGTTCTTGGCATACATAACAGCCTCATTCAATATTAACGAACGATCGATAGAAAAATCCGAAAGTAAAATAAGTTCATATGTAGTTTCAACACTGTCAGCGAAAATTGTTGGTGATCCAGCAAAAGCAAAAATGGAAGTATCGTTGTTATTATGACTCGAAGATCGCAACCTAAAAAGAGTGCCCCTGAATGGTGCAGTTATTTGGGAGAAGGCAAAGCGTCGTTATGCACATTTTAAAGAACTTGGTGGTAGTTGTTGTAGTGGAGAATTTCAAGTATAGGAAAGTTGGTTCGATAAATTTAAGATCGACAATAATTGCATAGCATTACAATCGATGGAGAAGCTGCATATACAGACAGTGCTGCAGCAGAGATATCCATAAAAATTTGCAAACCTAATAGCTGATGGAAGATGCAGACCTGAGCAAGCATTTGATGCAAACGAAACTGCACTAAGCCTGAAGAACTTATCAATATAGTTAAAAACTTCAATTAAATTGATTTCTATATGTTCATTTCTTATTTTGTCACTAAGGAACCCAATAATCCCATATTCTCCATTTTCACGGTTGATGTATTGGCGGCATAAATAAGAATAAAATGCTTTACTGTACATAAAACTTCGAAGAAACCTAAGATGTTTCCATATTCTGTCCGCCTTGTTCACGATTTTTGACCAGAACTCGAAAATACAGGAAAATGTTAGCGGTTATTTTAATAAATACGAATCGTTGAAGCGCTACCAATTTGATTCCATATAACCATAGTTGATGGATTTAATTTTATTAGGCATTTCCACGGTATCGACATTTTTTATGTTATTATGTAATGAATACTTTCTCAACGGTTTAGTTCTACTTAAATGGTATATTCGACGTTCCCTGTTCAACCGACCATTTCCAAGATTTATAAGCATGAAACACCGAACTTTTTTCATTCAGTTTTTTCTTTCTCGCACGAATCGTTCGTGTGAAAACAAATGTAGTTGAATATTTCTCCGTTAATATATAGGGAATATCCTTTTCGTATTAGACTAACGGTTTTTGTATATATACCCATAAGAATATTGAATTAAAAACAACATTATCGTTAGCATAGAAACAAAAAAAATGTCATTCAAGTTTATGACAAACTTTCAGACGTGATTTCTGAAGCAATTCTAAGATTAATTAGTTACAGCACGGTTATAATATATCGATATATATTCATATATATATATATATCATATCTTATATATATATATATATATACAATATATATTATATGTTATTACCATGAAATTAATACATATCTACCATGGTAGACATATTCTACCCTGGTAGACTTATTTTGATGGATTAATGTCAGAATATCCTTTCGAATATATCTATTGTCTTAAAACCTCAGATTCCTCGAATTGAAAATTTATTCCTTCAGTACTTGAGAATATGCAGGTGTCTTCTTTGTTTATGGTTTGTGCGATGGGAACTTACGAGAAGCTGATAAAGAATACCTTCGAAGATTTTCTCAAAAACATCCTCCTGTTCGTGAACTTTTTACTTTTATAAGAAGGCGATAATTAACCCATATAACCCTGAAACTATAGTTTTTTTATAAAATGAACTTTTTTGGTGGATTGAGGTTGAAATGGAACTATAAAGTATAATCCACCATTTTTTGAATTTTCGAGTGTTGCTATTGGTCCAAACTATTCGTCCTTTCAATAGGACAGTAGTACTATAGCATACTCATATGAAATTATCGGTTGATTTCAAACAAAGTCTTTATTTTCATCAAGAGAACATCTAAACATTAAGTAGTATAAGAAACAAAACAATCTTTTGGATGCAAGCCAACATCATATTTTTGGCAGAGGAAATTTTCTTTTTTATGGCATACTGCACATCGTTGCTGATTGTTATTATAAACAATGAAATGATCCAGTCAGTCATAACGAGAAAACTCGTGTAAATTACTTGGTCGAGTTTTCCGCCATTGTCTTTATGTAAGCGTCAAGAGTTTTGCACAGCCATGTCAATGCAATGAGCAAATAAATCTAACCCTTGATGCTAACTCTAGTGTCACCGAGATTTTGATTGCCACGGTCCATCCCTCCCATATTTTCATTGAAAATTTTACCAAGCCTGGTTGATCTATGCAAATATATTTCCCCTTAAATTGGAAAAACCTCTTTACTCTATTTTACGGAAACACTGTTGAAGCATTTGATGCTACATTCACATCATTGTTATCATTCCATTTGGTGATGATGATTTCGTCATCCGCCAAAGTATGCTTAAAATAACCTCGATCTTTTTTTAGTACACTTGAACTAGAAAGGAGTGATGAGGGGATTTGGTTTTCCCTCAGCGTTCCAGTAGCTTTTAGGCCCTCAATTTCAATTCTTGGTGCAACGAAAGTGACATGAAGTAATTGTCAAAATATAAATGAAATCCTTCAAAGGGCATATTTTTCAATATATCTGCATATTGTTGAACTACTGATGCGCTAAGCCATAAGTTTGTACTTATCTGGCAACGTACTTGAAGAACCTTGATATGGGTCAGAATGAGCTATATAACCTAGTCGGAGAGCACCAATCCAAAACTCATATCTCCATCTGATAGATTTTCCATGTATGAATTCCTTTCCACAGTGACGTCCAAATTATAGTACCATAGACTCGTCTATACTATGATTACTTCTATAAGGGCATGCTCAAAAAATTTTGAATTCAGAATGTCAAAAAAAAGTCGCATTTTCTAATATTCGTCCTTCAAATCCAGGTTTATATTATCATGTCAGTGAATGTTGCTCATTTCTGGAATATATCACGCGATATAGCTTCACATACCATTTTAATATTAGTGTCATCCCTATTCTGCCAGAACATCTTTTTCCGTAGAAGAGGTACATAGCCACTAAGCAAAAGAACTCCAATAAAAAAATAGTTCATTATTTGTAATATCCCCGGCACTATTCTTCTGCTGGGCGAAGGTGTTTAAGAATTGAAGAATAAGATTGTTATCCGCCGATAATAGTGGTGTCCATTGCGGCAGAGTCGACTTTTCCAAGTCCAAATCACTTTCTTTGTAGTTTTCAGAAGTTTTGGTCTTCGTTATACAAACTCTGAGAGAGGCGCTATGAATATTCACTTTGCATCCGTACTTCAGCAGGAGCTCTGAGTTGAGTTCCCGATAACTTGTCCAATAAGACGGTGGTCTCATCTCCGGAGTTTTCATCGATATCGCAGTCATCATAATCGTTCTCAGGAGGAAAAATTACTATTTCTTCTGGACCCTCATTCTGGATTTATTCGATCTGTGCCATTATTTTAGCTAACGTTGAAAGTCTAAAACGATCATCTTTATACCTGAAACAAAAATATTTCAATTGAGTCGACGACTGTTGATGAACCTATTGTCGTTTTAAAAGGACAGTTTTTTATATTGTCTCCTATTTAGCGGAGTATGAAAAAAAGTGAGGTTATGCAGATGGAAATATTTGGCCGACTCTGTTGAACTCAAATATCAGACGAAATGAAATCATACGCTATCAAAATGAAACAATCTGTTTACTTACCACCTCCTGGACATCTCGATCGATATATAACTAAACTTCACTTCAACACTGGCTAATCACAAGTAAATTCTACGTCTGCAACGGTTGGGCATCTAAACTCGTTTGAATAGATCACTTGCTATGCTATACAGGTGGCGCAATTCATAATCAAGTACTTCTTCCGAAACGGTTGACAACCTTAGTCTTTTTGAAAGGAGTGAAAACATTTCTCTTGAATTTGGAAAAGTTGGTCTCCGATCGCATGGCTGCAGTAATTTTATTGTAATATTTTACACAGGAATATTCTGCGCCCTTCTCCGTTAATGTCACTCTGCGCTTTGGGAACATCAGTTGATTTGCTCTGGTATTATATGCCGAATCGATCTTTGGCTCAAATTTTTTAGTATTCTTTAATGTAAATATTAAGCATTCTTGGATATGTGTAGCTGCAGTTGTCAGTAACCCATGTTGCTTGAATTTTCCACGACAAGATCCCTTAAATTTCATTCTGAATATCGTGCGAATAGCTCTTTTCTATATCCTGAATATACTTTCGACATTTGAAGCATTTCCATAAAACATTATTCCATATCGCAGTTTTGTCTCGAATACAGCATGGTATATATTTTTCAAAAATCCCTCATCAAGATATTTGCGAACTACGAACAATGAATGGCATGTAGATGCAAGTCCTATAGAAAAGTTCACTAATGTGTCTGGCTCCACCTTAGAGATTCATCCACATAGATTCCCAGAAACTTGACATGTTGTGTCAGTTTGACAGTTTCCTCCTTACAATTGAGTTGTTCCGGAGTATCAAAACCAGAATGAGATGATTTGAATAAAATTGCAGTTGTTTTATCATTATTAATTTTCAGGCCTTACTCGAGAACCACATTTTACCATCTTCAAGTTAAGTATTTGCATCCTTTCAAGCCTCAGGAAATTTTCTGCTCTTTACTAACGATGATTCAGGTACCTTGTTCGTCACAAGATCTACATTTAGTATTTGGGATTTCCAGGAATTCAACTTCACCCTTGGTTGGGACACCCTGTATGTTAATTTAAAATTCTAAAATGACAAATCAAGGTGGAGAATTGACAGACCTTTTCATTATATTTCAAAGTTAGGGTTGCTGGGGTAGGGGTTGATCTGAGAAGTTTCGAATTATTTATAGTTACTCATTTCGGAGTTATAGGGGGTCAAATTTTCGTTGGAACACACTGTATATAAAATGAACATAATCGGCCCCAGTATGCTACCCTGAGGAACACCACGTCTTATCTTTGATTCGGCCAGAAAATTCATTGCAGATCTCTATCAAACTCAAATGACGATTTTTTTTCTTCCAATTTATCGATGTTAACTTTAGTTGAAGACGTTGATGGCCAACCAGAGCGAGAAAAATCTTCCACCACATTTAGGTCGCTGTTGAATGCACTCTATACTCAACTGCACGTGCTTTTGATAAAGCCATCTGTAACATTTTAGCGATTCGGCCACGGATTCCATTCGTAATACAAAATTTGGGACAAATTCCTTGTCTAATATTTTTATTCATTATGAAAATCACATAACACACTTGTGAGAATTGACAAAATCGAATACTGCGAGTAAACTTACAGACAGGTTGCGTTCAAACTCCGCGTCAGTGTAGAAAACAGTAGTGCCAACTTAACAACAACAAAATCTTTGACAATGGTTTTAAGCAGATTTTTTGAATTTTCAATTCCCGGTACTTTTTCGACCGAATGTAAGTAGAATACTTTTGAGATAATCCTCGTTAGGTACAGATAAAGTGACACGGTGCTGAGAAAGCATACATATTTGGATATATAATGGAGAATCTTTTTGGAGAGACTTGAATTAAACTTTTTATAACTAATTTCTTCGAGATTAATAACTTTCACTACTTATATCTGGAAATAATATAATGGATTTGAACTCTTGAAATGTCTACTTGGAGAAAAAATCTTCTTGAAGATGAGTAAGTTCATTAAAATCTCGTTACAAAGATGACCTCAACTTATATAAAATGAAGGAAGGAATATATTTCAATTCAAGTAACCGTATTTAAATGTTCATTGAAAAAGAAATGTACATAATTTTTCATCATGTCTATCTGCTGTAAATAAATATTTCTTTCCTGTACTACATTTGAATGCATTGAATGCAGATTTATTCCGCAAAACTTCATAACATCAAATTCTTTATGTGAAACGTAGGTTTGCGTGCACGATTGAATATTTTTGAATTATTTATAGCAGACCAGAAAACCCATCACAGCAGGTAACGATGAAGCACCAAATGTCACTGGAATGAATTACTTCAGAGTTTCTACGAAAACATCAAAAGAACTTTCATATTCCAGAAAACAATGGGCAACAAAACTGAATATTTGAAATGATTCAGCAGTAAGTTTTTATGATAGATTTCCTATTCTTTCATATTTAAAATGAAATTTTTTCTTCAAAGAATAACCAGCCTCAGTGCCTAGTATAGGCTTTCCAATAAGAGGAGTCATTTTGATATTGAGAAAACACGAGGTAAATCAATATATATTTATTTCATTATTAAGAGGAAAGTATGTCATTGAGCAAGGAAAACGATGACGCCAACTGGCCACCATGACTTGCAGGACCATATCCTTTTTCATGAAATTCTCCCACACCAATTCGCTGTATATTCTCGATAACTTCACGAATTCCATCTTTAACATCTTGGATCGATTTTGTAGCATTGGTATAGAACTTTTCTTTCACGTAGCCCCAAAAGAAAAAGCCTAAAGGTGTTGAATCACAAGATCTCGGCGGCCACCATTTCGAGAAATACCATGGCTTGTGTGGCCCGTAGCGGCGTCCTGTTGAAAGTAAACGTTGTCCAGATCAATTCCCTCCGATTTCGGCCATAAAAAATCATAAATCATCACTCGATAGCGCAATCTATTCACGAAACAGTTGCTCCAGTTCTATTTTCGAATAGGTAAGGTCCAATGATACCGCTAACCCAAAAACCGCAACAAACAGTAACACGCTGAAGATGGAAAGGTTTTTCAACAATAACTCTTGGGTTTTCGGAGCCCCAGAGACGACTATTTTGCTTGTTGACGAAGTCACCGAGGTGGAAATGGGCCTCATCACTGAAGATGATTTTTCATTGAAAACCCGGATCATTTCGATGCATTTTAAGGATCCAATCAGCAAAGATACGTCGATGTTGATGATCGGCCAGCTTGAGTTATTGTGTTAACTGAACTTAATAAGCCTTAGGATCCAAGTCTTTATGCAAAATACGGTGTAATGACGTTTGGGCTACAGCAGCAAGATTCCCAACTGTTCTTGTGCGTCGTTCACTTGTTCGATTCTTTACATCACTAACTTGTCCCAACAACTCGAATTTTTTCACCAGTTTCACTATTGCCGGCCGAGAAGATGCTTCACTACGACCCAAAAATGTTCTAGTTTTGTGAACTGTGACAGTGACAGAACAATATCAATCTTTCATGGGAATTGTGGAAGTTTCGGGTTTTTCTCTGAAAAAGATATTGAATGCAATAAATGTCTACAAGTGTTATAGTTTTGTGAACGGTGACTGCAAAATTTTCACCATTTTTGTAGTGAATTTTAATAGTTTTATTGCGTTGTTGAGACATGTATCGTTCCATTTTTATTAATGACGTACTTGTCAAATGTTCAAGGCTGACTGCTTCATAAGTGACAGATACCGAAATAGCTATTCAAAATTAAACCTCTTATTGGAAAACCTTTTAAAAAAGTATATAACAATCCCAACAAGGAGATAAAATATAGGGACGACTTGAAAATGTAATAAACAGGGTGTTTCATAAATGCACAGACCTACTTCAGGTAGTGATTCATCCGTTGAAATAGGAGAGATTAATTTCATTTTTTCTTAAGACTCTTCCTTTTGAGATATAACAGCTGAAAATGAAGGCAAAAATGTAGTTTTTATTTTCGCAAACAAAAAAAGTAATCAGATCGAATTCCCGCAGAGATTGTTAATTTAATGAAAGCTTTTATGTCATTATGTTTTCATTCATCCACATTTTCTGTGAAAGTTGTTAGAACTTCTTCAGAAACCACAATTTGACCATGAAATGAATAATGTCTCAAGTCCCGTTTTGATGAAAAAGGATTTTGGATGATTCTCGAAAATTGCTCTTTTCTTTATATTTTTGTTTGTTGATATTAATTGAAAAATAATGATTACAACAAAATGATTGCTACTTCATCCAACTTTTCATGCACTAGTGAGAAAATTATATTTTGTGTTGAAAATGTTTCCTCAGCATTAATTCACGATTGAAATCTGTTTTCAGGATACTGGCGAACACTCTCAAAAGCTATCTAACAATAATGCGATTTACTTATGTCATCTATTGGCATACGATAAAATAAGGATTTTAAATGACTAAACAAGAAATTCTGAAGGTGATCTGGAGTCCGATTCATCCTATCCAACGACGTGGAAAATTTCTATTGAAATATTGTCGAGTAATCAAACTTAAATCTGGACGCGGATATCTCGATCATCATCAAAGTTACATAAAAATAAGTTTGACATTCTAGAGGCACTTTTTTGAGTAGAATATGTGAAAAATTGTTGTTAGCTCAGCGGTGTTCGAGTTTTAATGCAAACATGCTTTTTCTTAAATACAAACCATAGAAAAGTTCACTCCTATTGCATGCAGTAACTTTTTTCCTTTTCAAAAATATATAACACTTGTAGACAATGTATGCATTCCATACCTCTTTTCAGAGAAAAAGCTGAGATTGCCACAATTAATTCCATTTATTATATGCATGCCCATCAACGATTCATATGGTTCTATGACTAAAAACCACAGATTTTCAATATCCTATCTAAGATAATGGTTATTTCTATGGATTGATTCGATTTAGACCATAGTAATTAACTGTGGTGTTACAGTTTGACACTTCCGATTCCAGTTTCAGTATAGGTATTAATGTTTGTTGAATTACGAAATAGCTGCGTCTTAGTTGTATGATCCAACTCTTACATTTAAGAATTCATTTACCTGAGACTTTGGTTGTTTCAAGATGCAGAATAGAAATCATAACTATGAAAATTATGACAAGTTCAATATGATGGAATGTTATATTCTTAGTGGGTATGATTCAGCAGCAACGGCCGAAACATATCTCAATCAGTATCCCGAAAGGTACCAGGACAATAATTCTATCTTTCGAAGAATGAAAGAGAATCTCATCAATAGTGGCTCATTCAGAAAATCAAGAAATGAAAAAAATCATGTAAATGGTAGAGATGAAGCAACGATCGAAATGATAGGTGCTGTAACCTTCGATTTCGAGTAGACAAATCGAAACAGAAACAGGGATTTCGAGACGTGGGGCACTCGGCATTCTGAAAGAGAACCAGTTTAAAGCCTACAAAATGCGAGTCTCCCGAATTTTGCTGCCAGGGGATCCCTCTTGCCTACTAAATTTCTGCAATTGTTTTCTAGAAAATATCCAAGAACGACCAGACTCTTATAGAGAATCATATGGACAGATGAAGGTCGCATCACTAGCAATGGGATATTTAATCACTTTAATGAATGTTTGTGGTCCGATGCAAATCCTCAACGTCATCTAAAATTTGAATGGAGCACGTTATGAACAAATCATCAACAATAATCTCAATGAAGAAACATACGCTAGCACAAAGATCAAATATTTTTTTTCAACACGATGGTGTCCCTTCCCACCCAAACAAGGGCCATCACTGATCAATTGAATTCGAACTTTGGACATGATTGGATAGGGACTAAAGGTCCTGTGAGATAGCCTCCTCGTTCTCCTGAGTTGACGCCACTGGATATTTTTTTATGGGGTCATTTTGAGGATTCATTCTACAAGAGGAACAGTAACAATTTAAAAGAGTAAAATCAGAATTTCAGGGAATGTCTCGCTTCTGTTAGCAATATTCATATTTACAGTGCCTGTCGTAGTGTTTCTCGGCGATTTACTTTATGCATTGAGAACAATGGCAACAATTTTGAATATTTTCGACAAAGTTGTTTACCCCATTTGTATCGTTAGGACTCTTTGTTTCTATTGGTCTTTCATATATTTTTTCACTCGCGTAATTTTCTAATCATTCTAATAGAATATTACCAAAGCAACATGCGTGGGCTCATATGTTACGTAGATTCCCCGGGTTGGCAAGTTTCGAATTTCAAAAAAACAAGTTCATCTCTATTTCGATTTTTGAAGACTAGAAGTGATTGTCGAACTATAAGACCACAGTTATTTACTATGGTCTAAATCGAATCAAGCCATAGAAATAACCAAGATATTAAAAAGAACCAAAGTCTCAAGTGAATAAATTCTTAAATGTAAGAGTTGGAACATACAACTAAAAAGCAGCTATTCGATATTCAACAAACATTAATACCTATACTGAAACTGGAATCGGAAGTGTCAAACTCTAAGACCATAGTTGATAACTATGGCCTAAATCGAATCAAACCAAGGAAATAACCATGATCTTAGATAGAATCTTCAAAATATGTGGTTTTCAGTGACAGAACAATATCAATCGTTGATGGGAATTGTGGAAGTTTCAGGTTTTTCTCTGAAAAAGGTATTGAATGCAATAAATGTCTACAAGTATTACATATTTGTAAAAAAAATATTCTGCATCCAATAGAGGAAAAATTTCCTATGGTTTGTATTTAAATAAGAGCATGTTTGCATCAAATCTCGAAAACCGCTGAGCTAAAATAAATTTCCATACAGCAGTGTACTCTAATTGAAAAAATGTCTCTAGAATGTCAAACTTATTTTTATGTAACTGCGATGATTATCGAGATATCCGCGATGGATAATTTTCACAAAATTCGAGAAATTTTGAATAAGTCCAGAGCAGCAAAAGATATCAGAGAAATTTTGGCACCAGTAAACTAGTCCCTAAAAATAAGAACGAGAGAGGTTTATTTTTCTCTACCTGCAATATTTCACATAGCTGCCGTACAAATACATCAAAATTTACTCACCCTGTACAACATATCTGATGAAACCACAGCGTACAAACAAACAAATAAACAATAAAAAAACAAACAAGTACTGTGTTTTAAGGAATTTTACTTAATAATTGCGATTCGTAACGCGTTTCACTACACCGTAGCTTCTTCAGACGAATGAATGTACAGAAAATAAATGAGAATATAAATATAAATGTTCTCCGTATGGATTACCTTCAATCATATGTTGGCAACGTCCCTCCTGTTGTACTGAATCTTCATATCATAGAAAATAATCATGTCAATACTAGCATTAAATCAGATATTCTTTCATTATTACAAATTTGTTTAGATCAAAATTATTTCCATTTCAATAACAAATATTATACTATTGAAGACGGCTTGATTATGGGCAATCCGTTAAGTCCTTTGTTAGCAGAATTATTCATGATAACTTAGAGAAATTAATTCATAATCATCCACTCAGTAAATATTGTTTATACTGGTATCGCTATGTAGACGATATCATTATTTGCTTCACAGGAACAGATAGACAGTTAAAAATTTTCGAAAATCATATAAATTCATTACATCCAAAAATTGGATTCACAATCGAAATAGAAAGCAATAATTCGATAAATTTCCTAGACGTAACCATTTCGAATGAAAATGGAAAACATGTCTACGCAATTTACCATAAGCCGTCACATACAGATATTATAATACATAACTCGTCGTGTCATCCGTATCAACATAAAATGTCAGCATTCAATAGTTTTATTCATAGATTGATTAACATCCCGTTATCGCCAGAGTATTTCAACAAACAACTAAATTTGATTAAACAAATAGCCGAAAATAATGGTTACAATCCCAAACTAATAAATAATATTTTAAATAAAAAACAAAGTAGGAGTTAAAATTATTTATTTAAATTGAAACAAAAATTCAACACCTTAACCTACGTTGGCATTACAAGTGAGAAACTGAAATCATTCTTGAGTAGCAATAATTTCAACATAGCTTTCCAAACTAATAATAATTTAGGCAAATATATAAAAATAATAAAACCAAATCAGGTAAAAACAATAAATCAGGTGTTTATAGATTGAATTGCAATGACTGTGATAATTTCTACATTGGTAGAACACATAGAAATTTCAATATTAGAAAATCGGAACATAAACGCAGTATTTCAAATAAAAAATCAGATTCAAATTACGCGAATCATCTCTTAGAAAATAATCACTCTTTCGACCCACAGTTTGAAATTTTGCATACAGATAATAAATATTGGAAGGTAGATCTTTGGGAAACTTCAGAAATAAATAAATACAAACACTCAGGTAAACTCATCAATGAACAAGTCGATTTAAGCCCTTCACCTCTATTGAATCTCTTCGGGGAGCAATCTATTCCTTAATTTTATTGGATATACCTGTCATAAATAACCACTTAAGAAGAAGCAACCCAATAAGTAATTACTCGAGAACATTTATATTTATATTCTCATTTATTTTCTGTACATTAATTCGTCTGAAGAAGCTACGGTGTAGTGAAACGCGTTACGAATCGCAATTGTTAAGTAAAATTCATTAAAACGCAGTACTTGTTTGTTTTTTTTATTATTGATAATGGAATTTTACCAAGTAAAAGCCTCCCAAATTCAAACAAATAAACAAATACGAACAAATAGAACTCGTCGTTTCATTTATTTGAAATAGAGACAATTCAATATTGGCCCAGTTTGTTGACATTTTCTATTCTGCATGAAATTCTCAAAATTCCTCAATATATTTTGAGGTGAAATAATTAATTTTTCACAGCGGAAGGTATCACTCAATATTTGTCATTATGTTGAGCACTGCGATTGTGTCATTATTGAAATAACACACGCCCCAAAATTGTCAATATCATATATTATAAAGCCAATCTAATTATTCAAGAAGCTTATTTCAGAACCCAATTTCCTAGTATTGACAATGAAAGTACAAATAAAGACACGGTCAGTAAGTAGTTTGCTGTTATTTCGTAATATTTGCTTCAAATAAAATTTCGGGTGAGACGTAATGTATATGTATACGAAATTTCCCTGCATTACATAATAATTTTATGCTCGTATATACCATATACTCGTCCGGAATACAAGCGAAAGAAATGGTGTAATCATTAAAAATTGATGATTTCGATCAGCTATGTTTGTCATTGTTGGTTCTGTATACGGTATTAGCTCTGTTTTTATGGGATTTACGTTCCGTAAATATGCTGCTAATACAGAAACCGTCAATATGGAATGGTAATTTGGGGTTATGGAGTTTCTAGCTGAAAGAATAAAAGTTTAAAAAAATCAATGTGAATAAAGTTATTGACCATATTGATTAATTATTATCTTCAGGCTTAGGTAATGGTTTGAAGAATATTGTAATTTTTTTGTTTGACAATTTTTAAAAGCTCTTTTAATTCAGACTGAGATTCAGCAGTAGCATTAGCCATTTATCTCTTACAAATAAGATTTCGTTATATAGACGGATCAATTTTCATGAAGAAATCACAAAGCTCATTTGCCATTTTTCTTCTTCAATAGGCGTGAATCTAACATTTCGAGTCGATTTCAGTCAAATTTTCATCTTGCGATTCTAAAAACTCCTGAATGTGACTTGTTTCTATTCTGTTCTATTCCTTTTGCAATTTCGGCAATATTTGCTTTGAAGTTCGAATCTGCACAGACTCTTCGTCATTTTCCGCAGTTAGAATAGGCCACAGATTTTGCTGCATTAAATTACATTTATATCAGAATCCCATTCCATATTATCAAATAAGATTTTGAAGGCTCGTGTAATGTAATAGAGCATAAAGGCCTGGACTATTCCTTAGTCCATAGATTGAAGCGAAGACGTCGAGTTGGGAGGTAAAAATGTCACTTCTATATTTCGATGTATAGTCATAAGTTTGCGAGGATGACAGCTTTAAAGTCTGAATTCTTTCTTCATATAAGTTTCCTCCTAGGAGAAAAAACAATTCCGGAACCAGTCACCAAAGAATGCTTGTAATCCATTTATAAGCACCCCAAAACACTGGCTGCTCGTTCTTGTTCGAACAGGAGAATTTAACGACATCTAAAACACCATCCCCAGATACATTAAAATATAACAGCAGTGTATCGTTCCATTTTTATTAATGGCGTAGTTTCTACTTGCCAAATGTCCAAAACTGACAGCTTCATAAGTCAAAGATACCGAAATAGCAGGCTATTCAAAATGAAACCTCTTATTGGAAAACCTTTTATAAAAGTGTATAACAATCCCAACAAGGAGATTGTTCGCAGACAAAATATACGGACGACTTGAAAATGTAATATACAGGGTGTTTCATAAATACACAGACCTACTTCAGATAGTGATTCCTTCTTTAAAATAGGAGAGATTAATTTCATTTTTTTCTTAAGATTCTTTCTCTTGAGATATGACAGCTGAAAATGACAGCAAAAAAGTAGTTTTTATAATCGCAAACGAAAAAAGTAATTAGATCGAATTCCCGCAGAGATTGTCAATTTAATGAGAGCTTTTATGTCATTATGTTTTCATTCATCCACGTTTTCTGTAAAAGTTATTAGAACTTCTTCGGAAAGCATAATTTGACCATGAAATGAATAATGTCTCAAGCCCCGTTTTGATGAAAAAGAATTCTGGATGATTCTCGAAAAACGCTTTTTTCTTTATATTTTTGTTTGTTAATATCTATTGAAAAATAATGATTACAAGAAATTGAATGCTACTTCATCCAACTTTATATGCACTAGTGAGAAAATTATATTTTGTGTTGAAAATGTTTCCTCAGCATTTATTCACGATTGAAATCTATTTTCAGGATACTGGCGAGCACTCTCAAAAGCTATCTAACAATAATGCGATTTACTTATGTCATTTATTGACATACAATAAAATAAGGATTTTAAATGACTCTAAACAAGAAATTATGAAGGTGATCTTGGTCCATAGATTGAAGCGAAGACGTCGAGTTGGGAGGTAAAAATGTCACTCCTATATTTGGATGTATAGTCATAAGTTTTCGAGGATGACTTGGTCCAAACAGAACAGCTTTAAAGTCTAAATTCTTTTTTCAAATAAGTTTCCTCCTAGGAGACAAAACAATTCCGGAACCAGTCACCAAAGAATGCTTGTAATCCATTTATAAGCACGCCAAAACACTGGCTGGTCGTTCTTGTTCGAACAGGAGAATTTAACGATATCTAAAACACCATCCCCAGATGCATTAAAATATAACAGCAGTGTAACTTTATCACTTGATGTCTTGAATCCAGAGGCAGACTTTTCGCTTCTAGAAATGTATGTTTTGTTTGGCATTCTCTTAAAACAGTGCAGTTTTGTCGGTATTAAATACTGGCTCAGGCTTGCATCCTCCATCAGCTACTAGGTTTGTAAATTCTTCTGATATATTACTGCTGCAGCAGTGTCTGTAGTTGTTACTTCTCAAACCATTTTATTGCTATGCAATGATTGTCGCACCTCATATTTTGAACCAACCTTCCGATGCTTCAAATCCTCTACTACTACAATTACCACCAGGTACTTCGAAATGTGTGTGAAGACGCTTTGCCTTCTCCCAGATAATTGAACCATTCAGGGCACTCTTTCCTAGTTGTGGTCATTCATAATGACAACACCACAGTGAGTTTGAAGCTACAGCAGCGGTCGGGGAATCGGAGTAAATTACCCCAAATGGGGTATAAAAAGGATATATTTTCAATTTGCTATTTGATAAACCTGTTAGTATTTTCTGCAACTTAAACAATTTAGCGACATATGCAGGCCACGCCAACTCATTACCCACCACTAGAGTGTTCTCGAGTTATATTTTTGCGCAGTGAAACACAGCTCAGTCCGTGCCATGCCGGCAACATTGACGAGTCAGAGAGCGAGTTTTACTAGTGAGCTGCTGATAAGTATTTTAAAAATATTATTTTCTGTCTCCCTTCAGATGGCAGCAAATAGAAAAAGTACATACCAAGACGAATTCCCTAATTGCGGTTTTACACAAATAGAAGACAATGCTACAATGAAACCACAGTGTGTTGTATATATGGAGGTACTGACTTCAGAATCTCTCAAAAGAAGTCAATTGAAGAAACATTTAGATAATTTGCATTCATACCTGTCTTCCAAACGGCGAGAATACTTTGCAAATCTAGAAATATCTGTTGAAAGCCAAACATTGAATAGCTACTTGTTTGGTACATTCGATCAGTGGTGTTTGAACCACCATTAGTGTTTGTACATTATTATTATTTATTATCGTGGACTTATGCACTATCTCAGCTGTTAGCAGGATAGAAATAGAATCGGCTCGATTACAATATACTTTACCTAAATTTCCTAACTATCCTACATGTATTGAGAATTACAGCTTTTCGCATTTCTATATAGGTATTCTTATGCAATTCTAATTTCTTAATGCTATCATGCAAAGTTTTAGGTATTAACCCAGTCGATGATACAATGACAGGAACAAAATCCATTTTATCGAAGTGCCACATCTGCTTGATCTCAATAGCAAAGTCTGTGTATTTGGACTTTTTCTCCTGGAACTTCTTCAGCACGTTGTTATTATTCCGTATAGCGACATCCACCAGCATTGCTGTTCTGGCTCTCCTATCACACACCACTATTTCCGGCCTATTATTCGTCACCATTCTATCAGTGATAACAGGCCTACCGTAGTATAATCTCAAAGAGTCATTTTACAATACGGGCGCCGGTGGATACTTGTAATATGGGTGGGAGACATTAAGCAGTCCGTACTTATGTGCAAGTTTCTGGTGGATAATGTTACATACTTGATTATGCCTGTGAAGATAGTCGGTATTGGCCAGTTGTTCGCATCCGGACGTAATATGCTGTATAGTCTACGATCTTATATGGCATTTTCTGCACTTATCTGTTTGTAATGTTCCGTCCTTAATTATTAATTTTTTGTAGTTGTTTGTAGCAATGACTTGGTCTTGAATGGCCATAAGGAATCCTTCTGTTTCCGCGAATAATTCTCCTTTCATCAACCATTTGTTGGAAGCTTCTTGGTCGATGTGTGGTTGATTAATCTGATGGTGATGTCGTCCATGCAATTCCTTTCTTGACCATTGCTCTTGTATTTCAGTATCTGATAGGAACGTTAGATTCAGCAGAACATCACTGGTAGTAAGATGTAGAGGTGTATATCCCTTATCAGCCAACGATACTACTCTGTGGAGGTCAGAAATGCGAGAAGAATTCTCTGATTTTTGATGTGTTCGGTATGTAGGTTGACAACATCCATCTATCCGCGTCCTGCTTCTTTCCACTTTAAAGTTGTTCTTATCACAGACGATTTTGGATGGTGATTATTGTACTTTGTTAGCTTCGTTCGGATTCACCTTTGAATATCATCCAGTTCGGTCTTAGTCCATCTGATTAATCCAGAAGAGAAAAGCAACACTGGATTGGCGTAGGTGTTCATTGCTTTGACTAGATTCCCCGAGTTCAACGTTGACTTCAGCACAGTCTTCAGACGGGGACTGTACTCTGAACGAATCTTCTCCTTTGACTGTTTTTGGTCTAGCAATCTGGCTTGTTGGTATCTTAGATATTTGTACGTTTCGCCATCTTTCATACACTGTATAATATCACTATTTGGGAGTTGTGTTTCACCATTTATGACTTTCCTTCTTTGAATGTACAGGGTTTTACATTTTTCAATCCCGAATTTCATATGAACATCTGCTGTAAACTTACTGACAACTCTCAGCAGATCATCCATTGCTTTTTGTTCGAAGCATATAAATTTGATGTCATCCATATATAGCGCGCGGGACATTGTGTGGTAGTTTCTATCTGCTTTTATCCTAAATCCGTATCCTGCTCTATTGAGCCTTGAAGACAATAGGTTCATAGCCAAACAGAACCATAGTGGACTCAAAGAGTCTCCTTAAAAAATTCCACGACGTATGGGTATCGCGTCGGTTTTAATTGACTTATTGTTCATGTTGACCTGCAGGGACGTGCGCCAGTGTGTCATTGTTGTCTTCAAGAATTGTACCAGGACTGGATGAATTTCGTATATTTGTAATACCTCGACAAGCCCAGAATGGGCGGTACTATCGAATGCCTTCAGATTATCGATAAAAGCTGAATGAACATTCCGATGTCCTCCGTGTGCCTATTTCATTATCACAAAATCGATAATGAGTTGTTCCTTACACCCGTGGTGTTTCTTTCTGCATCCCTTTTGCACCTCTGCTAATATATTATTGTTGTTGATATATTCGATTGGATATGCATGATGTGAGTATTTTATAGAGCGTTGGCAGACAAGTGATCGGCCCATACAGAGACGGATCTATCGCTCTATCACTCTTAGGTAGCATATATGTTAATCTTTGTGTAGGTAAGTTGGTGTTTTCCTGGGATGTTGAAGAACATACGTGAGCTGTTTCGCTAGGGCTCCATGGAGCTTATTAAACTTCTTGTACCAGAAGTTATTAATATTATCTATACCTGTAGTCTTCCAATTGTTGGTTGCTCTAACTACTGTTGCGATTTTTCCTCCGTTATTTCTTCGAAGTCCATATGATATATATCAAGGCGTTGTTTTTCATTCGTGATCCATTCAGCATCTTCATTGTGTTCTTAGGGGTTCGACCATAACGGTGACCAATAATCAGGCAAGCACTGTGCGTCAGGTTCTACTCTGTTATTGTTGTTCGCAGTTTTATTTCCCTTATGAAAATTGGCCGCGCTTTGAAGGAACCTTTGCTTTTGATATTTCATTTCAGTACACTTGATGTTTCTTGAAAATCTTTTGCTTCTTCTTAGAGTTTCTGCTTCAAAGTGTCCATATACACGTCGATATGTTGTTTGTGATCAGGGTGTTCTGTGTGCCTTGAGGGCTTTTTGTTTCTTAGGAATTCTGTGAGGCGACCGATCTCAGCTCTAATATTATCAATATCCTTCTGCAATCGTTTTTGCATGGTGGTTTTCTGATGCTTTTTTAATCAGATCGAATCAGAGTTGTGGAGACTTGTTGTTTGTGTAGTCGAAGAACCGCTACCGCTCCACAGTAAATCAAAGTGTGAATTTTCTTCAAGGTTTTCTGGTCAGTGTATTCTTCAAACACTGAGTTTATGCTTGCTAGAATGATATAAGTGTTCTTGTTCGTTGTGAGTTTGGGCAGTTTCGGTGGTTTAGTTGGGTTACTACCACTGAGTTCAGTTATTGCTCTGTTAAGTTCTGATCGTGCTGAATAGATAAATTCGTTCTGCTGGTTCGTTTCAAGAGGACATTCTATGTTGATATTTGTTTCCATGACTTCGATGTTTGTAACACTTTCATTGAAGGTAGGTATACCGTTATGAGTATCATCTTCTTTATTATTATTATAATTTATTCGCCATGGGGAAATATCAACTTACACAAAAATATTCTGGGGTAATGATTAATAAAGTTCCCCGACCGCTGAGCTAAGGATTGTATCTATCCGACAGTTGATT
Source organism: Cryptolaemus montrouzieri (assembly GCA_013387265.2). Classification (NCBI taxonomy): domain Eukaryota; kingdom Metazoa; phylum Arthropoda; class Insecta; order Coleoptera; family Coccinellidae; genus Cryptolaemus; species Cryptolaemus montrouzieri. Next base: position 37,934,920 of record JABFTP020000165.1, read on the forward strand.
CGTTGAATTTGAATGGGCGTAGTACGGATGCAAATGACTGTCCAAGGCATAAACGAGCAAACATTTCCATCTCCTCTTCGAGCAGTAACAATGATTTTTTTGGCGTCGAAACTTGTTTTTCAATTTTTTTAGGCTGCATTATAAACAAGGAGGACAACGGAAAAAAGAAACAATAAAAAACGCAAAACGGGTTTTGCGTTCTTTATTATATATTCTAACCTAACCAAAGTGGCATTTTACAATATATTTCATGCATTGAGTATTTAGGTCGCTTCACAACAATTTGTTTGTTTACATTCTCAAAAAAGCGACGGCGGCTTGTGTCATAGGAAAAGCCGAATCGATACGGCAGCAATATAATTAAAAAACAGGATGCCGAGTCCGATTCATAAATATACAGGATGTTTCATTAACAATTGGAAATATTTCAACAGAGGAATCCTGGCCTCAAAATATTAAGATTTAAACCAACTGACTTTAATAAAATGTATCTCCTTACTGAGATGCAGGGTGTAAAAGTTTCGTGAATAAAATTGTTTTTGTGTTAATACCTCGATAATATGCTGTTCGATTCAATTGAAAATCGGTAGTGATATTCATTGTAACAAGAGGCTAATTTGTCTTTCGTTCCTTTCAACTTATCGACTCCAGGTAGCGTCCCTGCAGCCAGGTGAACGAAAACTTTTGACGAAAAACAACACGCCACTGAGTTTTTTCAATTTTCATATTTTTTCAGATTGATCTATTTGAAATACAACTTTTAAGTTTCGTGATTTTTCACGTATCAGTTTTAGTTTTCGAGATATAAAATAAAAACCACTCTTCACTTTGATTTATTGTACAGTACAAACCCTTAAACTCGAAACAAAGGCACGGTTTTGACCAAGATCCAAAACAAAAGTTGTTTAGAATTGTTAAGAGTACAGCATATCTTAAAATCAGAAAATTTGAATATAACTGCTAGAAGGGAGCTTAGTGATGATCCTATCGCAATACGGCTTGGTTGTTCATATATCTTCTCACTTTATTGAAGATAATTGCATAACTCCAAAAGAATTATGAATTCGCAATGTATCAAAGGATTAACATGTGATTGTTCTAAAAATCAGACGTTAAGTTGATAATTTCATCTCTCAGGATTTTTGAAAACATCTTATCTACATCTAAGCTTAGGAGGTACGAATTAATCGGTGAAGTAGACTTTTTAGTCTACTAGTGAATTTTCCCACTCTTTCGAATATCATAATCCATTTTTTCTAACTTGTAAGTGGGATTATTAACAAATGGAATAACTGTACGGATCGGAGCATTTACTTTGTAGGTTTTTTTTCATCAGACGATATAGTTCCTTCTCTTATCTAGATTCAACTTTTTTTTTAATTATTCAGTCTGTTTCGCTTTCGTTGGAGCATACTGTATTTCATATCGAACTTCGTTAGTGCAGTACTCAAAACTCGGTGATTCGAAAAATTGTCGTTATTATAAAGGCACGAAAACATCGAAGTCGACCACTTAGGAAGTTATTATCTGCGACATCCGAATGACAATTGTTTTGTTCTTCTGCAATTCTTGTCATTCTTGTTTTGGGTAGATGAGATCATTAGGACTAAGAAAGTTCTTTACTGATTGGTATCAACGATTTCTAATTTCCTTTAGGATATAAAACTTGTGTAATAGTTTAACTTCACGTGTGTTATTATATAAGAGAAGAAGAATGTTCAATGTTAATATTAAACACTACGAGGCGATTATGGATTTATTATTTCAGTAGTTAATTTTCAAGATAAGCTGATATGATTATGGTATTATCCAGTACGTCAAGCTCCGCTGCACTACTTGCTATATGCTTCCGCAGCTTATATAGCAAGGAAGTTTGCGTGATTCAAGAAATAATCAATTCTTTTCATCTTTTCCTGCAGGGAAGTGGAGGGAAAGTGGAAACACGTGCCGGAAGAAATTCAAATTAATTTCCGAATATGAACTGGTGCACTACCATTTCTACCGAATAGAACATATGGTAGAAATACACAAGTTTCGTTATACAGTGTGGAAGGATTTTGCCTAATATAACAATTTGGTTCCCTCCTTGAAGTTTGATCTGATATATATATATATATATATATATATATATATATATATATATATATATATATATATATATATATATATATATATATATATATATATATATATATATATATATATATATATATATATATATATATATATATATATATATATATATATATATATATATATATATATATATATATATATATATATATATATATATATATATATATATATATATATATATATGGAATCACTCCATAATTTACCTCAGGGATTTTGGAAATTTCGAAGGATTTTAGAATTGATCCTTTTGAGATATTACAGTTGAAAAGAGGAATTAAGGTTCATTTTAAGGAAGAAACAAATAAAAGAAGATAAGAGATTCTTTCCGCGTGTAGTAAAAAAAGTGAGAATTGTTTTTGCACGGAGTAGGTGTTTTTTCTCGACCTCAGTAGCTTATATTACCTCCTCTTGCCCTGATGCAAGCCGTCTAGACATACTTTGGATAAGATTTTCGAACTCCTCTGGGTTCATATTCTGCCACTCTTCTGTGGCGGCTCAGATGAGCTGTTGTGGCTTTCTTGGATTACCTTGACGCGATCCAATTTTCCTTTTGAGATCATTTTATAAATGTTCAATAGGATTAAGGTCTTGAGAGCAAGCTGGCCAGTTCAACATAGCGATTCCCTCTGGCCACCGTGGCCACTTCGCCAGAGTCTCAGTATGGGCTCCAACACTAGGTCCACGTAATTTCTAACCGGCGGCTTGAATGAGCTGTTGTGGGGTTCTTGGATTATCTTAGCGCGATCTCATTTTCCTTTTGAGCGGACATCTAATCGAACACCAATTATGGTCTCATCCGAAAAAAGAACATTTCACCAACTCTCAATATTCCAATTTTGGTGCTTGATACACCAATTAAACAAAATAGAACTCTTATTTCTTCTGCTGTATAAACCCCTTGAACGAAATCTTTGACGTATCATTTCGACTGATACACTGATGCCTATTTTTCCAGAAATTGCCTTTGGAGTATGGGTCTCTTCTTGCAATTTGACGGTCTTGTTTTTCAGAAGTGATCTTCCTACGACTTCTTCTAGGCCTATTTTGCAGAGATTTCAGGTTTTTGAAATCACCCCCAGTGATACCCCCATAGTGGCCGCTATATTCCTCTGTGTTGTTTCTTTAACGAGAGAAATTATTTCATCCCTCTGCACATCGGACAATCCAATGTAAGGCACTTTCAATTATGATTATAGGTTCTTTTGAATTTTGCAAATCACAGTTCCGAATCTCATTGATGACTGCGTACAATATCCCGAACATGTGGTGATAATTCAACATTTCTTATCATACTATCCAGTTTTTACAACAAAAACTTCATTTTTCACAAGTAGTCAAAGATCTATGGTTAAAAATAATCAATAATGGAAAATACCAAGTGATTCCATATAAATTTGGTGTGTACATATATATTTATGTATATATTTTTTTGGTCAAGGATTTGTTGATGCAGAAGCAGAAGTTCGTGAATATCGAAGATACTATCCAACCAGAAGTATTTAGGATTAATTAGGTATTGACCCTATGGGGATGCTGAAACGAGAACGAGATTCATGCCAGTAAACCGAAAGGAAGGTTTGGACACACAAAAATTCTCGAGAAATTCGTCCATAAAATTGAAAATGGACATAAAAAATCTTTCAATTCTAATTTCAATTTCTTACTCGAAAATACTGAGTGGTGCCGAAAAATCAAAACAGTGATTTTCTCTACCAAATTGAATGGAAAATCCTAACATTACACCAATTTGCTCTTCAAATGGATGTGATGGTTTCGATGGGTTAGTACCATTCATAGAGAGATGGTCCTCGTCAAAAAAAAATTAATTCGAAATTTCACAGTTATTGTTTGATGTGTTTCGCTGATTTACTTTGCATCTATAGTAGATTGTGGGCGAATTAAAATAAGACTACATTCAGGAATCACGTTCAAAGCAAGTTTCCAAAGTGTTCCTATTTTCCGTATTCAAAAAATTGTGTGGATGTGAGGGTTAACATTATGATGAGATATAATATTTTTTACTAGAAACAACAATCGACCTATTTTTCCATGTTCACAGATACTAATAGCTTCACAGTTCATTTCGTTTTTGTTGCCACTCTATATACCTAGTTGATAGTAATAAACAAGCAACTGAATTGAATTTAATTAGTTTTAGTTGAACTTGTAATAAGTTCGTATACATTCACGCATTGCTCATTCTCACACTCTTTCTTCTATTGAGAATTCTCCGAGATAATTAAGGTAATCCCAGAAATGCTATTTACCTTTTTCATAAATCATACCATGAAAATTGGGAATCTATTCAACAGCGTATTGTTATTCATGTTCGATTTAATTTACATAATTCGTAAACTTACTTTCGTTCTCTAAATCTGAAGATAAGATTTTGTAGGAGATTTCGTTTTAATTTCGATAAATAATAAGCAGATGTTTAGGTGTGCACGCATTTAAATGTCATAGAAATTTAGTTTGAGTTACCTTGAATATTCATAGAAGATTAAGAGAAAGCGAATTAAAAGATGACAGAAATTAATGCAAATACAACTCTTTCTTTATTATTAGTTTTTAAAATCGAGTTATATTTTAACGTGGATGTGGATAAACTTTCAGCATGTATACGAGAGCGAAGTGATAAGTCAGGTAAAAGGGAATGAAGTGGTGATACTTTTAAATAAGTTATAACCTGCTAGTACAATACAAGAGAAAAGGATACAACAAATCTCACGCGGAAGAGTGCATGTCTGAACACGTTACGACGGAAAAGAAACGCGCGTTCGCCCGTAATCGTTTACTATATCGTACTTTACATGTGCACGCCTTTCCTTGTTGTTTTTGTTTCTTCTCTCGATTACGATGGATGAGAACATGGGGTTAAGAGCTTATTGTGTATTCCACCCTTTTTCACACAGTTTATTGAACGCGAAGGCCTAACCTAACCTAACCTAACCTAACCTAGGGCGTTTTGAATTGATAAGTTGTATTCCCCATACTTTTGTTATGAAGACCAACGATTTGAACAGTTTCGAAATGTTCGAGTAATGTGAGATAATAGATAACAAATTAACATTAGTAGCGGTGGCGGCGTGCGCCGTTCTTAAAATGAATAAATGGAACAGGCAAATAGTATGGAGGAATGAGTGATTGTTAAAAAGAAACAAGTTTTCTCGAAGAATTGAATGAATCTCACGAGGAGTCTCTCGATCCACGAGAAACCTCTGCTGTCATTCCGGAACCTTTCGATTCTTTGAACTTCTCAAGCCCTTTTCTGAAACACTCTTGGTGGAATCAATCGTGGTTGTCACAGATTGAATTGTCGCATTCTCGCCGACTTCTCTCAATGTTTTCAAAATTCTTCATATTCTCTGCTTTACTCATTTTTATCTCAATACTCTGTACGAATTGATTGTTCGTTTTCTGATCCATATGAGTGTATATGAGTGAACTCTTCGTTCAGTTTGTCTTCGCATGTTTCGTAGCTATGAAAAGGCATTTGATAACGTGAAACACGACAAACTGATATAAACACCTCAAAAAAGTCTAGGGAACACTTACCAATATCTTTAAAATATGAATTTGATGATTCGAATTTATAGAAATTTTTCGGTTTTGTTAGGATGTATTGTATATAATGTATTCTCAAGAAAACAAAATAATATTTGACTTCTCCAAATCACCTATTATAAAAAAAAATTTGAAATTTGAAAATGACGAAATTTGGTAATACACAAAAAAAATCTAATAATAATAACTAATATTTTCGAAACCCAATGGAAGCACTTATATTTTTCAGTCCCAGAAGGTCCACCTCTGTTATTAATGACACTTTGGCATCGTCGCGGCATGCTCAATATTAAATTGTCTATTACATTTTAGCCTAAGTCATTCCAAGCCCCCTGAACTGCTAATCGAAGCTCATGTGCATGATGGAAGACGTTTTGACTCAGGAGATTTCTTTTTAGGGTGTCCCACACGTGCTCGATGGGTTTCAGATCTGGGGAGCAGGATGGTCACGGTAGAAGATCGATATCATTCTCTTCAAGAACGTTCAAGACAACTCTGTCACGATGAGGAGGGACATTATCTTGTTGGAAGAGTGGATTCTGACCCATTAATTGGAGATACATTACCCCTACAGGTAAAACTATCTCATTTGCGTAAGAATTTCCGTGAGGTTGTTCTGTATGAAAACGAGGTCAGTTCTTTCACCAAGGCGTATACCTCCCCAAAACATCACTGATCCGCCTCCCTGTCTAAAAACTTATCGAGCATGCTGGAGACGGTTTTGATTTCCAGGTTCCCTCCATATTCGAATTCTTCCCGAATAGGGATGATAACATAATTTAGATTCATCACTGAAGAGAACTGTGGCCCACCTCTCTTGATCTCAGTTTACGTGTTCTTGGCACCAAGCCAAACGAGCAGCGCGATTTCCATGGGTCAGTTGTGGAACTCTTAAAGGACGTCTGGAGTGGAGTTGACCTTCGTGCAGTCGATTTCTCACAGTTTGGTCGGAAATTTGTACATTATAAACTCGTGATAGCTCTTGAGCTACTTGAGATGCTGTGGTAGTACGATCTCTTCTGGCTTGTAAAACCAAAAATTGGTCTTGGGCGACTGTAGAATTCCTGAAACGACCTGTATGGCGTTCTTCTACGCTACCTGTTTCATTGAAACGCGACCATAAACGGTTTATCACACTTGGGCTACTTCCCAGAACCCTGGATACTTCCCGTTGTGAGCTCCCAACTTGGAGAATGCTAACGGCTCGTAACATCTCTTATCTAGTCAAATATCGTCTTTCCATGGTCGAATCACAAAACTTGAATCTTTTATTTGTGCTTACAACAGAAACAAAGTGCCAACTAACTGATTTCAAACACTGAATACATGAAATGATTATAAAGCAGCGTTGCATCTGCTGCATTTTTAGTTTTTTATAAAAAAAAACTGAAATCTGTTGCGGCACTCAACATAATTTGGTGAGAAATTGATGCAGGTGTTCATTTCTTAAGAAAAATCATCCATATTGATCGTTCTGGATACGATATATCGATATTCAGAAGTGTTCCCTAGACTTTTTTGAGGCGTTTATCTCTTGAAAAACATAGGGTTGGATGGTAAGGATATCAGAATCATTAAAAACTCATACGAGTTGGGTTAGGTTAGATCTGTCAGCTCACATACAAGTTGGATACAGAGCATCTCCAGACATAGAAATCAGCAAAGGAGTTAAGCAAGGATGTATATCAACACCCCTTCTTTTTAACTTGTATTCAGAGTTCATATTCCAGGAGGCTTTGGAGGACATAGAAATTGGAATAAGGGTTAACTGCAAACCGATTACCAATGTAAGATATGCCGATGATATGGTACTCCTTGCAGACAATGAGAAAGATCTTCAATTATTACTAAATAGAGTAAATAACGTTAGCCAGAATTATGGTCTTAATATAAATATCAGAAAAACCAAACTTTTGGTAATAAGTAGAGCTAGAATTGAGAATGTAGGAGTGCGTCTTGTAAACCAGGATATAGAAATAGTTAGTCGATTCAAGTACTTGGGCTGTTGGCTTAACGAAGAATGGAATTCTGATATGGAAATCAAAACGAGAATAGAAATTGCCAGGAACACGTTCTTTAAAAAGAAAGTGTTGCTCTGCAACCGGGATTTGAGCATAGCAAAACGGTGGAGACTGCACAATGTTATATCCAATATCAAGACTTGATTCATGTGAAATGTGGCTATATGGAAGGATTCTGAAAGTTCCGTGGGTAGAGGATGTAATGAATTCTGAGGTGCTCGGAAGAATGGGAAAAGAACAAGAATTTATAACTACGATGAAGGAAAGAAAAGCAGCAAACTTCGGCCACAGTTTTAGAAACAGCAAATACAACTAGCTGTAATTAATCATTGAGGAAAAAATAGAAGGCAAACAAGTAATGGCTGAAAATGATTCTCGTGGCTTAAAAACTTGCGCGACTGGCTCAATATTAGACACGCCGGCACACTTATACATATGGCTCGTGAGAGAGAAGAATTCCAGATGATGGTCGCTATCGTCCATTAAGGAGACGCCACACCAAGAAGAAGAACAAAAAGAACTCTTCGTGATTTCAATTCGTGCGGAGTTAAACGCCACTGACAATGAAGAAAACTAAGATTGTCAGCACGAACCTTACACAGTCGATTTGGAACGAAAACCTTCAAGTTCGACCGGGCGATTTTGACCCATACTCTAGCAGTTTTCTACGCCGTGACAAGTCAGAGAAGTGACAAACGGTTGAAAGAGAGCGAAGTGTATGGGTCCTTTTGTACTTATGCTTTTCATAATCCAAGTGAGACTCACAATCGCAGCCGATAGAATTTGTTGAAGGGTTTTCGAATACTTATGCAATTTGTCTCCTTCAAAATATTTCCTTTGGGAACACACACAGGGCTGGAGACAGTCCTTCTAATCATAATAGCATTACAGGAACTCGAAACTGAAATAGCCTTCCGCTGATCGGTCACAGCTGTTTAGATGTTTTAAGTGTTCTAAAATGAGTCCCTTTGAGGTGATATTTAATTCTTGGTGAAATAAAAAATTCAATAGGACTCAAGTCGTGTGAAGACATAGGCTGAAGAGTCATAGGAGTGTTGCTACTTGACACTCCATTATTGAGATTGCAGTGTGAGATATGGCGCATTGTCGTGATGCAACACCTAGTCGTTTTTGATGTTTAGTCGCACACGAAACACTGTTTTCGAAGTTTTCTAAGCAGCCCTCGGTAGAAGGGTTAATTAAGCACAATTTTAGTAGATGATTCCGTGGCTATCAAAAACAAATCAACTTGAATTTGATCTTTGACTTACTCAATTGTAGTTTTTAGGCCTTGGAGAGTTTGCATTGTGACACCCACGGAAACAAAGGTAGAGCCCAGTACTGGAAGCACGCGGGAATTTTGTGCTGGTATTGTAAAGACCACAGAATCTAATGTTCCGTCGACGAAAGAAAAAGACAATGAAAGTCATCCTGTCACCGATAAGTCAAATTTAAATGATAACCTAAAACTGTCAACTTTCGTAAGAAAAACTGCCAAACCGAAAACAAAAACACCAGTTATTCTTTGCTCCGGATTCACTCCGGTGGTGGTGAGAGAAATCAGCTTTCGAAATTTTTGCTCATTGAAGATGGGTCGGAAACCGGAAACTTGAGATCGACTTCACTTACAAGTGTACCAGTGAAACTACTAAGTAGCCAACTTCTGTCGCTCAATTGTCAATGCTTGAAGAATAGAAAAGTGGACTATATTACATCGGATTTTCATAGTGTCTATAACAACTTTTTGTGTCTTGGTGAAATTTGGTGCAAAGACTATATTCATTTCCCAAATTTCCTGCAGACCTATTCTGAAAGGCAGAGGAGTGGGAATACGTTGTCGGGACTCTACCGAAATGCACTCTATCAAAGTGGAACGTTTTTGTATAGAAAAGCAGTTTGAAATATGTGGGGTGAGTGGAATTTTCAAAAACCAAAAAACCAAAGTTTAAGAGTGTTATAGGTCATGTATTAGCACGCACTAGTTTTGACATTTTCTGTGAACAATTGAATCTCGTTCTGAAATTTCTATAGAAACCTGGTTTAGACATTGTATTGTGTGGCGACTTCAGTATACATCCAATTAGGGATGAAAAGAGTTTCGGTTTCAATCTTAACAATAAAGTACGAAAACACGCGCCTGAACAACACACCGGATTACATATTCACTAATATAAAATCAGTCAGTGATGTTGTTGAGATATATATATATATATATATATATATATATATATATATATATATATTCGGACCACGAGGGTCATACTGTACAGGAGGATCCACCTAGGATTCTTTTTGAGTACAAAAAAGAGTATAACCGTGAAGTGTTTTTTCTCAGAGATATATGCAAGGAGCGTTGGGAGGAAGTTTTTACACTAAATGAAGTTGGTACAGCATCTGCTCATTTCCATGAAACGATTTCTTACTTTTTCAATTTGTATTTTCCGCTGAAGAAGTTTTATAGGAGGCAGAGAAGATATGGATCAACGAAGAAGTGAAACAGTTCAGTAGAAACCTGAGAGATATTTGTGCACTATCTAGAACACAACCATTTTTGAAGAGCTTTCTTATTGAATGTAAAAAGAATCACTCTATTTTGGTTGAAAGATGCTTGGAGTATTGTCAGCCATTTTATTGGTACGGGCTGTGATAAAAGTTGTAATGATCTCAGAATCAAGGACGACCAAGGTCAAAGTATAAGTAATCCTTAACAGTCGGCAGACAGGTTTAACAATTTATTTTCCAACATCCCTAAAAAGATTATGAATCAAACTCCAAAGGTAGAGTATTTTGATAACATCGAAACTAATGATTCTACGTTGTTTCTCTTCCCCTATCTTGAGGAGCAAATTTTTTCCTTGATTAAGAGAAAATTGAAGCCTAAGAAGTTCTGTGGTTATGACGACATTACAAGCTCTCTTCTTAAGAAATGTCTGAAATAAATTTAAAACCATTGACTCATTTGATAAACATGTCTTTTTCCAATGGTGTTTTTCCATCTCATCTAAAGATTAGTAAAGTTATACCATTGCATAAGAAGAGCGATTATGAAAATGTAGATAATTACCGCCGTATAGCTCTGTCTTCTTCTTTTTCTGGGGATTTGAAATACTAGTTTTCGAACAGGTTATTGGAATTTTTGGTTTTGTAAATATCTATTTGGTTTTCGTACAGGTTGTTCCACCGGAGATGCACTGTATGCTTTTATCAATAGTGTCGTGGATTATATTGAGTGAAGGGAATGTCCGACTGGGGTCTTTTGTGACCCCATTTGATCGTGTAGTACACCTCATACTTCTTGCAAAAGCGGAGAAGTAAGGAGTTCGTGGTAGGGCACTCAAATGGCTGACCAGCTATCTGCGGAACAGGGAACAGTTTGTTTCAGTGAATCGTGTAGAATATAGATACGGGACGAAGATTATCAATTCGGAATTAGTTATTACTGACATTGGGGTCCCCCAAGAATCAGTTTTGGGGCCTGTTTTGTTCATTCAATATGTCACTGAAATTCGCGATGGTCTTGATTGCGATTAATTCCCTAATGCTGAAGATGCCACTGCGGTGGTTTCAGATAAAAATTATTGTCTATTGGAAACAAGGCTTCAGAAAAACTGCAATGAATTACATGAATGCCTTTACAAAAATCTTTTACATGTTAATGCAGCAAAAACAAACTATGTTATCTTCCATAACTACAACAAAACTGTAGATATAAATGTGAAACTTAACGGAGCTCCCTTAGGGGAGGAGAATGTTGCCAAGTTTCTTGGTGTAAAACTAGACAAAAATCTAAATTGAAAGGATCATTGTATGGAAGTATGTTCGAAATTGAGTTATGTCTGTTTTCTGATTAGGAATCTGAAAAACTGAACATCTACTGTCAGTATACCATGCACATGTCTTATGAAGACTGAAATATGGTGCTGTTTTGTGGGGCACTTCTGCAGCTGCTCACGATGTGTTTGTATGTCAGAAAATAATTGAGAGATGCATAGAGGGCGTCTCTTAGATGACACACTGCAAAAAAAATCCAGGAGTCGAATCTCTGCATCGATTTATGCTTCTCCTCTAAATTTTCAGCTTTCCACTTGAAGTGATCATATCAGGGACCTATATCAGGTAAACTAGTAGGCCACAAAAAATGAATTGCTGACTAGTCTCTGTGTTTTTCGCTAAAACCACTCCCATAGTATTTGAAAGAAGAAGAATTGACAACAATTTGAGTATCAAATATGCATTATATTTCTTTTGGTTGGATAAAATTCATAAAACGATTACAAAATCAATCACCGAGATTTTCTGACTTCAAAGTGGTTCGTACTGTAATAATGCAATATCTTGTCAAACTGAGATGAAGATTAAATAGACGGAAATGTATATGTTCGTCCTTCTGCGTTAATTTGAATTGCAGGTAAATAAAGAGATATTGTTCTCTACTGTAATAATTCATTTCAAAAGTCATACTAGACAGACATAAAACTAAACGCTTCATGGTATGTTGAGCTACAACTTACTCTCGAAGAAAAACAAAGGTATTATAACGTCCATGACCTCCTCCCAAACAATACTGAAAACCATGTTCTGATAAGTCGTGGGAAATTCGAAATTTACACTAAAAGTGTTACTTTATGATATTTTTCATTGAATTACTGCAATTGTAATCATACGTATAATCTTCCGTTAGACAACAATCATTTTCACCTATTTCATTGAGATGCCATACACATTCTGGTACAAGATCTGAATTTAAATTAATAAACGAGATGAGATTTAATGCTTGAAGGCTAATGATCGGCATCTGCCATTTTGAGGAACTTTCCAAAACTTATACATCATTGAATTTTCCTTTCAGGTAATATTTCTTTATCGACAATTAATGTGCTGCTTTTTCAAACGATATCTCTTCTATCTAATGAGTATAAGACATTCGATATCGTACGAACAGCGTTTCGGATTCCATTCTTTAGAACAAGTTATTCAATATCGATAATTGCAATTTCATTCAGTCGGTTTCAATACACATTCAAGTGAGGTTTTATGTATCAAGATAAAGGCGATAAGTAGGTTGTGAAAAGTTCAACGTTAAGTATACGAGTACTGTTAGAAAAGTTTCAAACTCAAAGATGGACCCAGTAGATCTCATTGTTCCTTCGTATTTGATAGTACAGATCCTAAATACGAGGGATGTCTTTTGCATGTTTTACATGCTAGGACATAGAAGACACCATTATTCAACTGTCAGTACCAAAAATGAAAGTCCATTATTTGTTGATATAAATGCCAAATTTCAGTTCTATTCGTGCTATATTTCAACCACAACAAAGTGTTAAGGTAGACAAGTTTGTTGGGAAATGAAATTGAATTGTGAGCATTTTTGTGAACTAATTTTCTACAATTTTCAAAAGCCATTATCTCAACAAGAATGTCTCGGCGAGTTAGTTTCTGTTTTCGGCATTGAAGCACCACACCAGTCAACAGAAACGGCCGGATTTGTTGTAAAACAATTCGTGTATTTTGCATGGCGATTACGCACCATCTCATCGAGCCACGGTTATCAACGACTTCAAGACCAAACTCTCGATAAATACTATCGAACAGCCGGCTTATTCACCTTATCTATTATCTAGCCCCTATGTGACTTTTTCCTTTCTCCAGACTGAAATTGCCGCTCCGGGGAACCAGATTTGATTCCATTGAAGTAATAAAAGAAAGAAAATTCGCTGAAGGAGCTGAAGGTCATCCCTGAAAGAGCCTTTAAAAAATGTTTCGAAGATTTGAAGAATGTTGACACTTGTGTATCGCTCCAAATGCAGCATATTCTGAGGGAGATTCAATAAATATTGAAGTAGATTTAGATGTAATAAAGTATTTAGGTTCAAAAACAGGGAACTATCAACTATCTGATGAAGTGGGAATGTAGTTCCGCTTAGTCTTATTCTTTTTGACCTTTCCATGTTTTCATAGTAGGTATTTCTCTTATTTTTGCAGTAGTTGTTTTTGTTTTCATAGAATTTTATTTCAGTTCTTTTATAGAAAATCTATTTATATTGTTATTGTGATGCTATGGCTATGTTCTATTCGAAAATATACATTTCACTTTCACTCTTGTTTTTGTTCTGTATTTGTGTTTACTTCAACAACTATATGAATTCTTTCCAGATTCTCACGTCGAATTTCATTCAAATATTTACCGATTAATTATTCAGTATTATACAAACCTTTATTCTCGCTCATATTGAATATAGGAGAAAGTTCAATGTTATACTGCGATTGTGTTCTGATTGAAGCTTTCAAGTTCTGTGATTCAAGAAGCTTGATTTTTCAGGCTTTTGTAAAAAATGCCTGACTTGACCTAAATTCTCAACACAATAGCTTCACTTAAGCTTGACTTAATTCCAAGTTAAGTCAAGCAGCTTGATTCTCAAGCTAAGTCGTGAATCCATTGTCACGAGCAATTCACCGAGCTGAATATTCAGTTTTCATCGACGTGTATATTTTCCTGGTATTGTGCCTCCGTTTTGATGACTAATTGGAGGTAAATTTGGATGAGTTTCACGAGAAGACCGAACTACTTCACTTGAGTTCAGGTTCTATCGATTCAGATAATCATCGTCAAAATTTCAATGTTATGCCTCTCGGTTAGATACATTATTTAGAAAAGGATGGTGACACCCTTATCACACAGTAAACGCACTGAGAATGAGTTTTAACACACAAACAGACGGATAACAAACTGATCTCATAAGGGTTCCGTTTTTTTTTCTGGGGCATAATATCGTAAAATGTAGATGGGTGTAACGCTTTACTTGTTTCCTGAAACTGTTGAAAGGTTCCAAATATCGACAAAAGTAGTGAAAGAAGTTTTCTCTAATTGCAGTTTTTGCCATAGACAATAGGATGTTTATTTTCTACAAGTATAATTCTTATTAATATTGAAAATTTTATAATGGTAAAGTTTTGTAATAATGAACTGTTCATTACATTTGTCTCAACTCGTAACGCAATGCAACATGACATATCATGCTATTGAAAAGGTTGGACTTATTTCTTCCACTTTCATCACCCAAGAAAAAACTTATGGAATAGTTTTTAAAACGATTAATTAGTTTTGGAGAGATCTTTCCGTCGAGATCTAACATATCATATCATTCCACTAGAAAAAATATGTTGGGGGTTGTTCTTCATTACCCCAAGAAGTAAATTGCTAAACGTAACTATCTAAAAATCAAAATCAATGTATCTTGCTGAATTTCGCAAAATATGTTGCCTGAAGTTTTACAGAATCCATAAAGAAGCCATATGTGTATCCGTGAAATTTAAAATGTTTAATGTACACAATTTCGAAAATAGAGTTAATGCCTATTAACTAATGAGAGCAGAATTTAGGTAGTCTCGTTTCTTTTTAGACATTCGAAATTATAATTACAATTTGTTTACAAAATTTGCCTTTCGGGAACGATATTCCGAGATTTTTCTCACACTTTATTTCATAGATTTTTGATTGCCTCATTCATTTGAACTAACTATAAATTAAAAAATTAGAGAAAAATAATCGAAGATGAAATAAGTTCAAGAACTACCTCTTTAAGTTCTTATTCAACAATATTCAACGAAATAATAAATAAGAATTCCTCTTACCGAAATCATTTTTGCGCTCTTATCCAATAAATGAAATTCTGACAAGAAACTTCAGGAATCTCACATATCACATTAATAACTGATTTTCCCGACTTCTTCCGCTCGAACTCACCATAAAGATCCGTTAATTTCCCACTAGATCGACAAATAAAAAAAACACTTTTAAAACGTGCAGGAAACAGCGTCTAAGACACCCGATGAATACAAATTGCGTAAAAGAGAGAGACACCTCGGTCTCTTTGAAGAAAGCTGTGTTAACTTCTTCGAAACGTAGTCAACGGACTGAGTATCCACTCAATATGGGCTGGGTAATGTGAAAGGTAACCATAAAGTCAAGGAGGGAGAATACAAGAATTCAACCGGCTACCTTAGTTATCTACATATTTCTCAAGATAATTTTTATGTTTTCACAATATATTTAATTTTGCGAACTTTGTGAAATATGAGATAGTGGTAATTAAGTCGTGAATATTCTCTTTGTTTTGGGAAAAAGTTCTCGAAATTAAATAAAGCAACCTTGGTATGCAACTGGAAATAATGATAGACGCACGTTCAAATATTCTATTCATATATATCTTATAATAAACATATTCTCCTGAAAATCCTTGAAGAAAATTTCAATTTTATTCCCAAAACAATAGCAGTATACTAGTATCGAATATTCAGACTGATGTTTGCTCATCTGGAGAATCTGAAAAAGAAATCCTCCAGATTGACTTTCCATGCTACCGACAGGCTTTCTGTCAACTCAAACCATAAATCAACTGAACAGCTTAACTTCGACCTGTCAGGCTTCAAACCGGCAGATCTCGCCTCGCAAAGTATAATCAGTGACATAAACCAAATCTTTTTTTTGATCCTTTAACGTGCTCTATTTCTGTCTTTCGGCTAACGACACGCCAGGGAATTTTGTTACCTCACTTACCCGGGAATTTTGTCGAAGCCCTCTCGCGTCGAGGAAAGGAATCTTTAGTGTCCACTTTTGTGGGGATTGAACCCAGATAACTCTGCGCAGGGGACGAGCATCATACCCTCTATGCCACCGAGCTGGCTTGGATTTGGTAAAATGGATGTATATATCACTGATGATCCTCTATAATATTGAATGAGTCATCAAGAACACGCTACGTCACTACGTGAACTCACCCTTATGAAGGGAATTGAACCTTTAATTCAGATTCTGATAAATGAATCATATCAGGTTGAAAATTGCAGTATATAGTGTCCCAAATTCAATGGTTTTGTGGTTCAGCTAGAAGAAACATTGCAGAGAGAGAAAAATGAACCCTCCTCTCTCGACTTCCGAGAAAACCTTATTGGTGAAAACCAATTTCAGTTATATTTTCGAGATATTCCAGAATTTTCGATTTTCAGGAATTTAAGTAGATTAACATATAGCGGGTTAAGTTACTCAGAAAGGATATATATATATATATATATATATATATATATATATATATATATATATATATATATATATATATATATATATTCTTTTGAAAAGAGATGCGAAGAGATTTAAAAATATTTGAATAATTGAATTTACAATAAATGCTTATATCTATGATTTTGATGTGTGTCCGAAACAACACAAGTGTGAGCTCCGGAAATGTAACAGGGGAACCATACTATCTTGTATATGATTCAATAAACGAGTGAAAAAACCTGAGCGAAAAACTCGTTACCTTGCCGCTATTGCACTAGCAATAGCTTGTCTGTTTATGTTGTGTTAGTGTCGTGTGTACATAGAGAGTACCAAAGATTTTTCTGCTTAGCCCCTTCATTCACTCTTGCATTCCATGATTTCCAAACGAAGACAAAGGTGATAGGAAGGGGGTTTGGGACAGGAATCTGTAACAATGGAAAAAGAAAATCAGCAGAAAATTATTTCAACAATCATACTCCTTATATGCATAACCAAATCTAAGAAAAGATTTTACATAGGAAGCAAGGTCATGAAAAGGACTGAGGAGATAATAAAAAAAATACATAACCTGCGATATTTCCTCAAATTTCATCTCTGTTTGACCGAGAGAGCCCCGATGGCCAGGTTCAGTCTTTCAAGTGATGCCGATTATGATCTTTAGATGTTTTAGAATCATTATGGACCCAATAATCTGGGTTGACATCGCCCATATATTATTTCTTCGTGGAACTTGTTCAATTTAAAGAAAAATTTGCGAAAAAATTTTGACAATCGTTCGAAAAGTATGGCATTTGTCAATAAAAAGAAAGAATAGAATCAAGGGATGTATTCAAAAAAAATTTTTCAACCAACAATTTTTGAGCAATAAAAAAACTTGTGTTCTTTCCAATACAAACCATACACGAAATTGGTCGCGTTGAGTAGTTTATCTTTCTTTCTTCGAAAATGTATAATTCGCTATGGCCATATTAGTGGAATTAAGCTATAAACATGGAAAGATCACAGAAGAGTCGTATATGTGTTTGGTGAAATCACAGAGAACGCGTCATCATTGTCGAAAAAATTGATTATTATCTCTCCATTCTTACAATTTCTGTACTGTTAGAAGGAGTTTGTGGTATTTCAAAAGGTTTTCGAAAAGAATATGGAGAAGTATGGTATGATTTTGTGGTTCCTTGAAAACGGAAATATTAATTAAACTGCTGGTTATCTTCATCAAGAACGGTTCCCCGAGCAACACCAGCCTTACGAACCTATTTTCGAAAGGTAGGAAAATACGATACCGACGATGCTTCAGTCATTTTTGCGGATACCTCTTGGGAGATGCTGAGAGATCAAGGAGAATATGACCTTAGTATATTGCTTGATTGGTTTGCTGTGAATATGCTTACTGTAAATACAGAGAAGACCTTCTTCTTTGGAATCCGGACCTCTTCTCTGCCGGAACACGGTAACCTTGAGATGAGATCTGAAAATCAGGAAAATAGATTGGTCGTAAAGAGTGAATAATATTACTTACCTTGGAGTAAGTCGATGCTCATCTACGCTGGGATCAACATATCATCACTTTGCTAAAGAAACTTATATCTGTTTTATACAGGTCTCGTCTAGCGAAGAATATAGTCGATGAGAAACTTGTCAGAACATTTTATTTCTCATTGGCACAGACTCATCTCCGTTATGGGTTGCTCTGCTGTGGAACTGCCTTGAACAAATATTTGAACCCACTCAAAATTATTTAAAAACGATTTTTGAAGGTGTTACTAAACAAAAATAGGCGGTTTCCGACAGATTAACTGTACGAATAGGCGAAAATTTCAGATATTAGGCAAATGTACTATCTGAATCTAGCAATTGATGTAATCCGGTTGGGAGGAGAAGAATTGAAGAAGATCGATGATAATTATCAAACCCGTAAAAGTTGTTCCTTACTTATACCAAGGACAACATTTTCAAAGGGGCATAAATTAAGGAGTTATATGGTTGCTAGGGTGTTCAATTCAAGGCCGGGTGACCTGATGAAAATTGTGGATCCTACCAGAATGAAAAAATGGCTGAGAGAAAGAATGATTTCCTCAAAGAGAAGTTTACATGGAATCAGATATAGACATTCCTCACGATTTATGGACCGAGAGACTGGGCTGATCTTTTTATTTAATGAAGATAAAAATTTACTGTTTGAGTTTTAGTGAAGGTTTCCGTGAAAAAATTTAACTGTTAATGCGTTAATGTGAGTGTTCGATATGGATTGTTTGAAAAATGTTTGATTTTTCTCTACTTGCTGCTCTTTCTGTCTCGTTTTTTTCATTGATGATGTTTTCTCACTTGAATTGATTTTATGCTATGTGTATGTTTTCCATAATTTTATTTATGTAAGTCAGTTTTTTTTTATTTTCCCATGTACAAACCCAAAAGGTTTCTATGCATTGTTGTGATATATTTGTTCTTCTTCTTTATGTATTTTTAAATGAGCTAAATATATCTATTATTATTATTATTGTAATTTGCGAACCAACGGATCTTTCAACAAACCAAGGGTCAAGGAATATGCTCAAAAAATAATGAAGAAACTGAAACGAACGTAATTGGAGCAGTAATCGAAACATTTGCGAGAGAAATAGCTGATGTAACTGGTGTATCGAAAAGCCGCAATCAAAGAATTTTAGAAAACACAAATTTAAACCATATGGGATGAAATTGAGTTCAAGAAATCCGGAGCTGTGAGGTTAGGAAGGAAGTGACTGACTGTTTAATAGAAATAATCGACACCATTGGTTAGACGAAGATCATCATTTTTCCAAGGTCGCTTTGGCTTCAATGCGTGGTTGGCAATTATTGAGCAACAAATGATTGGACCATGTATTTTAGTGGAATCCATGGAGTTTAACTATTATATGTAGTGAATTCGGTCAGAAGATGATGCAAATTATGTATAGACAGAATTTGGGAGGACAATTCGAGCAACTCCTTTGAAACTGGCATAGCTTTTTCATAGACCTTCATTTTTCATTCGAAAATTCAACGAGGAAAAGCCCATGAGTTTTGAGGAGCTGAATTTTCATACGATAAGATTTCTATTGGTTAACAGTTGGAATGAAACAGTTGCTATTTAAATAGTTATATCTCGGAAGTTTCTGGATTGAAAATTCATCTCGAAATTTTGTTTGTAGTTTTCAAGGTACGGAAACATTTTCGGAAATGAAATAGTGAATGTGCTCTCTTTCTGGCTTTCGGGAAATTCTGCCTCCATACTAACGCGGGAATTTTGCCGAACCCCTCTTGTGTCGGGAGAAGGAATCTTTAATGTCCAACACATATCTCTTAGACACAACCGTCGGCTTTACATATCCATCGAAAGATGGGTGCTCAAGCGATTCCCAGAATCTGAAATATCGCATCGACTTTGTGGGAATTGATCCCAGATAATTTTGCGCAGAGGACGAGTGACCTAACCTTTGCGTCACCGAACAGGTTTTTGTCATTCTAATCCTACGGAATTCCTTTCCTGATATCACAAAACGAAGACATTCTTGTGGTTTTCATCTTCGCTTATTCAGCATCTATAGGTCATCCAAATTATTCTGTGATCTATCCTATTTAATAGATAAACTAATATTGTAATGAAGAATTATTCTCCGAATGGCAAGATTCCCATTTCATAATGAGATTTGCTTGGAAATGACTCACTTTTGAAAATATCGTCATAATATTATTATTTTCGTATTAAATATTTTCGATAGGAAAAAACTCTAATCAATGCGACAAATTTCGTGTTTGTTTTGAATTGAAAGAAACAAAACTTAACCTTATAGCGCGAAAACCGTTCGTTAAAAAAATTTTTTGAATGCAACCATGGATTATATTCATAAAGTGCCTAAATAATGTGCAAATTAATAAATTAGTACCAGAGCTCAAATGCCAGAAAATCTAAAATTCTTGATTAACTTGAAAATAAAAAATTATCACTAAAATTGGTTTTCACCAAGAAGGCTTTCTCAAAAATCGATACCGAGAAAGGGAGAGCATTTTTTTCTATCTGCAATGTATCACATAATTTGGGACGCCCGGTACAACTCCTAAGCTGATCAAAATTTTATTGTCGAATAGATTACTTGGGATTCTATTTGGACAGAAAATAAATCGTTTCCGCACTATCAATAATTATTTTCTTTCCACAATTCATCGAATTTGGGACACCCTGTACAACTCCTAAGCTGATCAAAATTTTATTGTCGAATAGATGACTTGGGATTCTGTTTAGACAGAAAATAAATCGTTTCCGCACTATAAATAATTATTACCTTTCCACAAAGCATCGAATTTGAGACACCCTGTACAACTCCTAAGTTGATCAAAATCTTACTGTTTAACAGATGAGTGGAAATGAATCGTTTCCGCACTATCAATTATCATTTTCTTCAGGAATCTGTTCTTGCTCCACTAATGTTCAATTTGCATGAGAGCGGTAGTTCTTTAATTTCGCCTATTAAGCTTTTTTTTTCATTAGTTTCCATATTTTGACTGCTTATCTGGAAATTCTGATCAAGTTCTTCGAGGAAGTCCTCTACATTCCATTTCTACGGAAACTAAGATATCATATTTCCATTTGAATAATAATTTGAAATCCAAACAATTTGGGGTATTATTTGATGATCCTACATCAAGTCCTTGTTTCTTTCCCTAATATCTTAGTGCCATACTACACCCCCTTTGAGTTTCCAATCCCACATCAATACACTGAGTCAAAAGGAACAATATTCTGCTAACAAGAGTTGAGTAGATGTTCACGCTGTTTGGGTTGCTGCTCGTGGTTTGGTCTTTTCTACAGTTGAATACTGTCTTTCTTCTGGTTAAATAGTGCATCTATTCGCAAATACTAGCCCTGAAAAGGCAGGATATGTATCATCCTCCCAATCAACTACCTTCGAAGTCCACATGTGTTGGGTATGAAATGTTGAAAACCCATCCGATCGCTTGATCTTCTAAGATCTCCTTTCGATGCTCTAGTTCTTTTGAAATGAAATGAAAATGTTCTTTTTAATGACTTCATCATACAAGATCTTGCTCAGAAGGTTTCTGGTTTGGGTGCCAGTAGAAAAATTCAGTGTACCTTGAATTGTTGACCTAGAGGTCATAAACTGCTCAACTAGAATTTTGTGAAGAATCCAATTCACGAATGTAAGGGCTGAGGAAAACTTCATTTTACTCGCAGATTGTTCAATGTTTCGATAATCAGATAGTTTCCAGAATATACAAGACATCAGATTCCTTTCTTGTTAGGGTTGAAACTTCAGAACCCATTTAGTGTTTTTGTTCTTAATTTTTGCTGCATTTCACGACTAATCGCCAACTGGTTAGGATAAAAAAGAATGAAACTTCACAACGCAATCAATGATAAGTGTAACTGATGTATCAGAGATGGATGAGACATTGTATTTTGTCACTGCTCCCAAATCATACAAGAGATTACGTATGGTTCTCGTATCTTTCCATGTCCATTAGGAAAGTGAATGAGAGGCATATTTACTATGATATGCTGGTGACAATCTACTCTTCCAATTTAAACAATTCCTATAATGGAATTATGAAGAACTCAGAGGGTGGTCTTGAGATTCATAGGGGTGAGACGATACCTGCACGGTGGTCTATTACTATGAACTCTACTTGTTTGTCATCATCTCACATAACAAGTTGAGGAAAATTGGAAGTATTCACCTCAATCCGCTTTCAAGAGGAGCTGCTCTCTATATATGAGTTGTAAACATACCACAAAGCCTTCAAAAAGTATCGATAATCCCTTCCCAGGAGAAAAGAAAGTTGTTGAATGAACCCTCTACACCCGGCCAATATCAAACCAAATATCGAATGGCTATTCTGGAGGAATCACTCACAAAGAACTTCCATTTATAGAAAGTTCACCTAAGAGCTAGATTATGCTTCTAGACCTGCAGACGCATTCACGAAATGACTGATCGAGAACCCGAAGCGGATGCACTGGTTTTATACTTGGGAAAGCTATGTTCATAATCCTGGAATCACTGATCCTTGGTTTTAATGCGATCATATTCTTGGATTCATGGAACGGTGAGTTCGCCACAGTAACAGTAAATATGTAGTGACAGCCAAACAGCAATAAAGCTTTCAATTGCAAATGCTTTACTTCGAGAAGAATATGGAAAATCCGAATTATTCTGGGCAGACTTGTAGTGAAAAATGAATGTACCCTTGTCTGAATTCAGGGTAAATCATGCTTCATGGTAATGAAGAGGCAGAGCCATAGGCACAAGTTTCATTCCCTCAAGTAGGACTAGATTCATTTATGGGTATCCAATGGAGCGGAAGTTTCAACCTTACAATAAACATCACCTGCCACCAAAGATATATAAAAAATAATGAGAAGGAAAGTGAAGCAGGTTATCCTATTCTTTGATTATGCTTCTTTCGTTAATGATCTGCTTCACGGCATCGAGAACAAACTACTTGGGTTTGCGAACTTGGTGTCCTTATTTCGTAGTCAGTGCCTCTACTTGGCATCACAGTCAACAAAGGAGTTCGCTGGCATGTGTGAACCATTTCCAGATCTACTTCTGCTATACTATTCTCTTTAAGCAGTACTTCACACCATCATAGCTGATGCTTTTACACAAAGCAAAGGTTTGACCTAGTTTAGAATACTGTTCACAAGTTTGAGGCCCCGCACCCAAACATTCATTAATCTAATGGATAGTCTCCGAAGAAAGCAATATGCCTCATCGACCACCCGAGATCACACGTAATCTCCAGCCCTTGCGCAAAAGCGTCAGCTTGCTGATATTCCTCTTTCTTACAGATACTTCCATGGCAGTTCCTCTAAGGAACTGAAATGCTTAGTTACGGAAAGAATCCAGTTCCAAAGAAACACCAGGTTTGCGAAAAACTAACACTAATGTTTGGGATAAAGAAATAACTTTTAATTACTAATAACTGACAATATGACAGTATGCTATTCTCGCTGCAGCTTCCCAGAGTATAACATTAAAAATTAAAGATGTATCGAATTATAATTCTCTTCATTTATTAGTATTTTGAAATGCAATATTAAAACTGATGTAGGTATCCTTAAGGTCACCATATGATGAGGGTACACGTGCATAGTATTGGCCTGACTGTTAAAGTTAAAGGCAGGGGAAGCATTGAATAATGATATTGTAACGCCCTAGCTTTAGAAGTCAGAAGTGCTATCGGTGTTTTTCTAAACAAGATAATGGACCAGATCAAGAAACTATGATCCTGGTGTCATGCTAAGCCAGAATAATTAAGTTTCAGTGGAGGGGGTATAATCACTTACTTACTAAACCAAAAAAATAAAGATATGTTCCAAAACTTTCAGAGACTTCAAGGTATTTTGATCGTTAAGGCATGTTTTGAGCGATGTTTTTTGAGTTTTGCATATTGATTCGTTAGTCGAAAGATGGATTTAAGTGGAAATGATAATTTTGCATAATTTTTTCAAACAATATCTCAATAAGAGAGTTGAAATGTGAATAGATCGGTCTAATGCTAGCCACCCACGTTCCGGCATATTTACAGATATGTCTGCGCAGGTGTACCTCACAATCAGAAGAATAATATTCATCATAATTTGCATGAAATTTCTCATTCCTTTTTTCTTTAGTGGCTTGTCAGATGACGATAAATAAATTCTTGAATCCTTTTTAATGCTCCATTATATTCTCCAGCTGAAATACGAATTGTTTTGAGCTTGAGAACCCATATCGTCTTTAATCTTCATGTGGGCGAACAACCTTTATATCGAGGAATTGCAGTTCAATATCCTTCTATTTCTTGTAATTATATGGCGGCGGCCCCTTCGTATAGGTGAGTCATTTAAAGATGTGGATGCCTATGTAGGGTTCTTGATGGCAATTCTTCTTTTTCAAAAGTATTTCAGCTAAGTCCATTAACCTTTCAATTTGAATGATAAATAAAATCATCGTTTGACACCCGTTAATGATTTCAGCAAGAAAATGGAATGAGTCGAACAATCTGATGCTTTATTCATTGTCAGATATATACTGTGCACACAAAAATAGGAATTAGACATAAAGAGTATGTTATCATATTAGTGCGGTTTTTATTTTTATTTCTTAGGGTTTTCTGCCTTCTTAGGCTTAACACAAGGATTTTTTCGATATTCAGTGATATATATGTATCACCATAAGAAAGAGCAAATCGGGTAATTGAATATTTCAGAATGGAAAGACGCTAGTAGACACATATCGAGTTGCGAAAAAACTTGGCGTTTGTCGAAGAGAGTCTTCTTCTTCTTCTTCACCGTGTAGAAGGCGTAGCGCCTGTTCAGTTCCAGTTTCCCTGCAGCAGTTCTTGTGAAGTTGATTGCCAACTGTCCCGCCATCGTTTTGGTGGTCGTCCAACGGGTCTTCTTCCGTGTGGTATGTTGTTATATACGATTTTGGCTATTCTATCTGTGGTCATTCTGTTTACATGCTGGTTCCATTCTCTTCTTCTTTTTCTTACCCATCTTACAATATCGTCTGTTTCACATTTTTCCCTTATGTCGGTATTTCTTTGTCTGTCATTCAATGTGTAACCGGTTATAGTTCTTAGCGTTTTCATTTCTGTTGTTCTTAGTATCCTCTTTGTTACCGACGTTTCCGCTCTTGTTTCTGCCCCGTATAGCATAATTGGTCGCACACATGTTTTGTAGATTCTGGATTTGCATGGTATACTGAGGTGTTTATTTCTCCAAATTGGTTGTTTAAGATGTCCCGATACTGCAGCTGCTTTGTTCACTTGTCTCCTCACTTCATCTTCAAGGTATCCTGTGCTTGTTATTTTGCACCCTAAGTATTCGAATGACATGACTTGGTCTATAGTGGCGTTGTCTATTGTTAACTTGCAGCGCAGAGGTTCCTTAGCTATGGTCATGCATTTTATCTTACTTGTAGAGATTTCCATATTGAAATTTTTTGCGCGTTTGCAAAACGCGTATAACATTCTTTGTAGGTCGTCTTCTGATTCTGCAATGAGTACGGCGTCATCGGCATAGCATAAGATGTTAATTTTGTAGGTTCCCATGCGGTATCCTAGTCCCAAGTTTTTAACGGTCTCTACAAGTTGGTCCATAACAGTATTAAATAGTAGAGGGCTAAGACTATCACCTTGGCGGATGCCCGACGTTGTTCCGAAATGCTGCGTTAGGGTGTGGTTTGTTCGTATTTGCGTTGTTGTATTAGTGTTCAGATCTTTTATGAGTCTTATATATTTTTTGGGTACCTCTTTGTTTTCCAGTATCTTGATTACATCCTTCAGTTGGATCTGTCGAAGGCCTTCGTTAAGTCTATGAAACAAAGATATGCTGGAGTGTTATATTCAAGAGACTTTTCTACTAATTGCCTTGTTATAAATAGTGCATCGACCGTGGACCGTTTTTTTCAAAAACCTTGTTGCTCTTCGCTGATAGGCATTGTTGACGTTATGTCATCGGCAAGAATCTTTGTAAGCAGTTTCAAAGAGGTGCTTAATAAGGTTATTCCGCGATAGTTAGCAGGATTTGTTTTGTCTCCTTTTTTAAAGATAGGCACTGTTACACTTCTTTTCCATTCTTCTGGTATTTTTCCGTGTTGAATTATGATGTTAAACAGTTTTGTGTACTCTCATGGCTTTTCCGCCATATTTGATCATCTCATTTGTTATCTTATCTTCATTTGGAGCTTTCCTATTTTTAAGTTTACTTATTGCCATATCTACTTGCTCTTTCGTGATTGTTACCGGTTCATTTATAATGTCGTTTTCTAAGTCTTCTTCTGGAGGTTCTTCTTCATATTCCGATTCGGTGTAAAGATTTTTGAAGTATTTTTCCCATGTTTCGTTTGTGATTGTTTTCAGTTGTATAGTTTCATTGGTGTCCTTTTTTATACCCCTTAATAATTTCCAAATTCGTTTTTGCGCTCCGTATATATCCGCTTCCATTTCATCACTAAATCTCTGCCAGTATTCTTCTTTAATTTCCCGAACTCTGTTATTCACCCTATTTCTTATTTCTATGTATCTATTTCGGTTCTCTGGTGTCGGATGGTTCTTATATTCTAGATATATTTGTTTTTTTCTTTGTAATGTTTTTGACTTCAGTGGTGAACCAGGGTTTATTATTAGGTTTGCCGTTCTGTGATACCGTGCGGGTTCCCAAGGCCTCTGTGGCACCCTTGTATATGTTTTCTTTTAGTTTGAGCCATGCTATGTCGGGGTTATCTTGCTGCAATATTGGATTACGAGTTATATACTGTTTGCAACGGTTTGAATAAAGTTGTTTTGTGCTCTCATTGTTGAGCGATTCTACGTTAAATTTTTCAGTTTTTACAGATGGTGTTTTCTTTTTTAATTGAATTGTCATCTTCAGTTTCCCTAGAACGAGCTTGTGGTCTGTTCCAATGTTAGCTGATGACAAAACTCTTACATCTAAGATTTGTTGGGGTAGAAACATTCGGTTAGTGATAATGTAATCAATTATGGATTTGTTGTTTCGGTTATCGCAGAAAGTATATTTGTGCTATTCTTTGTGAGGGAAAAAAGTGTTATTAATTCGCAACTCGTTCTGTGCACAAAATTCCGTCAACATTTCGCCGTTTCTGTTAATTACGTCTTCGTTATATTTTTGTTTTACCCCGTTTACTACTCCGTTACCTACTCTAGCGTTAAGGTCTCCTAATATGATTATCTTTTCTTTAGTTGGTATTTTATCTAGTTGTGATTGAAGACTTCCATAAAAATCTACCGCCATTTCCTCTGGTTTGCTTATGTCAGGTGCGTATACTGATAGGATATGTAGCGGACGGTCGAACGACATTGTGACTTTCAGGATTCTATCGCTAACATATTCTACGTTTACCATATTTTCTTCGTATTTTTCATGTACATGTAGTCCTACTCCCGATGTTGCTCTTTGGTCTTTTTCTACTCCAGATTATACTAAGATGTAATTGTTTAATTTTGATAATCCTCTTCCCTTCTTTTTGGTTTCGGCAAGTGCACATGTATCTATTTTGTGTTCGTTCATTTCAGGGATTATTTCGTGGTCTTTGGAGAATAGAGTTTTTATGTTCCAGCAGGCTATTCTTACTTGATGCTTCTTCCTGTAGAGTTTATTCCTATTTCGCGCGCGGGTCGTATTCCGTGTTTTCTGTCCTTGTTCCGAGGATGCATCTCCGGTGCTTTGAGCAATGAATTGTTTTACCCTAGGCAGGTTGCTAACCTTTCCTAGGAACCCTCCTCCTTGCTCCGGGCTTGGGACCGGCATTAGCACTTGCTGGACTACTCAATCCATCCAGCTTGTACCAAAGAGAGTAAGTTGAGGAATCGATTCTTGGGTCAAACTACCCCAAAGTACAATGGCTCAAAGATTGCTGCATTAACTTAACAGTTAAGCGAAGTAAAAGATGCCCTACTTCGAATGGTTTTTTACAATGGCCGTTCTGAAACCATCCGACATACCAATATTGAGCAGAAGAATGAAATTTAATACTTTTCAGAGACGAATCAAGTTAGTTTGTGTAATCATAGCAGATCCGTATCCAGAACCACAGTAGAATTCTTTGGCATAAATGAAAAGTGTGAATAAACAAAAAATATCTTCTGGAAACTTACTAAAGATCAATTTTCAATAAGCTCAAGTTGGAAAGATTGGGCGTGGATTCAAGTACTCTAATACGGTGGACGGTCCACTCCCATCGCCCGGTGTGCTCTGTTAATCGGTAATTTGTGACCAAGATTCAAATGATTGGTAGTTGGCCCGGTCTCCGGAGTATGAATTATTTTACAAATGAGACATGCTGAGCTCTCCTAGGACAAAATTCGCCGTTCTCCAGTCGGATCTCTGGGAGGAACTAACACGGGGAGCTTATAATGGCAATATGACTAACAACGGACCTCTTGCGGGCACACAGAGTCTATCAAAATCCGATGACAGTAGCCAATTCCTTATTGGGTGTTCCAACAAAAGAGGATTAGAAAATACTAATATGATTGGAAGCAGTACGCCTGCATTTACAAGACACGCAACCTCAAGTCCTAGGTCTAACGGAAACTTAAATAATGCCAACAGCAGACACCACCCACTTTTGCTTCAATGGCTATAACTTGATCTCAAGGTTTCGGTTTAAGGGTGGGAACTATTATACCCTAGATTGTTTCAGTATCTACGCAACAAGGCAGAAACGATCCAAATACAGCACCTGTCAGCTGAGAGGATCTTAATGAGAGATTTCAACCTCAATATCAACTGGCTACAATACAATGGGGGGAGCTACAATACAATGAAGCAGGGTGGCAAGCGGAAGCCTTTGAGATTAGCCACAACTTGAAGCAACTTTTCGATGAGCCGACATAAATTTCTGACAATACAACCGATTTCCCAATGCTCTAGATCTTTTTTCGTTCCAGATCTAAATGATTTCCGTTTACATGACTCAGTGCCCTCAGACAGCTCCAACCACATCCTTGTTTCTGCAATTGGAATCTTAGTACAGCCAAGTAATGAAAATACACCGCCTTCCAGTAAGATATAGCATTAAAACCGACCCAGGTGGGATGAACCTTGGGAGTTTTTATCGTAACGATATCTGTTTATCATATCCTGACATTATTGTCTGCACAGAGTCCTTCACTGAAGTTATTCTTGCAGATATGAACCTCAACATTCCATCCTCCACGGATAAAATATCTCCACAAAAATCTTGGTTCACTACAAACTGTGAAGAGGTGGCCACAGTTAAAAACAGAACTTATAAGAACTAATAAAGAATCTAACAGATGAGACTAAAGC
Organism: Cryptolaemus montrouzieri; assembly: GCA_013387265.2. NCBI lineage: Eukaryota > Metazoa > Arthropoda > Insecta > Coleoptera > Coccinellidae > Cryptolaemus > Cryptolaemus montrouzieri. The sequence continues at coordinate 37,964,522 of JABFTP020000165.1, forward strand.
TGAATATGTGCATTTCAGGAACATTTATAACTCAACAATTGATAAAGCGAAAACCTACTTCGATGAAAGAGTTAAAAATTGACTCTTGGAGACGACCAGTGGAACTCAGCAGCTCCGGTATATGGCGAGTCATTAGAGAAGACGATTCTATCGCATCATCGCCTAAGACAAAGGCGGATCTCTTTGCAAAAACCTTGTCGCAAAATTCTGTTTTAGATAGATCAAAAGCAGTGCCACCAAGCATCTCACATGTTCAATCGAATATGTCTGAAGTGAAGTTAAGAGTGCGTACGAAAAGCAGCGTTCTCTAACAACTGAACTGTAAGAAAGTAGTTGGTCTTGGTGGAATACCACCAACTGTTTTGAAGAAATGTGTTTCAGAGTTAGCATCTATTCCTTATCACCTGTTTCAGATTTTTTATGAGACGCAGACGTTTCCGGAGTATTAGAAAGTTGCGACAGTACAACCGATTCCAAATCAAAAGAAAGGAATGCCTACCCCAATAACCGCCTCATCCCATTGTTGCCCATTATGTCGAAAGTAATGGAAAGAATTATATAAGAGTTGCAGGGTACTAAAGTGACCTACTTGCATACGTTACGCATTTGTGGACATCAACAATCGAGAGCAATAGCTCTTGGAATCTTGAAGGACACCCACAGGGTTTGGACGGCAGCCTTGATAAATAAACTAATCGCATATGGTCTACTCGAAGAATTGCGTGGTTTTATTAGTTGCTTTCTCTTCAGTTAATCGATTCAGATGGTGGTTGATGGTGTAACGAGTGAATCTTTCCAGGTTAGTGCAGGAGTACCCCAAGGCTCCATACTTTCGTCAGCTTCCTTTCTTTTGTAGATTGATTCATTAATTTTATTAATTATTTTGAACAAGAGTTGTGGAAAATCCTATAAACTTAAAAGAATATATGAAGCTAAGCTATACAATATGGTCGTAAACAAGCGTAATATATCCCAATCACTGAGTCATTTTCCAAGCGTCGAATCTACTTTTGAACTGATTGACTGTGTTTGCACTCACCACCGAACTAGCTAGATGATTCCACAAGTCGAAAATTCTGTTCGAAAAGAAATTCTGGTGTATTCGTCTTAAAATTTGCTTTCGTCAGTTTGAATGAGTCACCGTGCAAATTGCCAGTGTTCAGAGAAAAAAGGTTCTTGACTTCAGAACCGAGAAATCCCCGTGTAGACAAATAGGTGAATGTCATGTCACCTCTGATCCGCCGATCTGAGAACGTAGGAATTCCAAACATGGATAGCCCAGCAGGGTAATCAGGACGATGCCAACTAAAAGGGATCCTTGTATTCCACCGTTGCATCAATTCCAAAATGTCTCCGCCGTTCCGCAGGGATGGCCACCAGACTGTTCCAGCATACTCCATGATTGGACGAAAATAAGTTCGATATAGCAGTCTGGCTGTTTTCACGTCACAGCCACCAAAATTTTTCAGCAACATGTATGTGATTCTTCGGGCTTTCAAGGTGACAAATGCAACATGATCTGACCAGCTAAGGTTATTTGTGATTGTTACTCCTAGGTATGTGGCCTTCAATGGTGTAGGTGAAGTTTGGATTAGTCCTACCTATGTGTAGAACGACACACTTCTCCAAATTTAGTGGAAGTAACTATTCACGTGATAATTGTTCAATTTTAGACAAGTCTTCTTATAGAGTGCGTGGATCTGATAGCGGGAAATTGTAGAGCTTAGTATCATGGGCAAAGAGTGCGCATTTCGTCATGATCAAGGAAGGCAGATTGGAGGTATAAAGGAGAAAAAGTATGGACCCAAGGACAAAATCCAGGGGAACACCACTAACAACAGACCTCCTTAGAGGAATACATACCACCGACCCTCACACGGAAGGATCTATTTGACATGAACAAGCTAATCCATGAGAGTCAATCACCCCTAATTCCCAGATGCTCGAGTTTATGCAGCAAACGGCGATATGGTACACGATCAAATGCTTTTGCAAAGTCAAGGTATATCATATCTATAGCATTTCCAGCATTCCAAGCTTTCGTCCAGTCGTTGATTGATAGAATTAAGTTTCTGAGGGTCGATCGACCAGGAAGAAAACTGTGCTGTTGATCCGGGATAATATTGTTGGATAGAGTGAATGTGATGATCTGGTCGCATATAATTCTCTCCAGAACCTTGCCAACCTCAGATACGAGACTTATAGGTCGATAATAAGTGGAAGAAAGGTTATCACCTTTTTTGAAAATCGGTGTGATTGAAGCAGTACGCCAATGGCGTGGAAGTGAAGAAGTGCTAAGTGACTGTGAGAAGATCATGAAGACAGGTTTGGCAAGCGCATCTGCGCAACGTTGTGAGAAATATTGTGAAACGTTATCAGGTCCAGGATCAGTGTTGGTTTTGAGCTTGGTTAGATGTCAAAAGTATTGACAGATAAGTGCCAACAACTTGGGTATTTTATGCCTTGCTCAAATGTCGGTTCTAGATGTATAATAAAAAAGGTAGATTGCCATTTGAAATGAAATAGTGATGACCCACTTCCGGTATAACCGGGAATGGTATCACTTCGAAAATATTTCACTTCAAATGGAAATCGCTAGTTATGACAACGTATAAAATTTCTGCTTGATATTGTAATTGGAACTCAAAAAGTTTTTAACGGACGGTCCCGGTGGATATCCCTGTATATTTCATTGTTAAATTTTTGTTTCCAGAATTTTGGCGTAACTTTAGTTCTTCACGAAGGGACTTGAGTTGGTTGACTTGGCCTTCAGTTTTATCATCCTGAGTTTGTATGTTTTGAAACTGAGGGAGACCACGCAAAGATATTTTATTTCTGAGGAGTTTGGAGACCATTTCTGTGTTCGAATCACATGAACAGCTTCAACCATCTAGGGCGAGAAACATCCTCCGCAGGCAATCGAGTGCAACTGACCAAGAACTGACTAAAGTTCGGAACTGATGAACTGCTTTATTCAACCGAGAACATTATATTTCGGTTTTCGGACAACAGAACCCTGGAGTCCTCATTTTGTAAACAGCGTCCTATAACAGCTGAGGAGACATACTGACAAGACGCAATCAACGGTTTCCAGAAACACTAATGGAGAACCTCTTTCTTTCATGCAAGGACATCGAAACAAACATTCACTTACTCGGCATTAGAGGCAACAGTGAAGTTTGCTGGCATGTGCTTCTGCTAAACTCAGTTTTTGTTTTCTGGGCTAAGCAGTACTTAGCGCCATCACAACTGATGCTTTTAAACAAGGCAAGGCCATTGAATTTCCTCAGAAACGAAGATGCATCTTCTCGTCATCACAGTCAATACCGGAGTTAGCAGGCATGGTCATGTATCAACCATTGCCAAATCTGCTTCATATGAACTTAGTTTTTCCTTCAGGGCTGATCAGTACTTCACAGCATCACAAATGATGCTTTTATACAAAGCATAGGGGCGATCTGGTCTGGAATATTGTTCCCATGTGTTGGGCTCCGCGCCCAAGCATTCATTACATATATTGGATAGTGTCCAGAAGAGAGTATTGCTCCTCATTGGCCATCAGAGGTTGCTGATCTTTCTCTTTCCACAGATACTACCCATGGCAAATGCTCTGAAGAACTGAAAGGCTTGTTCCTGGAGAGAACTCAATTCCAAATAAAAACTAGGCTCGCGGAAAACTTTCATCCAAGTAGCACAGCCACGTACTTCTCTCTATGAAAATTATTTTGTTTACAGGGATAGTGTGCTGTGGAAATTGCTTCCATCCAATATCCTTCCGATAACTTGCAATTTGGCCATCTTCAAGAAGCGAGTAAACGCAAACATTGAATCATCTTAGTTGGCCACGGCTGTGGCATAACAGGATCGCCTCCTTCCAAGAATTAAGAATAAAAGATAGGGGGATAGATGGGTATATTTTGTCAATAATGTATTTAGGGATTTCGAATTTTTATGCACATAAAATTCAATGTTTTTCGTTAATGAAATGAAAGGAGTGGAAACTTGGATTCTATTTTGGATTTTATTATCGACTTACAATAATTCAAGAAGAACTATATAAAATATCCAACGAACAATTTAGCTTGGTGTTATATTCGTTGAATAACTATTCGAAGAAAAGTATTGAACAAGATAATGTGTAATGTATTTCTAATGATACGATACGGTACTTACGAAATTTCAAAACTTCTTACTTTCTAATTATAAATTCCAAAAACATTTGTTGTAACAATGACATAAAACTTTCCCTTTCCGAAGTTCCTCATACTAAAGTATGCATTAATTACTGGGTTGAATTGTTTTCAATTCATAATTGTTGAATTTAAAGCAGAAGAATATTTGAATTTGGGTATATAAAAGCAGGCTTCACCCCGACAAATTACCCGTATGCAGTTCATTTCAATGAAGAATTCTAGGTTTTCATGAATCTGTTCGATCTCAGTTTGAGGCGAATATTCGATAAAAATCGATTTCAGTTGATTGGAAAAATTTTTCTTACTTATTTAAACGTTTGGTTATCCACTCCTTAACTCCTATCAACTACCTAGAAAATATAGGGTTGTTAATAATAATAATTTTGTTTTTTTGTGGAAATGAAATGAACAAACACTTTATTAAATTATTTATTGGCCATGGTCCAACACCATCTGCCATTTCTCTGGTAGTAGCATAGTTCCACGCTCATAAAATGTTTGGTCTTTGCTGGCAAAAGAAACAGGGTATCCCACAAGGATCCATACTGAGTCCTCTATTCTTCATTCTATACATAAATGATATATTTAACATCGAAACACCTGCGGCGCAGCTAACACTTTATGCTGACGACGCCATTCTGATAATGGACTGACTGTGAATAAGCAAAAAACCTATTGTATGTGTTTTCTACCTAGGAATTCCCCTGTTGATTCGAGCGTTCTCATTTGGTCACCAGGGTGCAGTACAATTGAAGTAAATAAACTTTTGGGCCTCAAAGTTGACCTGGGCAGATCAAATCAGCGAACTTTGCAACAAACCCAGTCTTGGGTTTTGTTTTGCCTCTAGGTATTTGAGAGACGTCACGAATAATCATGTGTTGAGAATGATGTATCATGGATGGGTGGAATCCAGTTTGTCATATGGTGTTATTTTCTGGGGATCGGCTGCGGGCATGGCAGATTCTTTTATCGTACAAAAAAAATTTTTGCGTATAATGTACAATAGACCATGTGCGACTCATTGTAGAGATCTGTTTGTGAGGGAGTCTATTTTGACAGTATCTTGTCCTTATATATATCAACTAGTATTGCATGTGTGGATTGGTAGGGGTAGATTTCGGACGAATGCACTGTTACACAATTATGAAACGCGTTATGAGAATATAATACATGCTACTTTTTCCCGTCTCTCGGTTGGACAACATCATCCAGACTATTTCGGAATAAAGTGCCACAGTAAATTGTTGCCGCTTATCATTGAGTGTAGGAGTAGGGCTTCAGTTAAAGCTAGGGTCTCTGATTTTCAAAAGTTTAGAGCATTTTATCCCTTGGAGGAATTCTTTGATCAAGCGTTAGTTCGTTTAGCTTGTGAAATTTTTTTTGACAATAGTTGTGAAACTCGAATCTCAACAAATATTTTAGTATAGTTTTAGGCAATGTTGCCATTTAATTGTTTTGTTCTTAGTGTGTAGTATGTATGTTGTATATTGACGTGTTTTAATGTTGGCCTGATGCTCTATAAGACCTCGAACTAAACTGTTCGAGGTGGTTTTTGAACTCCTCATTTGAGGTGAAGGTTTTACAGTCTAAAAAATTTGGAAGTGACCGAAACAAATAATAATCCGATGGTGCCAGGTTTGGAAATTATGGTGGGTGTGGCTTTGTATCCCATTCAAGCTGTAAAAGCTTTTGGTGAGCGGCCAAAGTTGTGTGAGGTCTCGCGTTGTCTTGGTGAAACACTACACCTTTCCTGCCGACAACCGAAAAACGTCTCGCCTTACTCATCCCTATCGCTCTGTGGCCCTAGCGCCACGTGTTGCCGCCGGAAATAGGTACATTGTTTACAACAATACAAGAAAGCACTGAAAGCTAACCAAAATTGACATAATACCAATCTTGCAAATCTTGCGAGATCGCGCATGATTTTGGGAACGAGATTGATCTTGCAGAAAAGTTGAGTGATCTTGGTATTGCAAGATACCGAGATTGCATTCTCTAGCTAATATAATAAACGTTATAATTTACAGAAATCTTTTAAATCACATAGAATGTACAAGTGCAAAATATAATAGAGATATAAGAAACGAACAAAAGCAACAAAATTGATAAATTAACATAAATATTCTTAAAAAGAACAATTAGTTGTTCAGGATGGACTTCCTTACTTTAACGCTAATATTCGCACTGCGCAGATCCTGTTGAGTGACGACCATAATTTGTCAGATGGAAATCAACATTCAAAACGTTGTGTCTGAGAAAACGAGGTGGAACATGAAAACAAAATAGCTCGAATATACTGGGACAAACCATGAGTCTTTTGATGACTTTGAAGATGGACAAGATATCAAAACATGTACCACGCCATAGAATATACAGCAAGGAGAAATTACTTAAGTTATGCTCGTAACTGAAGCTTCTAAAAACAATACCAATTCTAAAACATAGTAACTTGATGAACCTCCTCTGTATTCATTCTAGCCTGCTGATATGAGTGGCATACGAAAGTGACCATATTACACATCAATACTGAATGATGGGAGGAACGATGACAACATATAATATTATAAGGGAGTACATATTTCATTATGGTTTAGTTGATCGAGTAATAAAGCCAAGCAATTTGTTGGCATGTGCAATAGCACGATCTGAACGGTATAAGATGGCTTTGAATCAAGGTAAACACCTAAATCTTAATGCTATTAACAGACTCTAGGGGTACATTGTCAAGGGTATATGTGAAGTTCAAGGGATGCAGTTGACTGGAAAATTTCATGTGTTTACACTTCACACAATTCAAGCTCATTTTTTTTATGCGAGCTTCCCAGGAATAGCCGAACCTATTACACCACATGAGTGGGCGCATGGGAAGAATTGAGGTGTCTGTTCACCCGCTTCTTGAAGAGGAATAAACAGTAGGATGTTGGGAAGATTTTGGACGGAAGCGAGTTCCTCAGCTCACCGACCCTGTAAACGAAGGAACCCTTATAGAGAGAGGTTCGAGGGATCGCTACATGTACCGCCATATGATGAGAATTCCTTGCCGGCCTAGTGTTGCGGCAAAACATGAATTTTCCCAGAACAAAGTCTTTCAACCCCTTGAAGCATCTTCCGTAGAAGTTTCTGTAAAACAGGGAAAGGTCAGCAACTTGTCTTCTGAGCGCCAGCGGTTAGAGATCGCGGGTGATCTCCGGGTGGTCGATGAGGCGCACAGCCCGTTTTTGCACACTATCCAACATCTGCAACGAATGTTTGGGCGCAGATCTCCATACATGGGAACAATAATCCAAAGCAGGTTGAATCTCCGCCTTATATAGAAGCAACAGCTGAAATGAATGATGGGGTGAAGTATCGCTTGGCTCTGAAAAGAAAACTGAGTTTAGCTGATGCAGACTTGGCTATTGCTGTGAACATCTTTGACACTGAGATTCCGCAGCTGTAATCGTTTGCAGACTACTGAAAGACGAAACCAGGGTACAATCGTCTTCAAAACCGAAGATCTTGTTCTCTCAGTCCATTGATCTTACAGCATCTATCAAAATAATCTGAATTTCCTACAAGAAGGTCTTGTCATCAACAGAACGAATAGACTTGAATATCTTGCATACATCAGCAAAAATCATAACCAAACAATTCATGAACGATTATAGAAATGTTCATTCAGCTCATGCACGAGTGTGATTTCATATGAAAGGACGGATAAACAACCATGGAAATACTTGTCAGGTAGAAGATGTAGGCGTAAGCCGTAAACCGTCTAGAAGGTTTTGATTGACAAATGTTGGATAGGAATATTCGATGATTTTTCAATAAGATCTTATTCTTTCCATTAAATATCGAAAATATGGAATTTTTGAAAAAGAAGAATTGGAAGACATTCCTCCCTGGTTACGCCGAAATATGTGCATCTGTCCATTTTAGTTATATGGCTCGACAAGATTGAATGATTTTCCAGGAGCCTGGATCGCAACCTCGTAGTTTTTTTTTAATTTTGACATAGAATCCACATTATTGACTACTAGAAATACATTTGGAATTTTCTGAAAGGTTCGCTAATCCCTTAGAAGAAGATATGAAGCATGCAATGATGCTAAGTTAGGAATTTCCAATACTTAATACAATCTTCTCATTTGTTCATATATAGTATTCACTTTGCAATAAACAATTATTCAACTAAAATATCCCGAAAATAAACAATCAAATCAAGTAATATCAAAATTACGAACCACTGTAGCGAACTCAGATTTTTCCGATTCTGAGTTTCTAGAAATTCTGATTGCACATGCTTGTATGATTAATTTCTTCATTCAGAAAATATAGATTTTGAAAAAACATTCAGTAGACGAAAAAGTTCTATATCAAGACTTGAGGAAATAATTACCTCATGGTCAAATTATATTTTCCGAAAAAATTCTGATAACAAACGAGGGGGTTGCGGATTTCACCCATTTCCTGAAAAGGTAGATGAATGAAAAAATACCGACCTCAAAGTTCAAAACATACAGTTTTTGATCTGAGGTTTTTTGCAGAATTTTGAGCTAAATGTTTTCTTCGATTACGAAGAAGAAAAGTTAAAACACACATTTATTACTACTTTGATCTGCCATTTCCCGAAAAGGGGGAAAGTTATTTGACAAATCATTCTCGTTTTAGCTGAAGAATCACTTCCCGAAGTAGGTCGGCGTACTTAAGATAGACCTTGCATCTCCAGTTGTTTACCCTTGAGAATTTTCTTTTTTTTTTTAATTCAACCTTGTATGGTACTGGCCATAATTGGATTTGATTTACACTTGATTGCTATCAATTCGGCTCAAATTGCAGACGTTTAATTTACTTTGATGATCGAGTATTATTATTATATAGATCAAAGATTAATTGTTTAGTTAGTTTATCACAGATTTCTCCTTCTCTCTGTCTTATCTCAATGTTCCATACAAGGTTCGTTCTTCATGTTAATTGTTACAGTTGTCATATTTTTAAAACGACTGTCAAAGTTTTTCGCAAATTTTTTTAAACTAAAAAGATCCATGAAGAAATAATATATGGGAGATGATTTAATATTTGTACTTGCAGAACCGCAGAATGTTAAACTGTTGAATATTTTATATTATATATAATATTTTATTATCTCATTTTATCATGGATCTACATCAAGTAACGGCCTTCACCCATGAAGAAATAATATATGGAAGATGCCAACCCAAATTATTCGGTTCATAATGATTTTAGAACATCTATAGATCATAATCAGCATCACTTAGAAGACCGAACCTGGCCATCGGGAGTCTCTCGGTTAAACAGAGAGGGAATTTTTTTTGTTGAGTTTGAATATTGAAGGGATTTTGCGATTATACTTCAAAATTGGCAAGGAAAAACAAGGAAGTGATTATATTTCAAGAGATTCACACTGCGACGGAAGAACATCTCTGCGAAAGAGGAAATATCGCAAATCATGTACTTTTTGAATATCTCCTCAGTCCTTTTTATTGGCTTGCTTGCTATGTAAAATCTTTTCTTAAATTCAATTGAGTCATAAGACATATAAGAGTCAGGTATGATTGTTGAAATATTTTTCTGCTGGTTTTCTTTTTCCATTGTTACAGATTCCTATCCCAAACCCTTGTCTTCGTCTGGAAATCATGGAGTGCAAGATGAGAATTGAAGCTGCTAAGCAGAAAAATCTTTGGTACTCTTTATGTACACACGAAATTAACACAACATAAACAGACAAGCTATTTCTAGTGCAATAGCGACAGGGAAACGAGTTTTTTCCTCAGGTTTTTTCACTCGTTTATTGAATCATACGCAAGATAGTATGGTTCCCCTGTTACATTTCCTGAGCTCACATTTGTGTTTTTCTGACACACACCGAAATTATAGATATAAGCATTTATTGTAAATACAATTATTCGAATTTTGTAAATCCTCTCTTTTCAAAAGAATATATATATATATATATATATATATATATATATATATATATATATATATATATATATATATATATATATATATATATATATATATATATATATTGTATCCATCTTACAATGGAATAAACTAAGTTTCACAAAAGACGACTACGCATATATTGATATCCAAACTTTCATCAGATAGGTACAAAATGAAAACTTACTTGACTTTGGCTCTCTTTATTCAAGTGACAGTTTTACAACTTCTAATTTAACGTCTCTTGGTGGTTTGTTGAGAAAAATTACAAAATTTGGCTTCCCAGCTGTGAGCTGAAGGATCTAAATAACACTTAAAATTAAGTTAATTTTTTGTACAAAAATCTTATATCTAATCCTGGTCTTCTCTTGGCACCATCCTGGGCCACTTGTATTCTCTCGGTTCATCTTCCTCGTAATCTCCTAAGATGTTCACCAATGGGTTTGGGTGAATGTCCACTGCTTGGAACGTTTTCACCCATGTCTCTCTGATGAATTAGATAACACTCGGAATCTACAGATCTCGATGTAGCAGGGAGTTTCGGACGTCCAAGGGGCATCCACGACCATCCTCAGTGCTTTGTTCTGCACGACTTGAAGTTTTCGGATATGCGTTGGTGCCGCATATCCCCAAACTGGTGAGGCGTATGTCATCATGGAAGTGATGATGGTCTTGCATATCCTCATTTTGTTTACTTGACTCAACTTGCTCCTCCTATTCATAAGGGGATACAAGAAGGCTAGGGCTGCTTTCGCCTCGCTCGTACAGTCTTCCAAGTGTTGTCGCCATGTCAGCCTTCGGTTTAACGTGATTCCCAGATATTTGGCCTTGTTTATACATGGGATCGGTATGCTATTCATTGTGATCTACTCCACTGCGCTTCGTCTTCTTCGGGACAGGTAGAGTGCCGAGCTCCTCTCTGGATTGACCGTGATGAGCCACCTATTGAACCATTCCTCCAATTGGTGTGCGGCCTTTTGGAGTCTTCGGGTTATCTCCACGGGGGCGGTCGATCTCGTCATTATGGCAATGTCATCTGCGTACTTGCCAGGTCCTATGCAACGCCTTTGCGATGTCGAATAGCGTCATGCCGGTTGACTGGTTCCATCTCTGAATAATTCAACCACACGCAGAAGTTGCTGTTGGGTTGAGTGCTTCTGTCTGAAGTCAAACTATTCATCCGAGATGATTGGATTGGCCTCCACATGTTCTCTCAAGCGTCGCAGGATGATCTCCTCTACAGTCTGGCCGATCGTAGCAGGAGGCAGATGGGCCTTTATTTTGGTAGAAAGGAAGCAGACTTACCTGGTTTCCTGATGTCAATCAAAATCCACAGTTTTCCGTTTCTCAGGAAAATGTTGGAGCCGCAGACACGCGTTGATGATTTGAGACAGCTGGCCTAATGCTCTGTGAGGGAGGTTCTTTAGGGCTCTATTGCTGACTACATCTGGTCCAGGTGCTCTTCTCACTTTCGTTCTAGTGTTCAGCTCTTCCGTGAAGATTGGCTGAGTATTCTACTCGTTGTTCTCTGCTACACGTCTCCCGACTTCTGTTTCGATTATCTCTACGTGATCGATGTCTGTTTCTGCGTAGTCCATCGTAAATTTGCGTCTGCAAAGGCCCCAGTCTAATCTGAAACAGAAAATACCAACGCTTTCATCCTTGTATAGAGGGCATTGGTGTCGTTTTCTGGCGTAGGATTTTGGCCATTCTCCACGGTGAATATAATCACTACTATTTTTCAAAGTTGAAATTTATAGGTAATTTCCGAGAAACTGAACTCCAAGAGGTGCTACCTTTTCGAACACAGAATTAAGATTAGCATTGTACATAGAAAAACACCCCAAGAACACATCTGTGACCAAATAAAATTATGGCTAAACCTTTCCGCTGTTATAGAGCGATAAAGTTTAGAACTTTGTTTTATTTCTTATTTGATTAACGATATTCCAGGAAGTTTCAGCCTTATTGGAAAATTGACTTTTGATTCTATCGTTGTAAGCTATTTTTGTCCTCTTGATCTCCAGCTTGTAGATAAATCTAAGTCTACCTCTGGATTGTTCGAGGTTTTCACTTCTAACAAAATTATATAGATAACATAATAACTTTAAACGATTCATCATGTCTCAATCTCACACTTTTCTTAGGAAATAGAGCTAGAAACATCGACAAAGCTCACATTTGATATCCTAAAAGCGTCATTTCTTGATATCACCAGTTAATTCCCAGTCAAATCCCTGGGGAATATTATTTAAAGAATTGAGCCCTTTTTGTTGGAATGTTCGAATCTAAATCTGTGGACAGTTATCCCTGACATCCGGCATTTTCATGTAAACATTTTGCACAAGATAGTCAGTTGAACAAGTTGTAAGTACCCCAGCACACTTACCACCACAAAATTAATGAAAATGCTTAAGCCACTTATGTAGAGGGTCTTGAGAAAACTTTTCATTTGGAAACAATAGAAAATTGAAATAGAGCTGTACTAGATCTATTGTATTGAAATGATTAAAGAGATTATGAAAAATAAAATTCACTCGGAGACAAAATTAGCGGAACACTCCAAAATTTAACCAAATTCGAAGTCCGATATTTTTCCTAATTCTCAACCGATTTAGATGATTTGTTCGGCAAGTTATAGATCAACTCTTCTGCTTTGTAGAAATCATAAGAGAAAACAAAAAAAATTTGAAAAAAATTTTATACGGGGGCAAAACTAAAAGTGTTTTTTTTTGTCAAAAATTCGTAACACCCTGTGGAATTTCGTGGTCCGAGTTGAAACGTACAATATCTTGGTCTGTCGAGACACATCTTCCTACAGTAACGCCCTTCTTGTTTTATGCATTTATCTCTATTTTTACAAGAGATATCCAATAACATCGGAGGTTAGCCAAAAAATTAAATCAAAATTAGAGAATCGGAAATCTAAAGAAATGAAAATTTTCGAAATTCACTGACCAATTTCACGCTCCGGGAGAACTCGAAGTACACTGGAAAAATCGTTGATTTTGCACGCCAATCTTGCTACCCGATGGGCTCTATCGAGTCTTGGTGCTCTTGCTTGCGCGTATGATCTCAGACCAACTTCACTTAATCGTCTTCTGACTGTCCTCACACTGACGTTAATGTTATCCACTGCTTGTAAAAGGTTACGTGCCTGAACAGCAGTAAGACGAGGATTTCTTATGTTTTGATTGACGATGAAACGGTCATGTATAGCGCGGGTTGCCCGATTTCTTCCTTGTCCTCGCCTCCTCACGTACAATCCAGTTTTCCTGTAACGTCGGTAGATTCGATGGATAACCGACGTCGAGACACCCAACATGGTACCGACTGAGCGGTAGGTGCGCCCTTCCTCGATCAATGTAACTGCCCTTGCTACTGAGGTTGGTGGTAAATCTCTCATTCTGAATGAAAATACCGTTTCGAATCGTAAACAGTAAAAGAATCACAAAACACCGCAACCGATCGAATTTGTATCAAATCAAAGAATGGAAAACTCTCATTCTTTAAACAAGTGCAAATGTGGTCATATACAAAAAAACGTGTGTTGTATTTCATATTTGATAAAAAAAGGTGTGCACATGTGTAAATGAAAAGTTTTATCAATGGTCCCAGAATTCGGTTGTGTATTTTAATACCTACCGACTGTTATCTCCTACGAATTCCTAATTTTCACCAAATTAATCAAATCGTCATCAATAACTAATGCAATTCGAACATAAAAATCGCAAACGACAATTTCGACACGCCTGAGTGATAATAAGAAAATTCCAAATTGATAGACGAATTTTAATGACAATTTCTTGATTCAATGAAATTTCTCCAATATGGTGATTTTCCACTTGAAATTAAATATATTTTGCAAAAATAGAGATAAACGCATGAAACAAGAAGGGCGTTACTGTAGGAAGATGTTTCTTGACAGACCATGATATTGTACGTTTCAACTCAGACCACGAAATTCCACAGGGTGTTACGAATTTTTGACAAAAAAAACACTTTTAGTTTTGCTCCCGTATAAAATTTTTTTTCGAATTTTTTTGTTTTCTCTTATAATTTCTACAAAGCAGAAGAGTTGATCTATAACTTGCCGAAAAAATCATCTAAATCGGTTGAGAATTAGGAAAAATATCGAACTTCGAATTTGGTTAAATTTTCGAGTGTTCCGCTAATTTTGCCTCCGAGTGTATGATAATAACTATATATTATACTATTACATGTGATAGTATAATACATTATTAAATTTCTTATTATCATCATGATTAACTATAACGTAGTAAGGGCGGAATCAATTAACTATTAAAAATGATATGCTATTTTGCCAAAACTATGAATTCCTTCAAGTCGGAAATTACTTGATACATATGGAAGAAGTCATGATAATACACCATTTTTTATCATCAACAATAATTGAGTGTTAACTTGTTAATTATATGTCCAGATCATAGAAGACCTATAAATCTTTCTTAGATAAAATTATTGATGACAAATATCATGCTCTTGAATTGCTACAAAATGATCGAGAAAACGAAGTGTTCATAATATTGGTGGATGCACTACCATTTAAACTGATTTTTATTGATTAAAAGATCATCTTGTTTGAATGAAAACATAAGCTCAAACTATTTTTATACATCATTTTATATTCATTTCTACTTTTCACGTCACTAAATCATACCGTCTCCTTTTTTCCTCAAAAATTAAATTCCCAAGTTTATCAAGTAAGATGAGTTGCCTAATGACGTTTATTATGTGTTACCACCAATAACTTTCTAGTCGCATTGTTATGGTAGCCAATATGATAATAAGAAATTAAACTATGTATTATACTATGACATGTGATAGTATAATACATTATTAATTTCTTATTATTATTATGATTAACTATCACGTAGTAACGGCGGAATCAAATAACTATTAAAAATAAAATGCTACTCTGCCAAAACTGTGAATTTCTTCAAGTCGGAAATTACTTGATACATAAGGAAGAAGTCATGATAATACACCATTTTTATCATTAACAATAATTAAGTGTTATTTTGTTAATTATATGTCCAGATCATAGAAGACCTATATACTCTTTGTTAGATGAAATTATTCATGACAGATAATGCTCTTGAATTGATAACGATATGATCAAGAAAACGAAGTGTTCATAATAATGGTGGATGCACTACCATTTAAATTGATTTTATTGATTAAAAGATCCTTTTGTTTGAATGAAAACATAATCTCAAACTAGTTTTAGACATCATTTTATATTCATTTCTACTTTTCACGTCACTATATAATTACGTCTCCCGTTTTCCTCAAAAAACTAAATTGCTAAGTTTATCAAGTAAGATGAGTTGCCTAAGCATTAAGAAAAAATGGCGTTAATTATGTGATACCATCCATAATTTTCTAGTTGAATTGAATTGTAGCAAGTAACATTACTTATTACTACATAGGCTCAATAACTGCAAAACTATTTATTCTTTGACGGAGATCGATTTTTGTTTGGAGGTGAAGATTTTTCAGAATAATCGGATAATCGATAAGTTAGCTCTTATATATACCTTCTCATTAGTTTTTGAATAGGAAAAAATGGGTCAAAGGACATCTTATTGAAAATCTGTTCAGAATTACTACATTACACGCTGAAAAAGGTTTTGGATTCGTTCACAATACTAAAATCTTAAATCAAATTTTCAGGAACAAACAAGGTACACAATTAAAAAAATCTAAAGAAACGTGGAAGCAGACAAAAAATACAGGTCAATTTTCATTTTAAAGTGTATCATTCTGCGAATCATACTTATCCTAAATATCATTCTTGAATGAGAGAATGCTTATCCCTTAGATCTTCAGGGAGGGAAGAAATTCGCAGAAAGGTGGTTTTCATTACTAAGGTAGGTTCGGTCAATATGGCATATTCAAGCAGAAATTAAATTGAATCGAAAACTATTTATACGAATAAACAAATTTTAATTTTAAATAAACATTTGTATCAAGTACTTCAATTATAAATGATAAACTGCAACTCCAGCCATTAACAGAGTCAAAATCAAACATTTAAAAAAAAACTGTTTCTAAGCCTTTTGAACTATGGTAGCATAATATAATAGCCTAAGACTTTAATCTTCAAAACTAAAGGAAATAAAATTCTTATACTTGGTAATTGAGATCCATTATAATAATAATTCAATTATCACAGCTTCACTCGAAAGTAACTTTTTTTTTATTAGGAGCAATTTGGACACCCGAAGCTATCATCGTCCTTCTCTGTTAAACCAACGCACTCATCCCCATTTACTGCATTTACAACATATCCTCATAGCAACCTCTTGGTTCTGCTTACAACCGTTGCAATTCCAACACTCTCTATTCTCTTTAGTGCTAATATTATCTCTGTTATTTTTTATTTTTGAGATATTTCTTATTTTTGAGAAGGTTTGGTCCTATTTCATTTGCATCGAATAGGTTTTTGGTGACTGGAGTTCCTCCATAATTGGGGCTGTTTAAAAGTTGTTTTTTTAACTTGAGCGAGGGTTACATTATCCCTATCATCAGAACTACCATTACCGATTCTGTAAAACTTTTCAGATGGTCTTGTTGGGGTATGATCAATTATTCGTTCTTAATTTAATGACGATGGCAAGGGGGTCATTGGCTTGGATGAGACGCGAGTTGGTGAATTTTCTACATCAACAGCGTTAGGTACAGGAGCTGGTGCTTCTATCAATACAGATGGAGCAAATGCTGTTTCTGTAATAGCCTGCGGATCAAATTGAAACAGACCAGTCTGTTTTTGTTACTATGTGCTATGCATTTAGACCTGAAAGTTATAGATATATATTGAAGCGTACTTTAGTGACTTTTTTTCCGGATTTTGTTCCATGAATATGGAATATGATCGATAGACAGCTTTGTCAAGTAATTGCAGTTCATGGATTCTGCTAATATTAATGCTAATGCTATGTCGAGTAAATCAGCAACTTCCACGATGAATAGGTCTGAGTGACAAGCTGCCCCGTAAAATATTAGGAGGCACTCTCCTTGACTTTTATATCCGGCTAGGCGCTTCAAACGCTGCTATAACCCTATGCAGATTTTTCAGCTGAAGATTCCGGTGGTAAATTGTCATATAACTCAGGCTTCAAACGATTGACTTTCAAAATGATCATTTGCGGTATACTTATACCTAGTGCATTGACACAACCAGCGATTGTAATGCTTCACGACGGAATACAGAACGTATGCAACCAAACAACTGCGAGAGCAAAGACCAATTTCAACGAAGGGGTCACGAATAAACTAGTTGAACAGGCAAGTGGGACTAGACAGTTCTGGTCTACGGTGATGACTGTCAATATCAATTTCTGCAAATCTGCGTTTCCGCCTATTGTTAGAGAAGACGGAAATATAGCATCATTTCCGAAAGAGAAGCCCATCTCTTTGCTCTCTTGTTCTCAAGGAATTCTGTTTTAGATTCATCTAACGCAATACCACCGAACATTCCACTAACAAATTCTTCCATGGCAGAAATGAAGTTCAGAATACGCACTGGGAGACAAGCTCTCGTGCAGCTGAAATGCAAGAAGGCAGTTGGTCTAGACGAGATACCGCCAATCGTCCTGAGAAAGTGTGCTCCCGAATTCGCACCCATTCTTAACCGTCTGTTTCAGATTTCTTATGAAAGACAGACTTTTCCGAACAGCTGGAAAATAGCGAGTTCCCAAAGAAAGGAAAGAAGTCCTTACCCCAAAACTACCGCCCTGTTGCACTTCTTCCCATTATGGCCAAAGTGATGGAGAGAGTCATAAACGATGCACTCATCAAATATCTTGAGTTGCAGGGAATTATTAACGACCATCAGTATGGTTTTCGCAGGCAAAGATCGACAGGACATCTGATCGCCTACGTCACTCCTGTTTGTACATCAACGATAGAAAAGCATGGGGATTCTAGAACAATAGCCCTCGACATCTCTAAAGCCTTCGATATGGTTTGGCATGCAGCCTTGTTGCGGGGTTGGATAAGTAACTTTCTTTCTATTAGATCAATACAAGTTGTGTCGACGGTATAACATCTGAGTATTTTCAGTTACAAGCAGGAGTACCTCAGGGATCTATTTTTTCGCAACCTTGTTTCTGTTGCAGATAAACGATCTTATGTCATCTACATAGAACAAGATCTTCGGTTTTGCAGACCATTGTACCATGGTTTCGTCTTTCAGTAGTCTGCGGCCGATTACAGCTACTGAATCTCAGCCTCAGAGACGTCACCAAATAAATAACTCAAATTTTATCTTACGGAAGATATCGGAGTGGGTCAGTTGAACCTGGTGAGCTTCAACGCGAGCAAGACGCCAGCAACTACGTTTTCTAGAAAAGTCCCCGCTGGAGAACCCCCTCTAACGATGCAAGGCCAACAAATTGCATCCAAAGATTCTATGCATCTTCTCGGAACAACGGTCAACTCCGAGTTCTGCTGGCATGAACATGTATCAGCAGTAGCTAAGTCTGCATCAGCTAAACTTAGTTTTCTTCTATAAGAAAAGCGATACTCCACATCATCTCAGCTGTTGCTTCTATATAAGGCGCAGATTCGACAAGCTTTGGAATATTGTTCCCATGTATGGGGATCTGCACCCAAACATCCGTTGCAGATGTTGGATAGTGTGCGAAAACGGACTGTGCGCCTGAGCGACCACCCGGAGATCACCCGCGATCTCCAACCACTGGCTCTCTGAGGACAAGTTGCTGATCTTTCTCAGTTTTACAGATACTTCCACGGAAGGAGCTTAAAGACCGTGTTCCGGGAAAACTTATGTTTTGTCGCAACACTAAGCTGACAAGGTGTTGTCATCATATGACGGTACATTTAGCGACCCCTCTAACCTCTCTCTATAAGAATTCATTTGACCTTCCTCATGAAGTGAGTAAACAGTACCTCAATTCTTCCCAGACGTCCACTCATGTGGTGTAACAGGTTCGCCTATTCCTGGGAAGCGCGCATAAAAACTGAGCCCTTTCACGTGGTATATCCGGATGTCTCTTCATAAACTTCGTGAACCAATCCTTACCGGCAACTTCATCTGATTGATTGAAGCGAAATTTGATCTTATTCGGCGGAGAATCTGTAGCGTTACAGGTAATTCTATTACAGCAAACCTCACAAATCTACTCGCCTACTCATCCTCCAGTTCGTCACTAAATAAAGATTTTCTAACTAAGTTTATTTCGAACTCCTCGGTGGGGGAAATTATGATTCTAATAGTCCCTAAAAACAATAAAGGAATGAGAAAAGAGATGTATTTCTAAAGACATAAAATAAAGAGTGAAAGTCACTTGATGATGCTAAACAAAAATGTGATAAGACCTATGGTCCATTACTTTGTAAAGGAAGTTTTAATTCGCTCTAAACTATACTAGTTCAATATCATAGGCTCCTTAAGCATGAACTAATAGACAATAAATGTGCGAAATATTGTAGGTAACTGTAATATTACAACAATTACTTACGTTTTATTCGACCGATATATTCGCGCTGAGCCACGATGAATGACGACACCCTTGTAGCATCCTGCGAGCTAGCGAGTCTTGACATTATTAGAGCGTCATTTTGGACTGGTAGTTACCTGTGACTTAGGGAGTCGAAGGTTATTCCAAGTTGTTTTTCTCTTACGAGCCGTCAAACATATATGAAGTTTCTCCTTCTCTTAGATAGACTTCCTAATATGTTGCGCAGTGGAGACTGTCTTTCAGTGGTTAGTTCATCAAAACTGTCGCGGAGTGAACATCTTGAAATACATTTTGTGCAACAATTATTTGGTATTAGGTATTCAAAAATGGAATTCTAAACGAAAGTTGCGAATAAAGTGGTGTCGGGCCAATCTAGGGAAGTGATAGCAAGTGTGATTCATTTGCAGTATGGCAAGAAACGAAGGACCATGAGTTTGAGAACAATAAGGAAGATTTCGGCAGAAATGAGATCTGTTGAAGAATGAGAGCCTTCCCCATTCTCTACACCGAAAAACAAACTTAATAGAGTTGCTCCGTCGACTGATTTAGATGATTTCGATGAAGGGTTTCTTCGTCGTATGATAATAAACTATTATATAACGGAAAGAAAATTCGCACTCTAACACGTATTCATAAGAAACTAGTTGATGACAATGGGTATTCTGGATAAAATGAATCTCTAAGGAAAGATATGAGAGGGATGGGTTTCCGTTGGGAAAAACCAAAATAATAGGAAATTACATATGAAAAAAACAGAAATCGAAATGCTCAGAAGAAATTATCGTAGGGATATGAAAAGGTTCGAACAAGAAAATTGGCCTATAATATATCGGACACACAAATGAAAGCATGGAGAGACAATTGAAATCAAGGTCATTGTGCAACAATTTCCAAAGAGAGAAAATTATCATCATGAATACTGGCAGCGAAGACGATTTTGTAGAAAATTTTTATCTGAAGTTTAAATCGAACACGAAGTCAGTAAAGATGAATTATATCAACTATAAGAAATGGCCGGAGGAAATGCTGGTAGCTAATCTACTAGACAAAAGTGTTCTTGTTATACGCAATGCTCCATACCAGGGGTGCTCAAACTTGAACTGCTGGCGATCTACCTCAATATTTTTAGACTACTTACGATCGACTATGAGAGGCTGCAAATATGTGTGATGCAGGGTTGTCGTACATACAAAATACACCCTACCTACCTACCTAGTTCTGCTCTATATTATCAATGAAAAAACTCATAGTTATTCAAAATTGCAAGCTTACTGATTGTTACAAAACAAAAGAGTTACTTACGGTGTTAAACTTAACTAAGGAGTGACCTTGGATGTTGAAGCGTGGCACTCCATGTCCTCAGCATACTTTTCATGAGATGGTACGTAACCATTGAGTGCTAATCGCAAGCATGATGACATATGATCGTCAGTTAGTCGACTACGATATTTTGATTAAATTATCTTCATTTCAGAAAATGCAGACTTGCACAAGTAAGTTGACCCGAACATTGCAATCAGTTGAAGGGCGATTTGCCTTGGTTTCGGATATTCATCTTCAGATATAAAACACCAGACATTTGCATCAGATGCTGTAGCTTTGAGATGAATATCTGATATAAATTGCACCAACTCATTTTCAACAGAACATGAGTTCATATCAAACTGACTTGCTATTTCAGTAGCTAATTCCTCAATGTTTTTACATGAAGAAGGATAACTCATAAATGATGCAATATTTGCCAATTTACTGCAATCATTAGAACGCATTTCGAATTGTCCAAAAATATTTGATAATTCAGCCTCATACATATCATAATTCAACTGAGAAATCCTTGCTATCAAAGACGGAACATATTTCAGATCCTCATTTTTCAGTTGATCTATCATAAGTTGCAATTTATTTTTGAATGCGTTTACTGCGCTAATCATCTCAAAAATAGTTTTTCCTTCTCCTTGAAGCTTCAAGTTAATGGTGTTTAAGTGCATTGTGACGTCAGTCGAAAATGCCAAATCAGTAAGCCATATTTCGTTTTTCAACATCTGAGTGTCATCACCTCTTTCGTCTTAAACAGCTGTTATTTCGGGCATTAATTCTTGAACCCTTTCTAGGAATTTTTCGTGACTCAACCACCTGACGTCCGTGTGAAGAATTAAATCAGCGGTCAAGCTGACTCCCTATACTCCAACTGCAACTAAAAGAGCCGCCGTTGCAAGCTACGTGCACGATGGAATTAACAATTTTTGTTACAATGCCCATAATTTCCTCAGTGTTCCTTTTGAACACAAAACTTGTTGATGTGTAATGCAATGGAATGAAAAGAAAGAAGGGACATCTTCATTAGCTCGACACAATGTCACAAAATCGTTTTTGTTTCCAGTCATTGCTGGTGCTTCATCGGTTGTAATGCACATTAATTTATATATTAGTAGCTTGTAGTTTGTTACAAAATGGAAGAAAACGTCATATATATCTTCGTCACGGGTATTCCCCTTCAGTGGAATAATTTTCAAAAATTTTTCCTTAGCCAACATGTCATTTAATACCATCCGAATAAAAGTACACATCTGGGCAGAGTCTGTTATATCGGTGGATTCGTCGAACTGTTAAGAACTTCTGTCAGATGTCCGGACATATCCTGAGGACGAGATAACTGAAGTTCTCTGATAGCAGACATGATTTCTATTTTATTTTTAAAATCCTGAAACTATTCAAGTTTCAGTGAAGTAAAATAGAACAGATCCATGCTGATCAATGGCAATCATCATCAAGTACCATCATCATCTCGAATTTCAACCCCTAGAGCAGAGTTGACCACCCTTGAAAATTTGGAAGAGAGTAGATGGGTCGAGTGATACCTCGAAAAAACGGTATTATCTTTGTCTGCATCCCCGTCAACGAATTTCCATTTTTGATTGAAAACTGTAGAAGATACAGAGTGAGCTACTGAAAAACAGAGGAGACTATCTATCGCCCTGAGCTATTCAAGTATTAGTGCAAAAAAAATGGAACAGATTCATTTCTTATGTCAAACGAGTCATCTTTACAATATTTCGTATATTTTCAGGATTAATGAAAAAATGGAAAACAAATCAATTTTTGTTTTGAAGTGAAACTATTTGAGGCTAGTTAGCGCTTGCGTGCAATAACCAGTAAATTCACTTACCTTGATATTTTAGATGAGGAGAGTAGGTTTTGTTGAAATGTTTTCTTTGAGCCTTTTTTTACAAAAGAAAACAATCCTAAAAAGGTTTTATTGTTTTAGTATGTTTGCAGAAAAAATGAAATCCAATGGTTTGCAATCAGATGTCCAAGTTGTCGTTTATCTACTTCCAGAAGATAATGAAATCTTAACTGAAAATCGTCCTCAACACATATCAGAATATTGGGAGTTATTTGGTGACACTCATTTACAGTTCGCTGGCGCAGATTGTCCAAATTCCCAGAGTCACAAAAATTTTGGACTCAAGATATATCCAGACGAAAACGTCTATAGCAATTCTCCTGAAAAGTGTAGACTTAAGCATAATCAGTTCATGTGCCATTGAAATCTAGAAGTCTAAAATAATAATCAGTAAAAAATGAGTAATTGAGAAGAGTGAAATTGGAATTCCAAATAGCAATTGTTCGGTCATAAATTCATGATGACAGATTAGATTATTATTATCATGATGATCCAGTGGAAAGTACCCACGATAGCCAGTTGAAAGTTACAGATAATCGATGATGATTATCAATAGAGATTCAGGATCGTTTATGATTAAAGGAAGGTGAAATTCATTATATCTTCTATTTTTTGTTTGTGCTATTAATGAATATTAGTTATGTAAAATTGTTGCTTATGATTCCAGATGGTGAACTACAACACTTGTACAGTATGGAGAGAACAAAATTCTTCAAATTGTGTTATGTATTTGTTGATTTACTTGAGTCGTTTTGTAACTTATGCAATTAAAAAAAATGTTCATGTTCCTGAAGAGTTGCTAAGTCAACAGGTTACTCAAAAACAGTAAAAGCTAGAATAGAAATTCGTTATGGATCCAAACAGGTCCGTTTTGGAATTAAAAAAATGGATACTGCTCTACAATTTGCAATTGTTTTCAGACGCTATCACTTCCTGTTATACCGGAGATCGGCTATAAGTTTGCCATTTCAAATGGCATGGTGTACTTTTTAATTTTTTTTAGTAAGAGGAATACTTTTTCAAGGATCTTTTGTTGAAATTTGACCTATCTAAAATTAACCCCTATTGAGCTATTGATAGCAACGTACTTTCCGATGCTATTTCATATATAGGGTGCTCGAAAATCACTTGTTAACTCAATAAAACTACTGTTTTTTTCAAATGCGAGTACCTATTTTTCCAACTTCATTAAAACCGTATTTTAAATTAGTATTGATTTGTATTAGTTTTCCCTATTACTAAAACGGCTCGTTTGCATTTTATTCGCCTTTTTATCAAAAACCTGCAGTTTCTTCGAAAAACTGAATCATTAAGCCGTGGAGTATAGAAATAGACATAGTGGATTCAATTGCGATCCAGTTTCAATGTTTCACATGGTTCTATTAGTTTCAGCCTCAGTTTGACAGAAATTGTTCAAAAATAGCAATAAGAGTTGCTTGTTTTTAATTTCTTTATAAGAAGAAATATCATATAAATACTTAAACGACGATATTATGAATTCATTCATCAACTGTCAGAACATTGATTATAATTACCCGAATTTACGACGGATTTGCAGAAAACAATATAAAAATTACAATCAAATGTTGTCACTTGTTTATCCTTGAAAGTTTTATTTTATTGTGTGAGTTGTTGATTGTTTTGTGAACATATTTATACCATTATTTTCTTTATCAGTTAAAAACAACTCATATTTTTTTCAAATTAAAAAGTAACCTAAAAAAATCGGCACGATTGTAACTTTGACCAGTGGATATAGTGCAATCAGCGGTTGAGGTTAAATTTTTGATTTAACAGAAATGGTAAAGTGAACTTACACTCGTTTTGATGATTCTGAAAATATAGAGGGATTGAAAGACGTACTGCGTATGCTTGCAACTATCAATATTTTGGCTGATTCACCAGTGGTGCTCGTACACTCTTGAAGATTTCATTTTTGTTCGAACGGTATTGTATTTAGAAAGTAGGAATCTACTTCAGCAATTTATTTTGAAGTAAACAGGGTGTCCAAATTTTCTATAAAAAAATCTTGGGAGGTTAGGTTAGATTGGAAGAACACTTTTTTGTTCAAGATTCAGGAGCGGCCTAAACTCTGTTATAATGTCTTCAAGTAATAAGTTTTTTTGGTGAGTAGTCCACATCATCGCATGCTCCTTCGGCCAGAGAGGATGAATAATTATTCCTTTCGTTTTCTTATTGCCCAAGGATAGCTTTATTGATGAATTGAAATAGATTATCCTCATTTTATACCGGAGTGACTAAAAAAATTATTGAATATTGTAATTTTGAAAATATATCTTGATTTTTTCAAATGGAACACCCTATATTATATTATTCATGTACCCGCATAAAATATTGTGCTATATTTTTGCAGAAGTAACCTTATCTTTATCATCGATCATTTTCGAAATCGATTATTTGTGAAAATTTTCGATGAAAATTCTTCAAACCGTAACAAACTCATCAACATGCATCATTATTCGTACAGAAGTTTTTTTTTCTGTAATGATTCAAGTAGTAAGAAATGAAACCTAAACAAGATAATTTCTCTAACGAATGATGAAATCAAGATGATTAAAACGTAAATCGAGATATGTGTTGAAAGTTTTTTTGTTTGTGCCTTCTGTCAGATGTCCGGACATATCATATTCTGCATTTTACATGATGAACTCATCAGTGCTTCGTTATTAAACATTGTTAAAGTAAGGTTTGAACCCAATTTTTTCAATTGACTGCCATGAAGTTCTCGAAAGAAGAAAGGGTTGATACGATTTTTATTCTGGGTGATGATTGTGATCGAAATTCTTTGTTGGCAAGTAGAGCTTATGCACAAAGGTTTCCTGATAAGAGGCATCCTGATGCAAGATGCTTTGAGAAACTTCTTATTAAATTTATCGGAACGGGTAATATCGCTTAAAAAAACATTAAAAATCAAAAATTGCTACAGCTGAAGACAACCAGTTATCAGTTTTGTTGACAGTGACAGAGGATCCATATAAAAGCCAAAGAGAGATTTTTCAGTTAACAGATATAAGTCAAACTTCCGTCCAGAATTTTGAAAGTGAATAAATTTCATACATATCATGTACAGCTGCACCAGGAACTGAACAATCAAGACTATGAAAATCGAATCAATTTTTTCAATTGGGCAAGTGATAAAGTAGCCGAAAATCCCAATATGTTTATTCCACAAGAATGAGCTTGTTAACAGGCACAACTTTCATTATTGCCCCACGGAAAATCCAAATCTCACGAGACCAATAGATCACCAGCATCGTTGGTCGTTGAATGTATGGGCCGCTATAGTAGATGGATATCTAATTGGGTCGCACTTCTTCGACGGGCACTTTAATAGTAAAATGTATTTAGATTTTCTGTAAAATCATCTACCAATGTTACTTGCCGATGTACCAGAGCATATAAAACGAGATTTATGGTTTCAACAGGATCGAGCACCGGCACATTACTCACATCAGGTTAGGGATCATTTGAATCATGTATTTCCAAACAAATGGAAAGGACGTGGTGATCCTGTTAGATGGCCAGCTAGGTCTCCGGACCTTACAAGTCTAGATTTTTTCTAGTGGGGTTATATTAAGGGCATCGTTTACCAGAATCCTTCTACAACACAGTTGGATATAGGACAGAGAATAGTCGACACCTTTCAGTCATTTAATCCGCGAATGTTGTCGAGAGTTCGAAGGAGTTGTGTCTACCAAGAAACGGGCAACATTTCGAACACTTATTGAAATAGTTCAACAATTTGTAGATCATCTCACCAAAAACCTATCTATTACGTATTTCATACATGACTACCTTTAAAATATCTCAATTTCTCTGATCAAGTATGATGATATGTACTAATAAACTATTCTGCCGCAACCTCTGATTTTTTTATTTTAGTTTATTTTAATTATTTCGAAAAAGGAAGAAGATAACGATAAGGTTAATTTTGCAAAATATGGCACAATATTTTATGCGTTGACATGAATAATAAAATACAGGATGTTCCATTTGATAAAATCAATATATGATATTTTTAAAATTACAATATTCAATAATTTTTTTGAGTCACTCCTGTATAAAATGAGGATAATCTATTTCAATTCATCAATAAAGCTATCCTTGGGCAATAAGACAACGAAAGGAAAAGGTATTCATCCTCTCTGGCCGAAGGAGCATGCAATGATGTGGGAGCGTATTTTCATGAATTTTTACGGAAAAATATTGTGGCGAAACTACTCACCAAAAAACTTATTACTTAAAGACATTATAGCAGAGTTTGGGACGCTCTTGAATCTTCAACAGAAAAGTGGTCTTCCAATCTGAAAAAACCTCCCAAGATTTGTTTGTAGAAAATTGGGACACCCTGTTTACTTCAAAATAAATTGCTGAAGTAGATTCTCACTTTCTGAATACAATACCGTTCGAACAAAAATGAAATCTTCAAGAGTGTACGAGCTACAGAGCACCGCGCCACTGGTGAATCACCCAGTATATGAGCCTCTCGACAAGCATTGCTCTGATTTTTATAATTTCAAAGTGTGGAAGAACTAGAGGTCTTATGAAGTCATGAAATCATTTATAAACATTTTACATTCTGTTAGGTAATGTTAAAACTCATGTGCAAAATTTAGCTTAAGTCAACTATGATATAAAATAAATGTTCATTTCCATAATTTATTAAAATTATTGAGTTATCTGAAATATCATAAACATTATATAATTAACGTATAAAACTAAGCGTAAGTTCAGTAAACATGAAATTCATAAAATAATTACTTTGGAAACGTAACTATCTAGATATTCACATTAAATTATTATCGTTCTTAAATACATTAGTGTTCAATTGATTCAATTTAATAGTCGAAGAGAACCCTAAACATATATTTGTCTACGTTACTCACTACATATTTCAGATGTCTAAAGTAAACATTTTATTTGAAACGAGGACAGCAATATTCGCAAGCAACAAAAAAGACAAAGAAGATCGTAGTCAGGCGGTTGAATTCTTCCTTGAGAATTGTACGAGTGTTTCTATCAAAGATCCGACAATAAATTGATTCCTGGCTCCAATACAAAATCATGGAAACTACATTTATTTTTGAATTTGCGCACGTACCACATTTCTAAGGGATTTGCATACTTAATGAGCTTTTATTACTCTACGTCCTTACCAAATGGACTATAACTACCTCATACGTACTGAATCTTTCTAAAGTTCTTACTATGTATGTTGTTCCTGGCGTCTTTATTTTTTCTACTCTCTATGACGAGTCCAACACCCAGGTTTGAGGTTAGGTTAGGTTAAATTGTTAGGTTTTCTTTTGGTTAATTTTCAGTTCATTGCTTGGAAAACAAGAATCGAATTCAAAGATAACTTGGTGCTCTACATCTTTTACGACTGAGCTAGTGGAGGCCTTCAATGCATAAGTAACATCATCTGTGAAGAGGTGAGCATTATTATTCAATCTTCAATCGGTTTCTAGATCATTGATATATTAAATGAAAATCCTTGGGGCACACCACAATTTAAAATTAATTTTTTGTTTTGTCCAAAAGCCTTGTTATCTGCCAAGGTCGGACATCTCAAAACAACTGCTTCCAACCTTAGTAACAGTACATAATTACTGATTGAGATGAAGACTTTTAAAGATATGGTAGAGGCAAATTTCAATCTGATTGTAAAAAAGTTTTGCGATAAAATTCAAAATAGTATGATGATACTGAATAAAGCATTCCGCTTTTATTTATTGCGATCAATATTGTTTAGTGTATGATGTCTGTTATATAAGAGAAACTTATCATCTAGTAAATCTCTTACTAGACATCAAATAATCATGTGCGATTAGCATCGGATATGACAACTATTAACGAATAAACTTAGAAAATAGGGAATTGTTTCTACATACACTTTCTCCTTCGACAAGTAGTAAAATTTTTATTTTAATGAGCGCAAAGTGAAATTATGGAGATGAAGGAAGTTTTTTGCATCAATCAGTGTCAATTTCATGCATTACTGCAGCTATGAGAAAAGTATATGAATTGCTTGCCATTCAGTTTTTAATATTTCAGGAATTCGTATACTAGTTAAATTATCTTTTGTGGAAAGAAAGAACCATAACTTTTAGAACTGTGATTATCAAAGTGCAGTCATGTTTACATTAAAGTGTTATATGCTCCCTATAAGGATTTCCTATGGTAAGCTTTTCTAGATGTTACTTTGTGTTACATTGAATTGGTCTCCCGGTTTTGAGTATAAACACTGCCCTCCACCATATAGTCCGATAAAGGACTTTGGGCCTTAACTTCATTTGTTCTCAAATCTCTTGAGACTGGTCGATAAGTTTCGTCAGGATAAGGTGTTCAACACTAATCGTTTGCAGCCTCATCAACACGCGTACATCTACAGATACAGCATTGTACTCGGCTGTCAGAATTATGAGCAGCAGTTGGATCAGGGAGAATTTTGTGTGGCGACGTTATATATACTATACAATTTTCCGGGGACAAAGCCTCTGACACTACTCGTTGGTACATTGACGTCATTGGCTGATAATGCTATAGTTTATGTATATTCTGGTAGATTGATATATTTTCATAACATTTAACCTTTTCCTAATATATAATCGTTCCATGATATGATTTGATTATAATCATTGCCTGGCAGTGGTACAAATTACCAGGTGGTGGATTTATATTTTTCATGAAATCGCTCTGATATATTGCCGACAAAACTGAAACTATTGTGGCTCTTGGTTGCTCGTCAGGGTTGGGAACTCTTTTTCAGGAAGGATTATTCATTATCTATTTTTGAATATTTTTCTTATCTCAAGTTTATATATATATATATATATATATATATATATATATATATATATATATATATATATATATATGCAGCAGACGTAGACCTCTCAGCGCTGCAACTCTCCAAAACCAAAAGGAAGTACCGAACACATCACGAACCCTGGACCAGATATCTGAAGAATGGCACTTCAAAGCTTTGCAAGGAAGATACCGTGGTAACCTGAAAAACAGCTCTGTGAATAAGGTAGAATCGGTTGCCTACCTGCGCTCAGGTTGTCTTCACTAGGGCCTATCTGAAGAATATTGCCAAGCAGAACATCGAATCTGATCATTGCCGCAAATGGCATCGTGGCCTAGAAACGATGCAACACGTAACATATTCGTGTATAATGATGGAATCTAAAGATTACCTCGAAATGCATAATTCCATGTCAAGGGTTTACCATCAGGCAATTGCAACTTCCGTCAAACTGGTACCAGATGCTGTCGAGCCATACAAATACCGCCCGAAAACCTTCCTGGAGAATGAGACCTTCAAATTATACTGGAACTCAACAGTTATCACGGACAGGCCTATGGTACATAATAGACCTGATGATGTGACGATACCAGCTGACGAGAACCCATCTAAAGCGTACGCGGAGAAGCTGAGTAAGTACCAGGGTCTTGCCGTGGAAATGAAGGAAATCCATAAACTTAAGTCGATCGCCGTTATCCCGCTCGTTATGTCAACTAATGGACTTGTGAAATCACATCTTTTGGGGTACAAAACTTGCCTGAAATATCAACCCCCTAAGCGGGGGTTGCAATCCCTGAACATTTTGAATAGGAAAAATGGATCGAATGATGACTCAAAAGAAAGGTGGTATCTTTGTCTACATTGCCTTGAACGAATCTCCATTTTTAATTGAAAACTGTAAAAGATACAGGGTGAGCAACTGAAAGATAGGGAAGACTATTTCCCTGAGACTATTCAAGTTTCAGTGAGGTTAAATGGAACAGATCCATGCTGATCAATGGCAGTCATCATCAAGTACCATCCTCATCTCGAATTTCAACTTTTGAGTCATCACTCGATCCATCTTCCTATTCAAAATGTTCAAGGATTGCAACCCCGCTTAGGGGTTGATATTTCAGGCAAGTTTTGAACCCCCAAAGATTTCCGTTGAAGAAACAAATATATATATATATATATATATATATATATATATATATATATATATATATATATATATATATATATATATATATATATATATATATATATATATATATATATATATATATATATATATATACAGTGTGTTCAACGAAAATTTGACCCTCCTATAACTCCGAAATGAGTAACATTAGCGAAAAACACCAAGACACGTCGATTTTTGTTTCGAGGGGAGCATTTTCGAAATAATTCGAAACTTCTCAGATCAACCCCTACCCCCAGCAACCCTAACTTTGAAATTCATCATAGGGAATAAGGGTCGAGTGGCACCTTACTGAAAAGGTCTGTCAATTCTCCACCTTGATTTGTCATTTTTAGAATTTTAAATTAACATACAGGGTGTCCCAACCAAGGGTGAAGTTGAATTCCTGGAAATCCCAAATACTAAATGAAATAGATTTATTTTGGCATAATGCAAGCGCAGGTTTATGCTCGGTCTAGAAAAAACGACCTACACTTGTGAATTTGGAGTTGGTGCAATCAACCCCCTATTTCCAGCATCCCCAACTCAAAAATCATTCGATCGATAATAGGTCAAGTGGCACCTCGTTGGAAAGGTACTGCAATTTTCTCTTCGAATTTGGTATTTTCGAAATTCAGAATCATCATACAGGGTGTCCCGAAGCAGGAACATTGAAAATCCAAATAACTTTTTGAAACTGGTTCATTTCGGTATACGAGAACATGTTTGATCCGAGAATAGGACTTTCTTGTGTGGTTATAGAATTTTTGCAATCAACCCTTCCATTCAGCATCCCCAACTTGAAAATCATACAAATAATTCAAGTGGCATATCTTCAGAAAGGTTTTTGAATTCCAGAATGATTAAAGCATTTCATTCAGTTCGGCTCTCCATACAGGATGTCGCTTTCGAAAATTCAATATCGTCATTTGAAATTATCAACTAAAATTAATTCGAAACTGTTAAAAGTATTGGGGTACGATGTGTTGAGCATCAATTACGAAGAAATAAAGCTGATTTCTGCATTGAAAATGTTCACTTTTTTTCATTTCCATCTGGCGTGCAGTCATCTGTTATTTCTCATTTTGCAATGAAATATTATTATTATTCAGATCAGTTCCTCATTATTGTTGTTGTTCGTCAGTTGAAATTAATCTGAAAATGGTTTATTCCACTGAGGAAAGGGTCGAAATTGTATCGACGTATTTTCGAAATAACAGTTGTGCCAAAGAAACGGCAAGGATATTCGATAGGAACCATCCTGAAAGAGAAAGGAGTCAGTCACCAGTACGTTAAATATTTGGTTGTCAAATTCTAGCTACGGGTTCGGTGGCAAACAAAAACATGAAGTGGCATGTCCTGTCAGAAATGAGGCAACGGAAGTGGCAGTAGTGGGTCATCTACAAATGGAGAATACTACTTCGATCAGAAAACTATCTCGTCTGACTGGTGTATCAGCTACAACTGTCCATAGAATCGTGAAACATCACAAATTTCACCCCTACAAGGTAAAATTAGTGCATGAAATAAACGAAGATGATCCAGATCGTCGTTTACAGTTTTGTGAAAATCTAAGTGAAAACCTAAACGCTAATCCAAATTTTCTGAATAACATCTGTTTTTCTGATGAAAGCACCTTTATGCTCAGTGGTGAAGTGAATAGACATAATTGTCGATATTGGGACACACAGAATCCTCATTGGTTTAGAGAGGCCCACACGCAAAGGCCTCAGAAGTTGAACGTTTGGGCAGGAATTTTTGGCAATCATCTAGTTGGGCCTTTCTTTATTGAGGGTAATCTGAATGGAAATGGCTACCTACAGTTGTTAGAGGAACACATACATCCTAGATTGACAGAAATTTTACAGAACGATCCAACTCTTTCTGAGGACGAAATGCGTTTTCAACAAGACGGTGCTCCTCCGCATTATGATGCTCAGGTGCGCCAATATTTAGACAAAATTTCCCAGGAAGGTGGATTGGTAGAAGAGGACCTGTTGAGTGGCCAGCCAGGTCACCAGATTTAAATCCCTAGATTTTTTTGTGGGGCCATCTAAAATCTAAAGTTTATGCCACAAGACCAGAAAACCTGGAGGAGCTGCGGATGAGGATTATCACAGAATGCCGACTTTTGACTCCTGAAGTTTTCGCTAATGTGAGAAGAGAGTTCGAAAATCGTCTGTATAACTATATGGAGGTGGGCGGAGGTCATTTTGAACAATTGTTGTAATAATCAAGTTAGTTTTTGTTTTCAATTGAATACAAGTTCAATAAATCTCGTTTTCCTGTTTAGATGAGCATCCAATCAGTTTCTCCATCATCCCCTCATCCTGATCCTCACGCCAGAAAACCTCGATTGCCAAACTGAAACCAATGCCTCATCTTTCTTTCTGGAACTTTGCCACTCAACCTGTAATCACTTGTATGATTTTTTGAGTTGGAGATGCTGAATGGAAGAGATTGATTGCAAAAATTCCATATTCACGCAAGAGAGTCTTATTCTCGAATCAAACATAAACATGTTCTCGTATTATACCGAAATGAACCAGTTTCAAAAAGTTATTTGGGTTTTCAGTGTTCCTGCTCCGGGACACCCTGTATGCTGATTCTGAATTTCGAAAATACCAAATTCGAAGAGAAAATTGAAATACCTTTCCAACGAGGTGCCACCTGACCTATTTTCGATCGAATGATTTTTGAGTTGGGGATGCTGGAAATAGGGGGTTGATTGCACCAACTCCAAATTCACAAGTGTAGGTCGTTTTTCTAGACCGAGCATAAACCTGCGCTTGCATTATGCCAAAATAAATCGATTTCATTTAGTATTTGGGATTTGCAGGAATTCAACTTTACCTCGGTTGGGACACCCTGTATGTTAATTTAAAATTCTAAAATGACAAATCAGAATGGAGAATCGACAGACCTTTACAGTAAGGTGCCACTCGACCCTTATTCCTATGATGAATTTCGAAATTAGGGTTGCTGGGGTAGGGGTTGATCTGACAAGTTTCGAATTATTTCGAAAAATGCTCCCCTCGAAACAAAAATCGACGTGTCTTGGTGTTTTTCGCTAATGTTACTCATTTCGGAGTTATAGGGAGGTCAAATTTTCGTTGGAACACACTGTATATATATATATATATATATATATATATATATATATATATATATATATATAGGGGTTTTACCCCGACGAGTTGCCCATATATCTGTTCATGCAATCAAACTGATTTCATGAAAAATATAAATCCACCACCCGGTAATTAATACCATTGCCAGGCAATGATTATAATCAAAACATATCCTGGAGTAATTATATATTAGGATAACGTTAAATGTTATGAGAATATATCAATCTACCAGAATATATACATACTATAGCATCATCAGACAATGATATCAATGTACCAACGAGTAGTGTCAGAGGCTTTCTCCCGGAAAAATCCAGTGTACGGACCTTAGTCAAGTAACACTGAATGTTACTCATTAATAGTTTCCTTTGTGTGAAGTGGTGAACGATCGAATAGAATACTGCTCTGAATATAAATATGACAAAATTGTCAGTTAATTATATTACATTTATATAAACAAATAAATAAAATATGAAATGAGATTCTGAGCAGTATAAACTAAAGAGAAAACCTATGACTTTACCTCATTATTATTTTCGGAAAGAAACCTACGAAGAATATTACAAGATTTGATGACTGTTATCTTTTGTAACTGTTCAAACAAATTTTTCTTCAGACCCAAAATCTCAATACTTTTGTGAAGATTTCTAGGAATAACGCCTGTTGTAGAAATAATAATCGGTAGAATAAATATTTTCTTCATTTTCCACATTTTTTAATCTCGTCGCCAAGCATCATATATTTAGAAATTTTTCATTGTATTTATTTTGTATATTATGTGTGTCGGGTATAGCAATATCAATTATATATGTTATTTGATTCTGTTTATCATTAAGAACGATATCTGGTCTATTGTGTTTTACAGCTCTGTTGCACAGAATTGTTTTATCAAAATAAAGTTTATATTTGTCATTTTCACAAATAATCTCAGGTTCATATTTTTGAAATTTTTTCTTTTGGGAATTAGGTCATGTTTAATTCCTAGATTGAAGTGAATAATATTAGCGACGACATTATGTCTTTCTAAATAATCTGTTGAAGCAAGGACTGAGCAAGATGATAATATATGAAAAACTGTTTCTGAAGAACAGAAACATCTACGGCAAGAATCATCTATATTTTGTTGGATGATATGTTTTCTATAATTCCTTGTGAAAACAACCTGGTCCTGGATCGCAATTGCCAAGCCTTCTGTTTCAGCAAACAATTCTCCAGATACTAACCATTTATTCGATGCAATTTCATCAATATAATCATTTTTCAATTCTTTAGGGTGCTTTCCGTGTAATTCCTTCTGCATCCAACTTTCCCTTTTGGAATTATCATCAAATATATCAAAATCTACCTTTTGCATTGTCAAGTTCAGAGGTGTAAGATTATAATCTGAAGCAACAACAATATCATGTAATTTAGACGTTCTCTGTTTATCATGAAAATGGGAACGTAGATGAAAAATCTGTTTACTATGAAGATTATTCAAATCAATTAATCCACGACCTCCAAGATGTCTAGGTAGTGTAACTCTCTGAACAGCTGACTTTGGGTGGTGCTTATGATATTTACAGAGCATTTTCCTCGTTTGACATTGTAATTCATTTAGATCAGTTTTAGACCATTTAATAATTCCAAAAGAAGATGTAAGAATAGGAACAGCATAGGAGTTGATAGCTCTGAAAAGGTTTTTACTAGTTAAATAACTCTTGATGATAATTCTTAGTCTTTTGTAATATGAACTTCTAATAATTTCTTTAGTGCTGCTATGGTTAATTGTCTTCTCTTGACAAAATCCAAGATATTTATATGTATCTCCTTGATGCATTGGCTCGATTTCGATATTGGAAATCTTTATATATATATATATATATATATATATATATATATATATATATATATATATATATATATATATATATATATATATATATATATAATATTTATAATATATAAATGTGTAGAGTCGTGAAACGCGTTACAAATATATG
This sequence comes from Cryptolaemus montrouzieri, assembly GCA_013387265.2. Classification (NCBI taxonomy): domain Eukaryota; kingdom Metazoa; phylum Arthropoda; class Insecta; order Coleoptera; family Coccinellidae; genus Cryptolaemus; species Cryptolaemus montrouzieri. The sequence goes on from JABFTP020000165.1 coordinate 38,000,458, forward strand.
TTAATAAGTGTGAATCAAATTCTTTCTCTTATTTTTCTTTCATAACTGGATCTATAATTGCTAAAATAAAAAGTCATTTGAATATTTATAGTGTAATCTGATGAAGTTTATGCGTGAGAATTGATCCAGAAATTGAAACATTTTCGGACCATTTAAATATTTTTTTGGCGTTTTCTATAAAAACTTAATGTTATCAAAACGTTTTTCAAGAAGTCTACATTCTTTCAAGTGTTCAAATAACACCAAACTTCACTCAACTTGTTGAAATGGTACGGTACAGGGTGTCCCTTTTTCGATATTTTAGTAAGGCAGCTATGTGAAATACCGCAGATGAAGATAAATGACGTCCCCATCTCCGTCCTTATATTGCAACTACCTCCTTTCGTTTTTGAGTTGATCTGGATGAACAAAGTTAGGTCAAAACAATCTCGACATTCTACGGACATTTTTTCGGGAAGAATGCGGGGACATATTTGAATTTTCTTTTTATAGAAGGGATATCGAATTTTAATATGAACTTGTGTTTTTTCAAATTAAAACTATAGGTGAGTTGAAATAAATAGGAAGAAAATTTTTTCTATTTCATAGGGTTTCACGGCTCAACTAGAAAATCAATCTGCTTGATCCACTTGTCTTGAAATCAAGTCAAGCATTTTTTTTCAAAATTCAAGTCAAGTCAACCAATGAAAGACTGAAAATTCAAGCTTCTGGAATAGAAAAACCGATCAGAAAGCATTTGCTCTCCAAACAATACAACCAAAGAATTGACCAAGCTCAAAGATATTCTTCAACAGAATGGACATAGCAGAAGAACAATACACAAAGCTATGGAGTACAAGAAACCTCTCAGAAAAGATTCATAAGAGGATACAAAGCCAAGAAGTCTAGTCTTCCTGCCATTTATAAGAGGTGGAACCGACAAGATTGGTAGGATCTTACAAAAACACAACATAAAAACGATCTACAAACCACACAATACGATACGCAAAAACCTAAGAACACCAAAGGATCGGATACCACTTGAAAACCAAGGAGTCTACAAAATTCCGTGTACAGGCTGTGAGCTCGTCTACATTGGGGTAACAAATAGAAGAATGGGGGTTCGGATACAAGAACATAACAACTCAGAAGACATACAAACCAGTACATATGCTATGTTTCAACACTCCCACAAAACAGGCCACAGGTAGCCAACATAGAACAAATCCGAAAAAGAAAATTACGAGAAGCCATTGAAATAGAAAAACACAAGACAATGAACAGGAGAGATGACGCCCTAAACATACCAACAATATGGAAGTCTATGTTGAAACCTGTAAGAGTAAAAACAAGAGAACCCAACGCAGACACAAGTAGGGAGACACCGAGGACAGAGCCAATCATGCAACGCCAACGGGTCAAGCCACCGACCAGTAGGAATGCGCCACCACCACCGCACCACAACCGGAGACCGCGAAGGAATATAAATTCAGCATACAGTGGCACATAGACCAGTAACAACAACCAACGAATGGTCATTACCAGGATCAACGGACGAGAAACCGGAAGAACGAAGAAACCATATATATATATATATATATATATATATATATATATATATATATATATATATATATATATATATATATATATATATATATATATATATATATATATATATATATATATATATATATATATATATATATATATATATATCGGTCAAGCACTGTGCGTCAGGTACTTTTCTGTTATTGTTGTTAGCAGTTTTGTTATTTCCCTTATGAAAATCGGCTGCGCTTTGGAGGAACCTTTGGTTTTGATGTTTCCTTTCAGTACACTTGATGTATCTTGAGAGCCTTTTTGCTTTTGCTTGGAGTTTCTGCTTCAAATGTCAATATACACGTCGATATGTTGTTTTTGATCAGGGAGTTTGGTGTTCATACCAATTTTTTTATGAATTTTGCGTGTATGAGATTTCAAGCGCTTTGAGGGCTTTTTGTTTCTCAGGAATTATGTGTGTATGTGTGTGACGACCGATCTCAGCTTCAATATTGTCAATATCCTTCTCCAGTCATTTTTGCCATGATGGTTTTCGAACGCTCTTTGTCTCAGATCGTATTGAAGTTGTGGAGACTTGTTGTTTGTGTAGTCGAAGAACCGCTAGAACCGCTACCGCTACACAGTAAATCAAAGTCTGAATTTTCTCCAAGGAGTTCTGGTCAGTGTATTCTTCAAACACTGAGTTTATGCTTGCTAGGATGATATTGGTGTTCTTGTTCGTCTTGAGTTTGGGCAGTTTAGGTCGTTCAGTTGGGTTACTACCACTGAGTTCAGTTATTGCTCTGTTGAGTTCTGATCGTGCTAAATACATAAATTCGTTCTGCTAGTTTGTCTCAGGGGGACGCTCTATGTTGATATTCGTTTCCATGGCTTCGATGTTATCTGTAACACTTTCATTGGCGGTGGGTATACCGTTATGAGTATCATCTTCACTCTTGAGTTTCATTATGACCTCTTCTCGTATGCTTTGCAGCGTTTCTGAAGAAAGTAGCCTGTTTTTAACGACTGTTTTTCGTTGATCCGAAATTCTCTGCTCGGATATGTGATGTAATGAACGCAGGATGTAACGCGTATCTGTATGCTTGTAATAGGAACGCATAATGAAGGAATTCATTTCTGGGGTCCACTTCATGCGTTTCCTAGGGAGTCCGGCTCTCGTGGCCGTAGGCATAATGGCTTGCGCCACCGTTGAAACATCAAGAGCCGGTTGGGAGGTATTGATGTTGTTTCCCACTTGGTTTTGTGTTGCAGTATCCCTACTCGATATCACGCAGCTTCCGTCGCTAACTGAGGGAAACTGTGACTCACTTTTCGAACAAGACCCTCTTCCTAAATCTTGAACGCCACAAGAGGTTATGGTGGTACAATGTCGATTCACCCGTTTACTCCTTAGATTGTACATCATTCGATAAGTTGCATTTTATACTTACTGCCAGGTTCAGCTTGGGTACCTTGGGTTCGCTAAGCCCGTACTCAGAAACAATGTTCCTGGGCCCCTGAGGGCTTATTTTTATTATAATTATTATTATTGTCTACACACAGAGAACCTCTCACTTCGTAACTCCACAGAAGACTGATTTATACCCTTATTATTATGTATACTACTGTAAACTACAGGTATAAAATTCATTTCAACTAACCGTCCCCTCATTACATTCACTACCTGCAAGTGTAAAAGGATCTTATTGAGCTATTGAAAAGTGGTAAGTGTTAGGGTTTAGGAATATTTTTACTATTATTTGAAGTGTAAAAGTAGAAGTAAAGATCTGCTTTGTGTTACTGAAATCTTGTCGACCAGTGTTATCTGAATTACAGTTTCCATCTGAACTAATTTTATGATGAAACTGTTTTGCTGAAAATCGTGAAAAAAACATTGACCCCGAGTGAATTTTTTGCAGTTATCGAATCTATGAGGACTTTTTAGATTTCATTTATGATGGTGTTTTGAATAATTCTAATAACCTTAAGCTGGGAGTGAAATTCTTATATCTTCACTGTTATTTCTTGGTCTTATTTCACTGGACTATTTTAGGGAACAACGAAGGTTCAAGCGTTTCTTGTTTCTTATCACTTCCTTTATGGACTAAAGGCAGATTTATCGCTTCTTTTTAATCTATAACTGTTATGAAATTTTCAGGGCAAGTTTTTCCACTATTTAAATGAACATATTTATCGAATTCTATTAGTCAAGTTTAGTTTATAATCTGCTTCAATTAATCAAACAAAGTTCCAATGTTCATATAGGTATAATCGAACATTTCCTTGATTAGCACAACACAATGAATTTCTGGCTACACAGGTGATAAAATAATACAAATAATAACGCACGTTTTCATATTAAAATGATCTAATCAATTCGGTGAAAGTGAATGAACGATTTGCATATAATTTTGTCTGGAAGGAAGATAAAGCGGATAGTAAAAGTATAAGCAACGGACGTATATACGTTATAAAATGAAATCAAGTGGGGGTTTGACTGAATGTCGACAATACGAGCATCGAGTGTAGTATACGTTCGGTTTTGAATGCAACAGGTGATCTAAGTGATTGAGCGAACACCTGTAAAATCTTCCCGCTTAACTATGGAGTTACGGAAACAGTTTAAAGACAATGTTTTTATACTGGAACACAGCTACGATTACCGATGAGGCCTTTATTCTTCCAAGTAATAAACTGATTCGATGGTGTTCGTGGTCGAGGTGTGAATAAGAGAAGTGAAGTGCATTTTATAATAGTAACTACTTTAATTGTCAAACGTTGAATGAATAAGTTCTGTTCAAAGTGTAAAACAATGATTAATTGTTAACTTAGTTGGTATTCCTGCATACCTAATGAGTGCAACGAATTTTTCTCAAGGTAGGTTTCATTGTTCTGATTATGCAGTTAATGCATTTTGAAAAATTTTTCTTCGAAGTTGTTTACCTCTATTTTCTTTCTCAACAAGGAGAACATGTTGAGAACCAAATGGATTGTCACTTAGAATGAGTACTACTTGCTCGTTTGAAAGATAGGGATACAAAAAATTGAAAAACAACTTTCCAAGGAAAGCATAGTAAAATAAATAAACATTCAATTTACGCTCAGTCACCCACCCTCCCATCTTACGTATAAGCTCAGGATAATGAAAAGAAACGGGTGAATCAAGAGAGCAAGGAGAAAAAATAAGAAAAATCCTGTCTCGCTTGTCACTGATTTGTCAGTAACAGGTAGTCTATGTGTGTTCCAACCGAAAGGCGCCTTCAGAAGATTATGTTTTAGTTTAATTCCTCTTTATTCTAACCAGATCCGTGATTCGTATAAGAATAAGATAGCAACCTGATACCACAATTATATGTTGAAAACCATCAAGGTATCGAAATATAGTTTTTTCAGCTTTCCCACATTCTTAATTTCCACTGTATACAGAACCCCACTCAAACGAATACAATTATTATCAAACGATTCGAGTTAAACCAAATCTTTCTACTGAGATCGAAACCAGGGCCTAGTAGGATTCGAATGACAAACTTTTTGAAATTACCGTCGGTTTGCATTTGGGAAATATCAAACACTAATGTTAAAACTGACGGGAATTGTTGAAGTTATCGAAGAGACTAACTAGAACTAGATATAAAGTCTGCGGATATTCTAATGACCCTGTGGTAATTGTTCGGGGTAGGCATGACGATACCATATGGAATCAAATGCATTCTGCTCAACACATCATTGAGAAATGTTCTGGCAGTGACGACTTTGAAACCTACCACTGTGCCATTCACAAGAGGGAAAAAATTCAAAACTTGGAGTTGCCATCTATCAAAACTATTGTCGTTTGGAGGCCGCTGTGAGCAGGACGAAAGGCGCTAGGTTCTTTTATTTCAATGTGCTAGGCGTTTCCGCGAACTAAAGCTAAGAATGGCCGATTGAATATATGAATTCATTGTGCGACTATCATATCAGCATTCTCTGGTGTCCAAAATTGATCAAATAACCCTGGACGAAATACAAAGGACAGCTAAGTTCTGTACTGCTACTGCAATATATATTACACTAGATCTCATTCCAATGAAAATATTAATTGGGACTGAAGCAGCCGAGTGGGGCAGCCAAATCAGCAATCAAGATCGCGAAGACCCAAGAGACTTGAGGAGACACACGAGTGTAAGGTCACCATCGATAGAGTCATGGCGACTACAACGTTGCTGTTTCCAGCTGTAAAAGAAGGGAGAAATCAGAAGTTGTTTTCAATAGGGGGGGGCATAAAATGGGAAGTGGATATGCTGAGACAGGAATTTTCAGTTCCAGAGTCAAACTGGTAATTACAAAGGGCTTTATTTTAGGCAGCGCAATTATCAACATGCAAAGATGGTAATATCGCACAGCAAGGAAACCTTACTCCCAAGCTCTGCATCAAGGTGCATGGCAAAAAAGAAGACAAAAACTCCTTACGTCAGACCACAACCTAGGCTTCCTAAAAAGTTATCAAATTAAGACTTTAAAAACTTTGGAGTACGAGGGGAAAGATATTTCTGGATTGAGACAGTCGAAAAAGCCCTCCTATATTCAACCAGTCGAACTAAAAATGTTCTATGGCTCAATAAAAATATGTGAGGGGTTGCTGGTTTTCTTACAGGATAATGTACCGTAAGCTATCACCTCAAATATTTCCGTACGTGCAGAAAAAGATAGTTACCGTTTCTACAATGACCAAATGGAAACAGCTGGATATGTGTCCTGTAAATATGATGCTGTCCTGAAACAATCGCTAAGTCATGGTCTGTAAAATCAGATGATTTATGCTGGGTGCTCTTCAGACGAATAGCGAGGTTCGCTAAAAGCTATCGTGGTGAACAGTGCAGAATAATTCAATCTAATTCAAAACAAAAACTGCATTGCATTCACTGTTCCAGAAAACTATTCCATCGAAAGAAGTGCCCAGAAAATCTGGTGACCAAATTAGTTTCCGGTATTTCATTCCTAAAGCAGTAGGAATCAAAGGACTGATTGTGGATAGTGTGTCGACAATCAATCAGCAGACAAAAGCTGACAGAAGTCAGAGAACGTCAGAGAAGGAAAAGGTGGTCAGGGAAAGTCAATTGAAGTAAACTAACTGAACAACCAGGAAATACTTTCCAGTGATTGGAAAATAGGGATATAAATATTTATAGTCTTCCCAGACTATTTATAGTAACAGAATCTTCAATCACTTCTTTATCAAGGTATAAAAAACAGAAAAAAGAAAAATGACAGCTATTGAGAAAGGAAGATAGTAAAAAAGTAATTATAAATCTTAGAGAAAAGGACTTGATATTAAAAATGTTAAAAAAAGCTATACAAGGGAAACAAATCTGAAGAAAACGATTTACGAGATGACCGAAATTTTATGTGACGGCTGATAACTTTGTTAGTTAGGGTTTTTCAGAGAAAAATTAAATGGATCAGTTGATCCTACATCTTCATACTATTGTTTGTTTGTTTTTCCTTTAACGTGCTCTATTTCCGCCTTTCGGCCAATGACACGCCGGGGGATTCTGCCACCTCACTAACCCGGGAATTTTGCCGAACCCCTCTCGTTTCGAGAGAAGGGATCTATAATGTCCAACACATCTCTGTTAGACAGGACCGACGGCTTTACATCTCATCCGAAAGATGGATACTCAAGCGATTCCCCGAATCCGAAAAATCGCACCGACTTTGTCGGGATTGAACCCAGGAAACTCTGTGCAGGAGACAAGCATCATATCCCCTACGCCACGGAGCCGGCTCATACCATTGTTTTGCTATGAGGTGGGCCTCCGGGCCACAAAATAATGCAACAATTGTTAGAGCAGGCCAGGCAACCTACCTCAGCGTCATGGATGAAGGAGTTTAAGAGAAGCGGATGAAGATCCGGTTTTTTCTGAAAAATTGTCTTCACCGAACCTCATCGTCCAATGGGTGCGCAAATATGCAAAATTCTCGATTTTGGGCTGAAGAACAGCCAGTTCAAAAGCTGCGAATGCATACCGAAAAATGCAGTGTTTGGTGCGGCTTGTGTGTCGCTTGGACCCTATATTTTCAAAGACAATTATGACCGCAACGTCAATGGAGTAGGGAGACTGTCGATGATGAACTTTTCTTTGTTTATAATAGTAATATTGGATTTGGTTGAAAAGTAGTTACAATAAGAACCCCATTTGGTTATTTTCTATGGAGGTATATAGTCTATAGGAACAAACCAACCACTATTGCTGCCTTGAAAGACGTTAAACGTCTCATTGATGTGATACCGGTCGAAATGTTGGAGAAATCTGCCAAACCAAAAATTGGCACTTGAAGTGTAACTTCGGGAAATATTCACACTATTTGATTTTCCCTATGATTTCATCACAATTCCTGTGTATTTTAGTTCGAATATATATCGACTCACCTCGTATAATAACAGAGAGGTTCAGAAGAACTTATTGATGACTTAAACTGTTAAGCGATAAATCTGTCAAAACATCAATTATGGAAAAATTATGAAAATCAAGTTTCTATGGGAATTTCTAGAGTAATAGAGAATTCATATTATAAATATTGAATAATATAATGCGTGAAAAGACTACAATATTCGAAGTGTTAAGTGCATGTGCAGTATTGAATGTATTTTGATGTTCTCAGACGATAAGAAAATTATCGCTATGCATTTATAGGAATTCTTTGTAGAAATCATTATCGGCATTCATAAATAAAACATACAACTATAATAATTGAAATGAATAACTTCATCGATAAAGTTTTGTTCCAGATAGTTCTTTACTGATAATGAATCAATGGAATATTTCAATTTTTAATTTATGATGCAATGAAAAATGTATGTGTAGGTGCAAAATAATATGAAATTGAATATCATACTGAATTATATACAGTGTGGAACAAAATAGAAGAATCCTCAGAATTAGGTAGTCTGTAGGACTTTAACAATCGATTAAACGAGTTATTTAAAGAGAATATCACTTATGAACATGTTCGCAAACGCTTAATTTTCGTGATATTAAGTGTTCAAGTTTAGAAAAGTTTTCGTTATTAGCTAATTATTTTTAATTTTCGAGATATTGGTCACAAATTCGAAACATCTTTCAGTCTTACACGACGTGTGGTTCGGCATTTTTTCTGAAAATCTACGGTGTGGTAATTTTTTTGAATCATCTCCCATTGTGTTCTTTGGTATTATTTTCTATCCTTTTTCGTTTTTATAACATAACTTTCCAACGTACAAATAGAAAACATGGAGATATTAATTCCAATGAAGAAGTCATGGGGAATGAAGAATCTTATAAAATAGCTATTCACAATCTGGAACTTATAATGGATAATGTTTTCCTCAACCATTGAAAACTTTGACCTCTGTCGAAAGCTGCTCCTAGAAGTTCAGAAAAGAAATCAGATAAAGGAGAGTTGGAGAGAAACAAACAATATATAATAGTATAATGAAAATTTCAATGAAACGTAACATATTATTCGGAGACAGCCAAAAACAAATATGAAGAAAGCGACAAGAAGCTACAAAAATACAAATAAGAATATGATCCATCCTCATTGGAATTTGATGTGGTATTTGATGATTCTGGTCATGATAAAGATGTAAATTAAATAGGAGCTAATGCATCCGCTGCCCCATTGAAACTGCTAGACGATGAAATCGTTATTGACGGAGATTATGTACCACTTCAATTTCTCACTAAAAAAAACGGTTATTTATTGCGTTGGCAGATAATGGAAAACAAAAGGATTTAGAATCTTCTGTAAGATGAAATCAATTCTTAATCTGGAAGCTTCCGACATATAACAAAAATTCAACTTTCTCATTCCAACTGATAATCAATAGAAATCTTACGGTATAAAAAATTCAGCTCCCCAAAAATATATGGCTTTTCTGTGTTGAGTTATTGAAGCGAAAAATGAAGACTGATAGAAAATCAACGCCAAATTCAAAGGAAATGCTCAAATTGTCTTCCCTAATTCTGTATATATAATTTCCAACATCTTCTGACCAAATTCAAAGCATTCAGTAGCTGAATTCCACGAATTTGGTCGATGGTATACTGGAATCAGTTAACCAAATCCTCCCTACTTTTCAGCCGACTGAGGTCGATTTTGTTCTTCAGCAATCTCCATATAAAAAGGTCTAACGGGCTGTGACCAGAGGATCCCGCGAGCCATAAAACGGGACCCTTGTACCGATCGAATGAGCTCGCAGAAGGTCCAATTTTTGCACGAAAGCGGCTACATTATGCACATGTGCGCCATCCTGTTGAAACCACTTTGATTCGAGGTCTGCAAGCAGAAAATTTTCCAAATATATTTATAGATAATAGATATTAATTCGCCACCCAGGATCGCCAAGAAAAAGGTGGTGATTCCATATCATCCTATATGGTTAAATTTATGGTTTTTTAATGTTTTCTGATTACGGCTTTTTGAATCACCAGTTACATCGGCTATTTGTCTTGTCGATACTTCTGGATTTTCAATTACTACTGCAATTACGTTCGTTTCAGTTAATTCATTATTTTCTTTAGCATATTCGTTGAACCCCGATTTTCTGAATCCTTAGGTTAGTAAATTTTTCTTTCTTCTGAAAATGCGTTTGCCTGGCTGGTATCGCTCCGGAAACTGCTATTAATGAAGATAGCCAGCAGCTTCACTAATATTTCTGCTTCAATGAAACAAGAAATTATGTCATACTTCTCATTACTTCCTTATTCCATTTCAAGAACCCTTTCGAAATAATACGCACTCTTTCCAACAATAGAAAAATTCTAAAAATAGGGTTATAATAATTCATTTTGACAATGGTGATGCGTTCTCTGTGGTTCCACAAACACAAATACACCTTGTTTAGTATCGAAAGTTTGCGATCTTTCCATTTGTCATAGAGAAGTTTTTTTGCGAATGACAAGATTCTTATCCTTAATGAAATTGGGTTGAAAATGACTTTTCATTGTTTGAAAAAAAACACCATAATATTATTATTATTATATTTTATTATTTCGGAAAAGAAAAATCATATTCTTCTGAATGCGACCAATTTCGCGTATGATTTGTATTGAAAAAAATCAAGTTGGGTAAAATATTTTTTCGAATGCATCCATAGATTCTATTCAAAAATTGCTTAAAGAATGTGAAAATATTTTATACGTATCTTAATTAGTACTTGAGATAGAGTCATATGCTTAAGTGTCGGAAAATCGAAAATTTTGGAATAACTCGAGAACAAAAAATGATAACTGAAATGGGTTTTCAACAATGAGATTTTCTCGAAACTCGCGACCGAGGACGGAGAGCCATGTCTTCCAATCTGCAATGTTTCACAAGGCGGCCCAAAAACCTTCGGATTGGGAACACTCTGTACAATTTTTGTGGGCATAGTCCTTGGCGACTCCATTCAGAAATATTTCTCCGAAACTTTCAAATTACATCTACTTCGAAAGTAGTACCCAATTCGGCAGTTTTTCAACAACAATTAGTCGATTCTCAAATTGACTTAAGAACCGCAATAGCAACGCATGATATAACACTGTCAATGGTTTTCCTGTTCTTGTCTATTCTTCTCCAAGAAACCTTTACACGTAGCTTTCAATAAAAACACCGAGCAATAATTGTGATCGTTCAACCATAATTACTATGAATTTTCATTCGAGTAGCAACGATCTAAAAACGGGGAGGAACTAGCGGTGAAAAGCGGTAACTAATTATTACGTATACGAATTTTTTCAGTTGCAACAACTGAACTCGGTAGCAAAAAATTAGCATTACGTTTTTATTCTGGGTATGGTATACCTTCAGACGTTAATTCATCAAATTACGAGCATGATTAACAAAAGGAGTGGAAAAAGTGGACTTTGCCTAATAGTTAATACTGCTCAAGTTTTATGAAAATGACCGGAGCCTGTAGATTTGATTCTTTATTTTCTCAACAATTGGCCCAATTAGGAATGTTAGGTAGTGGAACTGGTGGTGTTTAATGAAAAACAATCCTTGAAATTACCAACGTTTCGGAAAATTATTGTTCCATCTTCGGGGCTCTATAATGAGAAGAAAAAACAAGAAAAACTATGATGAAAATTTCACAACATGAAACATTTCACATATATCACAGATACTTGTGTTTGTTTGTTATTCCTTTAACGTGATCTATTTCCGCCTTTCGGCCAATGACACGCCGGAGAATTCTGTCACCTCACTAACCCGGGAATATTGCCGAGCCCCTCTCGGGTCGAGGGAAGGGATCTTTAATGTCCAACACATATCTGTTAGACAGGACCGACGGCTTTATATCTCCACTGAAAGATGAATACTCAAGCGATTCCCAGAATCCGAAAAAATCGCGCCGACTTTGTGGGACTGAACCCAGGTAACTCTGTGCAGGAGACGAGCATCATATCCTCTACGCCACCAAGCCGGTTTCACAGATAGTTAATCACACTATGTTATGAAAAAATATACAATAAAAAATCATTAAAAAGAGTATAATCTTTAAAATGACACTAAATAAAATAGCAACAGGAGGAAATAATTAAGGGCTGCGTGAGTTCCAACAGACAAACCACAAGAGCATTTCAAATTTTGTGATATGGCAGAAACATATGAGAAACAAACCTCTCCCAACTTTCGAACTATTTGTTTTCATTTAAATCAAAAAAAAAACTCACCTCTCAAACCAGTTCCTCTCGAGTCAACAAACTTTTCGACGATGGTCATCGCTCAATTTTAATCAAACACCTATTTCAAAAATGAGATCGAATGCGTTTGATCTCACCGCACAGACCATTAGAAACTAGACGTGTTTACTTTAAATAAACGTAAACAACTGAAAACTCGCAATCATAGCAGGATGCTGGAAGTTAATAAGAAAGCATTTGTACTTGTGCTGGTCAGTACTCAAATCATTGATGTCTGTCCTGTAATTGACAGAATTGTGAGACTTAATATTTAGCATTTCAAAGATTGTTCTCCTTTTAAGACATTCTTCTTTCTTTAGAATGGAAAGGTTTTCAAAATCGAACTCGTGATTGTCAGAGGATGCATGGACAGCTGATGTTGTCTTGGGATTTGTGATAGGTCGTTTAGTAGAGCGAATATGTTCATTGATTCTTGCACTTAAGTATCTACCACTTTGACCGATATAAACCTGCTTACAGTTTCTACATGAAACTTTGTATACAAGATCGAACTGCATGAGAACAGATCCTTGATCTTACTAAAAAAATGTTTTTTGTGGTGTTGGTATCCCGAAAAGCGATTTGTAGTTCATCAGTTGCAAGAATTGAGAGAACACGTTCAGAAAGATCTGCCCCATATGTTTAGCTCGAGTACACTTTATCCGGAGCCTACTTTTCAGCAGAAGTAGTATCAGGTTCACTTCCTGAATCAAGTATTCTATTGATGATGGAAATGGGCTAGTTATTAGAAATCATAACTAATCGAATACGGTTGAAATTACTGTACCAAAAACGTTCATCAGACAAGTGAGTGACTCAATATTTAAGGCTCAGTAGCATTCTTAGATCTGAAAATTATAAGACCTTGATGACTTAATCTTGATTGACTGGTATCAGAAGCCAACCTTCTCCGGTAGATACATTAATTTTGCATCACATCATCCCTAACGTAATATCATAAGGAACCTTAAATATTGAGTCACCCACTTGTCTAATAAACGTTTTTGGAATACTAATTTCAACCACATTCGATCAGTTATAATTTCTAATACATACCCCATATCCATCATCAATAGAATACTTTATTCAGAGAGTGAACCTGATACTACTTCTGCTGAAAAGAAGGCTCCGGATAAAGTGTACTCGGGATTAATATACGTGGCAAGTCTTTCTGAACGTCTTTTCTCAACTCTTGCATCTGATAAACTAGAAATTGCTTTTCGTAACACCAACACCACAAAAAACATTTTTTTAGTGAGATCAAGGACTCCATTTCTGTTCTCATAGCGTCTGATGTTGTATACAAAGTTTCATGTAAAAACTGTAAGCAGGTTTATATCGGTCAAACTGGTAGATACTTAAGTACAAGAATCAATGAACATATTATCTCTACTAAACGACCTATCACAAATCCTAGGACAGCATCAGCTGTCCATGCACCTTCTGACACCCACAAGTTTGATTTTGAAAACCCTTCCATTCTAAAGAAAGAAGCAGATGTCTTAAAAGCAGAACCTTCTTTGAAATGCTAAATATAAAGTCTCACAAATTTGTCAATTACAGGACAGACATCGGTAATTTCGGAATACTGACCAGCACAAATACAGATGCACTCTAATTAACTTCCAGTATCTGGCTATCAGCTATCCAGTTTTCAGTTGTTTACGTTCATTTAAAGTCAAAACGGTTAGTTTCCAATAGTCTGCGCGGTGAGATCAAACGGATTCGAATCTCATTTTCTGAAATAGGTGTTTGATTAAAATTGAGCGATGACCATCGTCGAAAAGTTTGTTGACTCGAGAGGAACTGATTTCAGAGGTGAGTTTTTGATAACGTCGAGATTAAAATGAAAACGAACCATTTAAGGCATAGAAAACTATAATACCAATCTCTAATTTTTTAAAATACGGCTCTTATAAAGTAAAATAAAATAGGTACTCTCATTTGGAGAAAACGTGTTTTCAACAATTCATTTTCATTGGGTTGACAAGTGCTTTTTGAGCACCTTGTAAATAAAATAGCATTGGTAAGTAGATTGCCTTCAGAAATTACACTTTTCTCGTTAAACTGAAGGAAAAAGTTCTAGACCATGCTACTTGAAAGGGCAGAATGATAAAGTCCGCGAGCTCTAAAATGAGCCATGTCAATCATCCTCAATATTCAATATCGATCATCAGTATTCAACCACTAGAAATGTATAAAACGAAATTCCAAGATTGCTTTCCAGCAATCCTCGAATTTCAGGTGTGTTATTTTTTGTAAGCGAAACAACACAATTCAATAATAAAAAAGATATATAAGACAACCATTTGAGAACTGAACTGGTCTATTGTATCCAAAACTGCCATGTAGAAAGAGAGATACCATAGACGGCGGTAAAATAAGTTGAGAGAACAGGTTTTATACATTTTTTTATCCCCCAATCATTTGGTCTATCTTGATAACTAGGTACTAAGTTGAAGATCATTAACATGCTATTAATTTAACAATACCTAAATTCAAATTCCCAATCCTGTTTGTTATTAAGGAAATAAAAGTTTATAGATTTTAAGACCTGATTACCTGCATGGAAATAATTATTAAATCAATAAGATGAATAACTTCCTGAAAATAATAAAACAGGTTATTTATTCAATTATGAAACTAAACATATAACAATGATAGATATTTGTCAATTTTGGTGATTGAAAATAATTGAAAATATTTAAGTTTTCCTATATATATGGTGAATAATTTGAAAAATAGAGTTAATCATTGCCGTAAACGGTGTCCTTATCATCACTGTGTCTTGTGTTCATAGCGAATGTTTGCAGCTTCATGGTTGGCGCTTCTCGCATCTTAAAGACCATAGCCTCCGATCTCTCCAATCATCTGGTTGTATCCTTCTGTTCGTCATTTCTTTTTCAATGTCTTTCATCCATTCTTTTCTAGGTATCCCTCTTCTTCTTTTCCTAAATGGAACCCATTCCCAAATCCTTCTCATATGACCGTACCATTTGAGTTGTTCGGTCATAATTGTGTCCATGATTATTGTTCTTATGGATATTTTCTCCCTAATAACCTCATTTCCAATCCTGTCCAACAATGTCAAACCGCAGCATCTCCTTCAATAAGCCATTTCTTTCCAAAGTTTATAACTTTCCACACAGCTTGTCGTTCAGTACCCACACTTCCGAGCCATACTTTATTGTTGATTCCATTAAGGTCTTATAAATATTCCTTTTCGTCATTTTACTCAAATTGTTGTTCCACAGAATCGAATGTAGCGCCTTAGGCATGATCCTTCCTTGTCCTATCTTCATCCGCTTAATGTTTCCTTTGTCTGTATCCAAATCTTCTCCCTCCCCGCCTATCACCATGTACTGTGTTTTTTTGAGATTTATTTGCAGGCCCCATTTGTCGTACTCCTCTATCAGTTTGTTCATCATGTAAGTCATGTCTTGTTTGTATTCTGCTAGGAGAATTTGGTCGTCTGCAAATAATGTCGTATGAATTGTTCTGTCTCCTATTTGTATCCCCATTGGGGCACATTTCCTGATCCAATTTTCTAGAACGGCATTAAAATATATTTTGAATAGAGTAGGAGACCAACAACATCCTTGTTCCAGGCCCTTTGATGGGGAGAAGGGTGCAGAGAGAGTGTATCCGATTTTTATTCTGACTGATTCACTTTTGTGAAGAGTTTTGGTGGCATTAATGTAAACTGTAGTCATGTTACCCTTCTGCATAGATGGCCGAATTTGCTGCAGAGGAATCGTATCATAGGCTTTCAGTTGATCAACGAATGACAGGTCCACGTTTCCCCTCTAGCCAGTTTCTTCTCAACAATTTGTTTGACAATGAATATATTGTCGACACATGATCGGCCTGGTCGGAAACCACTTTGCTCCTCACTATCCCTAAGCTCTTTCTCTATCCTCCCTTTGAGCATTCTACCCTACAGTTTCCCCAGCGAAGATGTAATGCTGATGCCTCTGTAATTACCACAATCGTTTCTACTTCTTTTTTTGAAAATGGGAATTATATGCTATTCCTTCCAGTCACTAGGAATATCATCTCCTTTTAGGCATTTATTGAAAATTTTGCATAATAACTAAATTACTTCAGTTGTTGCGTATTAACTCAATAGGTATATCACCTGGCCCAGGAGATTTATTGTTTTTCATCTGCCTCAAAGCTTTTTCCACCTCTTCTACCATAAAGCTTGGCACTGTTTCGTTTGTCACTGTTGCTTTTAAATTCGGGTTCTCATATTACGGTCTTTGTTCTTGTAGCAAGTTTTTATAATAATCACCCCAAGTTTCCACTGCTATCGGTTTCATTTTCTTCCTTTCGTTTGTGTTACTCCTCAAGCCGTTTGCTATTTTCCAATCCTCCCTTGACCTCGACCCCTCTATCATTGAGTTTACTCTAGCACATGTTCTATTTCACTCTTCATTTTTCGCTTCGTTCATTTTCTTCTTGACCATGTATCTATATCTACCATGTTGTTTTCTGTCTTCCTCGTTTTTTGTATTGAGCCATCTCAGGTAGAGTTTCTTTTTCTCGCTTATTACCTCCTCTAAGTCTTCGGACCACCAATTATTATTTGTTTTAATTTTTTCTTGTTTTCCTAAGGACTCCCATGCTGCCTCATGAATGCTTACCTTTAGAGATTCGTAAATCTCCTCTGGCGTAGCATTCAGTTTCTTGATCAGTTTTTGGGCTAGCCTCATTTTATATAAAAAACTAGTTGAGTCATCTTTCAAGCTGGTTATGTTATATGTTATTGATTTTGTTGCGTACTCCTCCAGAGCTGCAATTTTCTGTTTTTTATAATATTTAATTTCCATCAATGCCTTCAATAACATATGATCTGAACCGCAAATTGCTCCTCTCCTTACTTTCACATCATAACAGCTATCTTCACCTGAATGAAAAATTATAAGATTCACAATATCATCATCAGCAATATGTTCTTTTTCTAAATTTTGTTCTTTAATTTTTTCAAGTTCTTCATAAATTGACTTAGCGGATCAGCAAATTTTTGAATTGCTAGATTCTTTCTATCGGAGTTAACTCAGGATAGGGGATAAGCGGAGAACCGTATGCCTATAAGCAGCAAGTAGAGAATCGATACATATGTCTTAACCTGTGGTTTATGTTCCTCAATAATTTTATATAATTGGTTGCTTGCTGTTTGATTCAACCATGGCTGCATTTTATTCGGAAACACAGTATTTTTTTTGTAGCTACATTGTGGTACGAAGCTTTATCCATTACAACCACAGAATGGGGTGGTTAATTTGATATTAATTTATCTTCTATCCACTTTTTAAAATTTTCATGTTTCATATCATCATGATTGTCCCCTGTTTTTGCTTCAGGTTTGAATATTAAAAGTGAATCTGGAACGAATCCCTGCTCACTGACAGCGTGAGTAATAACCAACCGAGGACCCTTTCCAATTTTTCAATGTGATCTATGAACAGAATTGTCTAACCACTGATGAGAAGTAGTGTGGTTAGAATTGATATATGTTATCAATATAAATAATTGGTCGATTCTCGATTTCTCTTCTATATATCCTGATCTTTTTAAATAACCTAGCCGTTTTGTCCTAATATCCAGTGATTCAACTGAAATTTTTTTGTTATCCTGACTTTCGTTCCATCTGTAATCAATAAATTGTTTGCAATTTTGTGGTAATTGTGAATTAAAAATCTTTTTAGAGGTTTGAAAAGTCCAATGCTTCACCACTTAACACATCAAGTCCTTCCTTTTTTATTATTTTTATCGTACTTGCAGATATATTTATTTATACACACGATTTATAACTTGCTTTAAAGGAAAGCTCAAACCATTACACACTACATTTTCCATATATATTGTTAAATCAAAATTGATTTTCTTACATTTACCACCAAACTTCATTTTCACAATAGATCTTGTATAACTAAATAATTCAACGAGTTCTAGGTTTACAATGAGAATGAGACGCTACGCTACTAATAACTTTTAGCTAGCAGTAAGCACCGCCAACCAGACTGTTCCGAATTTCGAATTTGCTCCTCGGATCACCTACAGGGATCATTTTTAGAGCTCGCGGACTCTAGTCAATATTCAGTACAACCGGAAGTGGTATCGCACTCAATACAATTGCAAATTGTAGATACGTATCCATTTACTCTAATACCTAAATTTGAAAGTGATCGATACACACGTTCCCCAGATACTTCCTATGGGCCCTTTAGCGTAGATACCCTGTATATGTCAAGTTTTCCATTAAACTTGAAAACTACCTTGTTATTAGTGTAACTTTATTTTCCATACTATTTAAAAGGAGATTCATAATGGCGTATGACACAAATGAGTCCATTATCACTACATGCTATTATATTCATTTGATTAAAGGGATAAAAACTCTGCCTTCTGGTAATAATTTTATGCTTACTAAATTGAGCATCTGTGTCGTGGAAAATAGAAAAGATATATTATAGCATTATAGTAATCATGGAGTTATATTACAGTGCGGAGACATGGATAGGTGGTTAAGAATGAAACTTTCTACTGTGCGGTATATGTTTGACGACAACAAATTGTTGAGTATCTACTCGATTGTATCTTGAAGAATCGTTTACCTCGGAATGAACATGAATATATATATTCTCATAGATGTTACTTTTACTCAAACCATTGTACTCTTCAGTTAATCAATTTTGAACATTGTATACTCTGAGCATTTTATCGATTTCCGTTTGTTATATCATTTTATTTTTTCTCAAATCTGAGTGTGCCCTATGTCGTAGTCTTTTTGAACCTTGTAATAAATATTCATCGAAAATATTCTCTAGGAATCATGAGGTTTACGAGAAACTAGATTGACAGTAATATGCTGTGTTACCTATCATTGTTGATCAACGACGAAAGAGATTTATTTATTATACAGAGTGCGTCCTTGAAATAAAATGAATGAAGTTAGACAACAGGCAAAATTTTTTATGAAATTTTACCCGACACTTCTATTTTCATTTTGTTGTCATATAAGCCCGTTTTTCTTGGGTAATAATAGATCTATAGAACCTCCATTTTTTTAGAGAATGATACGGCGTATAAAACCATTTTAAAAAGCGTCTTCAAGACAAAGTGTGTCGTACTATTTTTTATGATCCTATCATATAACTTATAATTTCTCAATATTACTTCTTCAAGACGAATCTAAAGAAGCTACGGTGTAGTGAAACGCGTTACGAATCACAATTATTGGATAAGTAGCATTCTTTCAAAGAGATCAATAAAAGTTGTGGTCGACGGTATAACATCTGATTGTTTCCAGTTGCAAGCAGGAGTACCTCAGGGATCCATTCTTCCGTCAACCTTGTTTCTGATGCAGATAAACGATCTTCTGTCATCTACAGAGAACAAGATCTTCAGTTTTGCAGACGATTGTAGCCTGGTTTTGTCTTTCAATAGTCTGCGGCCGATTACAGCTGAGGAATCTCAGCGTCAGAGATACCAACAAATTAATAACTTAAACTCTGACTTACAGAGGATATCTGGTGAGCTTCAACGCGAGCAAGACGCAAGCAACTACGTTTTCTAGAAAAGTCCCCGCTGGAGAACCCCCTCTAACGATGCAAGGCCAACAAATTGCATCCGAAAATTCGATGCACCTTCTCGGAATAACGATCAACTTCGGGTTTTGCTGGCATGAACATGTATCAGCAATAGCTAAGTCGGCATCAGCTACACTTAGTTTTCTTTTCAAATCCAAGCTTTGCTTCTATATGGGGTGCATATTCCACCTGCTTTGGGATATTGCTCCCATGTATAGGAATCTGCGCCCAAACATTCGTTGCGGATGTTGGATAGCGTGCACAAGCGGGCTGTGCGCCTCATCGACCACCCGGAGATCACCCGCGATCTCCAACCGCTGTCTCTCAGAAGACAAGTTGCTTACCTTTCTCTGTTTTAGAGATACTTCAAGGAGCTGAAATACCTTGTTTCGAGAAAACTCATGTTTTGCCGCAACACTAGGCTGGCAAAGTGTTCTCATCATAAGGCGGTACATTTAACGACCCCTCGAACATCTCTCTATAAGAATTCCTTTGTTCACAGAGCCGGTGAGCTGTGGAACTCACTTCCGTCCAACATCTTCCCAACATCCTACAATTTGGCCCTCTTCACGAAGCAAGTAAACAGACACCCCAATTCTTATCAGGCGACCACTCATGTGGTGTAACAGGTTCGTCTATTCCTGGGAAGCGCGCATGAAAACAATGTGCTATGGTTAAAGCTAGTCCTCGAGCTGCGGCACAAGATCTCAAACCAAATTCCCTAAGACGTTGTCATGTCGTTTCAGTGCTAATCTGCACTTTGTTGTTCTGACTAGACTGCATTTGAAGGTACCTTGTTGTCTTCAAAACGAAATTCTTAAATAACGGTTATGGATCTCCGTTATTGCTAGAGGTTGTCCTTGCCCAGATCAGAGACGTTAGAAATATTGAATGAAGATGGTCATTGTATTGTGTCTGAAATCAAGACAGTTGATGAAACGTACATTAGTTGATGATCCTATTCGCCAGGGGCGCCATAAAATAATTCACAAAAAAGACCCAACAATCATTCCGAGAAAGCAAGGATAGGTTAAGAAACTTATGCTGACAAAAAGGTTCACAACAATGCCAGACCATATACAGTCAACGCCACAAAGGATCTGCTCGCCTAGTTTACATAGAATGTCCTGTCTAACCTGAACCATCGCCGCATTCCACTGATCCTGAACTTTCAGGTTACTATCTCTTTACCTACCCAAAGCTGCACATGGATGGAAAAAGGTTCTCAACCCACGAGGAAGTAAAGGAGGAGGTGGAGAAATGGACTTCGAGGAAGACAGAAACTTATACCCCGCCTAACAACCTACATAGAAAGGAATCGTGATTTCGTCGAAAAGTAGCTTATTATGTACTGAAGCATTCCGTTATTTTGTTTGTTTGAATAAAAATGAAACCCTCAAATATTCAGTACACTTATTTTCTGGATATGCCTCGTACCTTGAAATGTACGGGGTGTAGTCTTCACATTTCTGATTAACCATGAGAAAAATGCTTCATATTTCCGAACGTAGTTTGAAACTACTTATATTTCTTATGGTGCTCACATCTGGGACATTATTGAAATTTATGGGTTCGAAATGGGCACTGTTATAGTTAACGGAATTAAGCTAATGATCAAAATGCCCGCCTCGTTCACAACCATACGTTCTTCACTGAGTATGTTCACCTGACCGTGATCATGTGAAGTTGGGGTATTCATTCGAGTGCGTCGCTTATTGTTCACTATTTTATGCATTTAAATGAATTCCATTATTATTGTTCGGATACGATACGAAGACAAATAACGAGAATCCCCAACACTGTAATAAACAGACAATAATTTAGAAATTGTTGAGTGCTGTAAATCAACTTTCTTCATGTTTCTCTTTGAAGCAAAGTAATTTCTAGATCCAACTACACGGCGCTAAAAAACTAACGATCTATTTCAATATTTCAAATTCATTATCAACATATAATTATTTTTGGGTATGTCCTGACATGGCAATAAAATTCGATGTTTTTCTTGGCGTTGTTCCTCCCAAGAGAAATAAAACGAATTAAATAAATTGGGATTCTGCCACATAATAATTACAGCAGTTGTTCATCAGTTTTTGTGTAACGTGGGTTCTTCTTAAGAATTTTAATTTTCGGTAGTAATGCTACTCTAATCATGAAATGTGTGTGAATTTGCAGAGGGATTTTTTCCAGAGCAATTGAAAAGAGCGGAAGCGGTTCCTATATTCAAGGTAGGAGATCCAAATTTATCGGATAACTATCGACTAATATCGATTCTACCTCCAGTATCGAAGATTTTTGAATCTGCTATAAAAGAAAGACTGTTGGATTTCTTCGAGCGATTCAGTCTTTTATGCAACTAACCCATATATTGGGCGAGATAGCTAAGGCGTTTGATGGTGGTAAAAAATGCAAGTTGTCATCCTGCGATCCAAGCAAAGCCTTCGACAGCCTAGTCCATCAAATTATGCAGAGGAAACTGAACTACTACAGTATAAGAGGCGTAGCTCTAGAACTCATAAAAATCTATTTGAGCAACCGATCTCAGCAAGTGTAGTTCCAGAGTGGAAAGTCACAGTGTCGAACGATCAGCCATGGTGTACCACAAGGGTCCATCTTGGGCCCGCTATTGTTTGTCATTTAGGAAATGATTTGACATATAATGTGACATCAACTAGCTCAGTTGATGATACCAGATTTTTGAATGTGGGCACTGATATAAATGAGATGAATAACCGCTCACCAAATACGCTTGAAGAGGCGAAATTTTGGTTCGATACAAACAAACTGAAGATGAATGAAACAAAAACTCAACATCTAATTCTCGAAACAAAATCACAAATGAATACTCACCTTCGGTTCGTAGGAGACACCCTGGAACCGGACCTGAAGTTTGCTTTTCACATTGAAGACCTTGCGCGTAGACTCTCGGGTGCCATCTTCACCATCCGTAAAATGAAGCAAATTGCTGGTGAGATATCTGCTCGAACCGTTTACTTTGGGTGCTTTCACAGTTTGATCTCCTACGGTGTCATTTTCTGGGGTGACCATCACGAGTAGCAGAATATTCCTGCAGCAAGAATATGCGCCGCGAATCCTGTGCATCGTTCGAAGAAGGGAAAGCTGCAGAAACCTGTTCAGAAACTAAGGAATACTTACCTTGACATCTCTTTTCATACACGTTTGCATACTTTTCATTCATGGGCACGGGCTTGATCTTCCAATAAATAATTTCAATTACACCTACTCCACTAGAAATGCCAAAAAATTTGTAATACTTTTTCATAGAATGAATACGTCACAACTCAGTATAAACTACACCGCAATGAAAGTATATAACAAGCTCCCAGAGGAGTATAAGAAAATGAAGAGACCACTGATGCAGATAAGCCTCAAAAAAAAGTGATATCGAAATCCTACTACACGCTAGATGAATATTTCAATGACAAACATTTCTAGGAAAACTCATTCAATTATTTATTCAATGTTTGGCAATATGTTAAAATGTGTACCGTTCTGTTGTGATATTTATTGTTTTTTTTGACTCCCCATGTAATTTCTTGATGGTTCAAATTGTTCATTAATGTAATTATTGTTGTACTCTAGACTTGATGAACAATAAATGAAATGAAATGAAATGAAATGAAATGAATAGCAGTGCTGTTAGATTACCTAGGTTGTTCCTATACAAGAATAGGGCGAAGGTTAGGGGTGTTCCATCCACTTGTTTCCAGAATGATCTGTAGATATAGGAAGACTGATAGTCATGAAAGGAGACCTGGGCAAAGACGATCTCGAGCTACAGACGCGATCAGAATTTCCCCGTTGGGACAACGGTTCGCTACTGCTAGGTACCTTCAAATGCAGCTTCGACAGAACAGTGGAGTGCAAATTAGCACTGAAACGATATAATGTCTCAGGGAATTTTGTTTGAGGCCTCGTATTGCAGCTCGAGACCCAACTCTAACCGCAGCGCATCGAAGAGCTCGATTGAATTTTGCCAGGGAACATGTCAATTGGTTAGAAGCTGATGGCAGAGAGTTTTGTCTACGGATAAGTCTTGATTTTGTCATTTTCCAATGCAATTTATTAAACAAAGGTTGAAATGACAGTTTGACTTGTGCAACTTTTACCTACCCATGTTTTTGGTCGAGGTTTAATTATGGTGTGGAGAAAAACTTCTTTGAACGCCAGCACTGATCTGGTCATCGTAAATAATGGAACCCTGAACGAGCAGAGGTATGTTACAGATATCTTAAAAGATCAAGTACCATTTGCGAAAACATGGGTGAAAACGTTTTGTTCAAATATGATAACACCTCAGGGACTACCTTCAAGATCAGGAAATCACTTCAATCGAGCACGAAGTCCAAACGTCAGTCCCATCGAACATGCCTGGGATATTCTCCATAGAAGATTCAAAATACAGCAAAACCAGCCAGCTACCATAAATGAAGATAATTCTAACGACTCAGAATGCTATACATTTATTTTGATTTCATCCACTCTCGTCAGAGGAGAAATTATTTTTGATGGATTAATGATCTTCTTTCGAGGAAGCTTCTCGATAGAAAAATATGCCTTGTCATCTCAAACTACGCCTGCCATGGTTTTCTTGGTTGAAATGGTGATTTTGAAGTTTTTTGCTGAGGGTTCAGAAAAGGGTGATGACACTGCTGACTATGCGTTTCATTTTCAGTAACTATGGAGCGGAGACATTCGTCTTCATGGAGTTTGCAACGCCTCAAAACTTCTTACCCGGCGTCTGCTCGATTCAACTTGAGTTGGTTGGGGACCCACCTCGAGGACAGTTCCGATATCTCAGGATTTCTATGATTGTTACATGTAGGAGAGATCTGGAGATTTGTCGCATATCCAGAAAATAAGTGTACGGAATATTTTAGGGTTTCATTTATATTCAAACAAACCAAATTACGGAATACTTTAGTACATAATAAGCTACTTTTTGACTTAATCACGTTGACTTCCTCGGAGCTGTTTCCCGCCAAACTCTTCGTCCATTTCTCCACTTCCTTCTTTACTTCCTCGTCGGTTGAAAACCTTTTTCCGTCCATGTACATCTTCAGGTAGGTAAAGAGATAGTATCCTGAAAGTGCTAGATCGGTTGAAGGCAGAGATGGTTCAGGTTAGACAGGACATTCTATGTAATCTAAGCGAGCAGATTCTTTGTGGCGTTGACTGTATATGGTCTGGCATTGTTGTGAACCTTTTTGTCAGCTTGCTTCTCCTCTTGCTCTGGATCCCCCTCCGCAATTCTTTTAGGTTCTCGCAGTATCTTGTACTGGCTGTACATGGTATGCATGAAATTTATTCACTTTCAAGATTCTCTGGACGGAAGTTTGACTTATATCTGTTATCTGAGAAATCTCTCTTTGGCTTTCATATGGGTCCTCTGTCACTGTCAACAAAACTGATAACTGGTTGTCTTCAGCTGTAGCAGTGTTTGGTTTTTCATGTTTTTTTTGAGCGATATTACCCGTTTCGATAAATCTAATTAGAAGTTTTTCAAAGCATCTTGCATCAGGATGCCTCTTATCAGGAAACTTTTGTGCATAAATTCTACTTGCCAACAAAGAATTTCTATCACGTTCATCCAGAATAAAATTCTTATCAACAATTTCTTCTTTGGAGAATTTCATGGCAGTCAATTGAGAAAATTGGGTTCAAACCTCACTTTCACAATGTTTAATAAGGAAACACTGATAAGTTCACCATGTAAAATGCAGAATATGATATGTCTGGACATCTGACAGAAGGCACAAATAAAAATAAATGTCAACACATACCTCGATTCACGTTTTAATAATCTTGATTCTATCGTTCGTTAGAAAAATTATCTTGTTTAGGTTTCATTCTTTACATTACAGAAAAAAATTTTGTGCGAATAATGATGCATGTTGATGAGTTTGATACGGTTTGTAGAATTTTCATCAAAAATTTTACAAATAATCGAATATTTCGAAAATGATCGAAGATAAAGATGAGGTTACTTCTGAAAAAGTATAGCACAATATTTTATGCGTTTACATGAATAATAAAATACAGGGTACGATATGATATTCTCAAAATTACAATATTCAATAATTTTTTGAGTCACTCCTACATAAAATGAAGATAATCTATTTTAATTCATCAATGAAGCTATCCTTGGGCAATAAGAAAACGAAAGGAAAAAAGTATTCATCCTCTCTGGCCGAAAGAGCATGAGATGATGTGAGAGCCTATTTTCATGAATTTTTACGGAAGAAAAAAATATTGTGACGAAACTACTCACCAAAAAAACTTATTATTTAAAGACGCTCTTGAATCCTCAACAAAACCACCCAAGATTTTTTTATTGAAAATTGGGACACCCTGTTTACTTCAAAATAAATTGCTGAAGTAGATTCTCACTTTCTGAATACAATACCGTTCGAACAAAAATGAAATCTTCTAGAGTGTACGAGCTACAGAGCACCGCGCCACTGGTGAATCACCCAGTATATAGTTTTCATCTATTATAAACCACACACGGAATTTTTCCCTTCAAACAAGATAACGGATGATGCTATGTCTGTTTTATTTGAAAATACACATTTCACTCTCACTCTTGTTCTTGTTCTGTAAGTGTTTTCTTCATCAACTTGTTTTCAGATTCTTACGTTAAATTTCTGTTAAATGTTCCTGGATCAAATATTTAGTATTATTCAAGCCTTTATTCTGGCTCTTATTGAATATAAGAGGAAATTCAATGTTTTATCGCATTTATGTTCTGATTCAAGCTCTTAAATATTGCAATTCGAGGGGCTTAAATTTTCAAGCTATTGTGAAAAAAAATTATGATTTTACTTGAATTCTGAAAACAAAAGCTTGACTCAATTCTAAAATCAAGTCGAGTCAAGTCAAGCAGCTTTATTTTCTAGTCAAGCCGTGAATCCCTATTCATTTATCGAAACGCGTTACAGATACAGTAAATAAGTGTAAATCAAATTTTTTTTTAATTAATATCTGAAATGAATCTGTATGAAGTAACTCTAGTATTCCAGATTTAAGAAATCCGTCGTAGCAGGTGTAATTTGAGGAAAGACAATATCGTGGATTAATAAAATGTTTTCCTCAAATGCTGCAGCATTGGGCATAGAGCACAGAGGGTTAGAGAATCTGATTACCTCAGTATTCAGGGAGTTGTTAACCACAACCATTTCAATTCGGCAATGAAAAAGGGTCGAAATCATCAGAATACCTTCTCAGTAGGTGTGAACAGAGTGTACAGATCTCGACGAATTTATTGCCGGAAACAGATATGAATTAGTTGTTTTCATTGTCGAGTTATTCGTAAAATTTGAAAATTTTCAGAATCCGCAAATTGCCAATATGTGTTTCTTTTGAATTTTTATAAAAATAGTTTGGATATACGTAGAATTGAACTACGTACGGAAATTTATATTTTGTTCAGCAGTTTTTTAGTTAAAATGCAAACTTTCGTTTTTTTAAATATAAACCATACACAACTTGGATTTCGTTTAATAGGGGTTTTTTCTTTTCCAAAAACTTATGAAATGTGAACTCAATTTGTCTATCCAGGGCGTTTTTTCATTAAGAACCGAAAATTGTATAACTTCTCTCCACGACCACCACTGAATATCGCAATTCTGAAATTATTTTAATAATTGAATTTAAACATTCTCACTCTTGAGTTTAAATATTAATTCTAAGACACTTGATTCTATTGTGTTTTTCATATATTAACATCAGAATAATTATCTTCGAAAATGTTATTGTTTGAATGAGATTATGAGTGAAAAAACGAGTGAATCAGATGAGGAAAAATATTTCCCCTGAAATTACAAATTATGCAAACAATATAATCGGGAACTTGCTACCGAAAAAATCAAAATATGAATACTAAAAGTTTTATGCACAATTCAGAGATTGGCAACTAGAAAATAAAACGAGCTCCGTTGCTGAGAATGTTTCACTTGCATTATTTGTTGGTTCATTAAAAGACGGAAATCTTCAATTCTATGGAAAATTTATTCAATCATAAATGCAACAATGAATGTGAGACACGATATCAACATTTCAAAATATGAAAAATTGTAATCTTTGATAAAACAATTTTTATAGAAGAAAATATCGAATAATATTTAGAAAGCAGGAATGTTTTCAATCAGTGTGTTCTTTCTGTTTTGACATATGGAGCGGAATTACTCACTTTGACAAGGAGAACCATCAGCAGAATACAAGTGATGCAAAGGAGAATGGAGAGATCGATGCTTGGAGTTACTCTGAGAGACAGAATACCTAACCAGACTATATCAGAAACAGACCCGGAGTGAAAGACGCTGTTGAATCAATTCTCCAATTGAAATGGAACTGGATAGGACATGTTGCCAGAATGCAGGATGGTCGATTGACCAAAAAAATTGTTAAGTGGAGACCAAGAAACGAGGCCTACAGAAACAGAGGAAGATCGCCTACCCGATGGACTGATGATATAAAGAGACTGTCCGGGAACTGAATTCAGAAGGCCAAAGACAGAGAAAGATGGAAGGAATTAAGGGAGGCTTTTGTTCAGCAGTGAACAGTATGAGCTTATAATGATGATGAAATGATGATGAATGAGATATATTCAACTACAAAAGTAAGAGAATCTAAATTTGAATAACAATTTCGATCAAATTCAGTTTATATTTGTAGGTCGCGCTTATAATTGGTGTTTTTGGGGGCTGTTTGCTAGACTGAACTTAATGACATCAAAATTTTCGACATTGAAGTTTTGGGTTACATAATGCCAATTGCAAATCGTGATACGAAAACTGAAAAACAGACAGTTCAAAATCCCTGGTTATTTTCTATAATATCGTAAAAAGATCTTGAGCTCAATATAACTAAAAATGTTTCCAATGAACCAATTTTGAATTTTGATAATTGTTCAAATACTATAAATATTGATATTAATTGAATGTGAATACATATATCTGAATCAAGAAGTTTTTTATTGATTTTCAGATTCACTTTTTGTTTTTCATTTATACTCGGGAGTCGTGGGGAAAATACAGTGTTACTCTGTAAGGATGAAAAAATTCCATACTTGAGGTTTTTCCACTCGTATCGAATTTTTTCATCTAAATCTAACCTAGTTACAGAATATACTATTCCTAAATTTCATTTAGTGATTTCATTCAAGGAATCTACATGGAATGATTCATATTGTTTTAGTATGTACTATGCTCTCATTATGACTGTTCGAAAATTAATTGTTGCAATGACAATTCAGATAAATCATTCAATATTTTTTCATTTTCTGTGTGAATATAATATAGCATGTAATAACGAACCCATATCGGCCTTGACGTGACTATTAATGTGACGATGTCGGTTCACAACTGACCACCAATGTGACGATTGAATATTCCATCACAAATGTGAACATTGTCATTCAAAATTATTTCACAGAGAATCTGCGCATTCTCTTCAGACTTTGGAAGTCTCGTGGTAGCAAAAACTAGAATATTCTCAATTTATAAGGAATATATTTTTCTTTCCTGAGAATACTGGGCATTCAATTTTCAGATACCCCAATTTCCATTTTAATTTCCCCTCTTGAAATCGATGGGTTGGCACTTACACTAATTATTAGATCAATTGTTGCATCATCTCCATCAACAACTTCAGATACTTATTTCCTTGGACGTTGAATGTTACATGGTTCATGGGATTTTCCCCTTAGTTTATGGAATATGGTTTCATAACGTTGTCGTCTATCATACCAACGATTTAAATTACCAGCTTCTGCACCATTTTCATCATTATGAACTTTTCAAAATTATCGTACAGCATGGTCGCTTCGTTATTACAAATGATACTATATTCACATAGGTGTAACTTGATGAAAAATCATTAAATAATGCAAATGAATTGTACATATTTAAAAAAAACGGTAAGTTTGCACCATTACGAAAAAACCGCACGCGGTTCAATTCTACATTAAAAGGTAACTGAAGAATGTCAAAGCCACTCACTACTTCAGCAACAACCGAGATATTGGAGTGATTCCGAAAATTTTCAAAATTTCCAAATCTCTCGGTAATTTAAAATGCTATCTCGAATCTGTTTACAGCAATGAAATTTTCACGTAAAAAGAGTATGGGGAAGGATGAATCTTCTGTTCACAATATTTTACATAGATGCATTACTAAATCATCGAAATCTGTCCACTCTGCAGAGAGATATGGCCTTGAACGGTATGCAATATTATAAAACATTTCAATAAATGTATCGTTTTATAAGGTATAAAATTGATTATTCCAAATATTTCTAATAGTGATTATTTTACGTAAATACTAGAGAAACATGTGGGGCAGCATTTATTAACTCCAGGAACGGATAACTATAGGAATTTATATTATAGTGGGAAAAAGCATTGTATTGTTCCAACACCAGTTATATTTAATAACCTGTTTCATATGAAGATTATTTTAATTATATAGTGATGCTTCCGTGAAAATATGCTTCCTATAATATGGCAAATTCATAACGAATGAACTTGGTACTAAATTCATTGTTGTATAAAATTATGGTACCTACATACTTCAGTGGTGCAATGTAATTGACAATTAAAAAAATGCTCGTTTGGTTGTACCACATTCTTGTGTGAACATTCCATCTGTTCCCACTCGGAAATATTGAGAAGAACTTTTATGGTCCAGAAATCTGCAAGTATCTTTTATTATCTTACACGTTGTTTTGTTTTGGTGATACAACATAGTTTTCTTCTCCATTTGAGATCATTTTGCATGAAATATTCCTTCAAAATATCTAATAATGGCTAAAAATATTCATTAATCATAATCTTTCCTCGCTAAGGCAAGCTCTATACGTGGTGTCCGCGATAAATAGCCTATTTAAAGTATCTGGGAAAGGTTATTAAGGTAAACGAGTACTGGTTTTTAATTTGCATTATCTTTCAGAGCGGTACCACTTCGGGTTATACCGCACATTGACTACCACTCTGCTATTCCAAATTGCATGGTTTACATTTTGACTTTTTCAACGAAGAGCATCCTTTTTCAAGCATTTGTCTATTTAAGATTAACCACAATTGTGCCATGAACTGATCTTTCATCAAAATTTTCGGATTTAAGGTATTAACTTCTTTGCCCAAAAAAATGTGTCAAATATGAGTAAGATTATACCTTATCGAGAAAAGAGTAAGATGAAAACAATTTAACAAAACCGAACAGAAGTATGATAACCTTCACCGTTTATTGAAAAAATGTTGAAGATTCATTCATCATCGTCATGCAGCGATGCCGCTTTTTAACGATATGCTCACTATTTACGCTCTTCAGACCAACACTATTGCAGACAACGGTTTAGTGACGTCATTCAGCGTTATTCAAGATATTAGATCTATAATCGAATTTACTCCGTAATTCTTGAAATTTATATTCAATTTTGTACTTACAAATATATAAGAGATATAAGAGATAAACCATCGCCATAAAGTTGTTCTACTATACCCAACTTCGTGGACGGAGCCACAGGCATATGCTGATAGATGAATAGAATACTGCGCCAAACCCAAAGTGACGTGGCGTAGGTATTGATAGAAATCAAAA
The DNA here is from genome assembly GCA_013387265.2 of Cryptolaemus montrouzieri. Taxonomy (NCBI): domain Eukaryota; kingdom Metazoa; phylum Arthropoda; class Insecta; order Coleoptera; family Coccinellidae; genus Cryptolaemus; species Cryptolaemus montrouzieri. The sequence continues at coordinate 38,031,877 of JABFTP020000165.1, forward strand.
GTGGATGAGTTAGGCTGAAGGTAATTCCTGAATCTGTTCATAGACACGGAACCTATAACAGAAAACTCCACATCACCATCAACTGGTGGGTTCTAAACCATCTGGAGAATGTGAGAGAGCTCATTGGACTTAACTGGATTCGCCCATAGCAAGTACAGACCCCTATGCTATCACTATTAATTTATTCAGTTTCGGTTAAATGGAGCTATAGCTACCCATAAGTTGTCCCAAAGTCAGTTCCTTTGAGGTGGTTTTCAATTCTCGGGAAGAGGAAATAAGTGTAATAACTCATGTCTGTTGAATAAGGAAGCTGAGGAGTCACATGAATATTTATAGTGGCTGAAAACTCTATTATAGAGATTGAAATGTAACATGGGACATTATTGAGATGCATCACTTAGTTGTTTTTGATATTTGGCCGCACACGGAAGGCTTTTTTTCCGAAGTCTTTTTGGGACCTCTCGGTTAAAGTATCAATTAACCGTCTGGCTTCGGTGCACAAATTTTTTGCGGAAGATTCCGTGGCTATCAAAATAACGAATCAGCATTTGATCTGTTTTGCTCATTCTTACTTTTTTGGGTCTTGGAGAGGTTGCAGCGTACCATTTATCTTGCTCTTGCTTCTGGGTCATACGCAAAACTCGTCACCAGTAATAATAGGTTCTCAAAACGGAGATCATTTTCAATCGATCCCAAAAAGTCATGACTCCTTTCCCTTCTGAGATCTTTTGGTCTTTGGAAAAGGTTTGTTAGAACCAGTTTTGCACATTTTCTCATCTCCAATTCAACAGTCAGAAATCTGATAAATGGAAGTGTGATTCAAATTCATGCTATCAACTATCGATCTGAAAGCACAAGATCACAGATTCTGTTGACATTTTATCGGTGATGCACCTGAAGGCCTTCCCCTTCGTGGTTCTTCAATCCTTCCGAAAATGCGTTAAACCACCAAAAATCTTGGATCCTTTTTCTATAGACCTGCCGAAGTTTTCTAAAAGTTTCTGTTGCATTGCGTCCAAGTTCGAAGCAAAACTTGATTGCACAAAATTGATGCCAACCATTTTTGAAACGCACAAGAAAAAATGGATGTAGCTAGTTCAAAATCATACTGAAGGACTATGACATGTCACTTGACACTGGTCATAGCCTCTCGTCTTAACGAATCGGAAGCGATGTTACCACTCTCATTACTTTATTTACAAACCTCGTATCATGTGTGTCTTTGAGGAAAACTTGCTTTTTTTCTTGCTTGCACTCATTTTGACTTCCAACCTCAATAATATATTCTTGTAACGCTACATTGGGTCACAATTTCAAGAAATGTGAGAGAAGAAGTTTATTGACTCTGTACTTATTGTGGAAAAGTGTTTTTTGTTTTTTGAAATTATATGAGTATTATCACAGAAAAAACTGAAATATGAATTAAACATGATTGTTTTATGGAATTTTGAAACTATTTTTTCGTAATGATTCTATTTCAATTTCCACTATAATTGCTATGTAATCAATTTTGGTCGGTACTCGTTGGAGATAGGAAAAAAGCAGTAACGTAGAATGATTCCTTACAATGACAAAGCGCGTTGCGTCTTATCGATCAAACAACTTCGTATCTATCACCGCAAAATATTGAACCAATAGGTCACTTCTTCATCCAAATTCCCAATGTTGTCTTTTAGATTCATCTTTATGATATCTGAATACTTTTTGCGATTTATATGAAGGAATGACCCATCGGTTCAATATTCGTTACATTTCATTCAAATACGTTCTTTACTGGGAAAGATATGTTGATTATAAACTTTGTATTTGGGGTTTTTCAGTTGAAGTTTTATTAATAATAAAAACAAGTAATGTGTTTTTGGAATTTTACTTAATAATAATGATTCGTAATGCGTTTCACTACACCGTAGCTTCTTCAGACAAATGAATGTACAGAAAATAAGAATGAGAATATAAATATAAATGTTCTTGAGTAATTAAAAGCTAATTGGGTTGATTCTTCTTAAGTGGTTATTTATGATAGGTATATCCAATAAAATTAAGGAATATATTGCTCCCGAAGAGATTCATTAGAGGTGAAGGGCTTAAATCGACTTGTTCATTAATGAGTGTACCTGAGTGTTTGTATTTGTTGATTTCTAAAGTTTCCCAAAGATCTACCCTCCAATATTTATTATCTGTATGCAAAATTTCAAACTGTGGGTCGAAAGAGTGATTATTTTCTAAGAGATGATTCGCGTAATTTGAATCTGATTTTTTATTTGAAAAACTGCGTTTATGTTCCGATTTTCTAATATTGAAATTTCTATGTGTTCTACCAATGTAGAAATTATCACAGTCATTGCAATTCAATCTATAAACACCTAATTTATTGTTTTTACCTGATTTGGTTTTACTATTTTTTATATATTTGCCTAAATTATTATTAGTTTGGAAAGCTATGTTGAAATTATTGCTACTCAAGAATGATTATAGTTTCTCACTTGTAATGCCAACGTAGGTAAAGGTGTTGAATTTTTGTTTCAATTTATCGACAGGGTAAACTTCATTCAATGCGATTCTACTTTGTTTTTATTTAAAATATTATTTTTAGTTTGGGATTGTAACCATTATTTTTGGCTATTTGCTGTTTAATCAAATTTAATTCTTTGTTTAAATTTTCTGGTGATAACGGGATGTTAATCAATCTATGAATAAAACTATTGAATGCTGACATTTTATGTTGATACGGATGACACGACGAGTTATGTATTATAATATCTGTATGTGACGGCTTATGGTAAATATCGAAAACATGTTTTCCATTTTCATTCGAAATTGTTACGTCTAAGAAATTTATCGAATTATTGCTTTCTATTTCGGTTGTGAATCCAATTTTGGATGTAATGAATTTATATGATTTTCTAAAATTTTTAACTGTCTATCTGTTCCTGTGAAGCAAATAATGATATCGTCTACATAGCGATACCAGTATAACAATATTTACTGAGTGGATAATTATGAATTAATTTCTCTAAATTATTCATGAATATTTCTGCTAACAAAGGACTTAACGTATTGCCCATAATCAAGCAGTCTTCAATAGTATAATATTTGTTATTGAAATGGAAATAATTTTGATCTAAACAAATTTGTTATAATGAAAGAATATCTGATATAATGATTGACATTACTTGTTTTTATTATTGATAATGGAATTTTATCAAGTAAAAGCCTCCCAAATTCAAATGAAGTTTTATTCGTTTGTTACATGGGGTAAGGACCCACCTGTCCACGTGTAGCTTTTCTATCCATGTATTGATCGTGTTCAGTACCTTAGAGTTAGTTATACCGAGAGCTGATTCAGGGCCAATAAATCTCTTCTTGGTAACTACCCTGGCAAGATAATCCGCCTCCTTGTTGATTGAACTTCCACTGTGCTCAGAGATCAATTCAAAGGACACCTGGTTCCGTTTCGCCAGCTCATCTAATAACTGCAGACCTTCCCATATGAGCTTTTGCCGGGTTGATTATCCGTCTGTTCTTATAACTTGTTTTATGTTGCTTATGAACATAGTATATTATGGCACATATTTTGCCTGATGATGGTTGCGTACTCCGCCAATAGAATTGTCAACCGTCATACTCGGTTTTGTGAGTACACTCCAGCCCCTGTTCCCTTTTCCAGTTGTCAGAGCTGAGCCAATTGTTCCAGTCTAGCACCGTTTTGTGCTCCTTCGTCTCTGTACGTGTTTTAGGCATAGTATCATTCCCCATACTCAGTATTTGGTTTTTGATCGATCACTTAATTCTGGTGTTCCCTGCGTGTCTGAATTTCCAGTTTTTCTAATATAAATTACAAGAGGAGATTAATTCAGGATAACATCCACATTTGTGGTTGGTATTGATATTGAGAAGTCTGTGATGCAGACCCCGGTTAGTCTTCGAAGTTTATTCAGTTTCTCTCTAACCCCCCTCAGTATCCCTTTTGTCCATCATGTAAATACACAGTGTACAAACATTGGTCACAAGATCTCAGTGTACAGCCAATGTATATTTTCCGGATTTAGTCACCGTTTATTTCCGAAGTATTTATCCCTACTTATGACTTGAACGTATCTGAGGAAGAAGCTTTTTATGAAAGTCTGTATGCCACCTTCAATCAAATACCCAACGGCGACATCAAACTCATCATGGGCGACCTAAACGCAAAAGTGGGCACTAACAACGAAGGCTCTGAGTCAACTATGGGAAAGCAAGGTGTAGGAGTGAAAAACGAAAATGGTCAACTTCTTATAGACTTCTGCCAAGAGAACAACTTGGTTATAGGCGGCACACTTTTCCCCCATAAAACGATTCACAAAATAACTTGGATATCCCCTGACCACAAAACCAAAAAACCAAATTGACCATATCATGATAACAAGACCCTGGCGAAGAAGTCTGCTGGATGTTAGGAGCTTCAGAGGAGCCGACGCCGCAACCGACCATCATCTCTTGGTAACGACCTTACGCCTGAAAATTGCTCGACAAAAACTGTCAACTAAATCGGCTAGAAGAACAAAGCTCAATATAGAGAAATTGAAAGACCCTTCGCATCTCACTAGCTACAAAGCAAAAGTAGCGGAAAAACTCAGCCAAAAACTCTGCCGCATTCGTGGGAAATTATTGGGAAGCTGATGTTGCAGAGTGCGGAGGAGGAGCTTGGAGCAAAGAAATATGGACAGAAAGAATGGATATCAGAGAACACATGGCAGCTCATATACAAAAGAAAAGAGGTCAAGAGCAGACTGAACATAGCGCGGACCCGCGATAGAAAAAGGGCATTAACTGAAGAATACTCAGCACTTAACAGGCAGGTGAAGGTCAGCGCTAGAAGAGATAAGAGAGTATGGGTGATGACCTTGACAGAACAAGCAGAAAAGAGGCTGAAACAAAAAACATCAGGGAGGTATATGCCATTACTAGGAAACTGAGCGGTAAAAAGCCAAACAACAATCATCCGATTGAGAACCGTAACGGATATCTGCTTACCACGGCAGAACAACAGCTAAGTAGATGGAAAGAATATTTTACCTGCCTCCTTGAATCTGCCGAAGGCATAAACAACCTGCCAAATAACACGCCGACTAGACCCCTACGCATAAATACCAGCGAGCCAAAAACCCAGAAAATCGAAGCGGCAATCAGACATTTAAGGAACCACAAATCCCCAATTACTACAACCGATTATGAGAGATGTCTGGAACTCAGAAACTATTCTTGTCACCTGGAAAGAAGGGCTCATAATAAAGGTACCCAAGAAGGGAAATCTAGCAGAGTGCATCAACTGGAGAGGTATAACGCTTCTTAACAACATAAATAAAATCCTCTCCTACATCCTTCTCCAGAGGATCAAAGAACAAATGGAAACCCAATTGAGGCCAGAGCAGGCCGGTTTTAGAGCCCACCGATCCTGCGTAGACCACATTAACACGCTACGAATAATAATAGAGCAATCCTCGGAATTTAACTGCAAATTGTATATCATCTTCATTGACTTCAGACGTGCTTTTGATAGCCTCAGCCAGGCGGCTCTGTTTAACATTTTGGAAATTGTGGGTTTCCCCAAAAAAATCATTGACATGCTAAAAGAGCTCTACGTACATTCTACATGTCGGGTCCTCCATAGGGGAAAAATCTCAGATAAGATCGCAGTAAAGGCGGGGGTTAAGCAAGGATGTCTATTATCGCCCATACTTTTCAACATAGTTATTGACTGGATAATGAGGGAAGTTAACAATGAAAGAAGAGGAATCACCTGGGGTTTGACCGGAAGACTTGAAGATCTCGACTATGCGGATGATATCTGCCTACCATCTAACACCCATCAAGATATGCAGAACAAACTGGACCGTTTGAATAGCATAGCCAAACGCACAGGTCTTCAAATAAACGTTGGCAAAACAAAGTCAATGCGTATAGGCACTGCAAACTCACAGCCTTTTATGATAGATGCTATCCCCATAGAAAATGTGGAGACTTTTTGTTACCTGGGCAGCCTCATAACGACAGAAGGAGGGTCAGAGGCAGACGTCAAAAACAGAATAGCTAAGGCCAACCAGGCTTTCGCAATGTGTGGAGATCAAACGCCATTACCAACGCAACAAAATTGCGCATCTTCAACTCGAATATCAAGTCGGTACTCTTATATGGGTGCGAGACCTGGAAGCAAACAAGAACAATCGAGCAGAGCCTCCAGGTCTGTGTGAACAAATGCCTCCGTAAAATCCTACACATCTACTGGCCTGAACGGATAACCAATGAAGAGCTTTACAACATCACCCATCAGAGCAAAACTAGCCAAGAGATAAAACTGCGAAAATGGAAATGGATCGGCCATATCTTGCGAAGGGAAACCACGAACACCACCCGGCAAGTGCTGGAATGGAACCCGCAGGGAACAAGACAACGAGGAAGGCCCCGAAACACATGGAGGAGAACAATTCTCGACGAAATATTACCAACTGGCAAGTTTGGAACCAAGTGAAAGGAATTGCCAGAAATAGATCCAGATGGAAGACCTTTCTAGAGGCCCTATGCTCCTATAGGATTCAAGGATATATATATATATATATATATATATATATATATATATATATATATATATATATATATATATATATATATATATATATATATATATATATATATATATATATATATATATATATATATATATATATATATATATATATATATATATGACTTGATTAAGGTCTTTATTTCATGTAAATCTTTTACCCGGGATTTGTTCTTGATATTTGAATTTCTTCCCTATTCCGAAGAAGAGTGGCAACATTATGCCATCAGCTTTTTTCTTAAGTGTACTAATTTGTTCTTATCTGGGTTAACTGTTAGCCCCATTTGGTAACACCACTCCTCTACAATTTCATATCTCCTTGTATGACTCAAATATCACGTTGAACTGCTTCCTCTCACTACTACGACTATATCATCGCCATAGCCCTGAGAATAGATGCCCTTGTTCATTTAGTGTACTCAGGAGGTCATCCACATTCAGGTTTACAGTGTTGGAGAGAGAACACCTCTGATGAATCTTGTTTATTCTGTTTCTAAGCATGTTATCTATCCACTTGCAAAAGGGTCGTTAAAACCATGTCTATATACTACTTCAACCATTGATGTTTTCAAGGTTTCATCAAAAGCAACCTTTATGTCCGACCAGTTTGCCCACAAGTTAGTGGAGTGTTGATTCACATGATTTTTCTGACTGATAGGCATGATGATTGACTCGTACTATAATATCTATAAAAATCGTTTTGTTCACATACCCATTTATCAGTTTCTGAATCATCTTCAGAATAAACGAAGATAGATTGATGGGTCTATAAGCCTTCGCCTGGGTGTAGGAGCTTTTGCCAGGCTTTTCCATTGAAACTGCATATGCTTGCTTCCACAGGTAGGTTACCCACTCTAAGGCTTTCCCGGTAGATTTTGCGAAGCGTTTTCACCAATTCATTTCCTCCCATTTCCAGATGAGATGGATTATCAACACAAAGTCTCAGCGTTTAATAGGTCTATCCATAGATTAGTTAACATCATTTTATCTCCAGAAAATTACAATACAAAATTGATTGTTGAAGTCAAACAAATAATTATTACAACCTAGCATTGGTTGCTAAAATTTAGAAGAAGAAACACACTAAAGCAGTTCTGAGAGATATTTACCTACTTTGGCAGTACGAGCGAGAAACTTAAGTCTTTTATGAATAAATGAGCTTCTTGAATCAATTATAATATCAACAAATACAACAAAAATATATATATATATATATATATATATATATATATATATATATATATATATATATATATATATATATATATATATATATATATATATATGATATTCATATGAAATTTGGGCTTCCAAAATGTAAAAATCTTTCTATTGAAAAGGAAAGATCACCTCTGATTATATAAAGATTTCCAATATCGAAATCGAGCCAATGCATCAAGGAGATACAAATAAATATCTTGGATTTTGTCAAGAAGACAATCAACCATAGCAGCACTAAAGAAAATATAAAAGTTCATATTACAAAAGACTTAGAATTATCATCAGAGAGTTATTTAACTAGTAAAAACCTTTTCAGAGCTATCAACTCCTATGCAGTTCCTATTCTTACATCTTCTTTTGGAATTATTAAATGGTCTAAAACTGATCTAAATGAATTACAATGTCAAAAGAGAAAAATGCACTGTAAATATCATAAGCACCACCCAAAGTCAGCTGTTCAGAGAGTTACACTACCTAGACATCTTGGAGGTCGTGGATTAACTGATTTGAATAATCTTCATAGTAAACAGATTTTTCATCTACGTTCCCATTTTCATGATAAACAGAGAACGTCTAAATTACATGATATTGTTGTTGCTTCAGATTATAATCTTACACCTCTGAACTTGACAATGCAAAGGTAGATTTTGATATATTTGATGATAATTCTAAAAAGAAAGTTGAATGCAGAAGGAATTACACGGAAAGCACCTAAAGAATTGAAAAATGATTATATTGATGAAATCGCATCAAATAAATGGTTAGTATCTGGAGAATTGTTTGCTAAAACAGAAGGCTTGGCAATTGCGATCCAGGATCAGGTTGTTTTCACGAGGAATTATAGAAAACACATCATCAAACAAAATATAGATGATTCTTGCCGTAGATGTTTCTGTTCTTCAGAAACAGTTTTCATATATTATCATCTTGCTCAGTCCTTGCTTCAACAGATTATTTGAAAGACATAATGCCGTCGCTAATATTATTCATTGTAATCTAGGAATTAAACATGACCTAATTCCCAAAAGAAAAAATTTCACAAATATGAACCTGAGATTATTTGTGAAAATGACAAATATAAACTTTATTTTGATAAAACAATTCTTTGCAACAGAGCTATAAAACACAATAGACCAGATATCATTCTTAATGATAAACAGAATCAAATAACATATATAATTGATATTGCTATACCCGACACACATAATATACAAAATGAATACAATGAAAAAATTTCTAAATATATGATGCTTGGCGACGAGATTAAAAAAATGTGGAAAATGAAGAAAATATTTATTCTACCGATTATTATTTCCACAACAGGTGTTATTCCTAGAAATCTTCACAAAAGTATTGTGATTTTGGGTCTGAAGAAAAATTTGTTTGAACAGTTACAAAAGATAACAGTCATCAAATCTTGTAATATTCTTCGTAGGTTTCTTTCCGAAGAAAATAATGAGGTAGAGTCATAGGTTTTCTCTTTAGTTTATACTACTCAGAATCTCATTTCATATTTTATTTATTTGTTAATATAAATGTAATATAATTAACTGACAATTTTGTCATATTTATATTCAGAGCAGTATTCTATTCGATCGTTCACCACTTCACACAAAGGAAACTATTAATGAGTAATATTCAGTGTTACTTGACTAAGGTCCGTACACTGGATTCTTCCGTGGAGAAAGCCTCTGATACTACTCGTTGGTACATTGATATCCTTGTCTGATGATGCTATAGTATGTATATATTCTGGTAGATTGATATATTCTCATAACATTTAACGTTATCCTAATATATAATTATTCCAGGATATGTTTTGATTATAATCATTGCCTGGCAATGGTATTAATTACCGGATGGTGGTTATATTTTTCATGAAATCAATTTGATTGGTAAAACCCCTATATAATATATATATATATATATATATATATATATATATATATATATATATATATATATATATATATATATATATATCCTTTAGAAAAGAGAGGATTTACAAAAATTCGAATAATTGTATTTAAAATGAATGCTTGTATCTATAATTTTGGTTTGTGTCAGAAAAAACACAAGTTTGAGCTCAGGAAGTGTTACAAGGGAACCATACCAATGGAAAAAGAAAACTATCAGAAAAATATTTCAACAATCATACCTGACTCTTATATGTCTAAACTCACTTGAATCTAAGAAAAGATTTCACATAGCAAGCAAGGCCATAAAAAGGACTAAGGAGATAATCAAATACATAACCTGCGATATTAACTCTTTCGCGGATACGTTATTCCGTCGCAGTGAGTCTCCTGAAACATAATCACTTCCTTGTTCTTGCTTGCTAATTTTAAAGTATAATCGCAAAACCCCTTCAATATTCAAACTCAACAAAACAATTCCCTCTCTGTTTCACCGAGAGAGCCCCGATGGCTAGGTTCGGTCTTCTAAGTGATGCCGATTATGATCTATAGATGTTCTAGAATCATTATGAATTTAGGTTGATCTCTCATATATTATTTCTTCGTGGATCTTATTTAATTTGAAGAAAAATTTGCGAAAAAATTTTGACAGACGTTTTAAAAATATGACATAAAAACAATAAAACTGAGTCCGTCAAAAATAACACCGCACAACAGGAACTCTGGTAATTGAGTTTTGGTACATGATATCAGCCTAATTTTTAATGACGATTTCAAATCTGTAATCGAATTTTCTGTATCAGCTTTAGTTGAGAATATATTTATAATATGCGCCATTTTACCATAATACACAACATCTTTGAAATTTATCTCATTTTATTGAATTCTTGAGTTGAAAAGACTTTCTTTTGTAAGATTTTCTTGTTAATATTGCAGTTGTTAAGCTGTTCTGAATGCTCCAACAATAGTCAGCCATCATGAGTGCGTTCCAGTAGCCTTGATAGAGTTCCTCCATATTATATGAGATTTTTCTTCAATAGTAAACACTTTACTTTTTTCTTGCGACATGTTAACGCATAAATACACTGTTTAATCAAAGCTAAAACTTATAAATCAAGCTGTTACTCATGTAGCCAAATGAGCGGGAAGAGGTTCGGATGGGATGGGAGAAAGTACGTAGGTAATAAATACGCCCAAATATTCCTTGAACTCTCAATAATAAGATCTAAAATCGTTCGTATTGTTTTGTTTTGCTAGGACAAGTGAGCAGTTGCTCGCTATAGTCGATGAATATCGATTTCGTCGTTGTAAACGATAAGCCGCTGTATCCGGCATATGTTGTTATAGGCTGTATGTTTACTGAATAGTTTACTAGAGATTCGGTCGGGACCTTACGATCTGGTCGTAGTAACCGATCGGTCGTTGTAAACGATGTCGTTATAATCCGTTTCAACTATAATCACTTTTTCAACACGAAATTCGATATCCTATACACAAATAATTGTGATTGAAAAATAGATCTTTGTGAAATTTTTGAGTTCAACAAACACAACCACACAAGAAATATTATCAAGAAATAGATTTTAATTCGTCAACCCTATTTGAGCAATTTTACGATAAACTTTACAGATTTTCCTTAAGATTAAGTGGTAAGTGTATTTGCTTATTTGTTTCATACTTTCTGAACAAATCAACAAATGAACAAATTTTCTATTCGACCCCATATTTTTTTGACATGTACAATATCAACATAATTAACCGCTCTGATATTATTTCTTCAATTTATTACATCATAAATGACACAGTAAATGTACACCCGGTATATCAACTTTCCTATTCGTGTAATGAATAATTTAAGATATAATGTACCAAAAATGTATGATTTAGTTATCGAACATGTTCTGGTTATGAATTATGAAGGCAATTAAGCAATAGCGGAGCCTCGAAAAGTATCAAAGTGCGTGACCAAAATTTCGACGATTTTTTCCTTACATTATAATTCGTTTTCGTCGAATAAACTCTCGATTCCTGTTAGAATGACGTAAAATCACCATATAAAGTTAACAATGCCAGATAAAAATTATTGGCATGGTTGGGGACGCAAAATTGCAGTGTTGCATGACCGGCACTTCCGCTCTAGCGGCTTTGACTACACAGAAAAAGAAGAGAACGCATGCGTCATTCCGTTGGCCCCTGTTATTTTACGAAATAACTCGGTTAAAGGTAGATCTACATCTAGTTTTATGTGTTCCGTCTTGTTTCAGTGAAATATTCAGTTTTTCTCAGTTGAATTTGGTTCGTGAGTAGAAAGAAAAAGATTGATCTATATAAATTAAGATTAATTAATCAAGGACGTAGTTGGAATTGAAACGGACGCATTGCGCATTTGCTCCGGTGGTTACCTTGGTAACGAGTTTTTCGAGAATTCGCTTCAAAGTTTGTTGATTGCTTATAATTAGACGTTTAATTAGGCATGCAGTTTCAAGTTTACGAATGCCGGTGATTCATGAAATTGGTGAATATTCATTTGAATCCAATATCTACCAACATCGAAAAAAAACCGTCGGTGTCAAGAGTTATGGACAATTTACAACAAACAAAGAAATTTCAAATATCTGCTTTGTGGAAAGGGTTTATTAGAATTACCCATTCAATTTATCAACAGAAAATAAATTAAAATTTTTACTAACAGTAAATAGAAACACATGGCGAAAATGTAAGAATATAACAATTTTATATAATTTTCATATGGATGAAATATATTTCTATAAATTTGTACATTTTAATCACAAATTAATTCATATATTTTCATATTGTACACATACAGGGTGTTACATAATAGTATGTCAGAACTTGAACATAGGTTAGCTTTGTTACGGAGCTACAGGGTGTTGGAATTTCCGGAAAAATTTGGTTTTTCCTTCGAAACTCTTGCAGTTTTTGAGATAATCAGTCCAAATTTGGAATGCGAAATATTTTTTACAGTCTTCATCATTAAACGTCCTAAACTTCAACTAGAATCTAGAGGGTGTTTTTTTTCCCAGAGCCATGTCTACTTTTGCCTTTCCAACTTTTTTGCAGTACGCCACTGATCAGCGTCAATCAATTGTCGTCATTACCGTTCAATTTAGCAACTTTTTTGACACTTGTAATTTTTTCGTATCTCCGACCGTTCTCGAGCAAAAAATTATTAAACGATTGTATGCATTCGCTAAATTGACACCACTTCTGATTAAAAAAATGACTGATAGGCTTTGATTTTTTTCATTTATTTATTTATTTTGACAGTTGCTGAAGTTGAACCAGTGTCTGCTCGAATTGCCCATTAGATTAAAGATTAGTTTTAAGACTTTTGAAGTTATTGCTGTAAGAAAAATGGCTAATTTTATTACCGCCGAATTAGCTGATATCCATTACATATACGGTCTGGATGGCGGAAACACAACAGAAGCTAGGCGATTATATCAGATACTCTTTCCAAATCGAGTAACACCAGACAGGCGAACATTTTCAGATATCCACAGAAGGTTGAGGGAAACTGGTACTTTTACTGCAAATAATCATTTTGATGGTTCAACTCACACTATGAGAATTCCAGATATTGAGGAAGCAGTTTTGAATTCTCTCTCATCATGAAGAACAATTATCATTAAATGTCTGGGTCGGAATAATTGGAAATTATTTGATTGGGCTATTTTTTTTTTGCCTAACAGACTAAACGGTCCTGCTTATCGGCAATTTTCTTGAGGAGGAGTTACCTTTATTGCTCGAAGATGTGTCACTTTTCGTGAGAAACATAATGTGGTTCATGCATGACGGGGTACCAGTACATTTCAGTGGAGAACCTAGGGAATTCGTGAATAATACATTCAACATCCGATGGAAAGGTTGGGGTGGGCCAGAACAATAGCCTCCTAGGTCCCCAGACTTAAATAGTTTAGGCTTTTTCTTATGGGTATATTTCAAAAGTTTAGTTTATACCACTCCAGTGAACACTGTAGAAGAATTGAGAATTCAAATAATATATATATATATATATATATATATATATATATATATATATATATATATATATATATATATATATAAAAAAAAATATTTATTCTACCGATTATTATTTCTACAACAGGCGTTATTCCTAGAAATATTCACAAAAGTATTGAGATTTTGGGTCTGAAGAAAATTTGTTTTGAACAGTTACAAAAGATAACAGTCATCAAATCTTGTAATATTCTTCGTAGGTTTCTTTCCGAAAATAATAATGAGGTAGAGTCATAGGTTTTCTCTTTAGTTTATACTGCTCAGAATCTCATTTCATATTTTATTTATTTGTTTATATAAATGTAATATAATTAACTGACAATTTTGTCATATTTATATTCAGAGCAGTCTTCTATTCGATCGTTCACCACTTCACACAAAGGAAACTATTAATGAGTAACATTCAGTGTTACTTGACTAAGGTCCGTACACTGGATTTTTCCGGGGAGACAGCCTCTGACACTACTCGTTGGTACATTGGTATCATTGTCTGATGATGTTATAGTATGTATATATTCTGGTAGATTGATATATTCTCATAACATTTAACGTTATCCTAATATATAATTACTCCAGGATATGTTTTGATTATAATCATTGCCTGGCAATGGTATTAATTACCGGGTGGTGGATTTATCTTTTTCATGAAATCAGTTTGATTGCATGAACAGATATATAGGCAACTCGTCAGGTAAAACCCTATATATATATATATATATATATATATATATATATATATATATATATATATATATATATATATATATATATATATATATATATATATATATATATATATATATATATATATATATATATATATATATATATATATATTTATTTGAAAAAGAGGATTTACACAAATTCGAACAATTGTATACACAATAAATGCTTAAATGTATAATTTTGGTATGTGTCAGAAAAAACACAAGTGTGAGCGCAGGAAATGTAACAGGGGAACCATACTATCTTGCATGTGATTCAATATCAATCATTCAAAAACCTGAGGAAAAAACTCGTTTCTCTGTTGCTATTGCACTAGCAATAGCTTGTTTGTTTATGTTGTGTTAGTGTCGTGTGTACGAAAACAGTACCAAAAATTTTTCTGCTTAGCCGTTTCATTCTCTAACTCCATGATTTCCAGACCAAGACAAGGGTGAAAGGAAGGGGGTTTGGGACAGGAATCTGTAACAATGGAAAAAGAAAACCAGCAGAAAAATATTTCAACAATCATACCTCTCATATGTCGAAACAAATCTAAGAATAGATTTTATCTAGCAAGCAAGGCTATAAAAGCGACTAAGGAGATAATCAAAAAATACATAATCTGCGATATTTCCTCCTTCGCGGATATGTTCTTCCGTCGAAGTGTGAGTGTCCTGAAACATAATCACTTCCTTGTTGTTGCTTGCCAATTTTGAAGTATAATCGCAAAAAAACCTTCAATATTCAAACTCAACAAAACAATTCCCTCTCTGTTTGACCGAGAGAGCCCCAATGGCCAGGTTCGATCTTCCATGTGATGCCGATTATGATCTATAGATGTTTTAGAATCATTATATAATAATAATAATAATGAAGTTTTTTCAGAAATATTACATCAGAGTTTTCATTTGAATAAATAAATTAAGTTTTACCTCTGGTTCGAATAAACATTTCGCAGAGACAAAATAGTCTGTTAGCGATATTGATATGAATCGAATATAAACCAAAATTTTTATACACTATACTAAATAAGAATTTTTTATATTTCCCAGATTTTCTTCCCTTCTTTCAATTTTTTGTAATTTAAACATATATGTGTGGCAAAAGTGTCTATCAGATTTTTTATTCCAGGGTTCGAATGCAATTGTTGGTTTTAAAGTCACTATTTCTGTTTCATTCGAGTATTCATGCCAATATTTATGTTTTGTCCATTCACTAATCAGGTCATTCCAACACAATACATGAGTATTAGTATCAGAATGTTACGTCATCATTATTGTGGTCCCAATAATTTGGGTTGACATCGCCCATATATTATTTCTTCGTGGATCTTGTTTAATTTTAAGAGAAATTTGCGAAAAAATTTTGACAGTCGTTCTAGAAATATGACAAATGTCAGTTTGAATAATAACCTCTTGTGACACGATAAGAAATACCCCAGGAATATTTCAAAGAGTGCGTGATAATATGCGAAAAAGGACAAAGGCCTGTATTCTTGCAATTGGAGATACTTCCAGCAATTTATTTAGTTTTTAATTGATCTTTTTTTTAGTTTTATATTGAATAAGTATAAGTTAAGTGTCAGAAGACGATCTATCAAAATAAAAGCAAATTTTGGGCATAGCTATCAAGTATTTTTATTATTTTTTTTATTTAGCGAATAACATACAATTCAAATAATTCAAATTGAATAATTTTTCTCTCGAAAACGCTTGTAGATACGAAAAAATTACAGGTGTCTAAAAATTTTCTAAATTAAACTAAGAAAGTTTGAAAGAGCAAAAGGAGACATGGCCTCGGAAAAGAAAACACCTTGTAAATTTCAGTTTGAATCTAGGACGTGTAATAATAGAAGCTGTAAAAAATAGCTTGCATTCAGGAGTTTTGAAGAAAAACCAATTTTATCCGGAAATTTCAACACCTTGTAGCTCCGTAACGAAGCTTTTCGAATCTATGTTTATTTGAATTTTTCTTGAAATTGCACGTAGATTTACCTCCTCAAGTTGTGACATACTATTATGTAACACCCTGTATAGAAATCACGAGGGGGCGTCTCGATAAGCTTGTCCAAGCCGAACCAAGCAGCCGTTCAGAAATTTCAAACCATATATTCAAATTATTCAAAAATAACGATAACAGATGATTATTGCGTTGAATGTTCATTAAAGACACTTGAAAATATCAACAAATTTTAAATTTCAAATGCAGTTGCTTAAATTTACATGAACATCTGCATTAACAACCAAAGTTACCTAGCGCTGGTGTGTGCTGTGTGTACTTTACTACTTGCTCGTACATTCATTTATAATTGCATGAAATATTATTATGCATATAAATACTGATAGTTAAATGGAAACTTAAATAATTATCCGAAAAATGAATGTAGAAAATAGATCAAATATAGGGCACTAATGAATTCCATAGTATAATGATGATTCGAAGAAAATAATTGAATCAGTTACCTATATTTTCTATTTGTTCAAGGCTGGGTAAATAAAATGATCAAATCATTTTCATATTTAATTATAGAGCTGTTGACTGATGATGGTGGTCCTATCAATAACGATTCTAATGATAACCTACTGGGTTGTAATCATAACAGAACCTTTAGTTTTCTTATGAATTCTGTCTCATTATTTTTTCTCAAAGCTGTAAATGTCGTGTAGTGACTATAATACAGGAAACTGAAACGAGTAGTGTTGTCTCGATTTAAAGAAAGAACTGTAAATATACACGACGTAGTAAAAATAAAATCAAATTAAATGGCCAAATCATCCACCATTCTTTCTAAACATTTTCCGATTCGCGAGCGCACTTCATAAATAGTTAATTTTTGTACTTGATTGGGATCGATTCTGTTAAGGACACACATTTTTAATTCAAGATCCTCCCACGAATTTATCGGTGAACTATAAACTTTGTTCTATAGGTACCCCATACAAAAAAATGTAAAGGGATAAGATCCGGAGATTTTGCAGTTCAATTCCATGGACCCAGTCTTCTTATCCATCGGTCGTCGAACAAGGTGGTTAATTCTTCCGATATCTGAGGTGTGCAATAAGCCGGAGAATTGCTTCTAACATTCAACTTCAAACTTCTTCTCTACATTGGTTTTTGTACATTAAACTGAATACATTAAACCTAAGACTATCTTAGAAATTTCGCTTCCGTGTATGATATGAATTTTTGACGGCCCAGATATGAGAATTATGATGTTCAAAAATACATCTCTCGAATAATATGAATCTAGGTTTTCTTGAATGAGAACCATCAACTTTTCGCAGAAATTAATCCTAACCACCGCGTCTCGAGGATTTATCGATTAGATGGGATCAATTAGTTTTGTTCAAAATTATAATAATTGATGTACGTGTTATCCCAAATCTGCAACAGTAGCATGTACAGACGCATGCTGATTGGCATGAAACTAACCCAAGACGATAACAAGATAAAATTCAATTTTAATTTTCTAAATTGTTTCCTGCAAATTGATCGTAAATGGGGTATATATTGTAGTCTTACGACGTTGTCCGACTCCTAAACTCCACTGACGTCTATTTTCGGTATCTTCTGGGGGGAGACTTCTCTCACTCATTGACTTATGGATGATACGTTCCCACTCGAGTTTGGGCCTTCATCTTTTCCTGCATATTTTCGGTTGCCACAATAGAACTTTTTTAGACAGCCTGTAATCTGCCATGTGTTTCACTTGCCCGTACCAGACAAGTTGTTTTATCTCTATGTCTTTCGTGATATTGTCCTCTACGCCCATCTCCCTTTTTGGAACATTCATTTGGAACATGCTCTCTTCTCGATATTCTAGAAGATCTTCTAAGTACGTCCATCTCCACCGCTTCTAATCTTGCTTTGAACCTTTCTGTGAGCCTCCATATTTCTGATCCATATATACACACACCACAACAATTGTCGCATCACCTGGTATTCTGAATTCCATAATCGATTAAGCAGCTCGACCGCAGTTTCTTTGTCAACATATGTTTTAGGACATATGAGGGGAAAAAGCTTATCTATGTAGTAACATTTGTTTCCATATGATCTCAAACACGCCAGAAACAAGAATGAGTTTATTTGACTATCAGTATTCATTCAATTTCTCTTTAGTTTTCACGCTAAATAAATGCAAGTTTTCTGTGTTTCTTGTTGATTTTCGAATCTTTGAATTTATTGTAATGGCTGCTGAACGTCCTGGACGCTTCTAGAGGAGGGTCGAGGCCAACGTTACGTGGCTAACTTGTTGAATGTCGACCAAAGCACTATTTCGAGAGCAATTAGTCGGTACCACGAAACAGGGGAATATGGAAGAAGGGCCGGACAGGGAAGAAATCGGATAACAACACCAGCTTATGATCGTTGGCTTCGTTTAACTGCACTAAGAGTTCGGCACCGTACGGCTAGAATGCTACAAAAGGAACTTGCACTTTCTAGAAATGTGCATATTTCCTTGCAAACTTTTAGGAACAGGCTCAGAGAAGACGATATCAGACCAAGGGTGGCTTCTATCGGCCGCGTCTCACCAGAGAGCATCGAGTTGCAAGACTTCAGTTTGCGAGGGAACATGCAAATTGTGGTATTCTAGCATGGTCGAATGTTCTCTTTTTCGACGAGTCCAGGTTCTGTCTAGAATCAAATGATAGACGCATGCCTGTATACAGACGACCTGGGGAACGGTATCAGCAATGAAATATGCGGCAAACCGAAAACATCAGAGGGGGCTCGGTAATGGTGTGGGGAGGCATTTCTTTCCATGGTCGAACTGAGTTAGTCCTAGTGAATAATGGAAGAATGACAGCGGCCAGATATATCGCAGATATCCTTGAACCCCATGTTGTACTCTTTGGCCCATTGATTGGCGAAAACTTCATTTATATGCATAATATTGCTCGGTCTCATGCAGCTAGAGTAGTTACAGAATTTCTGCAAAATGCCGATATTGATATTTTAAGATGGCCATCCAGAAGTACCGACTTGAATCCCATAAAACATGTTCGGGACAGCATGGGGTGGCAAATTCAGCAATGTAGGATGCCTTGTAAAACACTCCAACAACTAGAAAATCTGCTTCCTGAAATTTGAAACTCAGTGACTCAAGAATACATCCAACATTTCTTTGAGGGGCTTCCAAGACGTATACTGGCAGTAATTAGCGCCCGGGGAAGAAACACTCGATTTTGAAAATGACAAGTAACCATTCGATGCTAGTTGATTGGTCTCTTCGCGAATGTTTAAAGATGGTAGAATTTTTAATTTTTCAATCACTCGAAAATTGTTGATATTTTCCATCATAAAGTCATCTCTTTTGAAATATATCTTCTTATTTTACACTTCTGAAAGTTACCAAGCGACTCTTGAATTACCAACCTAAAAGTTTATATAGTATTATCGTAAAAGTATGGGGTGGATGCGACAATTTTTGTTGGGAATGTATATAACTTTTAACCATTGCTTCATACACCACACTTTAAACTTCTAATGAATTTCCATACTTCAGAACATCTCTTTCCTCCTATCAATGTTTCTATTTGTTGACAGTGTTGATCCCAGGCATTGTTCTTCTCTGTTTTCATCAATCTCCTTACCTCATTTTTTTCTGCTTTGTACTTCTATAGATGTTCGTCTTGTTTTGAATGTAGCCATGTTAAATATTTCTTCTGTTTCATATCTATTGAGTCAGCAATCTCTTCGTTTCACCTTCTTGAGACGTTCTACACTCGAAGGCAAAATTAGCGGAACACTCGAAAATTTAACCAAATTCGAAGTCCGATATTTTTCCTAATTCCCAACCGATTCAGATGATTTTTTCGGCAAGTTATAGATCAACTCTTCTTCTTTGTAGAAATTATAAGAGAAAACAAAAAAAAATGTATACAGGGGCAAAACTAAAAGTGTTTTTTTTGTCAAAAATTCGTAACACCCTGTGGAATTTCGTGGTCCGAGTTGAAACGTACAATATCATGGTCTGTCAAGACACATCTTCCTACAGTAACGCCCTTCTTGTTTTATGCATTTATCTCTATTTTTACAAGAGATATCCAATTTGAAGCGAAAAGTCGCAAATTTCAAGAATTTATTTTTAATCTTGCGTAGGTGCATAACATCGGAGGTTAGCCAAAAAATAAAATCAAAATTAGAGAAGCGGAAATCTAACGAAATGAAAATTTTTGAAATTCACTGGCCAATTTCACGCTCCTGGAGAACTCGAAGTACACTGTAAAAATCGTTGATTTTGCACATTTATTTTTGAATTTTTTTGTGTGACACTCTAAAATAATTATCATTCCTGTCCAAAATTGAGAGCAGGTGTGTATCCTGGCGATGCACTCGTGAAATGAAATGAACATGTTGAGAAAAATGTTCATGATGACCCACAAAAAAACATTTGATTTTAGTAGCGAGTATGACCCCCCGAGCTCTTATTACAGCGCGCATACGATTTCGCATACTCCCAATGATGTTGTCTATCATCTGTTGAGGTATGTTGTCCCACTCTTCCACCAAAGCCAATGTCAGCTCTTCAACGTTGCCTGGATTCCGTTGTCGAACCCTTCTTCCAAGAATGTCCCAAACGTGTTCGATCGGGTTTAAATCCAGTGACCGCGACGGCCAGTCCATTCGTGTGATCCCAACTTCATTGAGATATTCTATCACTATGCGCTCAGTATGAGGGCGCGCGTTATCGTGCATAAAAAGGAAATTTTCCCCTATGTAAGGAGCAAAAGGCACAACATGGGGCTCCAAGATTTCTGTTATATACCGATGGGCATTAAGTGATCCATTGCCAATAATCTCCAGTTCTGTTCGTACTCCCAAGCATATGCCACCCCATATCATAACTGACCCTCCACCGTATTGCTCAGTTCCTGCGAAGTTCGCTTGATTGTACCGTTCCCCTCGATGCCTCCATATTCTATCTCTACCTTCCACGAAATTTACACAATATCGGCTCTCATCACTAAATAAAACTCGTCTCCACTGATTGATTGTCCATGCTACATGCTTCCTAGCAAACGCCAATCTTGCTACCCGATGGGCTCTATCGAGTCTTGGTGTCTTGCTTGCGTGTATGATCTCAGACCAACTTCATTTAATCGTCTTCTGACTGTCCTCACACTGACGTTAATGTTATCCACTGCTTGTAAAAGGTTACGTGCCTGTAAGACGAGGATTTCTTATGGTTTGATTGACGATGAAACGGTCATGTATAGCGCGGTTTGCCCGATTTCTTCCTTGTCCTCGCCTCCTCACGTACAATCCAGTTTCCCTGTAACGTCGGTAGATTCGATGGATAACCGACGTCGAGACACCCAACATGGTACCGACTGAGCGGTAGGTGCGCCCTTTCTCGATCAATGTAACTGCCCTTGCTACTGAGGTTGGTGGTAAATTTCTCATTCTGAATGAAAAATACCGTTTCGAATCGTAAACAGTAAAAGAATCACAAAACACCGCAACCGATCGAATTTGTATCAAATCAAAGAATGGAAAACTCTCATTCTTTAAACAAGTGCAAATGTGGTCATATACAAAAAAACGTGTGTTGTATTTCACATTTGATAAAAAAAGGTGTGCACATGTGTAAATGAAAAGTTTTATCAATGGTCCCAGAATTCGGTTGTGTATTTTAATACCTACCGACTGTTATCTCCTATGAATTCCTAATTTTCACCAAATTAACCAAATTGTCATCAATAACTAATGCAATTCGAACATAAAAATCGCAAACGACAATTTCGACACGCCTGAGTGATAATAAGAAAATTCCAAATTGATAGACGAATTTGAATGACAATTTCTTGATTCAATGGAATTTCTCCAAAATGGTGATTTTCCACTTGAAATTAAATATATTTTGCAAAAATAGAGATAAACGCATGAAACAAGAAGGGCGTTACTGTAGGAAGATGTGTCTTGACAGACCATGATATTGTACGTTTCAACTCGGACCACGAAATTCCACAGGGTGTTACGAATTTTTGACAAAAAAAACACTTTTAGTTTTGCCACCGTATAAAATTTTTTTCAATTTTTTTTTGTTTTCTCTTATAATTTCTACGAATCAGAAGAGTTGATCTATAACTTGCTGAAAAAATCATCTAAATCGGTTGAGAATTAGGAAAAATATCGAACTTCGAATTTGGTTAAATTTTCGAGTGTTCCGCTAATTTTGCCTCCGAGTGTATTATATTGTTATATATTTTAGTGAATGTTAATCCCTCTGTGTCCATTAATTTTTCGTCTAACCTTCGTTGATAAAGGTTTTGTGTGCTTTCATTCCTGAAGCTCTCGAATTTATACCTTGGTTCCTCAATCACTTGCAGGTTTTCAGTATGATCTTTGAGTTGATTAGTTTCTGTTCGGACTGGAAATATAACTACTTTTGCTCTCAATAAATGATTATCGGATCCACAGGTTGCTCCTCTTATTACACGAACGTCATTCCACTGAAGACGAGAATTTTGTTGGGTGATGACGTAGTCGATAACGGACCGCAAGTTTCTTGTGTTTTGTGTCCACGTTATTCGATGTATGTCCTTATGTTTGGAGAAACCATTACTTATTGTAAGATTATAGGTTTCACATAGATGTATCAATCTCTGACCGTTGTCGTTAACTTGGTCTTCTCCGTGTGGTCCCACAACTTTGTTGTACAACTGCCGTCTTGTTCTCGCGTTGAAATCCCCCAACATTATCATCTCTGTGTTTTGACTTATTCCTGTTATTCAGTTCTTCGTAGAACTCTTGCTTTGTACCTACTCTTTCGTCGTCCGAGGGTGCATTTGCTACCTACAAATGTTACATTCTGTCCATGTAATTGTAAATTAACAGTCAATAGATTTTCGCTGACTGTTCTCCAATTATTCATTCTCTGTTTCAAGTTATTCTTCACCAGGAGTGATACTCCTCTGGCTGCTCTCTGGTGTTTGGGTACACCGGTGTAGATATGGACATATTGTCCTAGATTTTCTATTCCTAATCCTTCTTTCTTTGTCTCTGTTAGAGCTAAATGTGACTGTTTCAAGTTCTTTAGCGATGATGTCGGTCTTCAATCTTATTCCTTGTCCGTTCCATGTCGTAATACTCATTAACCGTTTTCTTTGCTTAGTTCGTCGTCGAGAAGTTCCATCCTGTATTCCGAGGCATTGTTTAGGCTTTTTCGTGAGTGGAGGAATTTTGATGAGTATTAGAGAACCAGTCTAATGCCTTAACCCCCAACCTGGAGGACCAGTCCAGTTTTTGCTCCACGGCTGGTATTTTATTTCCCCACTACCCTCCGATGCAGCTAGATTGCTGAGCCGTTGAGCTTTCACCTATTCCAATGGGGACGCGCCAGATACAGGTAATTGGCAAATCCCCACACGAGGTAAATTGGGGTACTTTTCATTAAATGTTCCACAGGATCGAGTTATTATTTGTTGACATCAATCATGATTTATGAATAAACTCATAAAATACTCGGTTGAGTATTTATGTGCTATTTCATTTAACAAAAAAATTATAAGCAAACGGAATGAGCTTATTCTGAATAATTTACCAAGGTTCACACTACGGCCGAATTTCATAGAACCTAACATGGAACATTGGGGCACATAGAAACTGGCATTGGATTCAAATCTACTCTGTCTGTTTCTACATTCTACAATGATTTAATTAAATGGAGATTGCGAATAAAATCAAAATGTCCCATATTATATTATAACGTTTTCACATACTTTAGGTATACTCAATTTGACAAGTGCGTTGACAAGTGATTTTTGAACACCCTGTACATGAAATAGTATCGGGAAGTACGCCCTTGAAAATAACAGATTTCTCTTTGAACTGAAAAAAGTTTTTGACAAAAAAGATGACACTATAATTCAGAAAATGTTGATGTAAAAAATCATTGTTAAATGGTGCTTAATTTCAATAGAGAAAATCTAAGCAACAATTGCAAATTGTAGATCAATATTCATTTACTCTACCAAAATTTGAAATTGAAGATAAACCCGTTCACCAGATACTTCTGGGGCCCTTAAGCCTCATCACCCTGCATTTACAGACTCTAAAGGTACACTTAAACTCAGTCAACGTAATGTTCGATTTAAAGAAAACCTATTAGTAAAATTTATGGATCTAAATGATACTTATAGTTTATATATTTTATTACGATCACAAAACACGAAGCTTCTATGTCGAAGTGATAATATTTGTTCGAAACACTTTCAATTTTATGCAATAATCCTCCCTTGTCTATTACCTCGACATCAAAAATGAAAAGTAACCAAATTAATCCTTGATAATTTGTGGAATATCTAAACTTATTCTATATTTTATCTGTCTACTTATTGAGCTTTTATTACCATGACATTTAGTTTATAAAAACGGGATATTTTCTCTAATATATAAGGTTTTATTTCTTGATGACATATACAAATTACTTGACATTATTGGTGTTGAAATAAAATGTTCAAATTTAAGAAGATGGCAATAGTTTATGCTTCTTGTGATTGTAAAATATATCAGGGTAATTGCTTTTGATTACATCATATATCGTAAAGAATATACACGTTGCATGGTTGGTTGTAAATGTTATATATTATTGTAGCTCATTTAGTTTTTTCGTTCAACGATATAGTCTTCCACAATTGGCTCAACTATTTGATGAAATCGTTATTTTAATTTCGTTTCAGAAAAATTTACGTATTTCATACAAAGTTAAAAGAGATATTACTTCGTCATCAATTGAAGTAGGTAGAGTTAGAGTAATTTTCTTCACATATTCTTCTTGTTTTCTTCTTTCTTTAAAATGATGTACAGGGAGAACCAAATTTAATATACGGCAGCTATGTGAAATTTGAAGATAGAGAAAATTGATACCCGCACTGTCGAGCTCGATTTTCGAGAAAAATTTATTGGTGAAAACGAATTTCTGCTATGTTTTCAGTTTTCGAGATAATCCGAAATTTGGGATTTCGACATTTTCACATTCTAGAGGTACTTTTTTGAATTGAATGAAGGTGAGTATTCGAAAAAAATTTTTATCGATCGGTTTCTGAGTTATGAAGGAAACTTATGTTTTTCAAATACGAACTGTAGATGATTCTGAAAGCAATAAAGAGATTATTTCTTTCTTTCCAAATAAATATCAGAAACTATATACATTCCTTCAACTAAGGCTTTTTCCAAAGATAAAATTCATATCACAGGAGATATGTTCGTCTGTTTGCGTCAAAAATCCCATTTATTTAATTCTGTGTTCACTTCTTAAAATAAAAACACCTCAAAAAGGTCTAGGGAACACTTCTGAATATCGATATATCGTATCCAGAACGATCAATATGGATGATTTTTTTTAGAAATGAACACTTGCATCAATTTCTCACCAAATTATGTAGAGTGCCGCAACAGATTTCAGTTTTTTTTTATAAAAAACTAAAAATGCAGCAGATGCGACGCCGCTTTATAATCATTTCATGTATTCAGTGTTTGAAATCAGTTATTTGGCACTTTGTTTCTGTTGTAAGCACAAATAAAAGATTCAAGTTTTGTTATTCGACCATGGAAAGACGACATTTGGCTAGAGAAGAGATGTTACGAGCCGTTGGCATGCTCCAAGCTGGGAGCTCATAACGGGAAGTATCCAGGGTTCTGGGAAGTAGCCCAAGTATCATAAACCGTTTATGGTCGCGCTTCAATGGAACAGGTAGCGTAGCAGAACGCCATACAGGTCGTTTCAGGATTACTACAGTCGCTCAAGACCGATTTTTGGTTTTACAAGCCAGAAGAGATCGTACTACCACAGCATCTCAATTAGCTCAAGAGCTATCACGAGTTCATAATGTACAAATTTCCGACCGAACTGTGAGAAATCTACTACACGAAGGTCAACTCCACTCCAGATTTTCTTTAAGAGTTCCACAACTGACCTATGGAAATCGCGCTGCTCGTTTAGCTTTGTGCCAAGAACACGTTAACTGTAATCAAGAGAGGTGGGCCACAGTTCTCTTCAGTGATGAATCTAGATTTAGTTATTATCCCGATTCGGGAAGAATTCGAATATGGAGGGAACCTGGAAAGCAAAACCGTCTCCAGCCTGCTCGAGAAGTTGTTAGACAGGGAGGCTGATCAGTGATGTTTTGGGGAGGTATACGCCTTGGTGGAAGAACTAACCTCGTTTTCATACAGAACAACCTCATGGGAAATTCTTCCGCAAATGAGATAGTTTTACCTGTAGTGGTACCATATCTCCAAACAATGGGTCAAAATCCACTGTTCCAACAAGATAATGCCCTTCTCATAGTGCAAAAGTTGTCTTGAACGTTCTCGAAGAGAATGATATCGATCTCTGCCGTGGCCATCCTGCTCCCCATATCTGAATCCCATCAAGCATGTGTGGGACACCCTAAAAAGAAATCTCCTGCGTCAAAACGTCTTCCATCGTGAACAGGAGCTTCGATTAGCAGTTCAGGGGGCTTGGAATGACTTAGGCCAAAATGTAATATACAATTTAATATTGAGAATGCCGCGACGATGCCAAAGTGTCATCAATAACAGAGGTGGACCTTCTGGGTACTGAAAAATATAAGTGCTTCCATATCGTTTCGAAAATATTAGTTCAGGAATTTCGTCATTTCCAAATTTCAAATTTTTTTTATAATAGGTGCTTCGGAGAAGTCAAATATTATTTTGTTTCCTTGAGAATACATTATATACAATACATCCTAACAAGAACCGAAAGATTTCTATAAATTCGAATCATCAAATTCATATTTCAAAGATATTGGTAAGTGTTCCCTAGACTTTTTTGAGGTGTTCAGAGTTTTATTCATTTATTTTGTACTGGAAAGAAAATATGTTTTCACCAAAAGTAATAACTATATACACAAGAAATTGAATCAATAAATAAATTATCTCATGAATTCGGAGTTGCAACGTCTGGTAACACTCCTGCATGCGTTTCCTGTATGAATGTTACTCGCATTCTCGAAACAAATCCTAAAATTCTGTTTTAGTTCGTCTATGTTATTCGTTTTATCTATGCACAATAAATTCTCAACATACTCCACAAGAAGAAATCAAGGGGAGTCAGATTTGGGGAACGGGATGTGCTTTCCACTGGTGTGGTGGTGCACCGTCGTGCTGAAAACATATTTTACCTCTTAGCCCTAACGGCAATTCATCTAAATATAATTCCACTATGTTGTCATCTATAATACGATTGTAAATTTTGCCATTAAGGTTGTCGTCAGAAATAATGTATAACAATACATCTCACATCTACAAACCGCACCCAGTGAGGCCGTCTTTGGTGTTGAACATTGAACTGTCGATTGAGAATGACAGTTTAAGCTTCAAACATACTTTATGAGAAAACCCCCAAACAAAATCATTCGACATGTTTCGGCAAACTTTTCCAACCACTACGAAGATCGTTTGAGATAAAACGACTTGTATTTGATATGCTGATAATAATGTATCATGTAGTAATACAATACGAACCTTTCTCTTTACAGCCAAAGTAAAATTCAAATTATATTTCATTCATTGAATCGATAATATTGATGTCTACATTATCGAACCACACTACTACGCTATCTGAGTTCCATATCAACTTTTCACATAATTATAGATGGAATGAATTATCAACTTCTGTGTTTTGAAAACGATTTTCGTTTTGTAATTTAGGGCAGAGATAAATATTCGTACTAATCTACGCTGTACTTGAATAGAATAGAATTTATTTTCGAGATCATTACAACTATATCACAGGAACAAGTTACAACTTATAGCTACAAAATCAAAGTTACAACTATATCACGGGAACAAGTTACATTGAAAGGAAAATCGTCAGATCAAAAATGAAAGGAACATAACAAAATGAATGTAAGCTATCATCTGCTTTTATGGCAGAAAGATTCAAACTCCTTGATACTATATGGTTCCCGTTCTTTTACAAAATTGTATATACTCTTCTTGAAAAGTCGGGCATTACCAATATTTTGCAGCCTTTTTGGAATGGTATTGAACATTTTTATAGCCCTATATCTAAAATTCTCCTCTGTAAATGATTAGAATGAATTGAATAGAAATATGTATCAATTTTCTGAGTTGAATAAGTGTTTCTGCAGCTCTGAAAATACTGAGGATACCATGGATAAATAGGAGTATTTTGAATAATAAAAAACAAGTACTGTGTTTTGAGGAATTTTATTTAATAATTGCGATTCGTAACGCGTTTCACTACACCGTAGCTTCGTCTGAAGAAGCTACGGTGTAGTGAAACGCGTTACGAATCGCAATTATTAAGTAAAATTCCTCAAAACACAGTACTTGTTTTTTATTATTGATAATGGAATTTTACCAAGTAAAAGCCTCCCAAATTCAAAAGGAGTATTTTGTAAATATACATGCCATATACTGTTAGTACATTGTTTCCCTTGAAGATGCCTCGGCGAGATTCTCTGAATTTCAATCCGAAAATGATTCTCATACACAATTCTGTTCAAAAATATCATCAACGCGAGTACTGTTGCCCCAGAAAATTATTCCTAAGTCATGCGAGACTGGAAATTGGCATAATAAATTAGTTTTAGAACTTCTAAATGAACTTCATGTTTCAAGACACTAAGGGAAAAATGACTGAGTTTAGTTTTTTCTGAGCTGTTCAATATGATTGACCCATTTGAGACACTGATCCAAGTTTATCCCCAAGAATTTGATGCTCTGCTTAACCTGAACATTCCCACCCCCAAAAGGCAATGACTATCTACCAAAAGACCCTCCTCTATCTCCAAAATATAACATTCCGTCTTTGCTGTGTTCAAAATGAAACCATTTTCAGTACACCATCTATCAGCATTCAATAGTGTAGAGGCTGATTTGTTTCTCGAGGAATTTCAATTGGAAGCTGTAACCAAGATGTTTGTATCCTCTGCAAACAAAACTATTCTCTGAGTTTCTCACTCAATTATAGCAGGAAAATCATTTATATAAATCACAAGAAGAAGCGGCCCTAAAATGCTACCTTGAGGGACTCCCACAGTGAGTAGCTCTTCCTCAGATGTGTAGGAAGTACCATTTACATTTATCGTAACTTTCTGTTTCCTATTACACGCATATCTTTTAATCAGTTTCTGCTGATTGTCTCTAATGCCACACCTCTCCAGTTTAACCAACAACAATCAAAAGCCTTCTTTAAATCCCAAAAAAAAGTCCCATAGGGTATTCACCCTTCACTAATGATAAAACAACGGCTTGGTTTAATTCAAAAATTGCTGTATCGGTGTTTCTATCTCTAATGAAGCCATTCTGATTTCTAGTTAAAATGCTAAATTTTTTTAGGAACTGTAGAATTTGCCTGTCGAGAATCTTTTCAAATAGTTTTGAGAATGTGGTTGACAAACTTATAGGGCGATAATTTTTCAATTTATTAATATCCCCTTTTTTATACAATGGCTTGATCACCGCCATCAGGAAAAATTTCTTCCTTAAAAGCACAAAGCATAATATGTGCCAAGGGTGAGGCAATCATGGGAATAGTTTTTTCAAGTACCCTCAGTGGGATCTCAGCAAAACCTGTAGAGTTTTTATTTTTCAACAACATCAAATACATAGAAAGAACTTTTTAAGGTACATCCCTTCCCAATGTTATTATGTGTACTCTTTGTAAAATGTTGTATGGAGGGTGCAATGTTAGCAAAGAATTTATTGAAGCCAACATATTAAGATCGTCAATTTCACAGAAAGTAATGCATTTGAGACACGAGTATTGTTATTGAGTCTGTTTATAACTTTCCAGACAGCTTTGGTCTTATCTGGTGCGATTGAAATTTCTCTGCTTTAATGAGCCTTTTTTCCATAACAATGGCCATATCATATTTAGCCTTGATAAATGAGTACAAAGGTTTCATTTCACGTCTAGTGTTGGATATCACATATAGACAATCAAATTTTTGTTTCAAAGCCATGACAACTGGAGATACATGTTTTCATTTTTCCTGTTGCATAATTGTCGAGAGGGGCAGTGTATATCAAAAAGTTCCTTAAACCTTACAAAGAAAACTTCCACATCTGATTTACCTCACTTGGAGAGCAGGAAAATACATCATCCCACATCCCACATCCCACTGGCATTCTGATAAATCACGAGCAAGATTACTTAAGGTGACGTCATTAATCAGCCTAGTCCAAATTTTATTGTTATCTCTTTTGCTTTCAACAACTTCTTGCAATTTGAATTTCAAGGCGGAATGATCAGACATGTGATACTCGATTACTTCAGAGTTACCCTCTAGATTCGTAATTATATTGTCCAGGCTAGTTCCAGAGATTGGGCGAGTAGGCTGATCAATGGTTAGACGTCCATCATACATACCAAGGACAGATAGAAAATCAGTTTGTTCCTTAGAGTTTAACAGAGTAATAATATTGAAATCCCCAGTTATTATAACCTTAGCCTTCTGCCTGAGATAATGCCCAACTTTTCGAGAAAAATACTTACATCTCATTGAGGTGGCCTGTATATGCATACTATAAACATTTTTTGAGAATTATGACGATATTCCACTTCACAACATTCAGAGACATTTGATACACTCAACAATGCAAAATCGTGCTTTTCTATACAATTTAAAGATGCTCGACAAAACACCGCCCTTCCTCCGTGCTTACTTTTTTCCCTGCAAAAACTTGTGACATGCTTGAAACTGCCAATAGGAGAACCATTCAGTTCCTTTCGGTCATCCAATGTTCAGTAACTACCATATGCCATCTCTCTGGTAACTTACTAGAAGTTCCGGTTTATTAAGTGCATTCCCAGCAGATCTAGTATTCTGATGCAGAATGCACAATTGATTTGTTGCCTCTACTGGTATTTGCTGCCTGGAAAATTTACTTTGTAAGCTCTTGATGTAGAGTTTCTGTTATGTGCTTTGAGGATAGGCTGATGTGCGAAAAAAAAAATTTGAGAGAAAACTCCCTTACTACCACCCCTTCTGTCCATATATCAGGTTTACTAATGTTTGATATAATTCTTCTGACTGGACACCTACACTGAATGAGTAATTCTGTCCTTTTGACTTTAATTTCTCAACTTCAGGAACTTCAATTTCCTGTCCTCGGATATCTATTAGGTATTCTTTCAGATTTGCTTCAGTTATATTTCCTGTTATTCTTCCTACGTATAACCAACGCTTCTTCTTTGCTCCCAACAGAGTATTGCCCGCTGTTTGTTTGTACTTGAAGATCAGAATTTCATTTTAAATACCTTACCTACTCTTATATCATATTTCTTACCTTACTAAAGCAAACCCGATAATAAAACACGAACAACATAGACCATTTACTGTTAATATTGACCCTACAAAATTGAATGAAATCCTTTAAAAACATAAGATATAAAAAGTGACAAGTCTCGCAACAAAGTAATTCCACCACGAATATGTGGAATGTCATATAAAATTGAATCGATTATTTTAGTTTTCATCTATGAAAATTGTTTATGACAAATTTTATCACGAACGATATTAGGTAAAAATATTCATGTTCACTTTCTTCGAAAAAAGGTTGAAAACTAGGTGTAATCACGACGAAGGGCAAGCCCGATTTCAGTTCGGTGAAGGTAATTAGGGAAAAGGTCGTTAGTTGGCCCCTTTTCCTATCGAATTTCTTCCGGCAGCTTTCCCTAGCAATATTTATAATGATAACAAATGGAAGTGGGGAAACTAGCGCCCTGCGCCTAAATTTTTAATCAATACTTAACACGACTCCACTAACCTTCGCATTGATTTCGAAGAGAAACTGACTACAGAATATTCATTCGCATGTATGTTACTTCGATATAAAGGATGTTCAATGAATGCAAACAGATGTTGATAGAAAAATCTTTAATGTTCAAATAATTAACATCCATTTAATAGCACTCTTACAAGCAATAAGTTTCTTTTATTTTTATAATGAATCAACCCTATCAATAAGGGTCTACAGGTTTTCCTTGTGATAGCTTTGCATTCAGAGAGCGTTTATCAATTTGTCCAAATTGTGTCGAGAATGTTTACTTTGTGAAAGCTACAATTTCAATTGTGACCAAAAAAACCCAATCAAATTGAGATCCGTTTGCTGTTTTTTGGCAAACTATATCATCCACAAACACCATATCCGAAATTATATTGGAATGATGTAACAAAAGCCAACAGAACATCGTTAACGTCCTGTCATTGTTCTATTTCTGACAATCATGGGAGCCATTTATTCATAACTCCACCCTCACCAAATGTTACTCGGGCATCCATATCCTGTTCATCCTAGCGTTCTGGTTATCTCCTCCAACACAAGCTATACTCATCACTCTGATGCAAAATCATCATTAGAGAAGAGAAATATCATAGATAGATAGATAGATAGATAGATAGATAAATCGAGTGATTAACAGCCCTGCCACTGTGACCTTGTGGTCTATTTTGTCACACTATATTCTAAGTTCTACCTTCAATCTCCATCCTTCTTGTAAAATCTAAAAGCTTTGTGCTCAATGAGCTCAGTCAGTTGAGTTTGTTAGATCCAAATTCCTCAAGCCTGATTCTGATCCCAGATGGTCATTCGCATATGAAGTGTTCTATTGATTCCATTTCCTCCTCACAAAGTCTGCATGAAGGGTCCTAGATCAATCCTAACTTATTCGGGTAATTTCTGAGATAGGAACTCCCAGTTATTATGGCAATCAGAACTCTCAGGTTTAGTCTAAAGAGTTTCAGCCAAGCATTGGCCCTCGCATCGGAAGATCCACTGATGGCAAGTCGAGAGTATCAGAGACCTGTGAGGTTCAGGTCCAACCAGTAATTTCCATTATTGCGGTTTCCAAGCGTATGCTTCGGTCCGGTGAATCCCAAGGCTGTTCCTTCAGCGACCAAAAAAACCGCTTTCTCTTCAAACTCAATGCCTGAGTGTCTTCGGTATCCATATTAGACGGGACGTATTTATTTCGTCCAGTTTCGTTAATCCTTCTTGAGCAGGAGATAAGAACAGTAGTCAATGGCGAATATTTCTGCTTAAGAGTCGTCTGTGAACCAACAGGGACTCTTAAGGAGCTGGGCCATCCCTGTCTGCTAGGAATGATGATCTGGAATGGGAGCTCCATGTTGGTTTTAGGTATTGCTATGTCAGACTCCATACTCGGCATTTCGTTGTCATCAATTTCAAGCTGACAAGCTCCTGGCACCGAGCTGAATATATTTGACCAAATTCAGTGATGGTATTAGCAGCTAGCTATTCTAGCTGCTCCTTTAATCACCAAGTGGAGATGTACAAGGCCCAGTATCTACTCGGCTCATCAACTTCTTCAATTATCGTACACTTGAGCCCTTCTTTTCCTGTCCTTATATGTCGAACAAGCACGTCTTCTCACTCTAAGATTGTTCTCTTCTAACAGTTTTATTAGATGCAAAGTCATCATTAAGGAAAAAGTCTGCTGCATTCATCAACCTTCTGATCATCATGGTCTTGAGCTTATTATATTCTTGCTCTACTATATCCAACGGGCACGTAATCTTACTTCAAGTAACTAATGCATCTTCTACATCCTCCACTATGACAAAAAATTATTTTTTCTTCTTCGAATTACTCTTCAAACAGCACTAGACCTCCTTGAAAATAGTCAAAAAGTTTCCACCACACTCTCCCATTATTGTGCATACGAACAATAACTGAAAACTGTCAACACCCAAACGAATTTCCACTATAAACATCAGCCAAAAAGTATTGATGATTCGAGATATTAATATGGACCAAGTGATATGTTTTTTGTGAACTGGTGTATGAATGTGTAATCATTTTAGTTATTTGAAATTACTTGTCTGAAGTATGAGAATGGAATTGTTCATAGCTCAAGAACCGTTCATTCGATTTTCATGATTGATACCTTAAAATTATCAGCTCTTATTACTTTTCACGGTTTATCCAATTCGAATTTACAATGAATTTCAAGTTTATGACATCGCACGTCAAATAGCTGAGATAATAAAAATAATACAAGGAGACACGTTTTTCATTTTGCATCACATTTTCTTTCCTCGATCTAAAGTTCCATTTTTTCTTTTCTTTTAACGAGAACCACATGTCTCGGTTCTCTTGTGGAAAATCCTCAGAATCCCTTCGGCCGATTGGTTTCGCACATCACTGCATTCCGCAAAAATTCTAAGTATGATTTCTTTTTTGATAAGTGCTCGAAACTATCTTCACATTATTAGTGTATCAAATAGCAGTTTTACCAAACTTGAAAATTGGACCTTATTTTCTTACTTTATTATTCAACGTTTTCACCTCAACGAAACAATCAAGTTGCGTCAAAATAAATACGAAAATTAATACATAATATTGATGTCAACCTGGATATTCTCTGATAATATCCGATAATAATATATACAGCCAATCGATATTGCTGAGTTGAACATTTGTCTAAATCATCCTTATGTCCTGACATTGGCAGGAACCTTCTTATTTGATTGATCATTTCTTACCGTAGATCGCATCTTGCAGACACTCTATAGCGTACAGTGTCTGCAAGATGCGATCTGTCTAAAATCTAACGCTCCTTATTTTTCTCAGACTGTTTTCTGTTTGATCTACTCTTTGTTTTCATGGTTTCCCGGAGGCGTTGGTAAGTAACCTCTGTGTCAGTTCGTTATAGGACGCCAGTACATATACATGTCTTCATATGTTCTTACGGATTGAGATGAGTAGATGGTGGTCTGGCCTGATGTTGTGAGTAGATGTGCAATACGGACGAGGTCAAACGAGACCACAACTGCAGTTTATTGCTCCTGTTCAAGACTATGTGTACCTGGTTGCCGATGGTTATGAAGGGTGGCTCAGCAAACCAGCTCCTTAGTTGAAGAATATTCTACGGAAGGTTAAATATTATTCCTTGAATAAAATTCTTCAATGCGTTTACACATAAAGCGATAAATTTCACATGTTGTTGAGTTGTGAGGAGGTTTTGATCACAATTGAATGATTATTTCTGTTGTCATTACAAATTAACGGTTTTTCGTTTGTTTCCTCTACTGGTGCTTTGAGACATGACTTCTTGCAAAATTTTATCATTTTGGAACAGCAGGAACAAATTAGTTGAATCAGTCTCATCTTGATGTGGATTATCGCAATTTTATTTTTGAATCTTCGGTTTTAATTTCAACTCTATATCTGTTCCTAAGAAAAGGGTATTGCACAGACAGACAACAAGAAAACGAAGTGATCCTATTCGTATTCCTCATTCTTTTAGAAGGTGCAGAACCCTAAGAAACTATAATCGAATATTTCATTTGCACCACCTGTATATTTTATACATTATGCGAGAGCTATTTTGAAAATCTTTCAGTTAAACATAAGGAATTCGAACTTTCCCCTTTAAAATATTTATTATCTTTTACGATTATGCATTAAAAGACTGCAATTCAGAAGCAATCCTAAGTTCGTTGAAAGTCCACTTTTATTAGCTTTATCGATCCGTGTTTCCCTATAATCAGAACTAGAAAACATAAT
The DNA here is from genome assembly GCA_013387265.2 of Cryptolaemus montrouzieri. Taxonomy (NCBI): domain Eukaryota; kingdom Metazoa; phylum Arthropoda; class Insecta; order Coleoptera; family Coccinellidae; genus Cryptolaemus; species Cryptolaemus montrouzieri. Next base: position 38,067,895 of record JABFTP020000165.1, read on the forward strand.
ATCCCCATTCACTACATTGCCTCCCTTTTTAGTGGTCGCAAAGGTGAGTCGATCCACTGGTGCAATCATATCGTGACTTCAGTTGACGTCATTTATGATTGTTCCATAGATTAAGGTAGCTATGTGCGTGCATCCAAACATTTGAACGTCGCGGGGCGGGACACCCTCCCCACCTGACTTGCGCAGTTGGCCCATGCAGCTGACATTTGATATACGGTTTGTTGGATTTGTGGAAATATATTGTTGTGTGAACGTTGTAAGTGTAACTTATAGGGCTTCTACGTTATGTGAAGGAGTCTTGAAAGAATTGGGGTAAATTGAGTGAAGTTAAAGGGTGATTATAACATATCGGTGTTAGCTTTATTCCCAGAACCAGTTTATAAAATGATGTGTACGAATCCTAATGATTTTTTCAAAACTGCATAAATAACAGATTCCAATTTTATTATTACTTCGTTCTTTTTTTTCGTATTGTTTAAAATTCACCCCCGAAAATGTTCATTTACTCAGTTATTAATGACTGTTCCAAAAACAACTCGTTGTAGTAAATAAATTTGATATGTACTTTAAAATATTCATTACCAAATTTTATCGAAAACTGTGCAAATTTCAATGGAATTTTGATATGTTGTAGCTTTTGGCCTCTCAGCAACGATGCAGTTTTTAGTGAAATCGTATGACTACTTTTTGATATTGGGTTTGTCTATGTTTTGGAGATTTTTTGGACTTTTTTTCTTCAGAACCCTTGTATATGATTTCATTAACTTATTTACTAGTTCTTGTAGGTTTAGGATTTAGTCATGTACAGAGAAGCATAAAACAAATCCTTTAATTTTCATCTTGGCTATTTCCTGAAACTCTGAAATTTCAAATTTTGGTCCAGAATCAGATAATTGAATAGTCGAAATTCGGTATAATTTTTACCTATGTATTGTATAAACATAGGAATATACCAGAGGTGCAATAAAACCATGTGTCTTTGTCAAAAATAAGGAAAAACACCAAATCATTTCATTTTCAGTATTGAAAAAGAACTATCTTTGCCTCGTCATTACACGATAATACATTTTTGTTTTTCTTTTTGAACCAGTGGAAAGGTTGTGTAGAGGAGTTTCATTTATGTAAGAAATGGGGTATGGAATCCCCCAGAAAAGAAAATCGTTTTTCTCTTTTTATGGGTGTTTGTTTGCGGATTTTATGTGATTAATCGGACATGAATATTTCTGAAGTAATGCAGTTTTTGATTTATATTAAAGTAGAAAGTGCATTCACAGGTTATCTATTATTACATAACGTCAGAGCATATGCAAATTTCTCTTTTATTTATTCGAAAACGCCGAAAATGCACGAAAAGCTAGTACGTTTCTCGTTTCAAATTGTTACACTAAATTGGATGAAATAAAAACAAATTTGCATATCCGACAAAAATCTATTAACTCGACGTATTTTTAAATACCTACATCTTTTCCAAATATACCAAAAGTTGATATTCACTTTTTGGTTTCTCCAAATTCCCATTGTTCATTGAAGTCGAAGTGACTTCTAAGAAACCCTTAATTGAAAACCGAGTACCATATCGGATATCAGTCGAATTAGCTTCTGGCAGTGATAAAAAATACTGCGAATCAGTTTGAATTAAATATCATGAGCATATAAAAAACTAGTTAATTCATTTCACGTCAAATCAATCGCAATCAAAGTTAACAGAGTATCTAGGCGGAGCCCAGTTTGAAAAAAGCATCATCAAATATGAACTGTTTTTCAGCTAGGTATATCAATAGCAAAATACGTTTCTTCTCACAGTTATTTTCGTTCAATTATAATTTCGCTCAAAAAACTTTTCAATTCATTATTACATAAGGATGTCACCCTCAGTTTCTCTAAAACTTAAAATATTTCAAGAAAACCTTCATCAGAGTACTATTTCAACTGAAAGAAAAAGCGTTTGGAGGTAGGGGTCCTTATAGAACGATATTTCCGGGAGTGACATAGTTGCGAAAATTCTTCGAGCTGAAGATTGTTTCTTTCTGATATGTAATTCAATATCTGTTCATCGAATTCGGAAAATGATAAGAAGAGATGGCCAGTTTCACTCAAGCTACGTAAACCCTTTTTTCAATTTTCGGCATTTTCAGGAGATATATATATATATATATATATATATATATATATATATATATATATATATATATATATATATATATATATATATATAGGAAAAAAATTTGCACTTTGACATTCATCAGAGTTTTCAAATCAATATATATACAGGGTGTCTACTATAAAAGGTGCCAAACTTCAGTAGGGAATAGTACAAGTCATTTGCAACTAAAAATGTTCCATAACATTTATTCGAAAAGTTGATAATTATCGAGTTATCGGACCATACCATCGGAAAGACCATTGAATTTGCTATAAGATAGGTAAGTACTAATGGTAAAAAAATTTTGTATACTGGGTGTTGTAAAAGGCTAAATGAAAAAATTGTGAAATTAATAAAATTAGTGGTATTTTCTTGTTAGCTGTACCACTGAAAACTGGTCGATAAGTAGCTGCTTTTTTTTGGTAAAAACGACAACATTTAACTGGCTTTCAAGTGGTATATCAACTTTTGAGCTAACTATTTTTTTCCAGCAATATCATAGGTAAGAGTAATAAGAACATAAAATTCGAAAACGCAAATATCTTATATTACTTAATGAAACATGCACAGGAACTGATAAAAATTAATGAATCATATTTTCACGAAAGAGGTTTAAAAACTATAACAGGTGTTCAAAATGTTTTTCTCTTTCTGGAATCCACTTAACACATCTTTTTCTTAAACTATCAACTACTCTTTGAAGTTCAATGTGTTTTTGACTCATTTCGCTGCAACAGATTCAAATCCTTTCAGTTAATTCTTCTCGAGGATCAAAGGGAATTCCATAAACATTAGTCTTTAATGAGCCCCACACATAAAAATCAAGCGGCGTAATGTCAGGGATTCCGGATGGTCATCTAACCGGCCCGAATCGACCTATCCATTTCTCTTCAAATTTCTCAGTCATCCATTTCTAGAATTGTGAGCTGGGCAGCCGTTCATTTGAAACCAAAGGTGATGCCAAGTAGCTATAGGCATTTCTTCCAGAACTTTCATTATCATTTGTATGCATCAGTTAGTAAGTAGTTGTTGAAAGTGTTTCGACATTCCACCAATAAAAGAAAATTTTCTAATTTTACCACTGATAAACGTGCTGAAAATATACCACTCTCCCAAAATGAAAAATTAATAATATTCAACGTATACGATACTTAAGGCATCAAGGCCAATTACCTTCAATCGATAGAAATATTTAAATGTGTTCTGAGATGACGGGAATTGGACAGTTCTAAGCTTCATAAATATAAACTTCAATTCATTAATTCATTGAATGACAGTTCCTGTCAAATTCTAAATATTTTTATTTGCTGCAAAATCAAGTAATACAAGCCTTCTGTGATTTATTCTTTTACGATTCTTTTTATAATTTTCTTCTAATCCGAGAAAAATTAATTATTCCTAGTTTTTAAACATTTAATATATATGTTATTTATTTATCGCTTATTGTTATTGAAAAGTCATTTGTGGAATTGTTTAGACGCTCCGGTGAAACTAGCTCATTTGTGATCGAAGGATAAAAGAATTAAATGTTCTTACTCTTACTCTTATCCATGATATTGCTGGTAAAAAAATAGTAAGCTCAAAAGTTGATAAACCGTTTAAAAGCCAAATGAATGTATTGGGTTTTCCAAAAAAAACGGCTACTTATCGATCAGTTTTCAGTGGTACAGCTAACGACAAAATACCACTAATTTCGTTAATTCCCCATTTTTTTCATTAAGCCTTTTACAACACCCGGTATACAATTTTTTACCATTGGTACTTACCTATCTTATATCAAATTCAATACTCTTTCCGATGGTATGGTCAAATTTGATGTAGCTGTAAGAGTAACAGATATTCTTGTTTTTATAGAGAGTACCAAAAATTTCTAAAATCAAGAAATGTTAAGTAACTCGATAATTATCAACTTTTCGAAAAATGTTATTGGTCATTTTTGTTGCAAATGACTTGTACTATCACCTACTGAAGTTTGGCACCTTTTATAGTAGAAACCCTGTATATATATATATATATATATATATATATATATATATATATATATATATATATATATATATATATATATATATATATATATACTGAAATTGCCCAATAATAAATAATTTTTCAGTTCGATTCAAATAATCCCAAAATGTGGTGGAATGAAGAAGCCTATATAATTAATTCGAAAAAATACCTGAAAAAGTTTTGGAGTATTTTCTATAGTAATTATCGATTAAAATATTACAATATATGCATGAATTGCTCCTAAGTTGTATTCCTATTCACTTTCAATGCACATTAAAAAATTAGAACTGATTCTGACGGGTCATTTTTTTGATTTTAGACTTAGATCAAAACTGCCTGTTTCATGAAAATCCCAAGAAAAGTAACGTTGTGTTTGGACTTTTGCTACACCATGTATATAAAAGTTCCTCTTTAACAGATTGATCGAAGCCTATAACTGCAAGAATTAGCCAATTAATCCAAAAACAGCAAAATAAAATATAATGCCAAAACAGAGTTAGAGCCGAATTTTAAAGAACTAAACTTAATGAATATGTCGTTGCTTTCTTCAGTTATGATGAAAAATGCATAAATTCAAATTTTAACCACTCGAATTTTTGTTATTCTTTGTAACTTCCAAATTCTAATTTCTGAAAGTTTTTCCGAGAAAACAATTAAACTTATGGTATCACTATCAATTTAAAACGAGAGTTTATAATATAATAATTTTTCGGACTTTCTTCTGTTATAAACCCCATATTTTTCTTGAAAACTTCTAATATCATAAGTTCATACAAAAATTATAATTTCTGCAATTTCTTTGAATTTTCCGAGTTTTTCTCTCGTTCTACGAATTTTTAACCTGAAAACTTTTATATTATCGTTACGAATGAATCAAAATGAAATTTAGTATTTAGGGTGTTTCGTGACTTATTGTGCAAAATCCCCTTTTCTGAATTTCCTTGTCAGCTATTTCAAGTTTTAAAGCCAAATCGGTACAACCATTGATACATTTACAAGAAACATTATTTCATTTTATTTGTATAGACTATCTATCATTGATATTATAATTTCGACTTTCAATGATAATTAATGAAACATATCTTGAAATCAATCAGCAATTAATTACATTATTGCATTATTTGAAATCGGAGAGTCTCTCAAGTTCTATTGAATTGTTTGGAGATCCTAAAAATATTTCTATGAAAAAATATTATGAGAATTAATGCTGAATATATAAAATTCATCATCATCAAGGTTTGATTAACAAATTGGCTTACTTCAATGTCCTATATGCCATAACTTCGAAACAGTCTAGAATTTTTCTGAAATTTTGTTTCGAATCTTTGTAATTTATCTAAAGAGATAATAGCAATATATCGGGAGGAAATATGTACTTGCGAAATAAAATGGCTCAATATTGGCCTCTCTATTAAACATTCAAATTATAAAAATCAGTTTAAAAAATCACTTCAATACCAAATAAACATCCGTATCCTCTTATAAAATTCAATCGCGGAAATCCATTTTTAATATAAATCAATGGCTCTCAATAATATACCTCAAATAAGTATAAAATACTTTTAGCCATTTTTGTTTTATCTATATGAATCAAATCGAAATGCTGCTCGTTTAAAAGCACATCACTCGAGAACGCCTAGCTCGATTCTGTTAGTTCTTATATTTAAACGTTCCTAATAATCCTGGTTAGCTTTTTATATTTCTTGTAGTAGTGTAAATGTTTTTAGGATAAACGAATTCGGAGCAATGAAAGAAGAAATCAGAAATTTTTTCATTTTTCGTACATTTCAATAAATACTTAAAAACATGTATCAAAATAGCATATATCTAATCAGTACACATACTGTGCTTTCGCGATCGTATTTTTGTCACATAAAGAATTAACAATTTTTTTTCTGTATATAACTCTCTCTTCTTTCATTCGAATTAATGAATAAATAAATCAGTAAACATAGCTTAAACGTATATAATTATATTTACGTTAAAATACAATCAGGTTCCCAAGAAAACAAATCGCTAGACACATTCACCAACAAGTCTAGCACACAAGTTAAAACTAGCGATATTGGTCCTAAAATATATGCTATAGCTTATTAGATCCGGAATGATGTCTAGAAAAATGTGGCGGAATCTTATATTGGCACATAAAAATTGCAAAAGTTATAAATAATTAAAGTAAAATTAATATTTCATTTTTTGCCGATATATCAGAACCTATAAACATTCAGAAAATTGAAAAAAAAACTCCTATAGAAAATAAATTTTTAATCAACTTTCAACTTACGGAACACCACGTTCATTATCAATAATATTAATTTGACGCTGACGTTGTAAGCTTCAAGTGCGAGTACGTTACATTGAATTATATTTTCAAGGTATTAAGTATTAATTCAAAATTGTGAAATTTGTGGTGTATTCTGAGCAGAAATTAACAAATTCATTCCGTTAGAAATGTATCATAAAATGAATTCGTCAACAAGTTTCACGATTGATTCATTTCTATTTTTCATTAACTTAAAAAGACGGTTATAAGCAAAGTATCAATAATTCGAACTTTTATGAAGTGATCGCATTAAATATATATTCAAGAACGGATAAACGAAGCGAAAAATTCACACGCCAATTATTTAAATATGTTTTTCGCTTAACAATAAAAGCATAAGTTAATTAGCACAATTTTTATGAAAAATCGTGCAATTGGTTGAAAAATTCTGCGTAAAATAAGCTTATAACGAGATTAAGTTCTTTATAGGGTTCGAAAAACACCTCAATTTTTTCAAATCTTCAAATTAATATGTAATAACTATTAAAAAATCTTAATATTACGTAGTAGCGTTTGACTCGCAACGTTAACCTGATGCGCGTTAAATCAAAATCATAGATAAAGGAGAAGAAGATCCGGAGGTTGAAAGTTTTTATTGGAAATTTCCTGTTCTTTAAGAATCTTCCTTTTCAAATTTTTTAATGTTAATAGTTCCAGAGTTAGCCGCAAAAGACCTAAATACCTTTTTTCAGCTTTAGTAGTTCATAACTTTTACACTTTTAAAGGGCTAATATTCGCTGCCCGCACTTTTCTAGGCATCATTCTGGATCTAACGAGCTATTACACATATTTTAGGAGCAGTATCATTGTTACTCGTCCCTTTTAACTTGTCGACTAGACTAAATACACTTCTTTGGCCATATTGTCTTCGGTCCACTGGGTCTGTGTGCACTATTCTCGTCTAGGTGTTTATGTAACTCATTTCATATACTCGTAAATATCAAAATAAATAATAATCCGAAACAACCAAATCTGGAGGATATGGTGGTTGTTCTATTACGTCAACTCCAAGCTGCGAAAGCTTTTGGCTAATTACCAAAAGTTTGCATCTTCCTTCATCGAACACTATACATTTCCATTTGATTAGTGTTAAGTTCTTTTTCATCATAGTACCATCCTCTTGGCAACAGCATGGTTCCACACACATAAAACTTGCAAAACCAAATTCATGTTAGGTCTGAAAAATGTGATAGGTATTGTAGTAGATATCAAGTTATTAAACTTCTGATGAGCTACTTAATCCTTTCATGAATTTTATTCAACCACAAACTTTTTCTCGTCAACAAGTCTAACCTTTTCTTTCATTCAATCTTATCGTCTAGAACGATTAAAATATTCTGAGAAAAAACCTCCGAAATTATTGTGATAACTCTGAGAATTTTCGTCCATAATTAAATTACTTTTCAAGGGTAGCAATCAAAAGTGTTTAACTAATGCATAAAACTGTTTCCTTCAATAACCCTTCCCTTCATACTTAACTAGTTTACAAGTTCAAATTGGTGTTAATTATTGAGAAAATTCTTGAAAATGGGCAATACCTCGTTGGACTCGGAATGATATGTAGAAAAATTTGTTGAAATATGTTTCCTGTATATACAAAATTTAGAACGTTACAAAGAAACTAGGATGAAGAAAAAGGTTTAATTTTTGTAGAAATTTCAGAATCTATTAATGATTTGAATGTTATCCAAAAAGATTTTCATGAAAAAAAAATTTACAATAGAAAATTTCCAACTACCAAAACTCTATATTTCTTAATTATAATCTTAATTTATTGTTTATATAGGGGTCTCCGAGGTAATTACGGGGTAGACCCGTTTAGAAAATTAATCAATTTTTCTAATACACACACCCCCAAAATTGTGGCATCACCTGGTATTCCTAATTCCAAAATCGATTAAGCAGTACGATCGCAGTATCTTTGTCAACATATGTTTTTGAACATATGAGGGGAAAAAATCTTTTCTATGTAGTAACATTTGTTTTCAATATGATCTCAAACACATCTGAAACAAAAATGAGTTTATTTGGCTATCAGTATTCATTCAATTTCTCTTCAGTTTTACGTTAAATTAATTTCTGTGTTTCTTGTTGATTTTCGAATCTTTGAATTTATTGTAATGGCTGCTGAATTGTAACACTTCTATAGGAGGGGCGAAGCCAACGTTACAGGGAAGAAATCGGATAACAACACCAGTTGATGATCGTTGCACTAAGAGTTCGGCACTGTACGGCTAGATTGCTACAAAATGAACTTGCACTTTCCAGAAATGTGCATATTTCATTGCAAACTGTTTGGAACAGGCTCAGAGAAGACGATATCAAACCAAGGGTGGCTTCTACTGGCCAACGTCTCACCAGAGAGCATCGAGTTCCAAGACTTTAGTTTGCGAGGGAACATGCAAATTAGGGTATTCCGGAATGGTCGAATGTTCTCTTTTACGACGAGTCCAGGTTCTGTCTAGTATCAAATAATAGACGCATGCCTTTATACAGACGACCTGGGGAACGGTATCAGCAATGCAATATCCGGCAGAGCGGAAACTTCGGAGGGGCCTCAGTAATGATGTGGGAAGGCATTTCTTTCCCTGGTCGAAATGGGTTAGTCCTAGTGAATAGGGGAAGAACGACAGCGACCAGATACATCGCCGATATCCTTGAACCGTATGTTGTACTCTTTGGTCCATTGATTGACGAAAACTTCATTTATATACATGATAATGCTCGGCCTCATGCAGCTAGAGTAGTTACAGAAATTCTTCAAAATACCGAAATTGATATCTCAAGATGGCCAGCCAGAAGTCCCGACTTGAATCTCATACAACATGTTTGGGACAACATGGGGTGCCAAATTCAGCAACGTAGGATGCCTTGTAGAGCACTCCAACAAGTAGAAAATCTGCTTCCTGAAGTCAGTGACTCAAGAGTACATCCAAAGTTTGTTTGAGGGACTTCCGAGACGTATACTGACAGTAATTAGGGCTCGGGGAGAAAACACTCGATTTTGAAAATGATTAGTAACCATTCGATGCTAATTGATTGGTCTCTTCGCGAATGTTCGAAGATGGTAGAATTTTTCAATTTTTCATTAACTCGAAAATTGTTGATATTTTCCATCATAAACTCAACTCTTTTGATTGATATCTTCTTGTTTTACACTTCTGAAAGTTACCAAGCGACTCTTGAATGACTACCCTAAAAGTTTATGTAGTATTCTTGTAAGAGTAGGGTGATTCGCCAATTTTAGTGGGGAGTATATATAGGTATATTTTGAGATAGTGAAACATCTGCATCGCTACTTCTAATATTACAAAGCCTTTTTTGTAGAAAATGTTATCTTTTGCCTCAAAATAAGCTTTACTTTTCAGTTATAACTCACTGAAGGTTATATCAAGATAAAAAAAATCAGAAATTATCATTTCTTTCAACAGTATTTATTACCTGGAAAATTGTACCTTTTCGATACAATTTGCTTTCAAAGAACAGGACCATGAATTCTCTCAACAAAAAATCTCTTTGCCAGCATTCCTTCCTGACAATTCTTGTCAAAGTCTACTTCGACTTGTTACATATAGATATCTTATAACAACAGGAAATTGAAAAAATTGTTTTCTAATTATCTTAACTATAAATAGCAGAGTATAATCGACTCTTGATAATTATAATAATATAATTGGTTACAGATTGTTCACTACAGATAACAGAATTAAATCGGAGAGTATTGTATTTCCACAGACATCGTTATGTCTTTTATGCCAACAAACATTCATTTTATGCTCGATTAATTATTATTTAAAACCTCAGTTTTTCAGTGATAATATAGTTAGTACCTAGCCGGCTTTCCTGAATTGATTATCTCGCAACTAACCAATTATTTTGTTTCTAAACCATTTAACCAGGGAATGTTACTTTATATGAAGGGAAGTGATTTCATGAAATGTCAAGAATTTCTTTCTTCACTTTCTCAACTGAGCAATAATTTTTTGAAAGAATTTCCTTGTTCTGTACAGATATTTTTGCAATTTAATTCGATAATTTGTTTGTCGTCTGAAACATCAAAATGGAAAAGTAATAATTCGAGAGTATAAAATCTGGACAATATGGTAGTTTTGGTAGTACATCTGCTCCAAGCTGCGAAAGCTTTTGGCTAGTTACTAAATTAGACTGAGGTTTCGCTTCCACCTACATCGAAGACTATACATTGTCACTTATGGTACCATCTTCTTGGCAACATCATGGTTCCACGCACATAAAACTTCTAAACCTTGCAAAAACTATTCAATATCGTTCTCGACCTCTGTGATAGATATTGTAGAAGATACCAAGCTACAAAACTACGGATAGACTACTTTAACCTCTTAGAACCTTTTTCAAGCGTTAATTTTTTGTCTTTACCAACTCTAGGTTTTTCTATTCTTCTATTCAATTTGATCAGTTGTTGGTACGATATCGTAAACTTCTTTTCTTTTCAAATCGATAGCGGTCATTTAGTTTATTAGTTATCATATGATTTTAAAAATTACACTAGACAGGCGGTGTTGGTTAGGCCCTGAGAGGATCCTTTATTGTTATGACAACTCGGGCACAAGTGAAGCACAGTATCACAGGAGCTTTACAGATGTTTGTTCAGATTCGCTACCTCACAAAGTTATCATTACATTGGCCATTGGTAAACTTTCTACAGGTGAAACCACTAGGAAGTGTACTGTACCTTGCGCGCAGCTTCTTCTGTTCCATAATGTGAATATCTTGTTTCTTCTCAATAGAGGAACAGAAGAGATGTTCCAGGTGCGGTGTTAGATTCAGAATTTCCCTTGTACCCCATGAAATGGTTAGCATTGCTTTTAGACTGGAATTTCTTTGAAGTATTTCGAGTCAACTCTCATTTTCACTTTATATCTCACGTCTAATATTCATATATTGAAATGAATAATTTTTATAACAGTCGAAGAATAAATCGTGGACATTAATACAGTAATCTAATAACCAATCTGTCGAGTGATTATTTCGATGGTTCTTATAATCAATGTTTGATATAGAGTGAACACGTGGTCGGACTGTTGCGACACTCATTGGTTGATTGGCGCGAATCAGCATTCTACCAAATTAGGAAAATAGCTATCAAGATGGAAAACTCCCTGGACAGCCTAAGACCTGCTGGATTGGTGGTCTTGCACTAAACCCTGTGAGTAGAGTGCTTAATCGCAGCTAATGAGGATACATTCTAGAAGACCAAACTAAACTCACGCATCATTTCTACATGGATGAACTGAAGCTTTACTCTAAAGAAGCACAACATTAACAGGAGAACTATAAATTATCAGAAGCTTCAGCGCGAACATCCAAATGAATTTGGCCTTGATAAATGTGCGACTATCCTCGTCAAGCGGGGAAAAATAATGGAAGAACCATACGTTATCCTTAGTGGCTGAACAGAGATCCAAATTTGAGTTCAGACGATACTGAATGCTAAAAATAAAATAACAACTATAAACGCTTGGACAATTCCGAAACTAACTTACACCGCTTGAGTTCTCAACTGGTCCAAGACAAATCATAAAGCGACGCATGCTACATCGAAATTCGGCTAAGGAGAAACTATATCTGTCCAGAAAAGAGTGGGGATGAGATCTTAAATATTGAAAGTGCTGCCCTGAAAGAGAAAAATAAGTTGAAATCTACTTCTCAAATAACAACTTACCATTTCATCGACAAGTCGTAGCATTACAAAGAGGATATACCTACACCGCTCAATCTTGCGAATTCCGTACTGGAACCGGAGATGATCAACCTGAAACTCTGAGAGCTGAATAGAAAACTGAAGTGCTGCATGGAAGATTCCATTCCAGCATGCATCAACCGGACATAGATATCTAAAAATCGAACACCTACCTGACTGCAAGATATCTATTTCCGAAAACTGAGGGGTTCTATTTGCTATTCAGGATCAAGCTATTTCAACCTGAAGAACAGTTTGGGAACACAGAGTGCAGAGTCTGTATAGCGCCACTCGTTTGAAGTTGATATCTGGTAAGATATTACATCATGGGGAATGTAGTCCTTTACCTACTCTGCCGCAAGCGGGGAATAGCGAAGGACTACACTGAGCACCACAAATAATTCCGCTAGCCTGTAATTTGAATGGCAAGGTAAAATTATACTGGGACATTTCAGTGATTTCAGATAAAACAATAGAGCATAATCGACAAGATATAGTACTATGGAATAAGGAAGACAAAACTGCAGTACTTATTGACTTCGCTGTACGTGTAGACCACATCAATCAACTACTTTTTTTCTTGTCAAAAGAAATGAAGAGCGTCTAGGACCCATAAGAAGTGTGAAAATAACGCCGTTACTAATCAGCAGTAATAGGTTTGTACATGTTGAAGCCATCTGGCATTAGAGAGAGCTTGCCGTGCCCGACACGGCCATCTAATGGATGCATGTGGCAGCAATACTGGGTACGGTTGCAATTATCAGACAGATAGTCTACCATATTTGCACTAACAACTATGGGTATACTTCTTGGTTTCAATTCAGACACTCGAAGAAAGATCCACAAATGTGCATATACATACACATATATGGTGAGGGGTTCAACGAAAACTTAACACCTCGATTTTCCGGTTTCAAAATGAAAATATGGAGAATCGTTCGGACCCGTCGATTTCTGATCCGAAGGGGAACAACTTTACCGATTTTTTCATCCCCGTAACTTCAATTCCTTAACGGGGGTGAGCAAAACCTGATTTTGAAAAGGGATGAGGGGTGTTGCGATACCTCATTTTGAAGATCTTATCGAGTACTATCTGACCCTAAATTTTCACTTCAAAATTTTCATCTTTAACGAAATAGCAGCTTAAAACTCGTGAACATTAACAGTTAGAAAACAAATGAGGGTATATATAGAATCAGCGACGTCTGAGTCATTCATCGGAAGTGCAATTCTGTTCTCCAGTAAAGTATACAAGACTCAATATTAGCTAACCAATGCTTCCAAAATGACCACTCTCTTCCTTGTATTGATAATTTCAATATTACCGCAATGGGTAGAAAACTCAATTACCTAGAATCAGTCGAAACGTTCAAATCACTGTTTAATCGACCAGACTGATTTATGTAAATCCCAGAATTTCAAATAACTCCGTTTCAATAGGATCCATTAATTTTTCTAGAACAAGTGAATAACAAGTCTTTGTTATCGTTATTGATTTTTGTATCTATTACTTTGATCCATCGTTGACAGTAATTTTTTCATCACTTAGTACTAGTAGTTAAATAACCAACCATGAAATAGCAAATACCCTTACATTTTAATTTTGTATACAGGGTGTTACATAATAGTATGTCACAACTAGAGTGGGTGAATCTACGTGCAATTTTAAGAGAAAAAGTTCATATAAACATAGATCCGCAAAAGCTTCGTTACGGAGCTACAGGGTGTTGAAATTTCCGAAAAAAATTGGTTTTTTCTTCAAAACTCCAGCAGTTTTTGAGATATTCAGCCTGAATTTGGAATGCAAGCTATTTTCTACAGCCTCCATTATTACACGTCCTAAATTTCAACTAAAATCTACAAGGTGTTTTCTTTTCCGGATCCATGTCTTCTTTTGCCCTTTCAAACTTCTTTCCAGTACGCCACTGATCAGCGTATAATCAATTTTCGTCATCTTCGTTCAATTTAGAAACTTTTTTAACACCTGTAATTTATTCGTATCTCCAACCGTTCTCGAGCAAGAAATTATTAAACGGTTGTATGAATTCGCTGAATTGAAAGCATTTCTAATTGAAAAAAAATTACTAGTAGGCTTTGATTTTTTTCATTTATTTATTTATTTTGACAGTTGCTAAAGTTGAACCAGTGTCTGCTCGAATTGTTCATTAAATTAACGATTAATTTTAAGACTTTTGAAGTTATTGCTGTAAGAAAATATGGCTAATTTTACTAACGCCTAATTGGCTGATATCCATTACATGTACGGTCTAGCTGACGGAAACACAACAGAAGCTAGGCGATTATATCAGGTCCGCTTTCCAAATCGAGTAACACCAGACAGGCGAACATTTTCAAATATCGACAGAAGGTAGAGGGAAACTGGTACGTTTACTGCAAATAATCATTTAAAAGATGCAACTCAAACTATGAGAACTCCATATATTGAGGAAGCAGTTTTGAATTGTATTGATTTGAATCCTTATGTGAGTACAAGGAAAATTGGAAATCAGTTGAATAATTCACATGTTCTAGTATGGAGGATTCGCCACGATTCTTTTATTGTACCCGTTTCATATTCAACGCGTCCAAACTCCACTTCCTCGAGATTTTCCTTCAAGACTGAATTTCTGCCGATGGTTCTTAGATAAAATTAGAGAAAATGCTCATTTTGATAGTGAAATAATGTTCACAGACGAAGATAACTTTACTAGAACTGCTATCACAATAATCATTATTGTGATTGAAGAATTTAATCATCAAAATCAATTCTCACTAAATCTCTGGGTCGAATAATTGGAAATTTTTTGATTGGGCCATTTTTTTGCTTAACAGACTAAACGGTCCCGCTTATCGGCAATCTCTTGAGGAGGAGTTACCTTGATTGTTCGAGGATGTGCCACTTCAGGGGAGAAGCATAATGCGGTTAGATTTCAGAGCCTACTAGTCATTTTTTAAATTAGAAGTGCTTTCAATTAAGCGAATGCATACAATCGTTTAATAATTTTTTGCTTGAGAACAGTTGGAGATACGAAAAAATTACAGTTGTTAAAAAAGTTTCTAAACTGAACGAAGATGACGAATATTCATTGTACGCTGATCAGTGACGCACTGCAAAAAAGTTTGAAAGGGCAAAAGAAGACATGGCTTCGGAAAAGAAAACACCTTGTAGATTCTACTTAAAATCTAGGACGTGTAATGATTGAAGCTGTAAAAATCGCTTGCATTCCAAATTTGGGCTGAATACCTCAAAAACTGCAGGAGTTTTCAAGAAAAAAACCAATTTCTTCCGGAAATTTCAACACTCCATAGCTCCGTTACGAAGCTTTCACAGACCTATGTTAATAAAAACTTTTTTCTTAAAATTGCACGTAGATTTACCCCCTCAAGTTGTGACATACTATTATGTAACACTCTGTATGTACAAGTATTGCTACATCATCTGTCGAAATATTTATTTATAAATAAACTTAAGCGTGAAGTTGACTATAAAAACACAATGGAATTATCAATTTATTAACAGTCTTATATTTGGAAGTGGTCTATTTTAGTCAGGTTTTCATTTCAAAACTCGTAAATATAATCTATCGAATCTAATGAATTTCTGACAACATATTAATTTGATGATTGCTCAAAGTTTGTCCATAATGATTGCATATAACATCGAATAGGTAATTTTAAAAATAGGATATTTCGAAACTAAAACTAATAGTATAATAATGAAACTTCATGTTGTATATTAACCGGTAGATCATCATATATCAATCATTCATGTTCTTTGTTCTCCTTTTCAATTTACTCGTAGACGTTTTGATTGGAAATTTTCATATTTAAATGAAACGAATGAATGAGTTTCTATAAAACTACAGCTCATATTAACATCGAAAAATTCTAGTGTTTCTATGTGAATTTTATTTTATACATTTCACACTTTACATGAACCCAAGGTTAGTTAGGAAACGTCACCGTTTCTTGTGATAATTCTTTCAGAAAGTGTTTACGAGGAATTTCTTTCTTTTATATTTCGCATGGTGATACATAGAGGACACTGTCATTTTTCAAAATGAACCTCTATAATTTGTTTATTTAAATTCAAGAGTTCAGTTCTATGTATGTTGTGTTTTAGCCTCAATAAACTGTCAAACTGGACAAATTAGTAGAACTAAGCCGTGAGCAGTTTCTCGCAATAGTGTTCTACAATTTCCACACGAGCCATAAAATGAGCGCCAATATTCTGCATGCGTATTTCAAGAGGAAGAAAAAGCGATAAAGGTCATCCGTGGCCAAAGTGTCTGCGAAAAGATCATGTAACAATAATTCCTTCACAAAATCACAGAACATTACTGCCAATTGATACACAAGCATTTCTTTACCGCAAGTCGTTAGTATACTTCGAGAAACTAATCCCAAACGGCGAATTATCTTTCACCAAAACAATGCAAGTTCGCACACAACTCATAAATTAATTGAATGTTGAATACAAGAAAATACGAAAACACAAATCATCCTACGTACAGCGTGGGCCTAAGTCCCGACGATTTCTTTTTTACTTCTCCCAAAATCAAGAACGGACTGTGTGACAAAAGGCTTCAGTCTTCACAAGTAGCAGCAAAAACTTTATACATGCACTTTTTCCAGACAAATTGAAAGCTGTTCACGAAAACATTTTCATTTGAAAAATTCCCGAGATATGACTTTTTTCTATATTAAGGAATTCCAGAAAATACTGTTACGTGGAGTGGCGAGTTTAACCTCGTGAGGCTGTGACGAAGTGGCTCGACGTGTAGTTCTACCCTGTTCCGCTGTTGATGAAATAGAGCAGCTTCTTCTGCTGAAAACCTTCCATAAAAGTATCTATAGAAGAGACTCAAGTTGCCAACCCCCAAGGGTTCAAGTTAGTTCGGGTTCTCCAATAAGGCAAATAGCTCTCCATTACATGGACTCGGGCAAGCGCACAGTGTATTTTGAGAGTCGATGCCCAAACATGGGAGTATTATTATATTGATGATACAATACTTTGAGTTATTTCAACGTAGGAATATGTTTTGAGCGAAATAAAACTTCGAGCATCTAGGAAACCCTCTTTGCTGTGGAAACCACATGATTATGCAAAGACATGTCTACCCCTACGTTAACGTCTTGCACGTTGAGTGAGGATGCTAGGGCAACTGTACATCCTGACATAACCGTGTAGCATCCAGCAACTTTTTATAAATTTAGCCTGGTTGTTTGTAGCGTTGCATTCCACTTGGTTACTATCACCCCAAGACAAAATTACTTCCAAATCACTGTTAGATTGTAGAATTGCATGCTGAACATGGAAGGTTTATGTATCAAGATTTAGTTTTTTCAAGCAGGCCGTTAATATAAAGATGAAAGAGTAGGTGGGATATTAGATCCCTGAGAAACTCCCCCGTGAATAGTGTCAGTGTCGGAGAGGAATCCGTCAACTACTTCTGAAGAACGGTCGTAGGAAAAATTCCAGAGCTACAAACAGAAACGTATCAGATATGCAATAACAACGCAACTTAGCCAACTTTCCTTCGTACCAGACATGGTCGAATACTTTGGATTTATTTAGGAAACTGCACCTGACTCACTTTAATGTTCAATAGCATTGTTTCAAATATTCGTGACATAAGTCATAAGATCTCAAGTTGATATCTGCCTGCTGTCTCTCCAGGATAAAGTTTCTTCCAAATCTTTGTTAAACTGTAAAACTACATGCTGCCTATAGAAGGCCGATGTAGCAACATTTGAGGTGATTGAGAATTAATGTGAAGTCGTGTACCAAGCTGTAGATCTTTCTTTCTATCAAGCAGGTCGGTAATATAAAGAATAAAGAGTATAGGGAGAGACAAGAACCCAAAGAAACTCCTTCATTGATAGTGATAGTGTCGGAGGGGATTACAACAACCGCTACTTTTGAAGAACGGTCGTGAAGAAAATTTAAGAGGCATAAACAAAACGTATTGGACATAATATCAACGCAGCTTAGCCAACTGTTCTTCGTACTAAACATGGTCACTATAATATTCGATAGCATTGTTTCAAGAATTCGTGACATCTCTGTTTACAAACGCGGTATTGTCAATTGCTTGGAGTATTAAATTCTTCAAGATAATTTAGGAAATAGCCTTTTCCATAACCCATGATTTGCTGATAGCACCGCCATTGGTCGATAGGGTCTTATTGCCATTCTTGGTATGGGTTAAAGTAGAATGCATGTTCAACAAGATAGAAATATTTCTATGTTGTAAGAAAGGTTAACGAATCTACAGAAAACTGGGAGCATTGTTCAAGATGATAAGGGTTTTATTATGCATCTATCTGCAAATATCTAATATATAAAATTCTCGTGTCAGCTACCATACTCCTCCAAAACGGCTAATTAGGATTAAATTTTATATGTATATTCAGGTCTGAGAATATGTTGTATTTCATACCATCAAGTAGTGGTAAGGGTACTCCAACTCAATAATTTTTGGACAAATTTTTGATCTTCATTTTTTACGATGTAACTTTGAAATATACAATATTCACTATTATACCATCAACCTATTTTTAAAAGTGATATTATTAATTCAATAATCATCAACTCCAGTCGATAACTGATCAATTATCACATATCATTTAATTTTAAAGAATGAATTTTAATGAATTGAAAATATAAATGTTTGGTGTTCTATTATTTTATATTCCATCATCGGTCTCAGCGCTCCATGCCTCTTCCACTAATATACCACATTCTCACAAACTTAAAATAAGTAAGTCATTTTTTCATAATGAAATAGTATATAAAAATAATTTTTGTGGCAAAACAACGTTTGCCGGTTCAACTATTAACATAAAAGTTTATTATCTTTCGAATATGAACCAAAGAGAATGGTTCATTCATTTTGCGAATGCATGACGAATGTCATCGAAAGAACCAATGCTTAAATTGGATACTGGTCTGAAGTGGTCTAAAGAAACCCCTTACTGAACTACGGATCGTCATACTCAATATTCATGAAAATGTATGGGCAGGTATGATAGGTGACCATGTAATAGATACAACATTCTTCGGTAACAATCTGATTGGAGAATGGTACCTAGAAAAATCTACGAAAAGTTTAATTCGATCTTCAGCCAGATTCTATCGAATGAGATTAATTCAGATTTACTGTCGGGAAAATTTAGTATCAACCAGATACAACCAATCGATTGGCCACTCAGATCACGGGATCTTACACTAACGTTTTTAAAAGAAAAATATAATTAGACTAGGAACACTTTTCTATGAGAATATTAGAAATCCAAAGAATTTTTAATGTAAAGAAAAAAAAAATATATAATTAAATGTGAAATACATTTGGTACTTCTCTTGTGAAAATCCTTTTTGAGGTGTTTACAACTAAAAAAAGAATTTGCTGAATTCTTTGTATAACTCCACACTCTGTAGGACATAATTTCACTGTATCGTTTCGTTTGTTTTGTCTCTTCAGTATATATGCCTGTTTACGGAACTTGGCACTGGAAGAATTCACAGATGGTATTTAAATCGTGGTTCTTTTAATGCCATATTTCGTGAACTGCCTTCAACATCTTGTGGAATTTTTTGTGAGTATTTTAGAGAATAGTCAGCGTATCCTTATGAAAATATATTACGGTTTTAACCATTTCGCTTACTCAGGTAAACACAATTGTCTGGATTCCGCCCATTGAACATTAATTTTTTTTAGCTAAGCATTGTTGAGACAAAGTGTCAGCCGAAACCAATCTAACTGATATGATATCCCAACATTAGAGGAAGTGAAAATTAAGACATACTTATTGTTAATCGAAATGTATTCCCTATTTTTTTGCATAGTAAGAGCCCCACTAAACACCTTTCTGAAGACGGACGCTCTAAGATTATTATTGATTTTTGTAATCTGGTTGAGAAGCTAGTAAAAGTTTTTACTACAATAAGTAAATTTGACCAGTGAGTTTGAGCCTAGAAAATGATCTAAACACGTGGTGTTTCAATATGGCAACTGTGACCTTCAACAATTCAATGTAGATAATCTCCGAAACAATATCGAAAATTTTGGTAAACTGCCGTTAAATATAAAATATTTTCGGCAAAGTTTTTATCTAGATCACAGGTTCTTCGCCATTCTACTTTATTCATTACTGTTCTCTTTAGTCCTTTACTCCCATCTCATCGACATCCTTCCCCACTATTTTGATCTACTCACCTCGAAGTATGCCTCTTGCTTTTTTCCTCTTACTTTGTGTTAAAGCTTGTCTGGTAGATCTCTCGATGGACAGCCTGAAAACATGGCCCATCCATCCCATCCTCTCCACCCTTGCGACATTGTTATTGAAGTCTGTCCATATAATTCTTGGAATTCAACGTTTGTTCTTCTTTACCAGTAATTTTCAACGCTTCTTTCCACCATCTGTTATTTTTTCGAAGTATATTTCTCCTTTCCGTTTCATTTCCATAACCTAGAACCGTAGGTTACCATTGGCCTCAAAATATTCAATTCTTTCTAGTATTTCCACTCTCCTCTCCTCTGTGTTCGATATTATCTCTCTTGAATAATAAAATTTCTATATTTTTTCGAAGCAGTATGTCCGCCCTTCAACATATACTCCCATTCCTTAGTTCACTTATATATACCATATATCGGCTCTTATTTCCATTCATTAATGAACCATTTTGTCTTACAGAGATTTCCAAATTCCGAATTTCATTTGTTGAATGGTTTCGTGTTCTTCTCATAATAGTAATATCTTCTGCATACGCTAATATTTCAGTTTTATGACTATATAAATGAATTTCGGAACTTGACGTATTCTGTTTATTCTACCTCCTCCTCGCATAGTCTTCATGAAGGGTTCTCCATCAATCCCAACTTATTTAGGTGACAACACCTAGTGTATATGGCAATTAATACTCTCAGGTCCTTGAGAAATTAAGCCAAGCCTTGGCTCTTGCAATGAAAGATGCACTGATGGCCAACTGAGAGTGTCAGAGTCCTGTGAGGCTCAGATATTGCTCCCGTTTTATCAGATCCAACGATCGGATATTTGCCCTCCTTGTGGTCTCCAGGGGAATTCCCGAATCCAGACTCCAATGACCCCGCCTTCTCATTGCCCTCGCAAATCTGGTATTTCGCGGAGTAATTTGTGCAGAATATTGAAACGTTATAAGTATCACTCTTATAATATTTCATTGCTTTAGGAACATGGTGATAATTTTCAGAACAGCCTTACGTTTTATCAATTTATTTACTAAAGTACTGCTGTCAGAGCCCTCTTGTAGATTTCATGGCAAGGCTAGACAACAAATCAGGTTTTAACATATCCCGAATTACTAATGTAATTTCTGGATCGAGTTTTCAATGAACGTCGAATCGCCAGAGGGGGTCCAGTAAATTTGCCAGCACACCCAACTGCACGCCTTCATACCTTCGTTTATGGAAAAGCAGTTTGTAAACAATAGCCCACATATCGTGAAAATATGATGCAACGAATCTGAAATGCTTGTGCCAATATGTCAATAAAAGTGCAGCGCAGTAGTATATGATCTTCAAGTTTTGATCGATAAGTGCGTTGAAGTTGAAGTTATCCTATTTGTGCACTTAAAGGTATGAGTTCATTTCAAGAATATAAGGCAAACATACTCAATTATGAGAAACCGAAAACGAAACGGCAAGGGGATTCGCCCTGATGATGATAGGCGAGGGGACTCAATGAAAACCAGCACCCCGATGGCGAGAGGCAAAGGGACTCACCGGAAATAAGCACCTCGAAGGGAATAGAAACTACGTCATTATTTCTGGGTATTGCAGATGGTAGTTAAAAGTAACATTTTGTATTCGAAATGAACTTGATATCAAATCTTATTTTCGAAACCATTCTTCTTGTGAAACTTTACGCTTTTGTAATTTCTGAAGTCATAGCGTCTCAACTTTTGAATTTGCTCTTTAAATGACCTTCTGGTCAAGATTGAGGTTATTTTCAGGATTAAGTCGAGACAGCCCTTCTTTCATCCTATAACTTCAGTAATGAGCATTTCCCTAAAAATAGTGATTCCAATAGGCTACAGCGTTCAACAAGATTCGCTTATATTAGTTCATTGTAGCCATTTCATGGCCGAAATATGAGTTGAAACGAAAAGCTGAAGAACAAAAAGTGTTTATTTTTATTACTTAATCGAATTCCATGGTTAAAAATGGGAGTTCCCATCTCAGGAAAAATTAATTTCCGGTTTGAAACACCATTTTCGATCCGACTTGGAGTTTATCATACAGAGTGTTCCATTTCAAACGATCCACTCTGTATATTTTCTATCAAGTAGTGGTTGGAAAAATTTACTGAAACACGTAGGATGATTTTGTTTGGAGGGCATCTTTTGACGTATATTTAAAACTTTAACCTGCAACCCCGTATGAGGAAGCGCTTTGAACCTTCGAGATTTAAAAGGACAAAGAGGTCGAGCGATACCTAATTTGAAAGCTCTTCGAAGTGTCTTTGAAACGGTGTATGAGAAAAGTTAACTTAACTATTTTTTTCTGCAAGAATCAGTTTTGTATTCTAAACAAGCACCTTGAATATTTTGGCTTTTGTCAAGATTATTGAAAAATGGGACAACAAGTACATTTTTGTTTTAAAGTAAAACCTTTAGAGGGTAGTTAGCGCCTGCGTTCATTGAAGAGGAAATTGAGGTTTTAGATGAGGAAAAAATGGTTTTTGTAATGACTTTTCCAAGCATTTTTTACTAAATACAATAACCTCAGAAAGATTTGGCTTTTATATCATGTTTATGATAAGACAGAAAGAGAACAAATGGTTTCAAATCAAATGTTCAAATTGTCCTCCATTGCCATACAATAATACACTAATTTACAATTCGCTGGCGTAGATCGTCCAAATTCTCAGGTTGAGTCATAAAAAGTTTGGACTTAAGATATCCTCACAAAAAAATTCAAAAGGATTCAGGTCAAGCGATCGGACAGGCCACTCCATAGGACCCCCTCTTTCATTCCAACGACCAGGATATTTCAAATTGAGATATTGGAAAATTGGTGCGATATATTGGATATGTCATTATTGTTCAAGTAGAAGGAGATCGTTTTCTAGTTTTTCTGTTATCAATGGATCAATATCGAGATGAATTTCGCCGTTTAAATTACCTGGAATAAGCAGAGGTCCAATAAAGTGATCTCCCAAAATTCCCATCCAAATAGTTAGCTGTTTTAGTCATTGAGTGTGGGTTTCTCGAAATGCATAGGGATTAACATGGCACCAAAATCTACTGTTAAACCCATGAACCTCTTCATGAAGTGAAAAATTGCATGCGTTAGAAAAGCAAACGTTGTACAATATAAATCAATAAAATATTAGAACTTTCAAAAGACATTACGATAAAATCTATTTTCCTAATCTAAAACCTTATGGTAATTGAATTTACTCTTTAATACACGCAAACACTATCGACCCTCCGAATGTTTCCAATCAAAACAAAAATTGATTTGTTTTCCATTCTCTCAATAATCTTGAAAATAGGCAAAATATCTATACATACACCGTTGAAAAGAGGCATCGAAGAGCTTTGCAATGAGGTATCTCTCGACTCATTGATTGCTCGTTTTAGGCTCGAATATACACTGTGACAAAAAATATCCGGAAATTTTCATTTAAATTGCCCGCGTTGAGTATTTTTAATTATTTTAAAATTCTGTATGTTGGTAGGACTGTCGTTAATTACTATGCTAAACATGAGCGCGATATGTCAACTAGTTTGTTGACGACAGCTGATGAAACCAGTCGACCGCAGTAGTACTCTGCGAATTTTACAATGGAAATAAATATTGAAGGAAGAATTTGTCTCAAATTTTGTATTTTGAACGAAATTCCGTGTGCTGAATCATTGCGAATGTTGGGAAAGCCTTATGGAGACTCTGTTTTATCGAAACCCAAAGTGTAGGAATGGTACAAAGCCTTTAAAGACGGTCGGGAGATCGTCGAAGATTTGCCTCGTTCTGGACGACCTTCGACCTCTTCAATCGACGATAACGTCCAAAAAATCAAGGAAATGGTGCTCGAAAATCGTCTGCCAGTGTGAGATAAATAGCTCGTGATCTCAACATCTCTCGTGAAACCGCTCGTTTGATTTTGGTAAACCAATTGGATATGCGGCGCGTCGCCGCTCAGCTCGTTCCTATAGAGCGTAATTATCTTCAAAAACAGTACCGCATGCAGGTAGCTGCAGACATACTGGATTGTGGGGATCATAACTGGTGACGAGACATGGGTCTATAAATACGACACATTAACGAGCCAACAATGATCGGAATGGGTGGGAAAAAATTAGCCAAAACCGAAAAAAACCGCGCCAAAGTCGTTCGCAAATCAAGACGATGCTCATTGTTTTCTTTGATATTCATTGTGTGTTTGATCATGAACTCATTCCGCAAGATTAAACGGTCAATAAGGACTTCTATCCAACCGTTTTGAGACGTTTGCGTGAAAATATTCTCCGTAAACATCCGGATTTGTGGCAAAATAATTCGTGGATTTTGCATGACAATAACACCATCTCATCGAGCAACGGTCATTAACGGCTTTAAGATCAAACACTCCATAAATACCATGGAGCAGCCGCTTTATTGACCTGATTTAGCTCCGTGTAATTTTTTTCACCATGCTGAAATTGCCGCTCCGGGGAACCAGATTTGATTCCATAGACGTCATAAGAGAAGAAAATTCGCAGGAGCTGAAGGCTATCCCTGAAAGCGCCTATAAAAAATGTATCAATGATTGGAAAAAACGTTGGTACATGTGTATCGATTCAAATGGAGCATATTTTGAGGGAGATTCAATAAATATTTAAGTAGATTAAGATTTTTGCGTTTTATTTCGAATTTACGGATAGTTTTTTTGTCACAGTGTACGTCAAAACATGTACCGTAGACAAAATCATTCGACGTGTTTCGGCAAATTTTTTCTATCACTACAGGATTGGAAATATACAGGCTGGCCCGTTCGAGGTTGAACACCCAGGACCTTCGAATGGTCCCCTCAGTGCTCTATAACTTTTGTCTAATCTTCAGGCGTTCTGTAGACGATGTCTCGAGCGTAACTGATACCGGTTTGTTGGTGGTTCTCTTTTTGTGTCCTCGTTGTAGGCGTCGGTAGACCTGGTGGTGGGGATGCTTTCATTATTATCAGTTGATGATGTCGGTTTCCAAAGTGGTAAAATAACTTTCCAAGCATTTGATAGGTTGAGGGTTTCGTCTCTTTTGTTCAATGTACCTCCTTTCTCAATTTCCACACTTCTCTGATAAGACGTTTCTTAAGTTGTTGTGTGGTGCTGATTTGTTTTGAGTTATCGAAATCTATTGTATGTGATTTATGTAGATAAATGTCGGATGAGATGGACTTATTTTCAGTGCTATTTTATGTTCCTCTATTCTCTCCTTTATTCTCCGATTCGTTTGGCCGATGTATATATATATATATATATATATATATATATATATATATATATATATATATATATATATATATATATATATATATATATACATCGGCCAAACTTGATGTTCTTCCTATTTTATTTGTTACTCCTTTGATATATGGTCCAACAGTTGTGTTCTTTTGTTCTTCTGTGTATATTGTGCTTCGCCCAGTGAGAGTCTCTTATAGCTGCTTTTATTGTGTTTTTGTTATATCCATTATTTTCAAGAGCGTTGGTTATTGTAGATAACTCTTCTTCTCTGTTGCTGTCATCTGTGTGTGCTACCGATCTGCTTATGAGCGTTTTGACTACCGACTTGAATTGAGCTGGATAATGATGTGATGGGGCATGTAAATATCTATTTGTGTGGGTTGATTTTCTGTATACTGAGAATTGTGAATGTCTGCTTTGTGACTTGTTGTTCGCATGGATTGAATTCAGGTAAGCTGTGAACGCGCTTGGGGATTCTTCACCGCCATATAAAGATGTCGTCGACGTATCTCAGCTATATTTTGGGTTTCAGATGGAATTTTTGTTGTGTTTGGTTCTCGAAATTTGCCATAAATAAATTAGCAATAGCTGGGGACAAAGGAGATCCCATGGGTGCTCCCGATGTTTGCTTGTAACGTTTGTGTTTATAGGAAAAATAAGTAGAATTCAGACAGTGTTCGGAAAGGAGTACAATGTTTTTATGGAAATTTTCCTTTAGTCCTCTATCGCGATAATATATATCATATATATATATATATATATATATATATATATATATATATATATATATATATATATATATATATATATATATATATATTGATATTGTTTAATCATACCACAATATTCAATTTTGCTCGCTAGATGTAATACAAGTTTTCTCATCCTAACGTAATAATACCTTCTCGTCCCATTCATTCTAATATACACCGTTACTCACTCTATTGTAGATTGCTTTCTCTCTTTTCGATGTTATCTTCCTGAGATGTTGTAATACTAAGCGGTTGAACATCCATTATAATAAATTTTAGATTAATCCGAATTCTTCATTCGATGCAGAACATTTTTATTGTTTTGCAATATCTGTTTCAATGAACACAATCTTTCAATTTCCAATTAAGCTGTTCATTGAGTATCTAATATTTGATACCGTTGTGATATGTACTTCCTTGTTAAACCAATTATTATGTCTATACAGGGTGTCCCTACGGGAGTTTATCACAGGAATGGATTGAATGAGCATGGTGAATATTTGTCGACGGGGACGTTCGGAGGTAGTATGGCGAATTAGGATATTATCAAGCTTCTATCACTTCTAGTTTTACCGAAAATAACCTATAACTCTCTTATTTCAATGGTAAACCCACATTTCTTATTCCAGATTATGATTACCCATTGAATTTCAAGTAATTTTTAGATAACCTACCCCTAGTCTGAATATCACAATTTTCAAGTACTT
This sequence comes from Cryptolaemus montrouzieri, assembly GCA_013387265.2. NCBI lineage: Eukaryota > Metazoa > Arthropoda > Insecta > Coleoptera > Coccinellidae > Cryptolaemus > Cryptolaemus montrouzieri. The sequence goes on from JABFTP020000165.1 coordinate 38,095,032, forward strand.
TTGCTAGTAACGTTTGTTCATCTTGAGAACTTCAATTTTCAGTAATAACGCAACACGACTCACAAAATTCAACTCTGGCAGAATGTAGTGTTTCCAGAATGATTTACAGGTGCAGGGAGACAGGTAGACATGAAAGAAATCTCGGTTAAGGACCACCTCGGGCAAAACGGCGATCCATGAAAGTTATTCAAAAATGTCCTTGTTTATACAACGCTACTGCAAGATATTTCCAAATGCAGCGTCCGCAAAACAGTGACGTGTAAATTAGCATCGAAACGATACGACAACATTTGGTTTAAGGCTTTGTATCGCAGCTCTAGGCCCACTTCTAACCCCAGCACATCGAAAAGCGCGATTGATTTTCACCAGGGAACATGTCAATTCGTAGAAAGCTTACTGGGAGACTTTTGTTCCTACATGAGTCGAGATTTTGTCCCTTTCATTGCAATCAACGTTTTTCAGTGTACAGACGTTGAAATGGGAGATATGCCCAGAGCAACTGTTCACCTACCTATGGTTTTGATGGAGATTCAATAAACGTGTTGGGAGAAATTTCTTCGAACGCCTGCACTAATCTACTCAACTAATGAACCCCTGAATGCTCAGAGTAATATAATAGTCATTTTAGAAGAACATGTTGTACCATCTGTGGCAGGCATAATTGAAAACTTTTGGTTCATGCAAGGTAACGCAGGACCTGGTTAATAACTTAAACTCTGATTTACAGCGGATATCTGAGTGGGGTCAGTTGAACCTGGTAAGCTTCAACGCGAGCAAGACGCAAGTAACTACGTTTTCTAGAAAGGTCCCCGTTGTAGAACCTCCTCTAATAATGCAAAGCCAAAAAATTGCATCCAAAGATTCGATACACCTTCTCGGAAAAACGGTCAGCTCCAAGTTTTGCTGGCATGAACATGTTCAGCAATAGCTAAGTCGGCATCAGCTAAACTTAGTTTTCTTTTCAGAGCCAAGCGATACTTCACGTCATCTCAGCGGTTGCTTCTACATAAGGCACAGATTCGACCTGCTTTGGGATATTGTTCCCATGTATGGGGATCTGTACCCAAACATTCGTTGCGGATGTTGGATAGTGTGCAAAAACGAGCTGTGCGCCTCATCAACCACCCGGAGATCAACCGCGATCTCCAACCGCTGGCTCTCAGAAGACAAATTGGTGACCTTACTCTGTTTTATAGATACTTCCACGGAAGATGCTCCAAGGAACTGAAAGATCTTGTTTCGGGGAAACTCATGTTTTGCCGCAACACTAGCAAGAAGTTCTCATCATATGGCGGGACATTTAACGACCATCGAACCTCTCTTTACAAGAATTCTTTCGTTTACAGGGCCGGTGAGCTGTGGAACTCGCTTCCGTCCAACATCTTCCCAACATCCTACAATTTGGCCCTCTTCAAGAAGCGAGTAAACAGACACCTCAATTCTTCCCAAGCGCCACCTCATGTGGTGTGAATCTAACCTCACTAAGCTCATATCGTTAGGATTACCTTCAAGATCACGAAATCACTTCAATAGAGTGGCCTGCACGAAGTCCAGACCTAACTCTCATTGAACGTGTCTGGAACATTTTCAATAGAAGATTTAGAAGCCATCAAAACTTGCCAAAATGAGGTTCGGAAAATATTGTCGAAATTGGGAACGAAATGGCTCAGAATGCTATGATGTCATTGATTTTGAGTATGAATCGTAAATGTCATGCAGGAACTGTCGACAGGGGTGGAAATAAACGGTATTAACAGGTTTTTGGAAACTTTGATTTTCTCGAAAAGTTTTACATATTTCATTACAAGTTTGTTGAATTTCTATGAGTACCATTATTATTTCGATTATTCTCAAGAATTCCTTAGTGCTGGTGGATTATTGGAAAAATAATTCTTCAACAGATCTAAACTTCTTCGGAATAAATTTAAACTTTCGATTTTGCGCGTTAATTTATTGGCGCACTGTATTATTTTCTTCTACAGATTGCTCAGTGCGCAGAACTGAGCAGTCTTCGAACAAATATTTGTTGTTATTTTTCCATTTTTTGGGGATGATTTCTTCTTAATTTATAATTCAGTATTTTTAGATATCGTTTTTGGATTTTGTTCAGCTTATCACCTTCTTTTGTTTTTCCATTCAGTCTTCTCCTCCGAAACTTTCTTTATTGGGGTTCTAATGGAAACTTCTGAATACACCTTGTCTCAATTACCCTTCCTTGATTCTGTTTATATTTGTGCAAGATCTTTGAATATTTGAAATATCAGCAAAACTTGTGAAGGCTGTGTTAAATCTCTCATATTTGTTGTGATGGTTGGTTGCTGGTATGTTGTAGGCATATGCAGTGGCCCTTGAGAGGAAGTCACTGTCTATGAACTGCAGCTATTGTTTCCAACGGTCCAATAGTATTAACATAGTTATTTGCACTGTCATCATGTTCATTCTAGTCGAGAACAATGAAATCTTCATCTGAAAAAAGTCGAGTGATAGATCATCTACCACAACATTTACTTTTAGTAAATCATCAATGCACCTACCTTCTGATGATTAAATTTTCAGGGTACATAAAAACGCAAACAATTCGATTGTTTGGTGATTTTTAATTGAACAATTGACATTGAAACAATTTGAAAATAGTGATCGCAGCACAGATGTATATTCTCATTCTGCTAATGATGATTGTGACTATTGAAGATGCCATTTTTGCCCCGCCCACACAAATAAAAGTAATTAATTTACTCTTTCGTTTAAAACTATAACTTTTTCCTAGAAATATATTCTTCACCGCGGATCCGCGGGTTTTAAATTCTGAACGGCTAATGAGGGTTGGAAACATCAAAATTTGATGTAGCTTTGATTTCTGATTGTGCGAATTTATCTCTGCTTGACACTTCACACAGAGGCATTTGAAAACGCAGCAGAATGGCAGATCTGAAATTTGATTGTGCTCGTCAAAAGTCGAGCCAATCATGAATACAGTCAAAAAAATCGGAAAATACGGAAATTACTTCTATATAAACTCTGAATCATAGCTAGTAACAAAAACTATACTACTTACTTGTTTCTACAAATAAAACTTGGATGATTCAGACTACAGAAATTATAATATTTTTATGCACGATAGAACTGTCTACATTATTTTTTTGTTTTATTCGTTATTGTCGAAAAATTCTCATAAAAGATACATAAATATCAGTGATTCTATTATAACACATTTTAGAATAAAATGGATTTGGTGGATATTGGATTACTTGCTTCAATTAAATTTCTATTCATTTCAGGTTTAACTTTTAAAATACTTTCGAAATGTCTTAAACTAGTTGTTTTATAGTTTACTTTTCGATCTCAATGTATGATGGATAAGTATGAGAAACCATGTAAATATCTGTAGGATTATTAGAGATATCGAAATGAGATTTGGAAAGTGGATACTACAGTAGATAGCGTTTTTGTAATGAAAAATCCTGTTTATTATTTTAGTTGCTAATAAGGCATTTTATTTAAAATCTATTCATACCTATGATATATACCAATTCATGAAATTAATTGTAGCAGTGACAGTGATTGTCAAAATACATTGGTAGTGTTTGAATTATAACGTAAAAGTTAGTAGTTTTGCATTTGATGCTAAAATGAACAGAGTAAGTGAAAGAGAATGAATAGAAATCAAGAAAGCCCTCTGACTTTCCAACTGATGAACTTTTCCAAACTAGTAACTTCCATAATTCTTCTTCAAATTTTTAGGTTTGATTACTAATCAAGGTTATTAATTCTGAGGAAATAGTATCCTATTGTAGCTTTCCTTGTTTTTCTACAAATAGTGTTTTCTTTACATTTATATCACTGCCATATTAGTTAGATTTATTGAATGAATTATTATATTATTATTGAACATTATACAAAAGGATGAACGAAATATATCATGTAAAAAGAAGAAATATCAAAAGAAATGACAATTGGATATGGGCAGAGGAAAATGACTTATCAAAAATTTGTGATGATTGTAAGATATTTACTTAGTTTCACACATTTGCTCATCATTGTATATTGACAATTTGTATGAATATTCATTTATTATATAGTGTCTTAGATAATGTGTATATTCTATTATAAAAATCCTATGTTAGCTTTCGCTGTCATAATAAAAATATAATCAATTACCTGCTTTTATTCAACCTGGATTATCCCGATGAAATTAACCATACAAGGATCGTTCAAAAGAAAAGTAAACTAGAATTATTTTAGGTTATATTCTCTTCTTCTAACATATCTGTTAAATTCTATACATTTTTCTGAACTTTTCCCCAAATTTTTGATACTTCTGAAAGTAAAAGTGCCAAAGGTCCTTGAAGTAGGTGTTTATATGGACGTTTAACCAGAACTGTTATCTACTAAGCGTTTTCTCCGATTCTAGAAATGAAAGAAGTAATTGGAGGTTAGATATGGTGAATGCGGGTGTGTGATAGCAATTAAATTGTTGATTCCATCATCTTCACCTTTGAACCTCCACTGGTGTGCGTCCTTCCATTGTTTTCATGGAAACTTAGTTTATTTTTTTACAAATTTTCCTCTCGATTTATCCACTCATCCTTTATAAGAACGATGCATAATATTCTCAAACTGAATTCACCAACTTCGCTTTTTTCACGAATCGCTCCTTAGAAAATTCCAATCTTTTGGTTGCTTCTTCATCTTTGTGGTATAATAGAATATCCATACTTCGTCTGGAGTTATGTACCAACACAAAAACACACCAAGATAAGTTGGACATGACGATTGTATTTATTCTCCATGAAGAGCGAACAAAAAAAACTTCTCACCATTTGACTATACAATTAAACAATCAGGAACCGTTGTTCAATCGTGAACCTTTCGTGCTAACTAACTCATATCGACACTTGAATGTCATATTCTTTTGACATGTTGACAGTTAATGTCCGAAGATATACGTGGCACACCTACTTTACGGCCTATAGCCACTATTACCATTAAACAGGGATTTAGATATGTTCAATCTGCACATATTGCAGTAATCAAAGTTTCCTGTTATGAGCCCTACATTCTCACTGGTCGGATTAAGAAACTATTCATCATCCACCCAATTATAGCAATAACTCTTGGAGAAGTAAATAAAATCACCTGCGCCCCACTGCCTCCCCATGGTACCGACAAGTCACTGTGGTGGGACTACCAAAATCCTGTGCAATTTAAATCTTAGAATCAAAACATACCTTGTATTAAATTTCTGAGAAATAAAGATAGCTACTAACAGTCATTAGGTGTGGCAACAATCTACATTTCCTCTTATCCTTATTTAGTTACTTTTATGAGCTTGTAGTGCTTGAAACTGTTCAGAATTTCTTCCATAATAATAAGATAGCGATGCCCAACTTTGATGTGGAGAAACATTCAATAGCTTGTCACAGGAGAGAGTGCTTCAAAAGCTCAGGTTTTGTAGTTTTCGTGGCAAAATCGATAATTTATTGAAATCATATTTATACGAGTAGAACAAATTGAAGATGGAAGATCGAAGGTACTTGAAGTAAGATGTGGGCTACTGCAAGGCTCAATTTTAGACCATCTCCTATTGAAGCTACAAGCAAACTTTAAAGGAAAAAAGAAATAGTTCTGGAGCAAAAAAAATATGGTTACGAGAAATTGATTAAAATTAAATCAAAACAAGTAGAAAGTTGTTTAAATGTCTCTTTGCGTTGAGGAAAATTATGACCATGAGTAAGCAGGAACCAGCAAAGGTATTTTATTTTGCATATTTTCATCCGATTATGGCTTAGGCTCTAGGTCGTAGGCACTTTTCTCTGACAAGAATAAAATATTTATACTACAGAAAGAAGCTTTAAGAGTCATCTTCAGATTGCAACCCAGAGATTCCTGTAGACCTGTTTTGAGGTACTAACTATGCCATGTGTATATATTTTCGGAGTGTTGAAGAAAATTTATGCTAATAAAGATGATCACTTCGAATGAGGTTAGGTTAGGTCAGTTTTCAGTGGAATATGTTCTTCAATACAAGGATGAAGGACGAATTGATTATTTCTCTTTACAGAAAAAGATAACCCGAAATTTGTTTTCTTATCAGGGTAATAAAATGTAAATACATTTCCTTCTGACCTGAAACAGCAAAATCTGGATAAGACCCATAAAATTCATAAATATTCTTTTGAGTGGATCATATTATAGTCTTGAAGCATTTATGAACGCAAAGTTTTGATACTTACAATAATGTTGAAAAATATTCGTCTTTATACCTACTTTGTAGTGAAATGTCTGTTTTACTTAAACTGTTCTGAACTTACCTTAAGACTACATACACACAACCAGATTTATATGAAATCACACGAGATTTTGAATATTACTTCAGAGATTTTGGAAATTTCGAAGGATTATTAGAATTGATACTTTTGAGCTATTTCAATTGAAAAAGAAATAAATAAAGGTTTATTTCAAGAAAGAAACCAATAAAAGAAAATTAGAGACTCTTTCCGCATGTAGTGAAACAATTGAAAATTGTTTTCTCACGGAGTAGGTATTTCTTTCTCGACCTCGGTAGCTTGTATTACCTCCTCTTGTCCTGATACAAGCCTGAATCCGTCTAGGCATGCTTTGGATTAGGTTTTCGATCTACTCTGGGGTGATATTATGCCACTCTTCTGTGGTGGCTTAGATGAGCTGCTGTGAGGTTCTTGGATTATCCTGGCGCAATCTAATTTTCCTTTTGAGATTACACCATAAATGTTCAATTCTCGGTTTCAAGATAATGTCCCTCGATGTTGCTGTTATGCGGAGGAGCATTATCTTGCATAAAAGTGAAATCCTCACCGTGGGCACCTCGCCAGAGTCTCACTATAGGCTCCAGCACTAGGTCCACGTAATTGCTAGACGTTACACTATCAGGAAACGAAATCAAATCTGTTTTGCCTCCCAGCATAATGCTACCCCAAAACATCACACTGCACTCTTGGTATTTCAGAATTTGTCTTGCTTCCAAGAGTCTATCTTGACTTCCACGACTCCTTAAAATCCGAATCTGATCGAACACCAATTCTGGTCTCATCCAGAAGAACATTTTGCCAATTCTCAATATTCCAATTTTGGTGCTCGGTACACCAATTAAGTCTGTTAATTTTTTTTGTCTGGTCAGCTCTGGAGTATGGGGAGAGACGCATTAGGGTCTCTTCTTGCAATTTGGGAAAGAAAGCGGCTTTGTTTTTCAGAAGTGATCTTCCTTCGACTTCTTCTAGGCCTTTTTTTCAGAGAATGTAGCTCCAAGTATCAGGTTTTTGAAATCACACTGTGATACCACCCTTGTGGCTGCTATATCTCTCTATGTCACCTCTTCTTCAACGAGAGCAACTATTCGACCCTTTTGCACATAGGACAATCCAACGTAAGGCATTTTCAATTATGATTATAGGCTTTTTTGATTTTTTTTTCAAATCTCATTGACGGCTGAGTACAATATCTCGAACATATGGAGATAATTCAACATTTCTTATATTACTATCCAGTTTTTTTACATCAAAAAACTTCATTTTTCACAAATAGTCGAAGATCCATGGTTAAAAACAATTAATAATGTGAAATACCGAGTGATTCCATATAAATTTGCTTGTGTGTAGTACAACCAATATGTTGCAGTTAATGAGTGGTTCATGAAATTGGATATGTAGTTTGTTGTTCTGGACATGTGTTCCTTTTGATTGCAAATGAATCTTCTATTTATATAATTTATCAATTTCGTGATGTCTTTATCTTAAATTCATAAGGATCAACACTATGTTTCGAAATTGTGCACAAAATATCGTATTATAAAGGATTAATTGAATATTTTAATAATTTAGTGATTCATTTGAATGATGAACATGACCAGAACTCATAAAAAAAGGCGAAATGAATTAAAAAAGTCGTAATATATAGTGGCACTCCCCCCACGACTTCGTACATGACGTAACTCATCTTGACATTCTATGAATTGAATTCTCTATGAAGTTTAGAGAAATATTTACTATATCTGAAGAAGGAGTGCTTCACGCTTTTGGTTTCAAGAGTGTTTTGAAAAATGGTGAATTGCTTTCACATCATTTCAAAAGAGTGAATATTTGGCGAACTATTGCATCCTTTGAATTCCTTGCAAATTTAACACATTATTCACCAGGAGAAGAAAGCACAAGGAGTTCACTTATGTAATAGTTACCGGTGGGGTATATTATTTGAATATTTCAAAAAGTGTATTTGACAAAGACATACATAAAGATTGAACACATAAGCATAGTTGTTGGTCCATAACCTCTGAAGGCCAGATAACTTGTAATCCAGAGAGGTTACAGTTATCATTGCACGGTCTAGGTGAGTGGTTCGGAGTCAACTAAAAACTGTAGGTCCATAGAAAGAAACAAACAAATTTATGGTTATTTTCTAAATCGTGGGTTATAATAGAATCTGATTTAGTTTCATTGAATAGCATTTGGTGTTTTTTGTATCTAATCTTTCAGGATCTGACTTATTTATATACCTTTAAAGGTAGGCAAATTGACCTTTTAACTCCTGTGTAATTCAGAAGTGAGGTTAGGTCTTTGTAATTTAAATGAAAATGTGATTATTCAATTTTTATTATGGAACTTGAAATCTTGACTATTTCCTCTTAAATTTTAGAAAACCTGTTAATAACAATTTTTATAGTTATCCTTTTTGGTGGAGTATACAGGGTGTAAATGAATAAATGCGAAAAATTTCACGAGATGATTTCTCAGGTCATTTTAAGACGAAAAATTGCCATGAATGTCCACAAACACTTCGTTACCAAAACACCAGGTGTTGAAATCTTTAGATTAATTTTCTCTCCTAATTACAGTTTTTCAGACATTCAGTTCAAATTCGGCACATAGGTTTGACATCAACATAATCAGATTACAGAAACAATTATGAAAATCTACAGTGTAGTACTTTTTAGGGGTCACAAGTCCTTTCTACCCCTACAACTTTTATTCAGTACGTCCAGGACAATTTAAATTTGTATAAATGTTCAGTTCATTTTAGTTGTTTTTATATTGTGCATTTTTTTCGTATCTGCCGCTTCTTTGTGTAAATTGATTCATTTCATGAGTTTGATGAAACCATAATGTAAAGGAAGCGATTGAAGTAAGGCTAGAAATTACCTCCATCAGCCAATACACAGGAGTCTAGACGTCGACACGTAGATCTTCGTATCTGATCGAAGATTCCATGATTATCTTGAATGATTCTACAAGAAATTTCAATGCGGTTTCTTGAGTCTTCTATGTCTCATACAGGAGTCCTGTAAACCAAAGTTTTCAAATGTCTGCAAGTAAAAAGTCTATTGGATTCAGATCAGATGAACAAGCTGGCCAAAATTGGGATCCACCTTGGCTTATCGATCTGGATATGTTTCGTTCAAATGTTGACGCGCTCTTACAATGAAATAATCAGGAGCGGAATCTTACACGTACCACAATCCCTCCCTATCACCTATAGGAGTAAAATCAAGTAGATCCGGTAGCTTTTCGGTTAGAAACAGAAAGCATGACCCTCCATTCAATCTATGTGAAAGGGAATGTAGGTCAATTAGGTAATCTCTAATCATTCTAATTCACACGTTCAAAGAAAATTATTCCTGATGATGTTCTTCAACGAAAGCATGAGGATTTTCTTTAGCCCATATGTGGATATTGTGGTTTTCAATAATGGCATCTCCCAAAAACTCGGTGCATAAAATATGCTCCTGAAATCAAGGTTGTTATTTAATCATATCTAGCATCCAAAGCGAAAAAGCAAGACGGTTAGGGAAATTACAAGGAAACAGTGCCTGGATATACATGGCATGGATATGAAAGCTGTTCTTTTTAAGATGGCTAATACCGTCATATGATCAATATGTAGCTGTAAAGTAATTTTCCTGGTATTGGATTGCTCGTCAATTAAATAAAGTACAACCTATTCTAATTCTGGTTTTTTACAATCCCGGTCCACGTTTTCTAGTTTTGAAGCTACCTGTTTTCCTAAGTCGTTGATGGAGCTATCCAAACAAAGTATGATGAGGAGAAACACGTTGAGGTTACGTTTCAACATATCCTCTCGACCCTTCTAAGGAATTACTGTTAAAAAACTCGAGAGAGTCACAGCCTATCAGCGAAATATCAACGAAAGTGAATTAATTTGTTGTCAATACAAGAAATCAACGACAGCTGTCTACTATTGAAATAAATCACCGAACGATTATTATGTTTACACTGTACTCATGAAATTGATCAATTTTCGGCACAAAAACTATGGCAGGTACAGAAAAATTGAAGTTTATAAAAAAGATTAAAAATGTATGAAAAAAATTTCAAATTGCATACTGAAAAAAGTTATAGGGGTAAAAAGGACACTTGTCCTCTGAAAAAGTATCACCCTGTCGATTTTCATAATTGTTTCTGTGGTCTGATTTTGTAGTTTTTAAAATGGCACCTATGTGCAAAATTTGAACTAAGTATATGGAAAACTGTAGTATTCATAAGGAAAAAACTGTTGTGGAATTGAAAGACAGTTTCCGTATAATAAACAAATACTTTATTAAATTATATTTTGGCCGTTCTGATCCAATACCTTTTGCCACCTTTCTGGTAGTAGCATACGCTTGTAGAATTTTCGGTCTTTGCTGGCAAGAAATTGATCGAGGTGGTTTTTGAACTCCTTTTTTTTATGCGCGCTTCCCAGGAATAAGCGAACCTGTTACACCCGGAAAGAATTGAGGTGTCTCTTGTTTACTCGCTACTTAAAGAGGGTCAAATTGTAGGATTTTGGGAAGATGTTGGACGGAAGCGAGTTCCACAGCTCACCGGCCCTGTAAACGAAGGAATACTTGTATAGAGAGGTTCGAGGGTCGTTAAATGTCCCGCCATATGATGAGAAATCCTTGCTAGTGTTGCGGCAACACATGAGTTTCCCCGAAACAAGGTCTTTCAGTTCCTTGCAGCATCTTTCGTGGAAGTATCTATAAAACAGAGAAAGGTCACCAATTTGTCTTCTGAGAGCCAGCGGTTGGAGATCGCGGTTGATCTCCGGGTGGTCGATGAGGCGCACAGCTCGTTTTTGCACACTATCCAACATCCGTAACGAATGTTTGGGTGCAGATCCCCATACATGAGAACAGTATCCCAAAGCAGGTCGAATCTGTGCCTGTTGTAGAAGCAACAGCTGAGATGACGTGAAGAATCGCTCGGCTCTGAAAAGAAAACTAAGTTTAGCTGATGCTGACTTAGCTATTGCTGATACATGTTTATGCCAGCAAAACTTGGAGTTGACCGTTTTTCCGAGAAGGTGTATCGAATCTTTGGATACAATTTGTTGGCTTTGCATTATTAGAGGAGGTTCTACAACGGGGACAACGTAGTTGCTTGTGTCTTGCTCGCTTGAAGCTTACCAGGTTCAACTGACCCCACTCAGTTATCATCTGTAAGTAAGAATTCAAGTTATTTATTGGTTGACATCTCTGTTGATGAGATTCCGCAGCTGTAATCGGCTGCAGACTACTGAAAGACGAAACCAGGGTACAATCTGCCTGTCAAACCGAAGATCTTGTTCCCTGTAGATGACAGAAGATCATTCATCTGCAACAGAAACAAGGTTGTCGAAAGAATGGATCCCTGAGGTATTCCAAATTGCAACTAGAAACAATCAGATGTTATACCGTCAATCAAAACTTGTATTGATCTATTTGAAAGAAAGCTAATTATCCAACCCCGCAATTTTTCGTGAAGCCCATATGCAGCAAGTTTATTCAGCTGCATGCCAAACCCTATCGAAGGCTTTAGAGGTGTCTAGGGCTATTGCTCTAGACTCCCCATGTTTTCCATCGTTGATGTACAAACATGAGTGACGTATGCGAGCAGATCTCCTGTCGATCTTTGCCTGCGAAAACCATAATGACGATCGTTAATAATTCCATGCAACTCAAAATATTTGATGAGTGCATCATTTATGACTGTCTCCATCACTTTGGACATAATGGGAAGAAGTGCAACAGGGCGGTAGTTTTGGGGTGAGGACTTCTGTCCTTTCTTTGAGATCAGTTGAATTTTCGCCTTTTTTCCAACTGCTCGGAAAAGTCTGGCTTTCATAAGAAATCTGAAACAGACGGTTAAGAATGGGTGCCAGTTTGGGAGCACACTTTCTCAGGACGATTGGCGGTATTTCATCTTGACCAACTGCCTTCTTGCAGTTCAGCTGCTCGAGAGCCCGTCTCACAGTGCGGTCTCTGAACTTGATTTCTGCCATGAAAGAATTTGTAGCTGGAATGTTCGGAGCTATTGCGTTAGATGAATCCAGCACAGAATTCTTTGAGAACAAAAGATCAAAGAGATCGGCTTTCTTTTTCGGAGATGATGCTATACTTCCGTCTTCTATAACAAGAGGCGGACAGTGTCTGGTCCCGCTTGCCTGTTCAAGTAGTTCATTAGTTACCCTTTCGTTGAAATTGGTCTTTGCTCTTGCAGTTGTCAGGTTGCATACGTTCCGTATTCGTACGAAGGTTGTTCTTGTTTTCTATATTGGATTCATCTTCCATGACTTGTAAGCTCTGCTCTTGGCTGCAGAGGCACTTTCGCAGTTTTGTTGAACCATGGCTTTTGTGCTGTTGTTCTTTTCATGGAATGAGGGATGTAGAGATCCATTCCTGCATGACTGATTTCTGTAACAGAGTCTGTGCACACATTGATGTCCGAATCTGAAAGGCAAACATCACTGAATGAAAGGCACGAAAAGAATTCACGCAACTCATCCCAATTAGTACAGTTATAGTGCCAAACGCATCTGGGTGGTTCAGGTTCTTGTTTTAGCAGCAGCACAATAGTTCCAGTAGAAGATATAAGGTTGTAGTCTGAGTTGCCTAGCGGTGCTGAGACCTCCACTCCAAAATCATCTGGATCTGAAATCAAAAAGAGATCCGAGGTGTTCGGGAAGTCGGTTTGGTGATCAGGTATTCTTGTCGGTTCGTCGACTAGCTGCGTTAGATTATGGCTTATTGCGAAAGTTTCAGCCTGTCTTACCGCTTCATCTGTTCTATTAGAATGGCGGAGCAAGTTGGTGTTGTGAACGTTGAAGTCACCCAGTACAATGGTCTCAACTGCCGGATGATGTATCTGAATACAATCCACCTTATCACCTAGATACTAAAACAGTCTAGGGAAGTGAATATCGTTTGGCTAGCGATATAGACAGCATAAGAACAGTGTTTTATCCTGCAAACAGATTTTGAACCACGCAAGGTCGAAAGCATCGTCCTCCATCATGTCCCCTCTCTGGCATGCAACATCTGATCTGGCGAAAACACAGAAGCTCTATCAAGTGTTTGCTTTCTTTTCTAGAACGTGAGTGAATTAGTGAATTCGCCGGAGGAGTTCTCGACTTACCCGCATTATGAACCCCTCGAGGCAGTCCTCCCGGAGATCCGAATGGAAGACTTTTTAACTCCGGATAATTTTGTCCCAGTATTGCTCATCATGCTTCGATGCCAATCCTTCCCACCCTGGAAACCAGACCATTCCACCAGATCCCGAAACTGGTCACACAGGTGACCAATTTACGGGACCTATATCTGGATGTGGAGGTATCACACCGGGCGACGGAGGTGAGGCCGCCTGCCACCTCATTTGCGATGAAGGTTTTACCGTCTAAAAACTTTTGGAGTAACTGGAACAAATAATAATCCGATGGTGCCAGGTCTGAAGGATATGATAGTTATGGCATTGTATCCCATTCAAGCCGTAAAAGCTTTTGGCGAGTGATCAAACTTGTATGAGGTCTCGCGTTGTCTTATTGAAACACTACAACTTTCCTTTTGATTAGCTCTAGCCTTTTCTGTTCAAGTGCATCATTCAGTTTGTCCAGCTGGTAACTTCCGAATTAATCGTTGTGTTATCTGGTAGAAGCTCAAAATAAACGATTCCTTTAGAATCCCACCAAACCGACAGCATCACCTTTTTTTGGTGAATATCGGCCTTGGAATTGGTTTGAGACGGTTCATCACCCCAGTGATGATGCTCTTCAAAAAAAGATTATTGTCGTGACATTTGAGAAGCGAATCGCAGACGTCAATGCGGCGACACAGATAGCTCTCTGTGAGATATTGAGGAACCCATACATCGAGCTTCGAGGATAATCCCAGCCCTTTCAAGTGGTCAGAAATTGTTGAATTTGATAAATTTAATCTCAATCCAATCTCGTGTGTTGTTATTCACCGGTTCGCATCAACTAATGCAAACTTTAGCGAACCATTCTGGCACTAGCGTACTATCGATACACTTTCTCCATACACATTGGTCAATTTCTGGCTTGAACGGCATTTTTACCCTTTCGGTAGTAAAACAGTAAGATATGTCGAAAATGCTGTCATATTTAAAAGGGCACCAACTAAAAACTACTGCGTAGAATTAATTGGAATCTTTCACACACAAGCCATATAAAAATTATACGGCTTAGTGTAAAGTTGGGTGCAAAAAATTACAATTAAAAACGAAATTACTTTCCGAATATACCATAATAATACAACACTAACCATTAGTTGCCAACATTTGAAAGAAAGGGATTTATCCTGGATGTCAATGGGGTATGTGAAACATAATGTTTCGACCTGTTAACTATTATGGTCTGTTCCGCTATATGCACATATCACTGAACATGTTTTAGAGAAGTTCACCTCATACGAAATTATTATTCTAACAGAACTCTCGTTTATACTGGACACCCCAAAATACTTGACGTCTTTAATAATAAATGTATATGATGCCCAACATTGTAGTGGCACTAGTTGATACTTGATGCCTTCTCTAGTAACTTTGAAGTAAGTCAAATGTTATCGCCACCGAAGCAGAGTAAACTCTATTCCTCACAAGATCCAAACAAGACATAAGAAGGGAAATAGACCCATAACATCTGATGGAATTAACAACTATGGCAAATAAGAGGTCATTACCTTAACTCTAATGATTTAAGAGAATACTTTTCCTTTCCAATTGTTGCTATGAGAGAAAAATGAAGATATAGGTAGGTAATAAAATGAGTCAAAAATATTTTTCCTACATTACAATACAGTATTAACTAGTAGAATATTGATCCGACATTCCTTTCTTTACTTATTTCATTCTCGAGTAGATTTTTTTCATGAATTGTTACAGAAAATTTCACGACCATAAAGTTGTTTTCCTCGAGTTATAAATCGATTAAAGTATGACATTATGGATGTTGAATGATAAGTCTATTTGTGAGTTTGAAGCTAACTCAATTATTATTCCATTAAAGTTTAAAATAGATGATACCATTGACGTATAATTGTATTCAGTGAAACTTCATAAATAAGGAAGATAATCATGAATTGAAGTTGGACATGTTGGATTCTCAGGAATGATGACGTTGAAGTTTTTGCAAGATTGGTTCGAGTAAGTGGCGATTTAAAGTCATATTAATATTTATACTGTCTCCAATAACAAGAAGGTAGGATCAACCCCAGAAGAAGAGTTACTTCCATTAACAATCAAATAATGCGTCACCCTGATTTCATTATGCTATCTTGGGTATAAGGAAAATTTAAAGGAATTGTATTTAGTATATCGAAAAACTGTTCAACTGCGTTAAACCTATAATAATAAAAATGGTCTGTGAAAAACGTATTAATATATGTATTATTAATATGTGGTTGGATAATAAATATGCAAATTCATAATAAAAGTGTTTGGTAATCAAAGGAAATTTTCATAATATCTCTATTTTTCTGCTTTACTTTTTGTGTATTACTTTGGAAACACCTTGTATTTAGAAAGCTATTATCTATGAGAAAAAGTAGTGTCATTATATTCAATAACAATGATATAACAAAACTCAATTACAAGTCGTAGTTGTGAAAATTAATAAATTAAAATTGTTGACGTATATGATATTATTTAAAACGATTAATATAATCTCCTTACCATTAAGAACTAGTCAGGATACTATTACGTAAAACAGAACCGTACATGAACATTTCTCCCATAGCGTGAACCATTGACAGGGTTTCTTCAGTTATTCAACACTTAAATTCAAGAAAAAAATTGATAAGAACTAGACATATCAAATGAAAACTAGAGAAGTGTACAAGTATACATTACCATCTTTATAGTCACGGTCTTACCAGCCAACCGCGGAACATCAAATGAGAAATAAGAGCAGAACAACAATCTGCTACGTGTATAACTGATCATTGATAATCAATTTCCTTATTATATTTCTTTTAAAATCATCACTAAGAAACCGTTAAAAATGAAACCTCAAGAATAAATTGAAAATGAATGTTTTTTGAATAAATTTCGAAAGTAAAGGTTTGTTCGTGACATATGCTTTAATCAATCTGAGAAAAAATCAGGAGTTCTTCATTCATAATACTAATATTCTTGATTGTTGTCAACTCGTTGGTGATCTCAACTGCATACCGGGTGTCCACGCGAGATGGGACATCGAACGTATATGGACAAAGGAATGACCTATGGGAAAAAATTGTTGGTCGTTGTCTTGTTTGTTGAGTTGAATTATTGAACTTTGAACAATTTTTTTTTATATCATTGCCACCTGAAATCAATCGAAAGGAAGATATGAATTTTTCAATCGGAATTTACCGAATTTTGGTTGTCTCTTAAAAGGCTTAAAAATACTAAAGATCATTCAATATCGATTATTCCTGGCTCGTTGTAAGTAAAGAAGCTAGCAGAATTCAATGCATTTAGAGGCTTCATGGTATATATGTGTTTGCAAAGCATGTGGCAAATCGTAGTACATTCAAAGGTACAACAGTCCGTTTTCTTCAAATTAGACTACCTATTTTTGCACACACCATTGAGCTCGTAATAAATATCAATATAGCCATCGATATATTATAGGTTTCCCTATACCTAAAATGCATCGTTTCCGAGTTATTTGCGATAACTGTCAAGAAAAGAAACCAATAATTTACATGGACGAAACATATATTAAATCCTCTAATCTACACTTTATTTGAAAAAATTCGACGACGTTTCGCTGACACAGCAGCTTTATCAAGAATGAAAAACAGAATGAAGAGTATGGTATTATAAACAAATCGTAGAACAAGTTGGATGAATAACAGGAAAATCCACTCCGAGCCATTGTACAGTTAGTATGAAAGGTAATAAAACTAATTAAACAAGTTAAGTAGGGTGAATAATTCACATCTACCTGTTCATTCAAAAGCTTGTCCGAATGTTTGTATCTATTTATTTCTAATGCTTCTAGGAGATCTAATTTTGAACTTTTGATTTTTTATATCTTCTACTGATAAAGGTAAATTGAGTAACCGATGTACCATGCTGTTTAAAGCTGCAACTTTGTGTTGAATTAGATGTAATGAGTAGTTATGTATAATTGTATCAGTATGTGTTGGTTTACGAAAATAATAATCATGTTTTTCGGTCTTTCGTAAACCAACACATACTGATACAATTATACATAACTACTCATTACATCCAATTCAACACAAAGTTGCAGCTTTAAACAGCATGATACATCGGTTACTCAATTTACCTTTATCAGTAAAAGATTATAATAAAGAGTTAAACATCATCAAACAGATAGCCATTAATAATTCATATAATCCGGATATGATAGACCTAATCATTCGTAAAAACTGTATCAGAAAGCAATAAATGAAGTATATCCTATTCATAAAGACTATAAAATATTCAACAGTTTAACATTCTGCGGTTCTGCAAGTACAAATATTAAATCCTTTCTCGTCAAACAAAATCTTAATATAACTTTCAAAACTTCTAATAACTTAGGTAAACATATTAAAAATAATAAATCTCGTGTTGAAAAATCAAGTAAATCAGGAATCTATAAACTCAATTGCGGTTCTTGTGATAAAATTTATATCGGTAGGACCTATAGGAGTTTTGGCATAACATAAACGTAGCTTCGATAAAAATAAATCTGATTCAAATTATTCAAACCACCTAATAAAAGAAAACCATTCATTCAATAAAAACTTTGACATATTACATATAAAATCAAAAGTTCAAAATTAGATCTCCTAGAAGCATTAGAAATAAATAGATACAAACATTCGGACAAGCTTTTGAATGAACAGGTAGATGTGAATTATTCACCCCTACTTAACTTGTTTAATTAGTTTTTATTACCTTTCATACTAACTGTACAATGGCTCGGAGTGGATTTTCCTGTTATTCATCCAACTTGTTCTACGATTTGTTTATAATACCATGCTCTTCATTCTGTTTTTCATTCTTGATAAAGCTGCTGTGTCAGCGAAACGTCGTCGTTTTCAAATAAACTGTAGATTAAAGTTAAACCTTGTGTTTTTTATCTCATTTATCTCATGGATCTACATCAAGTAACGGCCTCCACAATTCAAATATTAAATCCTCCCATACACACAACAAGGCTTGGACTGACGAGACAAACGACGGCCTACGTCAGCCTGTTTCAAAAGGGCCGAGACTGATTATTTTAAACGCCGGTACTGAATGTGGATTCGTACGAAATGCACATCTGGCCTTTAAGTCCTATTGTAAAACCAGTGATTATCACGATGATATGAACTTCGGAAACTACGAAAAATCATTGAGAGAAAACGCATTCCAAATGTACCACAAAAAGTTTGTTAATGACGCCCCATATCACAATGTAAAAACAGGAAAACACCCGAATATGGCTTCCCGAAAAGAAGAAATGAAAGAGTGGCTGCAATGTCAAAATATTGCCTTCGCAAATGGGATACTCAAAGCAAAACTTCTTAATCTAATCAAATTGCACAAACCCAGATATAAAACGTATGCTGTTGACAAACTCTTGATTGATCAGAGCCACGATGTACTTAGACTTCCCCCATATCATCCTGAGTTAAACCCGATTGAAAAAGTTTGGGCAGCCATTAAAGTTTAGATAACTGACGGGAAATTTGATTTCTCAATGAAAAATGTGGAGAAACTGTATGGTGAGTTTTTCTCTTCGTTTTCTCCAGATCAGTGGGAATCATTATGCGACAATACGGAAATGGAACAATCTTTCATGGAGCAAGAATCTATGCTGTATGAAGTTATCGACCATTTCATAAATACTTTGGAAACAGACGATAGTGTTAGTAACAGCGGGTCTTCTAGTTCTGATGAAGAACCATCTGACAGAAAGTTTTTAAGTTTTCGTTATTTAACATATTTTGTGTTTCATATTTGATTTTTTTGCGTACATTGTCTTGATAAATAGAGTTTTAACCATTTTTGATGAATTTGTATTATTCAACTGACAACCAGATAAATCCGAATCATTCGTCCTCATGATAGCGCAATACGATTGTACCTCTTAAATTTTACGTTGTCTTTGTTATGTCGTTAATCCTATATAAATCCATTGAGGTATCACAAAGATACTAGGTACTTAGGAAGAACATAGTTACTAATCCTTTGCCTCAAATTCAATATCAGCCTTCAATTATTATATTTCATCCAATTGTACAGATTCCAGGTATTTTGAAAAATTTGAAGTATGAGGAGAAAATAATTAATTCTTATTATGAAGCTTCAGTTAGAAAAACCCCTGCCTCGAAAATTTCCTGCAGTTTAACTAATGATGAGTCTGTTACTCACTTCTTTGAAATAGAAATTGAAATGATCCAGTACCTTGAAATACCATATGCCTAAGAGGGATAATTTTCTCGAAAAACCCTTACGCCGGCCCTGATAGCTATTTGACATTACATTGCAAAACGCATTATTCATCTCACTTCCTCCGCTTGTTATCTCTTTTGTTCTTCGCACATCTTATGAGAATCTCAGCAGCAGAGATATTCTTGTCGACTTGTAGTTTGATTCACTCAAAGAAAAAGTCTTCTTGGAAGATATCGTAATATTGAAGCGCCTAAGAAAAAAGTTTATTGAACAGAAGAAAGGCTGAGTTGAGAAATAAAATTATCAACATTTTCAACCGTACAGATCATTATATAGAAATGAAAACACCGAAAAAAGATCGAGATTTATTGACGAACACGAAGAAGAAAATCACAGAGCAAATATCTCGTATTTCAAAATTTGACCACCAAATTCCAACAAAACAACAAATCGAAGTGTTTCAATACAATTATTAATATAAATGGTTGTCTATTGGATAAGGGATTTAACATTTCAACTAAATCAACATTTGTGATAATGTAACTCTATATCGCATTTCAATTCAATCTGTGAATAGTTATTTGATACCAATACTGAAAAGATACAGTTTGGTAAAACGGAATCCAATCCAACCACACCTATTGTACGGTTCACTTCTGGCACACATTATGATATCGATAACAGATTGTGCATGCTCCACGTTCGGAAGTGCTGGCCGTAATAATTCGAAAATTAAATGGATGAAGGCTATATTTGAAGATCGATAGTGACTCGATTCAACACGCCAAGTCTTGAATATGCCTTGGGGGATTATTTCTATAGAAACACCTCTTAGGGTGATGGAAGAGTTATGAGCTAAGAAAATTGGGTTTTAATCGAGATGATTCAGTGGCGAGTTGTATATTTTTTGCACTTTTTTATACTTCGGGGTCCTTCGTCACCGAGTTTGTGTTCAGATGTTTCTTCTCATGTGCCTACTTATCTGATAAATCTTCCAAGGCTCCTTATGCGATATTCCTTTATGTTTTCCCTGTGTGTATCTAGACTAGCAGCCTCTTGAAACTCAAGGTTTGAGTCAGAAATAACACCATCGGCATAGTCGGTTATCCTGTTGAATTCTAATTTTATGTAGTTTTTGGGGAAAACTCGCTGTGTCCTGTGATAATATATCATTGGTTTTCTATTCAGTGAGGGAAGATCCGAAGTGATCATATGCCTCCTTAGATAATGCCACTGGCAGGTTCCATTTCTACTAGCGAAACGTTTACCAAAATTCTAGACTATTCGTCCACTTTTTAATAAGTCCACGGTTCGAATGACCCATGCATTATCACACTTTTATCACAAGTCAACCTTCACAAACTATGCTTACAATTCCTGACGTGATCAAAAGTTATCCACCATGATTCAAGAGCATTCACTACAATTTGACTGTCAGTGAGTATGAAAGTGGTTAGGCTATGGCATTTTTGATACCTCAATCTGATGAACAGTGTAGTATCCAACAAAATTTGTTATGGACCATTCAGTAATTGGCATTATTATTACCAGCACCACTACCTTTCTTTGTTTTGGGGCAATTTGTGTACTACGGTTTAATAACCTGAGTAGAGGGTATCAGCGGGGTGCTAGATATGTCTACCATAATACTGAGTCTCAGTACCCTGTCTTATAGACTTGTTCACTTCGATCCTGACAACCTTCGCACCAAATGGACGGTGCTCTACTATGTAGTACTACTCAGGTGATTCAAATTAAAATTCATCTTGAAGTGATTAACCATCTTAAACACTTTTTGCTATATACAGGGTGTATCACATAGGGCTTTACATGGCTTGAGGGAAGATAGATGTGACTGAGGTGATTTCGAAACACCTCCCTATCGACCCCCTGAGGAGCTTCGTTTCATATATACAAGGTGTTTTCTGAATTTCTCTTAATAATCAAAAATTCACAACTCTGCAACTGTTACACCGAATACCAAGAAATTCGGCAAACAGGATCACCTATGCAGGATCTATCCAAAGCGGAATATAAATTTCGAAAATTTCAGGACCGATTTGAATAAATGTACAAAATTGTGTTTGGAGCGATACAACACCCTGTATAATCTTTTTCAATGATTTGTTTACTGGTGCTCGAACCGCACAAACCATGTAATAAAATCTTCTGGCACCATTGAAATGGCCTTGAAATAAATTTTTAATTTTGCTGAATGACGAAAAATTCATCTGAAAAAACAATAGTTATCGCTTTCTACAAAAAATAAACGTGTTTGAAATCTGTTTATGAGTCCATTTTGGTTTTTTTTTCAATGTAGCATCATTTGAGACCTCAGTTTTTTCTGTTTTATCTACGTATGATCTTTAATCACAATACAGGTCCGGACTATCAGTAGAATATTTTATTGCTTAAATGAAGACTGTTGTTATCAAAATGATGGGAATATTGCTGAATAAATAATATTGTTTATTCAGCACTCTACTACCAATCCTACTTGTGATGTATTAATTCGGTATTTATTTCCGGTAAAGGTACTGCAGTTTGATTGTTTGTTTTAAATTCAGACTATGAATAAGTAAGCGAGTGAAAAATGATTTTTAATTATTGCTGCATACAGAAATTAATGAATAGTAACGCATTATAAGGAATATAAAAATACATGTCGTTTCAACTGATTGGAATACTAGTGTGTTAATATTTCAGAATAATAACACAATATAACAGAAGGAAATTACTAACCGCTAAAACTTATAATTTTTCGACACCCAATGACTACAATGAGTTCATTCTCAAAATAGCTTCCACCTTTAATTAGTACATATTTCCGAACGTCTGAAAATAATTTCTGGGTTCCTCCTCAGACGAAATCACAACTCTCAGTGATTCTTTCTGAGAGCTCTTCCCTTGTGTGAGTTTCCCCCTGGTAAACTCTTTCTTTCAGAAAGCCCCAGAGGAAATAGTGAACCGGATTAAGATCCGGTGACCTAGGTGGCCAAGTGATGGGACCTTCTCTGCCTATCCATCGACCCGTATACTGTTGATTTAAATAATTCCTCACTGGAAGTGCGTAATAAGGTACAGTCCCATCATGGTGGAATATAGGACCTCTCATATCAACTTCCTCCATTAATCTGTGCAAGTCGTTTCTCGAAAATTCGAGATACCGTTTCCCATTATTAAGAGTTTCATTGAAAACATGAGGTACTATTAGTCGATTATTGTGAAGTGCACACCAAACATTGACTGAAAATTGATACTGTGATCTTTTCTTCGAGATAGCTCTCGGATTTTCATAGGACCTTAAATGCCTGTTATGAGAATTGTATATTCCATCCCTCGTAAACACTGACTCATCTGTGAAACATATCCTACCGATGGTCTTCTATGGTTGATAATATAATTGCTGAAGTCCAATCGCGGAATTTCATCCCCAGGTTCCAAACGTTGAGCAGGTTAAAGATAATAGGGGTGTAGTTTTTTTTTATGCAAAATTCTCCATACTTTCATGTGCGCCATGTCCACTTCATTTGCTATCCTTCGAGTGCTGATGGAAGGTTTCTCTTTTGCTCTGTTAATGATCTGGTCATCGTTATCAATATTTCTATGGCTATCACGTTTCTTCTCCGCAGATGGAAATTTCCCATGAGTTCTCGAAAGCTGCTAAGTTTGGCTGAAAGTCACATGGCTATGAAGTCTTCTGCTCGGAAATCTTGTTTGGTATTCTTTAACCGCAGCTCGGGCATTGCCGTCGCAATATTCATAGACGAACAGAATATCAGCATATTCTTCTTTAGTGAATTTGGACATTTCGTTTAATCAAGAAACCTAAAATTTGGTTTTTCTGAAGTAGAACGACAAACTGCTATTTTCGAATTTGAAATCATTCATACTGACATAAGTCTACTGCCAGAAGATCTATGGTGACAAGCATAGAACGCTCTCATAGAAATGAGTACCTATGATTGCTTCAGTGGTTTGAAACAAAAATGTGGATTGAGATGCTTCTTATAAAGAATGAAAGGTTATGCATGTTTCGAAAATTCACAAAGTATTGAAACGACTGAAACTGTTTTGATGCTCATACACTTAGTATCAGTTTGCTCACATTATTATTATTCAACTTGCACGGATCACTTGGTTCAAATGAAACAGTATACCCATTCTTTGGTGATAGATATCTAACTGCCATAGCCAATAACAAATTTCTTCTTTAAAAGTCAGATTTATGACAGAACGCCGATAAATTATCATTCATTTATTAATGCTTCCAGTATTTTGATAGAAACAGTCTCCATAATATGAGCAATAAAATATTCCACTAATAGTCCGGACCTGTATTGTGAGTCGAAGACCATACGCAGATAAAACAGGAAAAACTGAGGTCTCAAGTGATGCTACATTGAAATAGAATTAAAATATATTCATATACAGGTTTCAAACACGTTTATTTCTTGTAAAAAACGAAAACAACTTTTCGTCATTCAGCAAAATCAAAAATTTATTCCAAGGCCATTTCAATGGTGCCAAAAGATTTTACTACATAGTTTGTACACACTGTTTGTGCGGCTCTAGCAACAATGAACAAATTATTGAAAAAACATTTTACAGGGTGTTGTATCGCTCCAAAAAAAGTTTTGTACATCTATTCAATCCGGTCTTGAAATTTTCGAAATTTACGTCCGGCTTTGGATAGATCCTGCAAAGGTGATCCTGTGTGCCGAATTTCTTGATAGTCGGTATAACAGTTGCAGAGTTGTGAATTTTTGAATATTAAGCGAAATTCAGAAAACAGCTTGTATATCTGAAACGAACCTCCTCTGGGGGTTGATAGGGAGGTGTTTCCAAATTACCTCAGTCACGTCTATCTTTCCTCAAGCCATGTAAAGCCTTGTGATACACCCTGTATACTAGATTTGTTCAAGAAGTTGATGTAATTTTCGAATTTCCCGAGCTATCTTATAGCCGATTGGCAACAAATAGACTTGGCAAATTAGCACAAAATGAAAGATATTTCACGAAGAAAATATGGCTGAGTTGTATATTTCGTCATCTTTCTACCACCACAAATAACGTTTATGTGAATCAGAAACAGATTCTGAATATACAGGGTGCTTCAACGAGAACAAAACAGAGGCTATATCTACCAAGAGATTCATTTCTGATCAAAACGCAAAAACAGGTCAATCTTTGTTTCAAGACTGGACTGTTATAGAGTATGCTTCCGTAATCTACCTTTGAACGGATTAGGACTCTGTAGATCTTGAAAAGGGTTTGTTTCTCAGAACCCCATTAACAATGTGCGAGAGCTTCAAGGAGATAGAGCCGGTGAGTGTAACTTTGTTTGTTTTCTGTCAGTCAGTTCAAGGAGTTTGCAGCTGTCTACTTCTTAAAGTGCTCTTCATTTCAGGAAGAGATTTGGAATTGCACTTATTTGCGATTTGTTGCTAAATTTTCTTATTTTCGACTTCATCGCTGAGAAGTTGAAACCAAACGCATTTTAAATTGCGATATGCGAACCAAAAATACTTCTCCCAAATTTCGAATCGAAGGGGAATATAAAAGTTTTGTTGACTACATCTACTGTTTCATAAAAAAGTAGCATCACTTCGTGGAAACCGCATCATATCTCTATTTCTTTAGAAGCTACCGCTCAAGGGCAATGAATTTGGAACATCCAGTACACAAATCAAATATTGACAGGAAAAACGCTTAGGCAATTGAGTTAATCGATCTACCACCTTCCTATTCACTAGGTTTGACTCTGTCCGACTATCATCTCGTTTCTCAATTGAAAATATTTGGGAATTAGTAATTTTTTTCTAATAAAGCTGGGTCTAAAGAAAAATGAAAAAAATTTATTTTCTTCTATAGTATATCAATACTTTTTTAGTATATCCAGGTACTTATCTCTGCTATTCTAATTCGTTAGCACAATTAATTGTGAAGCATATCGACGTTCTGTCTAATTCCCCACTTTTTCTTTCATAATATATTTAGCATTTCACGCTTTATAATCAGTTTCACAAAGCTTGAAGACTATTCGGTGAACGAAATTCATAATTGGAGGAACAGCGGGAAGTTGAAAATATAATGAAATAAAAGTGCTTGATTTTATGACGATAACAAAATGAATCACTTTGGGAGACACACATGAAAAATTATGGAAATGAGCGATGCCTACTGCGGAACAAAATTCAACAAACACTTTCTTATGTCCAAACCAGATTAAATCGAATATTTTTCTCAATTCTCAACAATTTTCTTGTTTATTGAATGTAAAATCCACAAAAACACAATAAGAGGTAGAAATTTTGAGGAGATATCGATAAATATCCAGGTTTTCTTTCAGTTTTTTCGAATAACTATTGCATAACGAACAAAGCATCAGAGATACAGGTAGTTGTTTTTTTTCTAGCAGGACTACGATTGTGCACGAACGTTTCGTTAATTGAACATTACTAGCTGTTACTTCATGCGAATCCATTTCAAATGATAATTCTACCATCTGTACTTTATGCTGCAGCATTTGAGGAAAACATTTTATTAATGCAAGATACAACTGAATAGCATTTCTCGTCTTCAAATAAGAAATAAACTCCTAATTTTCGTCTTAATTCATGAAGGTTTCAACAAATAGAATTCGATTACGTAGAAATATATAAGGCGTTGTATTAAAAAACTGAAAATTCATTCCAAAACTTGGACAATAATAATAATAATAATATTTATTGTGCTTTGACCATTACAATACTTGAGTAAGTAGTAATTAGAGGTATAAGACAAGTCCACATATCACAAGAAAACTAACAATTGGAAAAAAATCCATTTAGTGAGTAGAAGCATCTAGTGTGCAAAAATCTACTAACTGCTCCAGTAAATACCCTGACATTTCTTGATCGAACATTTTTGAGAAGTGCATTAAAGAGCTTAATTCCCATGTATCTAGGATCTCTTTTATGTCCTGATAGGTGATAGAGTATGAGATGGTGTGACTAATAGATCTGATCCTCTGGTTTGGTAATTGTGATGAAAATTATTAGGTAGGAAGATAGTTAAGTTAACTTCTAAGTAAGTTACAATCTCAAGTATATACATACTAGTAAGAGGCAAGATACGTAATTCACGAAAAAAATTGCGAAATGAAGCACGCCTAGATATACCCACAATATTCCTAATGGCCCTCTTCTCTAATTTAAAAACCCTGTCACAATAACCAGAAGCACTCCAAAACATAATACCATAACTAAGTCTAGAACGAAAATATGCATGATAGAAAGATAAAGATATTTTTCTGTTGGTCGTTAACCTCAATCTGTACAATGCAAAACAGTGGGGACAAGACACTACACAGCTGGTCAATATGTTCGTGCCAGTTTAGGCTGTTGTCGATTGTGATGCCTAGGAACTTTGTGGACTGAACTTTTTGAATGGATTGACTTATTACCTTCAATAGATGACTACAGGCATTGTTTGAACCAAAAAATTTTTGAAGGAAAAATTAATAAAAATAGTTTGTGATATGTTCAAAAGTAACTTGTTGGCATGAAACCAGATAGAAAATTCATGGAGTGAGTTTTGAACGTTTTTGAGTGTGCTGGCAAGATCAAGATCCTCACCGATCAATGTAGTGTCGTCAGGAACATAATCAAATTACCAGGGTCACCAGCAATATCAGGCATGTCGTTGACAAATAAAAGAAACAAAAGAGGCCCTACAACGGAGCCCTGCTGGACACCACACTTTATATCGAGCAAAGAGGATTTAACTTCATGAATCTCAACAAGCTGCATCCGGTTAGATAAGTATGATTTTATTAAGTCATGTAATGCTCTTCTTAATCCTAGAGAATACATTTTATTCAGCAATATAGCGTGCACCACCAAGTCGAAAGCTTTAGTGAGATCCATGAAAACCGCAATACATTTTTTATTCCCATTCAAGCATTCAAGGAGGAAATTGACGAAACTCTTAATGGCTGATTGAGTCAACTTACACCTTCGAAAACCATGTTGACGGTTGTTAAGATATTATGATCATTGAGGAAAGTTACCATTCTTTCAAATACTTTAGACAAAGCAGGCAGCAGTGAGATTGGTCTGTAGTTCCCAGTTAAGGTTGGGTATCCCTTCTTGAAGAGCATAACTACGCGAGCAACTTTCAGGATATTGGAGAAAACGCCATTCTTTACATAACAGAATATATCCCCTGGAAAAAATCTGGTTACACCTCTTGATTTTCCGTAAAAAATTCTGTGAGATGAACTTTTCACCATTGCGCCATGTTAAAGAATAACCGACATACGAGGGTTACATGAAAAGTGAAGATTTTAAAAATCACCCTGTATCTCGAAAACGAATGGGGCCATGAAACTTTTTTCCATCAATTGTTTCATCAAATGTAGCACCACTCCGTTGAACATTCTATCTCTATCAGTTTGAAAATTACCATTCAAAGATAACGATTTTGATTCACTCTGTACAAGGCACACTTATCTCGAAACTAGAAATTATAAGAGGTTGTACTATTCAATAAATGTATAATAAGTCGAGGAAACGAAGCACTAAAAAAGCTTTACTGCCAATTCTAACCGAAATAACACGGATTTTGATGTTTAAACTTGCGTTCGATTCTGAATTATTTCAGGAAAATTTTCATTAATTGTAAATATATATTCCTTAAGCACAAATTTCATTTCCACTTGAGGAAAATGCACTTTTTCAAGTGCATCTCGAATGGCTATTTAATGAAAAGTTTGAAATACGGTAAATAAGGGCGGAAACGAGTATAATTTCGTTACCCGGAAGTTTTTAGTTTCGCTGAATTCGAATATGAGGTTGAAAATGGCCTTCGGAGCACCTGGTGCCTAGAATGACTGGTATCTGGGTAATTTGCTGAAGTTTTGATCAAAATTTTCATGAAAATGTTTGAATCTTATCAACTCGGACGTTTTTGAGGTCGCTGAGCACAAATTTCATCATGACAAGTGTCCCCGATGTACCTGGAGCCCAGATTGACTGGTATCTGGGTTCTCGGCAAAAATTTTTGAAAAATGATTGAAGATTCTCATCACATACTAATGATAATGAGTGAAAGTAGAGAAAGAACGAAGGCTCTACTCCACCCGAAGCGAGTTACGTTACATCAATGCTACCAACATCTTCTGAAGGGTCAAGTTTAAAAATACTCATCACAGAATAATCACGTTTCAACTAATAACTAATTATGGTGGCACATAAAAAACTACGGTGCCATCTGGAAATTCATGATCAGCGACCTAGAAAACCGCCGGGTTAGCGAACATTAATCATTTTCATAAAAGTTTTGCAAAATTTCCCATAGATGCCTCGGAAGAAAATGGAAACAATAAACGACGAAAACTGGCTATGAAACGGACATTGAGATTAGGTAGCTGGAAAATTCAGGGAATGGCAACCAAATATGAAGAAGTCTTTCAAGAAGAGGCAAAATACGAAATTGATATATGTGCTCTAACAGTAGTGAGTAGTGTTCAAGAAGACATCAGAACATCTAAGAACTTGTTCTGGGAAAAAACCACTGAACAAATAAACACATGTGCAGGTAATACGAACGCTAATAAGGCTTGGAAAACGTTGAAAAGCATGAGAACACAGAACAAGGACAGATCAGGTTTGAACTTGATAAGTATGAAGGAGTGGACTGACCATTTTGAAAATCTCTTCACAGAAGATAAAGAAGAATTCATAAGCAGTAACGACAGAATACAGGAAGACACAAATAGACATATGATACTGGTGGAACAACAGGAAATATCAACTGAAGATGTAAGAGTAGCCTTGTCTAACATGAAAAATGGAAAAGCGCCCAGAATAGGGAATATACATGTAGAATTATTGAAAGCTGCTTGTTTCAACACAACTATTCAATGAATGTTTAAGAGGAAGTGAACCACACGCCGACTGGAAAAAAGCTTTAATATCCTCGATTTTCAAAATGGGAATCAGGCGTGATTGCAATAACTACAGAGGTATCAGCGTTATGTGCACAGTCGAAAGACTTTACGAAAACAAAGATAGAAAGGAACAGAACGGATTTCGCGCTGGCCGTTCGTGTATCGTTGGAATCTTCGTCTAAAAAGATTTGATTGAGAAGAAACTTGGTCGAGATAGTGCAGTGTACCTCATCTTTATTGACTTGCAGAAGGCCTATGACACTATCCTGCTGAATAAGTGATGGGATTGCATGTTGAAAGGTGGTGCGGTCAAACTTAAGTCAACGCAGTCAAAAAAACTTGTGCACAAGCATTGTAAAGATGGGGCATGAGATCTCTCGAGAGCTTATGGTGACGAAGAGCTTAAGACAAGGTTGCTCTCGGGCACCCACACTGTTCAAGATCTTTCTTCAAGAAGTCTTATCCTCATAGAAGATGAAATGTCATCTGATGGGCATCCCGATCGGCGACAGCACACTATACATACTCCTATTTGCCGAAGATCAAGTGATAGTAGCAGGAGATGATGCAGCCTATATCTTCCGCAAGTTGTAAGAGGAATACAATAAATGTGGTCTGACAATTAATATAAAAAAACTGCATTCATGGTTGTGAGCGATGAAGATGGAATTGACGTGGACTTAGGAAAATATAAACTGAGAAATGTTGAATATTCCAAATATTTTGGAGTTCATTCAGTAAAAATGGGAAAAGTGATTCAGATATTTCCAAGAAAATAGGACAGGGAAGAAATGCTATTCGTCAACTGAACTCCATACTTTGGATCCCTAACATCTACGGCAAGACTTAATCAAATATATACAAAGCAATAACAGAAAGTATATATACCTACGGAGCGGACATATGGGAGCTATCCAAAAGGAATATTCAGCGACTACTGGCCCTTGAAATGGACTTCTGGAGAAGAAGCTGTGGAATCTCGAAATTAGAGCATGTAAGGAACGTAAGGATAAGACAGATTATGAAGGTAGATGGAAATATAATAGACACCATAGAAAACAAAAGACTATCTTGGTACGGACACCTACAACGTTTAGAAGAATACAGATTGCCTAAGAAGATTTTCAAATGGATGCCACCAGAACGCCGTAAACGTGGCAGGCTGCCATTAAATTGAAAGAAAGATGTTGAAGATGCCATGAGGGCAAAAGGACTGGAGGAGGAGACTGGGGTGACAGAAGGAAGTGGCGCTTGAAAGCGAAAAACGACTAGGTCGTAGAACCTTGCATTTATATATATATATATATATATATATATATATATATATATATATATATATATATATATATATATATATATATATATATATATGATTTTTCATCTACGTTCCCATTTTCATGATAAACAGAGAACGTCTAAATTACATGATATTGTTGTTGCTTCAGATTATAATCTTACACCTCTGAACTTGACAATGCAAAAGGTAGATTTTGATATATTTGATGATAATTCAAAAGAGAAAGTTGGATGCAGAAGGAATTACACGGAAAGCACCCTAAAGAATTGAAAAATGATTATATTGATGAAATCGCATCGAATAAATGGTTAGTATCTGGAGAATTGTTTGCTGAAACAGAAGGCTTGGCAATTGCGATCCAGGATCAGGTTGTTTTCACGAGGAATTATAGAAAACACATCATCAAACAAAATATAGATGATTCTTGCCGTAGATGTTTCTGTTCTTCAGAAACAGTTTTTCATATATTATCATCTTGCTCAGTCCTTGCTTCAACAGATTATTTAGAAAGACATAATGCCGTCGCTAATATTATTCATTTTAATCTAGGAATTAAACATGACCTAATTCCCGAAAGAAAAAATTTCACAAATATGAACCTGAGATTATTTGTGAAAATGACAAATATAAACTTTATTTTGATAAAACAATTCTTTGCAACAGAGCTGTAAAACACAATAGACCAGATATCATTCTTAATGATAAACAGAATCAAATAACATATATAATTGATATTGCTATACCCGACACACATAATATACAAAATAAATACAATGAAAAAATTCTAAATATATGATGCTTGGCGACGAGATTAAAAATGTGGAAAATGAAGAAAATATTTATTCTACCGATTATTATTTCCACAACAGGTGTTATTCCTAGAAATCTTCACAAAAGTATTGAGATTTTGGGTCTGAAGAAAAATTTGTTTGAACAGTTACAAAAGATAACAATCATCAAATCTTGTAATATTCTTCGTAGGTTTCTTTCCGAAAAAATAATGAGGTAGAGTCATAGGTTTTCTCTTTAGTTTATACTGCTCAGAATCTCATTTCATATTTTATTTATTTGTTTATATAAATGTAATATAATTAACTGACAATTTTGTCATATTTATATTCAGAGCAGTATTCTATTCGATCGTTCACCACTTCACACAAAGGAAATTATTAATGAGTAACATTCAGTGTTATTTGACTAAGGTCCGTACACTGGATTTTCCTGGGAGAAAGCCTTTGACACTACTCGTTGGTACATTGATATCATTGTCTGATGATGCTATATTATGTATATATTCTGATAGATTGATATATTCTCATAACATTTAACGTTATCCTAATATATAATTATTCCAGGATATGTTTTGATTATAATCATTTCCTGGCAATGGTATTAATTACCGGGTGGTGGATTTATATTTTTTCATGAAATCAGTTTGATTGCATGAACAGATATATGGGCAACTCGTCGGGGTAAAACCCCCTATATAAATTTCGCTCGAAACTCCAGATAATTACCCATATATCAGTCACCCTGGGCACCAGATACATGGGGGATATTTTTGTCGTGAATTTCGTGCTCAGCAATCTCAAAAACCCCTGAGTTGAGGAGCTCTAATCATTTTTATTGAAATTCAGCCCAAAACTCCAGGAGATGATCAAATTATCTGTCTGTCCGAGCACCAGGCGTTCGGGGGGTTATTTTCAACCTCATATTCGTGTTCATCGGCCTGAAAACCCCCAAGTAACGAAATTGGACTCTATTTCGCCCGAGTTTTCATTTTTTCATCATATTGCCGTTCGAGAAGCACTTTGGAAAAGTGCATTTATCTATTGCAGGAATGGAATTTCGCAAATTTAACTAACGAAAATTGTTTACAAATTTTCCTGAAGTCTTTTCGAATCAAACGCGAGTTCCTGCACCAAAATTCGTCTTAATCCGCAAAAAATTGACAGCCCATTAGTTTATATCCTCGACTAAATTGTAATATCTTAAAGACAAGATAACTAGAATTTTGAGTATTACAGACGGTTATTTCCAAAACAAAGATTCAGGGTAAAAATCGAATACAACCTATTTTATATTCCGTGACTGAAATCTCACAGTAAACTGTGCTGGGTTATATTCCGTTAGATTTTTGTTGACCGTGTTCTCTTGTAAATAACGTTCGTTGATTTTTAATGTGATCTAATCCAATTTCAGTCATGTCATGTCTTTTCCACTGAATCAGAAAAGAGCAGAATATAAAGTTCAAAATTAATGAAATTTCTCTATTTTGAAAGTTGCCGTGAGAGTCTGATTTGAGTTTTGATTATTTGATTGACACTCTAATCGTATCTACTTTATTCGAAGTGCATATCCTTTCAATATTGAAAAGGCAGTTCGATATAGAGTATTTATATGTAATATATAGGGGTCTGAGGATTATCGAATAATGAGCTCCATACAAAGGGGATTTGATCAATTTTCGAGAAAAATATTAACATCAGCCATACTTTTCTTATTGGCCTGAGAAATGAAAGAATGACATTATCAAAAAAATACAAAATTTCTGTTCCAATAGTACATGTGTAAAAAATCGTTAGTATTAAAAACGCTAAAAGCAAATGAAGACTTAGCATTTTTTCGTGGCTCAAATAAAGGATCGAACCCTACCAATCAATACATTGGACAAACATACTTTTAGGACATCAGATTCTACCAAGGAAGAAGAAAAAATGATCCAGATTTCGAAAAATGAAGGCTATAATGGCACTCGAAAGAAAACTTATCAAACTGTAGACAGATGTGTTAGATTAGGTATACTGAAAAGAACAAACTTGCACATATAAATTTATTTCATCTGAACATACAATCATTGAAAAATAATAAACTGGACCTTGAGATCTATCTAGATAACCTAAGTGAATCTCCGCAAATAATCTGCCTTACAGAACATTGGTTTCCTGGGGATATGAGCTTGTATCGTATTCTTCCAGGTCGGTTCCGTATGAGGGATCATGCATTTTTGCTGCTTCTAGCTAAATAATGCACGAGGAACCTGAAATAAAAGATTTGAGTCAGAATAATTTCATTGAAATTTGAGCAGGAGTAGATAGCTAGCTCAAAATAATTGCTGTTAGCATATATAGACCGCCTTCTGGTGATGAAGAGATCTTCTTGGACACCATGGATCAACTTCTTGGTAGGCTAAACAAATACAGGGGATACAGGGTTATATTGTGTGGTGATTTCAATATTCACTTTGACTCTTTGACAAATTTATTGATGTCTTGAACTCATATGACCTGACACAGACAATATTTGAGCCCACATATAGGGTGAGGGATATTAACTCCTTGATTGATAATATCTTTGTAAATTAGTAATCCACGGCAGACTTCAGTCTACCGTGGATTCGTTGTTCATTGTGATCTATCTCCACATGATGCTGAAATTGTTAAAGTGCCAGTGGATTTCTGATGAATACTATAGAAGATATGAAAAAATTCTCAAACAGGTGGTGCGTAAAGCAAAAATTCTGCACAACGGGAGCTATATAATTAACAAACAAAAGTTCCGCAACTTGGAATTTAGTTTTTCATACACAAAGAATCACAAAAAGGTGGTCTCTGTGCTTGATAACTAACAGGACGGAGACATTGACTATCAGAAAACGGTGGTTAAGATGAAATGTTTATTGGACCCCCCCCCATCATCTGTCACTGTTTTTGGTGGGGAAAAAAACCTGGGAGAAGAAATGGTGGTATGCATAATCTTTGTAATAGTCTGGTGCTGAGGCAGGTTGGGGAAGATGAGATTGTTAGTGTCATTAGGACTTTGAGGAATACAAAATTAGTCGGCATGGATGGGGTTCCTGTGGAAGCTTTGAA
Source organism: Cryptolaemus montrouzieri (assembly GCA_013387265.2). Lineage (NCBI taxonomy): Eukaryota > Metazoa > Arthropoda > Insecta > Coleoptera > Coccinellidae > Cryptolaemus > Cryptolaemus montrouzieri. The sequence goes on from JABFTP020000165.1 coordinate 38,129,817, forward strand.
GTTGCTTAGAAAATTGCTACGGTTATGGCACACATTGTGAATCTCGTATTTGACAGTGGGCTTTATCCTGAGGCGCCAAAATAAGACCTTATTCAAAAAAGGGAGTAAAAACCTATTTGAGAACTATAAGCCCATAGCTGTCTTGAGTAATATTGATAAGATACTTAAAAAGATTATCTATAACAGAGTTATTGATTTTTGAAACTTATAGGATGCTTGCTAAAACCTGAAATAGTTTTAGGAAAGGAAAATTCACACTGAGAGCCATATATCAAGCAATAACTCATCTACTAGACACTTTAAATAAGTTATAGCACTCATGTGTCTGGACATCAGTAAGGCCTTCGATAATGTTAGTCATGACCTGCTGCTGGAGAAATTATATTGGCTGGGAGTCAGAAGTACTCCTTTAGATCTAATAAAATCTTTTCTGACTGGACGTACTCAGTGTGTTGTAGAGTACCATCCCAAAACTGGTGATACTATTACCTCAAAAACATTTCCTATTCATAAGGGAGTGCCACAGGGATCAATCCTGGGACCCCTGCTATATATTGTTCATGCTAATGACTTACCTGAAGTCGTCTCAGAGACGGTGGTTCAGTTTGCCGATGACACCTCAGTGATACTGTCAGACCCTTAATCAATAGATCAAGAGATAAAAAATGTGATCTCCATGGATGGTTTTCTTGGAATGGCCTCAAAGTGAACATAGAGAAAGCACAAATAGTAAAATTCGGTTAAGGCAGAGAAATGGAAAGGGAACCGTATACCCATGAAGGAGCAGTTACCTCCTCAAAACACCTTCGATTCCTTGGCGATAGAGTGGATGACCGTTTAACTTGGAGTGAGCACATAGATTATCTGGCGATGGGCTTGGCGAGGTAGATCTACGCCCTACGTTATATATCGACGCATATAAACGATAAAACTGCTATTTCAGCTTACAGAGCATATGTAGAAAGTCGGTTGCGCTATGGTGTTGTCTTTTGGGGTGGCTCGTCGTGTGTTTCCAGGCTTTTCATTCTTCAGAGAAGATGCTTGAGAGTGATTTTAAATCTGACTTAAATGGAATCCTGTAGGTCGCATTTCAAAGAAAGATTGATTCCAACTATAACAAACCTCTACAGATATGAGTCGGTGATGTTTGTAGTAAGAAATGGAGATCTCTTTCAAGAGAGTTCCCATGAATATAAAACAAGAGGACATGTTAGTAAGAATATATAACCATATTTTTCGAGAAGCAAGAAAATGCCAGCAAATGAACTGAAGAAAAAATTACTTCTTTATTTGAGAGAAAATATATTTTATACCCTTGAAGAGTATTTCTCTAGTCAATTGTGTCTGTAAAATAGTGTTCAAGTCATTAGAATTATTTATTTTATTTATTGTACCCGTAACTTAGTCTATGTAGTTTTATTTCAGGTAATGTTCTCAAACGATAATTCGCATTTTCAATTCGTAGAATGGGCGACTGTTTGAATTTGCGATAAAATCTTTGTATCCTAAAATGTGTTGTAGTCATTATTTCACTTTGGATAACACACATTATGTTGTATTTTGTGTGAAAAAGACTCAAAACGTGGATTGGCGGAATACCATTCAAATCACAGAGCAATCTTCATTGAATTATAAAGGACGTCATTCGCAATTATTAACCGGAAATTATAACCTACCCGCTAATTCTTGTTATTGTTTCGTTTAGAGTCTTTTTCACAGAAGATTGTTAAGTATGTAAAACGAAAATCAAATCAATATAGAGTTTATCTTCAATCTAACAGAAATAAGGCTCGAGCATGTCGACTCTATCAGGAACGATTTTCAAATGTGATTAACCAGAGCAGCGCAAGTTTCCCAGAAACGAAAAAACGTACGCATATATAGTTCATTCAAAAATGAAAGGAAGAATAATGAAGAAACTGAAATGAAGGTCTTGTTGAGTACAGAAGTCGACCTAGAAACATCTGTTCGGCAAAGTGTGCCTCCAAAATAGCCCTTTTGAGGACCTCGAGAACTCAAGGACAATGAATTTGGAACCCCTGTACACCTGAGTTACCCTGAGTTATTCGAGCTCCACTTCCCATTAACTGGGTCTGACTCTATGCGACTATCATCTCGTTTCTCAATAATGAAGAAACCAAAATATCTTCTTGAGTATAGAAGCCGACCTAGAAACAACTCTTAGGCAAAGAGTGCCTCCAGAAATAGCCCGTTTTAGGAACCGAGAATCTCTTAAGATTGTTTATCACATTATTGTTCTTCATTTAAACATACACCTGGTAAATTTATAAGAGGTGATTAGCTTTGGTTTTGAGATATGAGAGATAACATAGATGAAAATGTTATGTATAACTCAGGTTTATCTCAAGTCTCAAAATAAAAAGTGTTACTGCGTATTTCACCAAACCACTGCCCAGGGCACATCTCTCATTTCAACGTCTGTACACAGGAGAACGTTGAACGCAATTAAAAAGATAAAATCTCATTTCATCTGCGAACAGAACTCGTTTCGCCAGCTTCTAACAAATTAACATGTTACTTGATAAAATTCAATCGCACTCTTCGATGTGCTACGGTTAGAGCAGGGCCTCATGCTGCAACACAAGATCTCAAACGAAATTCTTTGAGACGTTATAGTATCGTTTCATTTCTGATTTGAACTCCTCTGTTCCTTCGAAGCTGCATTTGAAGTGCCTAGCAGTAGCAAACCGCTTTCTTAACGATAAAATTCTTACATAACGGTCATGGATCGCCGTTGTTGCTCTAAGTCGTCTTTGTCCAGGTCTGTTTTCAGGACTACCAGTCTCCTGATATCAACCAGTTGAACAGGCAGGGTTCAGAAAGGGCTACGGGACTATAGATCACCTTCAAACTGTTAGAACAGTAATAGAAAGAACTACCGAGTATAATATCCCTATACATCTTGCGTTCATCGAATATCACAAAGCATTTGATAGTTTTGAAACATGGGCATTTCTCAGCGCTCTGGACGATGCAAGAATCGATTCGAGATACTCTACACTAATCTTAAACATCTATAGAAATGTCACTTTTCATGCTAAGATAGACGATGATTTAAGAACAGAAAAAGTACCTCTAGATAATGATGTTGGGTAGGGCGATACCAAACTCCTCACACTAGCACTGGAAAATATCTTTAAAGAGCTGAATTGGGAGAAAAGGGGGCTGAATATCGACGAAGTGTGCCTGATGACATTATTTTGATTAGAGCAAAGAGGAATTGAAATCAATGCTGACCGAGCTTAACAATCATTCCAAAAGAACAGGAGTCAAAATGAATTTGAACAAAACGAAAATTATGAGTAATAGCAACATCAGAATCGATATTGACGACGTCATCTTGAAAACAGTGGACCATTATAACTTTTAAGGCCACACAAGAAAAATCGGTAAGGAAAATCAAACTGCCCAAATAAAACGGCGAATCCACCTAGCATAGGCCGCTTTTGGGAAACTTAGTTTCATTTTGAAGGACCGAATATACCAATTTCTCTTAAAAGAAGAGTATATATTAGCTGCATAATCCCTGTGGGTACGTATGGACTGGAAACCATGTCCTTAACTAGAAAGTGGCGGACCAACTAAGAGTCGCGCAGAGAGCTATGGAGAGAGCCATGCTAGGGATATCATTACGGGATAAAGTGCGAAACGATGACATAAGAAACAGAACCAAAATAACAGATATCATGGAACGGATGGCGAGCCTTAAGTGGCAGTGGGTTGGACATGTCGCTAGACAGGGTGCAGATAAATAGGCAAATAAAACAACATTCTGGAGACCAAGAAAATTATGTCTGCTATTAGAGAACTTCAGTTATCTCGTCCGACTGTCACAAGGCGTATTGAAGTCTTGAGTCAGGACATGGCAGACAAAATAAAACATGATATCATGAAATGTACATACTTTTCTTCACAGTTCGAAGAATCCACCGGTGTGAGAGATACTGCTCATCTGTGTATTTTTATTCGGATGGTATTCAATGACATGTTGGCTAAGGAAGAGTTTCTGACAATCATTCCTCTGAAGGGGAAGACCCGTGGCGAAAATATATATGACGTTTTCTTCAATTTTGTAAAAACTACAAGCTAGCAATATATAAATTCATGTGCATTACAACCGATGGAGCACCAGCAATGACTGGAAACTAAAACGGTTTTGTAGCATTGTGTCGAGCTAATGAAGATTTCCCTTCATTTTTTTCATTCCATTGCATTATACATCAACAAGTGTTGTGTTCAAAAGTTTCAAACACTGAGGAAATTATGGGCATTGCAACAAAAATTGTGAATTCCATCCGTGCACGTAGCTTGCAACGGCGGCTCTTTCAGTTGCAGTTGGAAGATAAGGAATCAGCTGAACACACTGATTTATTTCTTCACACGGACTTCAGGTGGTTGAGTCGTGGAAAATTCCTAGAAAGGTTACAAGAATTATTGCCCGAAATAACAGCTTTTCTATACGAAAGAGGCAATGACACTCAGGTGTTGAAAAACAAAAAATGGCTGACTGATTTGGCATTTTTGACTGACATCACAATGCACTTGAACACCATTAACTTGGAGCTTCAAAGTAAAAGAAAAACTATTATGTAGATGATTAGAGCAGTAAAAGCATTCAAAAGTAAATTGCAACTTATGATAGATCAACTGAAAAGAAAGGATCTGAAACATTTTCCGTCTTTGAAAGCAAGGATTCCTCAGTTGACTTATGATACGCTTGAGGCTGAATTATCAAATATTTGGGGACAATTCGAAATGCTTTTTTATGATTGCAGTAAATTGGCAAATATAGTATAATTTATGAGTTATCCTTTTTATGTAAAATCATTGAGGAATTAGCTACTGAAATAGCAAGTCAGTTCAATATGAACCCATGTTCTGTTGAAAATGAGTTGGTGCAGATTATATCAGATATACATCTCAGAGCTACAGCATCTGATACAAATTTATGATGTTTTATATCTGAAGATAAATATACGAATCTAAGGCAAATCGCCCTTCAACTGACGGCAATGTTAGGGTCAACTTACTTGTGCGAGTCTGCATTTTCTGAAATGAAGATAATTAAGGAAAATATCGCAATCGACTAACTGACGATCATATGTCATCATGCATGCGATTAGCACTCAGTGGTTACGTATCATCTTATGAAAAGTATGCTGAGGACATGCAGTGCCACGCTTCAACATCCAAAGTCACTCCTTAGTTAAGTTTAACATCATATGTAAATCTTTTGTTTTGTAACAAGCAATAAACTCGCAATTTTGAACAACTATAAGTTTTTTCATGGATATTATAGAGAAGAATCTAACTAAACCTAACCAAACCTTGACTAAAATAATGTATATTGTGCGGAAAGCTAATTTCTATATATGCTACGGTACACTCTACCTAGGTAGATAGGTAGGTAGGGTGTATCGTGTATGTACGACAACTCTGCATCACACATACTTGCAGCATCTCAGAGTCGATCGTAAGTAGTGTAAAAATATTGAGGTAGATCGCCAGCAGTTCAAGTTTGAGCAGCCCTGTTCTAAGTCATCTCACACCACTGCTACAGCACATTCTGCAGGTGTCAAATCACATAATTCGCGTTACATTTTTACCGAAAATTTTCAATAAATACAAACATTACTCGCAAAAATTGACCAACAACTTCTCTCATCAATATGTGATGGTTTCTTGCAAAAACTAAATTCATTCTTTGTATTTCGTTTCTCATGAAAGAAACATGAGTGCCAAGAAAGTCAACAAGATTTTTTAGCATATGTCCGAACATAAAAAAACATGTGATAATAATTAGCTGCCTACCAGAACAAAAATTTGAAACATTGAGATTGTGCATCAATTTCTTGATGCAGTGTGATTACAGTGATAGTTATTAGATTAGTGTATCAATTACCAAAATATGGATGTTGGTCAATTCGACTACGTTTTTCCTTCTAGATATATACTCTAAAATATGTATTTCTTACAGATGGGACCCATTGAAAATGTACCCAGCTCAGAATACCCAGTTCCAAAAGCAGTGGAATTAAGAAAAAAAGATCGTTCTCGAGATCTGTTCGGTGTACAACTTGAGGTAAATAAATAAAATATCAATGTCTTGAATATTTTTTTCTTATTTTCTTCACTTTTCTGTTCTTAAAATATATGAATTTATGTTGAAGAGAATCATATTCAAAACATTTACATCGAAGCATTAATATTTTCAATTTTGACAGTTGTAGAAAAAAGTTAATAACGTGTAAGGTTTTGATATGTCGATACCTTGATCTGAATTCAAAATTACTCCAATGTTTGTAACGTTTCACTCGAGGCTATAAAAATCCTTTTCAGATTTGTCAATATTCTGTCCAACGCGAAAAGTAACATGAAAACGAGCTAGTGGCGCATAAGTTAAGGATCTCAATAGCATTTCCGTGGTTATTATTGCACGGGCTCTAATAACATGAGCGAGATAGGAGGGAAAACAGAGAGGAACTAAAAGTTTTCACCCACGATTTCTGAATTTTTCAATAATATTCACTTTTCAGAAATATACACCTATCGTTGCGAAATATTTGCAATATAATAATAACAATAATAATAAATTGAAAACGCATGAAGTGGACCCCAGAAATTAATTCTTTTATTATGCGTTCCTGTTACAAGATTACAAACTTGGAATCGGAAATGACAGCATACAGATACGCGTTACATCTTGCGTTCGTTGAAAAATATCCGGAATTAACAATCGTTAAAAATAGCCTACCTGGTTCAGAAACGCTGCATACGAGAAGAGCTCATAATAGAACTCAGAAACGAAGATGATACTCATAACGGTATAGCTGCCAGAGTAAATGAAAGTGTTACAGATAGCATCGAAGCCACAGAAACGAATATTAATATGGAGCGTCCTCCTGAGTCGAATCAGCAGAACGAATTTATGTATTAAGAAAGATCAGAACTCAACAGAGCAATAACTGAATTTAGTGGTAGTAACCCAACTAAACGACCTAAACTCCCCAAACATAAGACGAACAAGAACACCAATACCATCCTAGCAAGCATAAACTCAGTGTTTGAAGAATACACTGACCAGAACACCTTGCAGAAGATTCACACTTTGGTTTACTGTGGAGCGGTAGCAGTTCTTCGACTACACAAACAACATGTCTCCATAACTCTGATTCGAGCTGAGCCAAGAAGCATCAGAAAACCACCATGGCAAAAACAACTGGAGAAGGATATTATTAATATTAGAGCTGAAATCGGTCACCTCACAGAATTCCTGTGAAACGAAAAACCCTCAAGACGCTTGAAATCACATATACGCAAAATTCATAGAAAAATTGGTACGAACACAAAACACCCTGATCACAAACAACACATCGACAGGTATATGGACACTTTGAAGCAGAAACTCCAAGCAAAAGCAACGATACAACACTACAACTAAAGGTTCCTCAAAAGCGCGGCCAATTTTCATAAGGGAAATAACAAAACTGCGAACAACAATAATAGAGAAGTACCTGACGCACAGTTCTTGACCGATTATTGGTCATCGTTATGGTCGAACCCCAAAGAACATAATAAAGATGCTGAATGGATCACGAATGAAAAACATCGTCTTAATATCAAACATATGGACTTCGAAGGAATAACGTAGGAATAAATCGCAACAGCAGTTAAAGCGACCAACAATTGGAAGGCCACAGGTATAGATAATATCCACAACTTCTGGTACCAGAAGTTCGATAAGCTCCATGAAGCCTTAGCGAAACAGTTCACGTATGTTCTTCAACATCCCAGGAAAACACCCACTTTTCTAACACGAGGCTTAACATATATGCTATCTAAGAGCGATAGAATACAAGATCCGTCTCAATATAGGCCAATCACTTGTCTGCCAACGTTCTACAAAATACTCACCTCATGCGTATCCAATCGAATATACGAACACTTTGATGACAAAATATGAGCAGAGGAGCAGAAGGAATGCAGAAGAAAACACCACGGGTGCAAGGAACAACTCATCATCGATTCTGTGATAATGAAACAGGCACACAGGGGGCATCGGAATGTTCATTCAGTATTTCTCGATTATTTGAAGGCATTCGATAGTACCGCCCATTCTTGGCTTGTCGAAGTATTACAGATATACAAAATTAATCCTGCCCTGGTAGAATTCTTGCAGACAACAATGACACATTGACGCAAGTCTCTGCAGGTCAACATGAAAAATAAGTCAATTAAAACCGACGAGATACCCATACGTCGTGGAATTTTTCAAGTAGCCTCTTTGAGTCCACTATGGTTCTGTTTAGCTATAAACCCATTGTCTTCAATGCTCAATAGAACAGGATACGGATTTAGGATAAAAACAGATAGGAACTATCACACAATCTCCCACCTGCTGTATATGACATGAAATCATATGATTTGAACAAGAAGCAATTGGATGATCGGCTGAAAGCTGTCAGTAAGTTCTCGGCAGATGTTCATATGAAATTCGGGTTTGAAAAATGTAAGACCCCGAACATTAAAAGAGCGAAGGTTATAAATGGTGAAACACAACTTCCAAACGGTGATCTTATACTGTGTGCGAGGAATGGCGAAACGTACAAATATCTGGGATACCAACAAGCCAGATGGCTAGACCAAAAACAGTCAAAGGAGAAGATTTGTTCAGAGTACAGTCAGCGTCTGAAAACTGTGCTGAAGTTAATGCTGAATTTGGGGAATCTAGTCAAAGCAACTAACACCTACGCCATTCCAGTGTTGCTTTACTCATTTGGAATAATCAGATGGACTAAAACAGAACTGGATTATATTCAAAGGCAGACCCGAACAATGTTAACAAAGTACAATAAGCACCATCCAAAATCGTATGTGATAATAACAACTTTGAAGCGGAAAGAAGGAGGACGCGGATTGATGGATGTTGTCAACTTCTTCTCAGTAAAACCACTCTGTGTGAGTGGTATCGTTGGCTGATAATAGATATACACCTCTTAATCTTGGTACCAGTGATGACCTGCTGAATCTACCATTCCTATCAGATACTAAAAAACAAAAGCAATGATCAAGAAAGGAATTGCGTGAAAGACATCACCATGAGATTATACAACCATATATCGATAAAGAAGCTTCCAACAAATAGTTAATGAAAGGAGAACTATTCGCTGAAACAGAAGGATTCCTTATGGCCATCCAAGACTAAGTCATCGGTACAATCAAAAAATTTATAATTAAAGACGGAACATTACAAACAGATAAGTGCAGAAAATGCCACATACGATCAGAGACTATACAGCATATTACGTCCGGCTGCGAATAACTAGCCAATGCAGACTATCTTCACAGGCATAATCAAGTGTGCAACATTATCCATCAGAAACTTCCACACAAGTACGGACTTTCGAATGCCTTCCAGCGATATTACAAGTATGAACCGGCGCCCGTATTAGAAAATGACTCTATCAGATTATACTACGATAAGCCTGTTATCACTGACGGAATGGTGATGAATGATAGGCCGGACATAGTGGTGTATGATAAGAGAGACAGAACAGCAATGCTGGTGGATGTCGCCATACCGAATAATAACCACGTGCTGAACAAGTTCCAGGAGAAAAATCCAAATACACAGACCTTGCTATTGAAATCAAGCAGATGTGGCACCTCGATAAAATAGATATCGTCCCTGTCATTATTTATTCTACCAGGTTAATACCCAAAAGTTTGCATGATAGCCTTAAAAATTAGAATTGCTTAAGAATACCTATATAGAAATGCAAAAGCTGTAATTCTTAATACATTTAGGATAGAAAGAAAATTTATATCAAGTGTATTGTAATCGAGGCTATTCCTTTGATTGCTGAATTTGGAAAAGGTAAATTATATCCAGCTAAAATCTGAGATAGTGCAAAAATGAATTTTATGGTCCTCTGACTACAAATATTACAATACAATTACATTTAATGCAGGTAACATGGTATAAAGCATGTCAACCAGTGAAAAAAGAAAACTCCAATAATAAATAAACAACTTACATACTATAATTATAATTCCAAACTGTACTGCTTTCCCAAACTGTCCTATATTATTGATCACCTCAAATAGTTGAAATAGAGCATTAAATACTCTAATTCCCATAAATTTAAGTCCCTTCTTATAGCTAGATAAAGTGTGTTGAGGTTGAACATAATTCGAAAATATATATACAAGCCAACGGTTATAAACCCAAGTCTTGGAAGAGACTTCTACCATGAAGTTCAATGAGAAACTCCCATTATATTTCTAATAGCTCTCTTCTGCATCTTGAATATTCTGTCACAGACATGAGAACCACCCCAAAACAATTCTTGACCTAAAATGTGGCTGATAATATGACAGACACACCTACCTATCGGTTGACACACTCAATCTGTGCAAAGCATAACAAGCAGGAGACAGCACACAACACAACTGATTAATGTGGTAACACCAGCTAAGATTGTTATCAATTGTGATGCCTAGGAACTTCGTTGACTGAACCTGTTGGATTGATTGATTGTTTACTCTTAGTAAATAACTAGATTAATTAGTTGTAATCAAATTCTTGAAGGCAAATTTAGGAAAAACTCTTTTTGATACGCTCGAAACAATTGATTGTCATCAAACCAATTGGAAAATTTGTTCAGAAGAATTTGAGCTTTGTATGTTGTTCCAGTATTAGACGTATCAGCACATAATAAAGTATTGTTATCAGCAGACATAGTCAAACTACCAAGCCTAACTAAACTATCTGGCATATCGTTCACGAACTGTAAAAAAATAGCGAGTCCAGGACTGATCCCTGAGGCACACCACATTTAATATTTGCAACAGTAGATTTCGAACCATCCGAATCTACGAAATGAACTCTATCAGAGAAATAGGATCTTAACAGTTTGTGAATGGGTCCTCGGAAACCAAGACGGTACAATTTCTCTAATAAATAGTAAACTAAGTCATCCACCCACCCCTTGATTTCCTATGTTGTATTCTCTGAAGCATTTCAGATGAAATACTTAGTTAATGATCATTGAAGTGATTAAAAAGAGTATTAGGATCGCTTACTAATGAGTCACCAATCTCGATTTCATACTTACTGCTTCTGGGAGTTGAGTTATTTATGTTGTTGTTAATTATAGACCATACTGGCTTGGACTTATTCGAAGCTTTCTTATACAACTTTATATTATGTATTTTTTGCCGCAATCTGTATTTTCATAGAATGCAATATTATCAGGGTGTTGGGTCGAGTTTTTGAGGTTGACCAAAAATTTTTGAGGGCACTGTTATACCTAGAGTTACCCAAGGATTATTAGTAGGTTTCTTAGAGTTATCAATTTTTAACGGAAAGGATACATCAACATATTACGCGAAAATGTTAACAAAGCTATTGAAGGTATCGTCAACAGATTTCGCGTTCATTGATTCGGACCATGACTCTCGACAGAGAGGAAACGAAGGAGACGGATATAGCCAGAGTCATTAAAGTATCTTCTGTATCTTGGATATGTGGGCAATTCTTTGATTATATTGCATAATAACATCTGGGATGTGTGATCAGATATGACATACTTATGTACCTCATGATATACGTTATCCTGTGATAAGGGTATTGATAGGTTGTGCAATAAATTATACGAGATTCAAACTATTACGAATATACAGGATGTCCGGCTGAAGAGCCCATTTGAAGTATCTGGGGAACAGGTTTATCGATAAATTTTCATTTTGACATTTAAGTAAATGGATACTAATCCACTATTTGCAATTGTTTTCAGAGCGGTACAGAAATCGACTAGAACATTGCTATTTCAAATGGCATGGTGTACTTTTCATTTTTTTCACTAAGCGGCATCTTTGATCGAGGTTTGTCTTATCTAAAATCAACTACCATTGAGCTTAGATTTTTTTACTAACATATCAGAGTCATCTTCTTCTTTGCCTTGACCCAGATTTGAGGAAGTTTATAACTTTTTTCCAAGTTAACGGGGAAAGTATTATTCTTGAGGGAAACGTACCTTTCCATGCAATTTTATATACAGAATGCTCAAAAATCACTTGAATTGGTTATTACAGAAACGACACATGTGACATTATTGGTGGTTTTGATACAGACATCCTAGACGCATGTTCTAGTGCAGAAACATCACATGTTCCATAAACCTTTCTACAAGATATTTGAGTAGAAAGATTTCGTTTGTGGCAGAAACGACACAAGGTAATCACTTGTGCTGTTTCTGCAGAAAAACGTATTTTATTGTTATGTTGGCAAGATTGTTGATTTGATAAGAACCTAATCAAATCATGTTATTGAATCTGATCGTGTAGCTCACATTATTAGTTGAGTGCCTTGCTCTAATATTGAAGCGCGTTTTAGCTTTGATTTCCTTGTTTGTAGTGTCTTTTTGTTGATGAGCATTGCGTTCTTTCGGTTTGTGATGTCGTGTAGTGAATCAGATGACAGCGTTCCGGCTAAGAGAAAGAAAGGTGTGGAGAATGAGGTCAAATACCAACGAAATAATATTCGCAAAAGTCGAATCGAAGGAACTGCTTACAAGACTTATGCAGGTAAAGACGTTGCAGCCAAACAACAACAAACATTCCTTCGTAGATGTACAGACGAATGTTATTCTCATGTCTCTGCTGAAAGCAGGCAAGCTTTTTGGCGTAATTTTTACTCATTGGAGAGTAAAATCACACAATATGTATACCTGCAAAGTCTTATTGAAGTGCGTGGAGTGAAGCGAAAGCGTAAAGTGTGTCCAAGTAGCGATAGTCTAAGGACAAAACCCAAGCAAAAATTTTTCAACTACAACATAAAGGTTGATGGGAAAATTGTCGCAGTTTGCAAAAATACTTTCATGCACTCACATGGCGTTATTTCGACTCGAGTTCGTCGATTATGTAAACTTCCGACTGCAGGAAAGACACCTAATGATTTGCGGGGTTTGAACAGAAGTGGAAACGCCATGAGTGGCGGAATTTGCTCGAAAATTCATCGCGATATTTTGAAGTATGAGGTAAAACAAACCCATTATGGTGGTAAGCCCAAAAAGTACTTAGATGCTCTTCCTAATGTGACCCTTATGCACCAGCAATTTCTTAACGATCACCTGAGTGCAAGAGTATTGTGAATTACAGTTTTTTTTTCACAAATACTTTCAGGGAAACTTTGATTATTGTTTCGGGCGGCGGCAAGTAAACGTCTGTTCAAAATGCGAAGATTTTGCCGCAAAACTGAGAGATCCCGAACTGAGTGACAATGCAAAAAAAAAGTAGCAGCAGAGCTTATGATTCACAAAAGGCGAGCTAAGAAATTTTATGCAGCTTTTAAAGAAGCTCCCAACAACAAGGAACGACACTGTAGCAATAACTTTTGAGTACAAGCAAAACCAACCTTCGCCTATGATTCCTGTGAAGTTATATTATTACTAATAAAGTATTTTTAACCTTCCTACAAAATAAACTACTTTAAAAAAAATCGTATCTGGCATTCTATTGAGATTTTTACTATGGAAACGGGGCCATGTGTTTCAAACATATCTTGTTTACATCACCAAATTTTTGTGAATTTTCAACTTTGAAATTTTTAAATGGCCACGATATTGTGTTTTTCTCAAAATAATAGAAATGTTAAATATTTTATTCGATTTCATTTTTATTACGTTGTTTCTCTTTACGGTGTTAACGGTTTTGTGGAAATTTTATTTGTCATAAATGTTTGAAACTTTATTCTATGATTCATGTCCCCAAAACGACATCTTTATCCTTTGAAGTGAGCTAACGCTACTCATTCCAATTTCTGTATTTCATGAGTGACAAAATTCGATGGTAATTTTCGGAATTACTTTCTGCAAATAGGTCGTGAATTCGGCTATTTTCCGTTGAAAATAGGTACTCATATTTGACGTTTTTCTAACAATTTAGATTCATTGAGTTGACAAGTAATTATTGAAACCCCCTTGTATAAAATAGCATCGGAAAGTACGTTGTTAACAATAAAACTTTTCTCGTTAATTTGAAGAAAAATTATATCTTACTTCAATCCATTTTTTGGATAAAGAAGATGACACAAATTCCAAAAATTTTGATGAAAAAAAAATCATAGGTCAAAGCTGATTAATTTTAGATAGAACAAATCTCAACAAAGGATGTTTGAGAAAAGATGCCCTTTAATGAAAAAAATTGAAAAGTATACAATCATCTGAAATAGAACACTTGTAGTCGATGTCCTGTATAACCACTTTGAAGATAATTGCAAATTGTACATCAGTATCCATTCGTTCTATTGCCAATCTCAAAACTCTTCATAACTGTGACAAATGAAAGAAAATGAATCAGTTGCAATGTTTAGAACTCAATAAACTCTGTGAATTCCCAAATACTACCACCCTTAATAGACAGCTTAACATCAATACCTCTCCCTACTCAACATTAAGTTAGATAAATGACATCTGTTAAGTGGTTTTAAATCTGTAGATTAGTCACTTGAAAATTACCTGACGGTCGTAACCAGTTGTGCTTTGAAAGAATTCAACTGTGCAAAGTGCAAAATACATTTTATGTTGTTAAGTTGAAAATGGATTTACAAAAATAAAAGAATCATCAAGAAATTTGGAATAATAACGAATTCGAACGAGAAGAAGATGAGTTTACTAAAATATTGTTAGAATGTGTGACTATTCTAAAAATATGAAAATTAAATTGCACATAGATGAGTAATACAGCTGCGTGTTTTCATCGACCATCGTGTCCTATTTAAGTGCATGTAACAAAGAGCTATTTTAATCAATTATAAGCTTACCCGGTAACCTTAATTCCAATTGCAATCATGATATCAACTACTTGTTTTGAATATTCTTGAAAGTTTTTGGTGATTATAGAAGATTAATCCAATTTACTGAAATTTCTTTTGGTTAGAATGAAAATATGAATGATGATTTGTCAAATAAAGTGAGAGATGCTGCCTGTAAAGAGATCAACATCTCTCACAGATTTCACCCTGCAACAAATTATGAAAAGAGGTGATTAACGACCATAGTTTATGTACACATAACCAAATGTATATGGAATTACTCGGTATTTCACATTATTGATTGTTTTTGACTATGGATCTTTGACTACTTGTGAAGAATGAAGTTTTTTGTTGCAAAAAACTGGATAGTATGATTAGAAATTTTGAATTATCACCACATGTTCGGGATATTATACTCAGTCGTCACTGAGATTTTAAACTGAGAATTTCAAAATTTAAAAAACCTATAATCTTAATTAAAAAAGCATTACATTGGATTGTCCGAGGTGCAGAGGGGTCGAACAATTGCTCTCGTTGAAGAAGGGGCGACACAAAAGGATATAGCGACCACAATGGAGGTATCACAGGGGGCGATTTCAAAAACCCACGCCCGATACGTGGAGCTACAATCTCTGAAAAATAGGCCTAGAAGAAGTCGTAGGAAGATCACTTCTGAAAAAAAGACGGTTTTTGTGCCGAATTGCAAGACGCACCAGGGTCTCCCTAGTGCGTCGCACCCCATATTCCAAAGGCAATTTCTGGAAGCAACAGGGATCAGTGTATCAGTCGAAACGATATGTCAAAGACTTCGTTCAAGAGGTTTATATAGCAGAAGACCCTTAAGAGTTCCAGAGCTAACCAGACAACAAAAAATTAACAGACTTAATTGGTGTATCGAGCACCAAAATTGGAATATTGAGAATTGACGAAATGTTCTTTTTTCGGATGAGACCAGAATTGGTGTTCGATCAGATGTTCGAGTTTTGATGAGTCGTGGAAGACAAGCTAGTCTCCGAGCAGCAAGACAAATTACGAAATACCAAGGGGGCAGTGTGATGTTTTGGAATGGCATTATGCTGGGAGGCAAAACAGATTTGATTTCGTTTCCTGCGAGCGTAACGGCTAGTGTTGGATCCCATCGAGGTGCCCACGGTGATTTCACTTTTATGCAAGATAATGCTCCTCCGCATACCATCAACCTAGCGCGACATTATCTGGAAACAGAGAGAATCACTATTTCGGACTGGCCATCTTGCTGTTCACACCTAAATTCTATTGAACATTTATGGGATAATCTCAAAAAAAATTAGATCGCGCCAGCATAATCGAAGAACCCCACAACAGCTCATCCGAGACGCCACAGAAGAGTGGCAGAATATCACACCCCAGAGGAGGTCGAAAACCTAATCCAAAGCATTCCTAGATGGATTCAGGCTTGTACCAGGGCAAGAGGAGATAATACAAGCTACTGAGGTCGAGAAAAAACACCTATTCTGTGTGAAAACAATTTTTTTGTTACATGCGGAAAGAGTCTCTCATTTTCTTTTATTTGTTTCTTTCTTAAAATAAACCTTAATTTATTTCTTTTTTCAATTGAAATATCTCAAAAGGGTCAATTTTAACAATCCTTCGAAATTTCTAGAACCCCTTAGGTAATATGCAAAATATCGGGTGATTCCATATGAATTTGGTTGAGAGTCAATATTTAAAATGTTATTTCGGATAGCTCTCGAGAAACACGACGAGCGAAAAATGCTTCTAAAATATCTCAACAATTAATATAAGAGTTCATAACCTTGAAGGCAAATAAGACATCAATATAGGATCTACGAGAAAATGTGACAGGGAGAGCTGACCCCTTATACCACATTGGTGTGAAAAACTAGTCCATTCCGGAAACGCAATGTTTAATTAATCCTGTATCCTCTTAATCCTACCCATGTGAGTGGCAAGCAGAGATGACCATGCAGTACAATAGTACTGCATGGTACTCCATTGAAGGACGAACAGTAAAGACATACAGGATAATAAGTGAGCCTATTGTTCGTGCGAGCAACTATAGAATCAATGTGCAGAATACAAGATAAATACCCAAATCTCTGACTGAATCGATTGTCTCGTCGATTATATTCGTAAAACTAAAAAGCCATAATTGCCTAGAAAATGTTAGCACTTGGAAATATTTAAACTCAATCCATTTGTATTACCCCATCTATTAAAAAAAATTGATTCTCTTGGAGAATAATCTGATCTTCGTTTGTACAAACACATTTAAAAATCATCTGCAAGGACGAAAAATTTGCTTCCTTCAGATAATTAATGCATAAAGGAAATAACATTGGACCTAGGTGGGTATCAAGGCCACCACCGAATAAAACATCAAAGAGATAAAACCATTTCATGTAATACGTTGAGAGCGATAAGAGATGAAATCTCGCAAACATCAGAAATAGAGGGTCATGAATGGCATAAAGACGCTCTAACTTGTATAATAAACCTGTAATCGTAACCCAAACTAATACTTATTCAATATTAGTATATATGCAATCGATCTAGAACCGAATTTCAAAACAAAAACTAACATAGTAAAGTAGAAAAGATTGGTCGCAATGAGCCTGCAACACACATGTTCCTGAGGAAAGTATCTTGACAGACAGACTGACAGACAGACGTCCAGGCGAATCTCTTTATGGGCTCCTTTTTTCGGAGTACGAAACACTAAAAACGAAAATAGTTTACTATTTTACCCTTTTCCACCATCAACAGAAGAGTACTGACATGAAATTCCTCATTTATTATCTGCAAAATTGCAAGCTGATTTTTTTTATTACTTTGCGGAGAGAAATTTAAAAGCCACATTTTATGTCTCCACTTTGAAAAGCCACATCCCAAAAACAAGGGCGCTATGGAAAAAAATTATGAGGAAATCTCGAGAAATATGAAATCCGTTTAAGTGAAATTAGGTAAAGATGAAATGGAAGTTGAAGTATAAAAAGAAGATTCAATTGCGATAATCACTAGGGGATAAATCTGGATTCTAGAAAGTGTGTTTCAATGTTAACCAACGTATTTCCTCCTAGTTTTCACGTGTTGGGTTGTCTGTACGTCATGAAAGAGAATTTTTTCTCTGGTCGGAAATCCAGGAGTTTTCCGCCCGTTCCGAAGTTATTTTCTTTCAACAGCTGGGAGGAATAGGTACCATTGATGGAACGCTGTTCATGGAGAAAGTTAACGAGCAAAACCCATTGGAAAAAACGGCCGCAAGCACCTTTTTAGCAGAGAGATGAATTATGACTGATTCTCCTCCTCCATCCTTCTCTACACCATGCTGGCTTTCTCCGATTCAAGTGTATTATGGTAAAGCCAGATTTCAATACATGTGACGATATACTTCAAAAAATCATCAACCTCACTCTACAAACGTTGAAGCAGGCGTTGATAAATCTCCAGACGTTATTGTTTCTGCTGATCACCTAACGGAAATTCTCTTAAATTCCAATTAATCTGTAATGAGGGATCGAAAACTCCTGTAGCTTATCCCAATCAACGCCTCAAGATAGTCTCGAACGGAAGTAATGTTTTCTTCAGTCTAACTTTGCCGAGGGTGGTATAGGTGGAGTTTATTTTCAACTGTTGCCAGACCTTCCAAGAACTTTTTGTGCTAATCGTACGCGGTTTTCTGCAGACATGTCTTCCTGAATCGTGCTTAAAGTCTTCGAAAGATTTCGGCCAGTTTTTTGCCTACAATCGAGAGAAATTTAATAATGATACATTTTGCAACACTGCCTATGAAGAACTCAGAGAAGATCCCCGAACGGTGGCTAGCTACTCACCCGTGTCTACCGCGCCAATGTTGTTTGAGTCCCCCTGTGGATAACGACCTGCCTTCCTATAAGAAATTCCCGTTCATATTTGATGCACCGTCGAAGATCACTAAATAAATCCGGTCTTTCATGAGCAGGATTTCAAGAAAAGTTTAACGCATCTTTCTTCTTCCCTATCTTCTCATCAAGAATGTATTCAACATTCAAACAAATATTCAAGTAGATCAAAGTATTCAATATCAGTACCCTCTAGTAACGCTTTTCATACCGAACTTCTTTTTATATTGCACGCGTATTTCGCTTTTCATATTGAGCTCCCATCTAAAATAGCCCTTCGTATACACGACATATAGAGTGTTTAATCGAAAATATAAAACAGGCAAAACTATTCATTTCTGGGCAAAACACACACAATTTTTTATCGATAACATCAACCCTCACAGCAGAGGTGCTTACCCCTCCAATTTTTGAATAGGTCGAGTGATGCCTCACTATAGCATGTGTAACAGAACATCTAAAGATAGAGGGTGAATCACCTTAATACTTGAAAAAAAGAGAAATAACTTTAAGATTCAATTCACAAAGAAAGTAAGTAGGCAGAGTTTAGTTGAACATTATTGGTTTCTTAAACATCATTCCCTAAATCGGAGATGCAATTCCTCTGAATTTCTTTCATAGCAAAATATAGTAGAAATTTCCTCTGAATATTCGAAAATTTTCATGAATGAATTGTTTGTTGTAAAGTCTTTTCGTCTTCGTTGACACACCCTGTATATGTGACACGCAGCAAGGTTGCAAACCGATATTATTTAGCTACTCAGTGGCATCATTAATTTTTCATATTTGTCGTTATTTATACTCACTGCTTCTTTAAATACGACTTTGATGAAAAATTATGAGAAATTATTATTACCCAAAAATTGAGAAGATAGGTTTGATTTCTTTTTCCTCAGAATATTCAGCGTCTCAAGTGATACTTTTTGCAGAAGGTACTCAAAATGAAATAAGTAATCGAAAAATTGGGAAATTTGGGTTACCATTTGAAAAGTCTAAGTGGAGGTCAAATTCCGGTATTTCCGACCAAGAAAAATGTTTCCGGCTGTTAGAATATTATTCAATATGCTATTCGGTTTTTGTTTCATAGACATTGATCAGCAATTGTAGGGACTATAACTTGATCACCCAAGATTATCACCTCCTTCGAAATATCAAGATTATTATTACAATTTTTAAGCTACTGTTTGAGCACACCTGCAGAAAATGTTTATATTTTTGTTAGGACCATCAGAGAAGTCAGAAGATTTTTCATTTTTCTTATCTAGGACACTTTTCTTGAGTCCGTCACGTAGGTAGAGAAGCTAAATCTAGCGAATTTAGTGGCTAAAAATATCATTTGCCGTTTATTAGTAAAAAAACGTCGCAAACCTTCTTTGCAAAATATTTTTGTCGAATTTTTTACGTCTTGTAGAACCTTGGTATATTGTCTGCCTTTCTGACAAGAAGGCTATAATTGTATAGTTGAATATAAAAGATTATAACGAGTTGTATATTGGCTAAACCCACATTAACTTCGAAACTAAAATTTTTGAAGATAGGCGTTAATTTATACACCTACGCAATGGCTTGTTCGTTATTGATTTTACTACCCACTTTTCATGTCTTCATTTCTATATTCTTTATACGTTCAGTACGTAGGCATACAGATAGGCAATCAAATCCAAACAACTGTATCGACGAAATTATTAGAAATAAGCTTATTATTCCAATCAAAATAAAAAATAAATGATTACAAGTGGGAAGTTAATAAAAGGAAAGTAATCAATAACAGTGAATTATCAACTAATATATATATATATATATATATATATATATATATATATATATATATATATATATATATATATATATATATATATATATATATATATATATATATGATAAGACACTTCGTCATTTTCTTGAACGTAATATAAAAATTGGAGAACCAATCTTCATATATCTGTTCATGCAATCAAACTGAATTCATGAAAAATATAAATCCACCACCCGGTAATTAATACCATTGCCAGGCAATGATTATAATCAAAACATATCCTGGAATAATTATATATTAGGATAACCTTAAATGTTATGAGAATATATTAATCTACCAGAATATATACATACTATAGCATCATCAGACAATGATATCAATGTACCATATATATATATATATATATATATATATATATATATATATATATATATATATATATATATATATATATATATATATATATATATTATATATATATATATATATAATTAAATTGTTAATCCTCTTAAGAAATTAAATTACTTCAGGGTCATTTTTGAAGGAGTTGGCCACATTTAAAATTCTTATATGTAACTCTTCTCGGGTGTCAATTGGAGAAGAGTAAAATCTAGATTTTAAAGCACGGTGTTAAGTCGGGAGATCGTGCTGACGAACTTGCAAGAGCATCAGCTTCCCTTCAACGATCCAACTATTTGCATACTGTGCATGTAAGAACTCGCGAACCGCTAAAGTGAAGTGAGGAGGTGCACCATCGTGCATAAACCCCATTTCTGCACTGGAATATCGTTTAACAAATCCGGCAAAGTTTCTTGCAATAACGAAATTGTCAGTTACTGAAATCCATACGTTAATTTTGTACTTGTAAAAGTATGTGGATTTTCGACACTGTACACGTGTTCATTGTGAAGGTTAGTGATGCCAGACCTAGTGTCCTACTAAAGTGGAGATTCTGAGTTCTCTTCTCTTGGATAAATCGGCAGAAAGTTAGGCGATTCTCAGCACCGTTGGGAAGTAATTACTGAACTTTCTGAATGTGATAAGGATGAAATGATTGTTCCTTCAAGACATCATGAATTATTGTTTCAGGAACGACCAACTGCAAACCTAAACGCCATGTCCACAATTTGTTCTTCGCGTTCTACCGTCCTTACTGTTCTTTTTCGTTCTCGATCCAAATTTCTGGGCTTGAAGCAGGCATTCTAGCGGAGACGCCTCTCCAGATTTCCAAAAGCTGGGGTGGTTCGCCACTATGCGATCTGGAAATCTTTCAGCATATACTCTCGCTCTTTCACGTCCATTGCCTTGACAAAATCCGTACACCATAACCACATCAACCATTTCAAAGTTACTGTACATCTCTGTTCCTAATAGTAATAAAAAAATCACCAAAATACCTAGTCTAGAACTTAAGGAACACTGTTGAGTCAACAATTGGTTGTCGAGCCTAATTAAATGACAATTTGCCAGACCACAGAAATAAATCCAAAGCCAACATGGTCTAATGTGATATTTTTGACTTGCTAGGGGGTTGAAGAAATGAAATCATGAAATTAAAAAATTGTTTTTTCTGATTGAACCGCTCATCATATCCAAATTTCTCAGTAGGCAAAAAAGTTTGATAATTAGCCTAGCTACTCAATGTATGAAACAGTTTTGCTCAAACGCAGACAGTTCAAAAATTATGGTTGATTAAAAACACGTTCGAGGTTTTAGGGACACTTATGAAACGTCAAGATCATTGAGTGGATCACTAAAAAACGTGAATAACGCATCCAATTACGCATACCAAATATGGTTCTTATCGATCGGGTCGTTCTCGAATTATTTGAAAAATAAGAAAAAAAAAATTCTGGATTTGGCGACCTCTAGCGGCCAAACGAAGAAACTTTTTATATAGATAAGTTAGTCTAAATCGACATATTTCGAGCTGAAGAATCTATAGTATAACGTTTTATACGCAATTCATGGACACCCTGTATATATGTTAATTCGTAGATTTTCGCGGACGTATTTTAATGTGGTTTCTTCTTTATTCCGGTTTCTCGTCCGTTGATCCTGAACCATTCGTTGATTGTTTCTGACGACGTTTCAGATGGATCGCACCAGCCATTCTCAAGTCGGATATTAATGATATATAATATAATATATATACTTCCACTTACTCATATGTTCTAACGAAAATTTACCACCTCCTCCATCTCAAAATGGACACTGATTTTTGCAGAAAAAGCTGAGACACGTCAATATTTGATTGGAGGGGAACCAATTTCTGAGTTGGTTCGGAGCAAAATCAACCCTATACCCTCAGCAGCACCTGTCGAAGTTCATTATAGGGAAAGTGCCTCAAGTGACATATCGTTGGAAAAGAAAATCAAGGAAAAGTGGCATATTTTAAGAAAGGTCTTCTAATGTTCGATTCAAAAATTTTATCAGTGTGAACGTTTAATATCAGAGTCCAAACACAACAGAAGTTTGTTCTCCGATGAAAATTTGACTATGCTTAAAATCAAATTAAGTTCTTAAGATTACCTCATCCGACATCCATTCAGTGACACATTTCTAATTCTCTGCTATCATTATTGAATGATGATTCTTGTTCTGAGCAGTTCCAAGTTTTTGATCCCCTAGGAAGTAGTAATTTAAGACATTGATAAACATTAATGTTTTGTAGGAAACGAACAATTATTTTTAACAACCTTCTGGTAATGATTAATCAGTTTCATATTTGTCCTTCATTTTCACAATACTCTTAATCTCAATCATCGTTTGTTTGACAAACGTTGAAAACGGTTTACTCCACTGAGGTGAGCGGGTCGAAATGGTTTCAGTTCATTATAGAAATAATATCTCTGCCAGAGAAACGGAAATAATTTTCACCTTCCAGAAAAACAGGTAAGTCATCAGTCTGTTTCATATTTAATGAATAAATTTTTAACTACGGATTCGGTGGCTTACAAAACACATGAAGTTCAACATCGACCTTTATGGAAAGAAGCAAATGAAGTGGCAGTTTTGAGCCACCTACAAATGGAAAACACTACTTCCATTATCACGTGTGTCTGGTGTATCAGCTTCAACAGCCTAAAGGATCGTGAAACGTCACCAATTTCACCCTTATAAAGTGAAACTAGTTCACGAAATAAACGAAGATGATCCTGATCTCCCCTTTCAGTTTTGTGTAAACTGAATAGGCAAAATTGTCAATATCGGGATATCCAGAATCCTTATTGGTTCACAAATGTACACACAAACGACGACATTGAATGTTAGGACTAGAATTTATAGAAACCATATTGTAGGACCTTTCTTCAATTCAACTTCATCTCAATGGGGACACTTATTCTCTCTTCAGAGAATGAAATACGATTCCATCAAGATGGTACTCCTGAACGTTCGATGTTCGTGTGCGATTTGGATGCAAATTTTCGAGGTCGGTCGATTGCCATGGAAGGAATAGTTGAGTGGCCGAAGTCTCCCGATTTGAGTTCTTTAGGTTTCTTCTTATGGGGTAATTTTAAATCGTGTGTTTATGCTACACAACCTGAAAACTTCGAAGAGCTCCGGAGTAGAAGCAATATCGAATGAAGCCTTTTGATACCAGAAGTTGTTCAAAATGTTAGAAGAGAATTATAGAATCGTTTGTATCATTATATGGAGGTAGGAGGTGATCATTTCGAGTATCCAATTTGATTTTGGCATTATCAAATTTTCGTTGCAATACATACTTTCGTCTGTTTGATATTAAATGTTCATAAAAATACTATTTTTGAATAAGGAACTGAAAGACATTTGCAAAAATATGTCAGTTGACCCACTTGGTCCCCTACAATAAAAAATGGACGTGTCTCCGTTTTTTTCGCCAAAATCAATCCGTTTTGAGATAGAGAGGGTGGCAACTTTTCGTTGTAACACTCTGTATATATATAAACCTAAAATAAAGATGAAATAATGATGACATTTACTCCCATACCCCTTGATTTCGACGCTTGTGTTCTCGACCCAAATATTTTATTGAAATCATCTACAAGACGATTAATAATTTTTTTTCAATGAAAACAATGGTAATTCAATATTCCAATGTTTCTCCGGTATCGTAGAAATATCATTCTGGTGAAAGGCGCTTTAAAGAGGTTGTACCTTCCTTAGGTTGAATTTTTGGACCTATGTTGTAAATAACTCTCATGTTATTTTTATATGTAGAATACCCTTCTGAAAATACGAAAACTTTTTATTGGACATATTTTTATAATAATAATGTGCGTTACGGTCATTTAATTCTTCCTGAAAATGTACTACATTCAATCATTAAACAATAATTCAATAGAATGATTTCAGCTGTATACTTTACTTCTTCAAACAAGTAGATTGGAAATATTACTAAAAGAATAATCAAACAAAGAAAACCATTGTTCTTTATAATAGAAGTCATTCATAATTGTCAAAGGTTGTAGGCGTTTGAGCTATTGTGTGTACATTTATCGATTCAATCTTGCTTTAATCCACCTCTGGAGCTTGAACAAAAAGTAGAATGCAAATAAAAGAAACAGCATATCTGCACTATAAATGCTCAAAACCACGGAAAGGTAGCCAGGCAACCAATACAAACACACACGAAACGGGATCGATTCCCGCGTAATACCAGTTTTAACCGGTTAATAATCGATAAAGCACAATTCCAGGGGTTCATCTGAAAAAATCAATTTATTGACAACGTAGCTGCGGATAGAGAAGATACCAAAATAAATTATTACTTCTCTAATGTTTCTTCTATTTTTATCTGGGTTAAAGAGTATTTCTTCTAATTCGAAATGTGATTGTTTTCTTATTGATGTTCAAAGTTATACAGGTGTCCCAGATCAAAAAACAATCATCTGGAATCTGACAGAACTCTTAAAATAATGAAACAATTACATGTAACATTTCTTCGTATGATCCACCAGTGGTGGGACACACCCTCAAACATTTTTCGTTTTTCATTTATGCCTATGCTGGGCATGACCTACCCCCTAACAATTTTTATTCTCTAATTTTGTAGGAATTGAATTTTCAAACTCATTGAACTTTTTCACATAAAAAGGTACTTCTGTTTATGGCGAAAAAATTAACTAGTATTGAGAAAACTGAACTCAAATATTGTAACGTACCATAAACAATCTGCCTAGACATTAAGAAAATCTACGACAGGACAGTTTCTAGTTTCGTTTGAATTAAGATACCACATAACATTTGTTCTATTATTTCTATCCATTATTGAACTTACAAGAATATAGAAAAAATGAAATATATATTACAGTAGAATATGCAGATAAGCATTCAATGTTTAGAATCGCATCTGTAATGCTTTTCTCTTCCTACAAGATCTTATCACGAACGATATTCTGATAAAAAAGGTTGCCTGCCTCACCGAACACTGGCTAAACGAAGATCAAGTCAGTTGGCTACAAAATCGTAAGTTTTTTTGCACGATCAAATTTCAAACTCTGTGGAACTCTTATTATACCAAAAGAAGAAATGAACTGTAGGGCTCTGAATCAAGTAAACTAGCTCTCATTAGAAAAAATTGTAAAGTTTCAGCAATTCAGGAAACGAATGAGAATATTATATTTTTGAGTATTCATAGATCTCCTAATAGCAATATGGAACAGTTTTTGATTAAGGTCCTTCAGACAGCTCATGTTGCTCATCAGGGCGATATTTTCTTGGCTGGTGACTTCAACGTCAATTTCACTAAAAGAAGCTGTGAACAAATAAAGGTTGAGGAGCTCCTGGAATCATATGAGTTATACAGGGTGTTCCAACAGCCTTCTCGGATAACATAAACTTCTGGTTTTTACATTGACAATGTATTTACAAACCTGAAAAAAAAAATTTTACTCTCATAAAACGGTTGATTTACGCATTTCTGACCATTTAGGCCAGATTGTAGCATTCCCAAAACTAAACCTCCAAACATTTATCTGGGTGAAGGAAAATTGTCGAGAATATCATCGATCGACTCAAATCGAATCGGTGGGAGTGTCTGTTTGAGAAAAACGCCAAGACAGCTTTTGATAGTTTTTAGGAGAACTGTGTAGCTGTCTTTAACGATTTCTTTCCTGAAAAAAGAATAAGAATATCTGAGCAGTCAAAAACTTAACCAAAGAAGGAAACACAAGAAATACTTACCTTACGAAGCAAATTGAAGCTACACAGACCATAGCATCTGTAAAAAAAGATCAAGCATCCATTGAACATTTGAGATTCCTAAAAAAAAAACAAGTGAAGGTTCAGATAGAAAAGAGAGCTGAAGATTCGAAAAAAATCATGGATTCCAAAAACAAAAGCAAGCCTATCTGGGAAATTATCAACTCTAGAACGTACTCAAAATGCGATATCACTAACAATAGCAGCCTTACACCTGACGAATTAAACAAATTCTTGGTAGAAATAGGAGAACAGCTGTCAAAGGAAATAAACACTGAAACTTATATAATAATAATAATATGTTTATTCGTTCATCACCCATACGGGTGTCAATAAGAGTATGAGTATGTACAGCACATAACACAGAAATATGGACAACAAATTTTACATATAGGCGACATACACACGCAATACAATACAATACAGGGTGCTTCAATGAAAACTAAACAGAGGCTATATCTACCAAGATATTCATTTCTGATCAAAACGCAAACACAGATCAATTTTTGTTTCAAGGAGGGCATCTTTTGGGGTAAAAAACTTGCCTAAAATATCAAACTCCTAAGCGGGGGTTGCAATCATAAAACATTTTAAATAGGAAAGATGGGTCGAGTGATGACTCAAAGGAAAGGTAGTATCTTTGTCTACATCGCCTCGAACGAATTTCCATTTTCAATTGAAAACTGTAAAAGATACACAGTGAGCAACTGAAAGATAGGGAAGACTATTTTCCTGAGACTATTCAAGTTTCAGTGAAATAAAATGGAACAGATCCATGCTGATCAATGGCAGTCATCATCAAGTACCATCCTCATCTCGAATTTCAACCCCTAGAGCAGGGGTGACCACCCTTGAAAATTTGGAAGAGGGTAGATGGGTCGAGTGATACCTCGAAGGAAAGGTATTATCTTCGTCTGCATCCCCGTGAATTTTCATTTTTGATTGAAAACTGTAGAAGATACAGAGTGAGCTACTGAAAAATAGAGGAGACTATCTATCGCCCTGAGCTATTCAAGTATTACTGCAAAAAAATGGAACAGATTCATTTCAGATCAAAGGCTGTCATCTTCCGAAACACCATTCACATCTCAAATTTATTTCAACTCAATAGCTCAGGGCGATAGATAGTCTGTAGAAATCTACAAGATTAATTCGCAGTTCAATCTCATCCTATATAATTTTTAATATTCTCTAATTGCAGCTTTTCACAACAGTTACATTTGGCTTTTCCTCTGGTTGATCAAGATTATCAAATAATGCTGCAATTAGATTATAGGCTGGTGTCGCTCCTGGAACCGCTCTTGACAAAGATAACCAGCAGCTTCACAAATTTTTCCGCTTTCAATGAAACAAAAAATCATAGCATACTTCTCGTCGTTTCTATATTCCCTTTCGACCAACCTTTGTTTTACAATACAAAAATTCTCAAAATGGGGGGATAATAATCAATTTTGATTTTTCCACAGATTAATTCGACTTATATTAGCATAGAGATTTATTTAGCGAAAGGCAAGATTCCTATCTCTTAACATGATTCGGTTGCCAGAATAAGAGTATCATAATATAATCTCGAAAGTATTGAAAAAAATCAACTTTACCTTAAAGCTTGAAAACCGTTAAGTTAAAAGTATCACTAAATTCTATTGAAAGAATAATAAGAAATATTTTTTACGTAACCTAATTGAAACTCAAGATATGGTCATTTTCTCAAACACCGGAAAATCGAAAATTCTTGAATAACTCAAAAACAAAAAATGATAACTAATTGGTTTTCACCAATAAGGTTTTCTCGAAAATCGAGACCGGAAAAAGGGGGTTATTTCATTCTATCTGCAATGTTTCACATAGTTCCCCACAAAACAATCGAATTGGGACAGCTGCACCACAGGCAAGTGAATAAAGTACACCTAATGAGCCAAGCTGAAGAAAAAACCACGCCAAGGGAATTTGAAGGGAATTTTAATGAACAACTTCGAATTGATGGTCTCGGTTTACATAGTATTGTTAACCATTTTTGCCGAAAAATCTGAAAGAGAAATCTAAGCAAACGTGGAGTGAGGCAGATCATTAATCTGCAATATAAAAAGAGTTCTCGAGAGTATGGTGCCCTAAAGTACTCCCGCATTAACCTAAAAAGATTCACTCGTTACCTAACTACCATCCAAATCGATCTACTAACTCGTTATGTATCATATGAACGAAGTAGTTTCGGTAAAAAGACCGGTTCGGTCGCAAATCAATTGATTTTTCCACAATTCTCTATGATGTTACATCGCCAATATACCTAGCATATGACAGATACAGCCACTGAATCAGCCTGATTCGATTCCTTGTGACTTTTTTTCATTTCATCGACTCGAGAAATCTGAAGAAGAAATGCATTCTGAAGGCCTGAAAGAATAAATCGAGAATAAAGGCAGCTTTGGTGGCCGAACCGAAAGTTGCTTTTAATCTTTGAGGATTGAATCAAAAGTAATGAGAATTTAGCGGGTTGATATCCATACAGAAGAATAAATTCGAATTTATGATTTTATGAACATACCAATTGGTATGAACAAAACATGGAAAATTGAATTAATCTTACATAAATTTCTGTGATTTTATAGGTAACAAGTTTATTACTTGAAGCCGAGAGACGAAAGTTATCAGTACTACAGAAAGAATTGCGGATAGCTCTTGAAGAAGGAGGTTCAATTAAGGCCAAGGAACATCAGAAACAGGAGCTCATTTCAACAATAACGTAAGTACCTACTTTTATATATTCCCGATAGAAATTCAAAGTCAGCATGTCTCAGATTTTTGTTTTCTTATCGTCATTTCCTAGAAAATAAACATCCTATAGAAGTAAAATGCAACACCATTACTTGGAACACAATTTTAAGATTGTATTTTAAAATCATTCATAAAGACCAGGGGTGCTCGAACGGTCGACCGCTAGTGCTTTTTGAGTAGACACTCGAGAAGAAAAAAATGTTTTATAAGTAGGTTACTAAACTACTAAAATTTATTACGTAATAAAATAACACTCTGCTAGCGGCAAAAGGCGGCTTAATCAAAAGAACGCGAGGTACTTATCAAAGAAAAGCCGCGTTTTTCATTCTTGCCGCTTTTCTAGAAATTTCGGACGGTTCGTTTGACATTCGAGATTTTCGTTCATGCCGATATGAATGTTGCGCCTACAGGAATTGGAATCATTCCGAATTGTAACTTGAAGGCAATACTACGTCGATACAAAGTTTATTATTAAATAGTACAAAATGAGTGCAGCGAAGAAATCTAAAACGTATCATTTTAATAACGATTTGGAGGAAGAATGTTTCTTTTGTATGGTGAAGGATAAGTGCATTTGTCTTATTTGTCGTGCGTCAGTTGCAATACCTAAGCATGGTAACTTAGAGAGGCATCATAAAACGGTTCATAAAAACTATGAAAAAGATTTTCCGCCACATAGTGAATTAAGAAAACGAAAAGTACGTGATTTGATATCTTGTTTGAAAAAATCAAAAACTGCTACGATCGCGTCATTTAAAATATCTCATATATTGGCGAAACACAAGAAACCATTCGAAAATGACTCGGTTGTGAAGGAAGCATTTATTGAAGCGGATGAGACTTTATTTGGAGATTTCAAAAATGAAACAGAAATCATGTCTGCTATTAGAGAACTTCAGTTATCTCGTCCGACTGTCACAAGGAGTATTGAAGTCATAAGTCAGGACCTGGCAGATAAACCAAAACATGATATCATGAAATGTACATACTTTTCTTTACAGTTCGACGAATCCACCGATATGACAGACACTGCCCAGCTGTGTATTTTTATTCGGATGGTATTCAATGACATTTTGGCTAGAGAAGAATTTTTGACAATCATTTCTCTGAAGGGAAAGACCCGTGGCGAAGATATATATGACGTTTTCTTCAATTTTGTAAATAACTACAAGCTATGATTACATTGCATTACAACCGATGAAGCACTAACAATGAATGGAAACTAAATCGTTTTTGTGGCATTGTGTCGAGCTAATGAATATTTCCCTTCATTTTTTTCATTCCATTGTATTATACATCAACAAGTTTTGTGTTCAAGTTCAAAAGGTTCAAACACGGAGATAATTATGGGCATTGCAACGGCGGCTCTTTGAGTTGGAGTTGGACGATAGGGAGTCAGCTGAACACACTGATTCAATTCTTCTCTCGGACGTCAGGTGGTTGAGTCGCGGAAATTTCCTAGAAAGGTTTCAAGAATTCTTTCCCGGAATAACAGTTTTTCTAGACAAAAGAGGTGATGACACTCAGATGTTGAAAAACGAAAAATGGCTGACTGATTTGGCATTTCTGACTGACATCACAATGCACTTAAACACCATTAACTTGAAGCTTCAAGGTTAAGGAAAAACTATTATTGAGATGATTAGCGCAGTAAACGCATTCAAAAGCAAATTGCAACTTATGATAGATCAACTGAAAAGAAAGGATCTGCAACATTTTCCGTCTTTGAAAGCAAAGATTCCACAGTTGAATACGTATGAGGCTGAATTATCGAATATTTGGGGACAATTCGAAATGCGTTTTTATGATTGCAGTAAATTGGCAAATATAGCATCATTTATGAGTTATCCTTTTTCATGTAAAAACATAGAGGAATTAGCTACCGAAATAGCAAGTCAGTTTAATATGAACTCATGTTCTGTTGAAAATGAGTTGGTGCAGATTATATCAGATATACATTTCAAAGCTACAGCATTTGATACAAATTTCTGATGTTTTATATCTGAAGGTAAATATCCGAATCTAAGGGAAATTGCCCTTCAACTGATGGCAATGTTTGGGTCAACTTACTTGTACGAGCCTGCATTTTCTGAAATGAAGATAATTGAGTAAAAATATCGCAATCGACTAACTGACGATCATATGTCATCATGCTTGCGATTAGCACTCAGTGGTTACGTTAGATCATCTTATGAAAAGTATGCTGAGGACATGCAATTCCACGCTTCTATATCCAAAGTCAGTCCTTAGTTAAGTTTAGCACCATATGCAACTCTTTTGTTTTGTAACAACCAATAAACTCTCAATTCTGAATAACTATGAGTTTTTTCATTGATATTATAGAGAAGAACCTAACTTAACCTAACTTGACTAAAATCATGTGTATTGTGCGGAAAGCTAATATTTATATATGCTACGGTACACCCTACCTAGGTAGGTAGGTAGGGTGTATCGTGTAAGTACGAGAACCCTGCATCACACATACTTGCAGCCTCTCAGAGTCTAAAAATATTGTGGTAGATAACCAGCATTTCAAGTTTGAGCACCCCCGATTTAGACTAACCTTATCTAAATATACGAATTGCTTTTTATTGTTATTGCTTTTCTCAAAATAATGGAAAGCTCATTGCTATTGTATGTTACAGAGGCAAAACTTACAACACATTTTTAAATTGAATGACGAATCGCCAAAAATATTCCACTTTAGAAGCATCCTGCATGATTAACTCTATCAGGACGATGAACGAGGTTCCCAGAAAAAATTTTTAAATATGTTAAGAATATTTTCTTATTTCGGTCTCCAACAGTGGAACAGAAATATTTTCGTTTTAAATTCGTGTTAAATTAAAAGTAATAGAATTCAGTAGCAACCTCATCGAGAAATGAAATCGAAAGGAATATTCAAGGAAAACAAGATCGAATACATTTGATTATCCAAAGTCATTTATGGACATTCAGAATAAGTCTGATTGTTACAGTTCTTTTTAATATTTGAACTTGGGAAGCTTCTACTCGATAAAAATCTATAATTAAATAACACAATTTAGAATTTTTAGGATTCTTACCAAAATATTAAATAATAATGACACGTTTGAACTAGGTGATTGAGGTGCAACAATGATGGTAAGTTACTTATATTTCAACAGGAAATAAAATATGAAATGATTCGAAATAACCAAATACACTAATGACTAAA
This sequence comes from Cryptolaemus montrouzieri, assembly GCA_013387265.2. NCBI lineage: Eukaryota > Metazoa > Arthropoda > Insecta > Coleoptera > Coccinellidae > Cryptolaemus > Cryptolaemus montrouzieri. The sequence goes on from JABFTP020000165.1 coordinate 38,162,444, forward strand.
TGTTTAGGAAAATCAATGAAATCTAGTTTCAATAAAGGAAAAGATATAAAGATTGCTTCTTGAAGAGATTCAATTTGGTTGACGAATTTGAATGTATTTGTTCATTGATAATATTACATATGTGCTCGTGTTCGTTAATCTCTAAAATTTCCTATTCGGTATTAACGAAATAAAAGTTTATAGATTTTAAGACCTGGTTACCTGCAGATTAAATTTTTTCCAAATACTATTATCTAAACACCTCAAAAAGTCTAGGGTCTGGGAACACTTACCAATATCTTTAAAATATGAATTTGATGATTCGAATTTATAGAAATCTTTCGGTTTTGTTAGGATGTATTGTATATAATGTATTCTCAAGAAAACAAAATAATATTTGACTTCTCCAAAGCACCTATTATAAAAAATGAAATTTGAAAATGACGAAATTTGGTAAAACACAAAAAAAATCCTGAACTAATATTTTCGAAACGATATGGAAGCACTTATATTTTTCAGTCCCCAGAAGGTCCACCTAAATTATTAATGACACTTTGGCATATTCGCGGCATGCTCAATATTATATTGTCTATTACATTTTGGCCTAAGTCATTCCAAGCCCCCTGAACTGCTAATCGAAGCTCCTGTTCATGATGGAAGACTTTTTGACGTAGGAGATTTCTTTTTAGGGTGTCCCACACATGCTCGATGGGATTCAGATTTCGGGAGCAGGATGGCCACGGTAGAAGATGGATATCATTCTCTTCAAGAACGTTCAAGACAACTCTTGCACGTTGAGGAGGGGCATTATCTTCCACCAAGGCGTATACCTCCCCAAAACATCACTGATCCGCCTCCCTGTCTAACAACTTCTCGAGCATGCTGGAGACGGTTTTGCTTTCCAGGTTCCCTCCATATTCGAATTCTTCTCGAATCGGAATAATAACTAAATCTAGATTCATCACTGAAGACAACTGTGGCCCACCTCTCTTGATCCCAGTTTACGTGTTCTTGGCAGCAAGCTAAACGAGCAGCGCGATTTCCATGGGTCAGTTATGGAACTCTTAAAGGACGTCTGGAGTTGACCTCCGTGCAGTCGATTTCTCACAGTTTGGTCGGAAATCATTATGAACTCGTGATAGCTCTTGAGCTAATTGAGATGCTGTGGTAGTACGATCTCTTCTGGCTTGTAAAACCAAAAATCGTTCTTGGGCGACTGTAGTAATCCTGAAACGACCTGTATGACGTTCTTCCACGCTACCTGTTTCATTGAAACGCGACCATAAACGGTTTATGACACTTGGGCTACTTCCCAGAACCCTGGATACTTCCCGTTGTGAGCTCCAAGCTTGGAGCATGCCAACGGCTCGTAACATTTCTTCTCTAGTCAAATGTCGTCTTTCCATGGTCGAATCACAAAACTTGAATCTTTTATTTGTGCTTACAACAGGAACAAAGTGCCAACTAACTCATTTCAAACACTGAATACATGAAATGATTATAAAGCAGCGTCGCATCTGCTGCATTTTTAGTTTTTTATAAAAAAAACTGAAATCTGTTGCGGCACTCTACATAATTTGGTGAGAAATTGATGCAGGTGTTCATTTCTTAAAAAAATCATCCATATTGATCGTTCTGGATACGATATATCGATATTCAGAAGTGTTCCCTAGACTTTTTTGAGGTGTTTATGTGTAAGATTTCGAATTTCAGGTTGAAAGAGTGATTAGATTCTAAAAGATGGTTTGCGTAATTTGAATTTGATTTCGGATTAAAATAACTTCGTTTGCGCCCTATTATTTTGGTATCAAGATTTCTGTGGAATTTATTGCAGTCGAAGCAGTTCAACTTGTAAACACCGGAATAATCATTTTTGTAGGACTTAGTTTCATTGTTCTTTCAGTAAATCATTCCGAATTTATTATCAAAAACTCATAATAATATTTCATTAAAACACCAACCTGCAAAAATTTGATGATTTTTCCAAATTGTCGGCATCCTCTAATTCTAAACTTGAAATCAATAAGTTAATCCAAGTATATGCGCCAAAAATTAATAGTGATTCACGAAAGCAGATAAAGGAAACACAGTTATTATCATGAACAAAGCTGATTTTATTTCAAAAACAAATGAATTTTTAGACTCCGGAAGCTATAACATCTAGAGATCCAACTCCTAAATTTTCAAAGACGAAAGAGCGGTTATCACATCAACTAGCTCAACAATTTTAGAGAAGGAAAAACACAAACATATTTTCTCTAATCCACAACCTCCTGAACTATATTCTTCAATCAAACTGTAATATCGTATGTAACAGCACCTTCTTTCAAACTTTCAAAATTTCTCAATGACTTACTAATGAAACATTGCAATTTCAAACAGTGACTTTCGATCCAAAATACTTATGAACTAATCGATAAAATTAATGATATCAGTACACTTAATAACGCCAAATTTACTTATTTTGATGTTAAGCATTTGTATCCTAGAATCCCTCAAAGCATTTCGTGTGGAAAAATTATTAGATTTCAATCATGTCAATCCGCTTGTTAAATCAGACACTCTTTCATTGTAACAAGTTTGCTTTAATCGAAATTATTTTCATTTTGATAGCAAGTATTTCCCAAATGAGGTCAGCCTAATATGGGAAATCTGTTGAATCCATTATTAGCCAAAATATTTATGTACAATATAAAAATATAATACATAATTAGAAACCGGATTATAGGAAGCCAGAAATTTGAAAAAATGCGCATATTTATGCAAGATTTTTATGAAAAATATGCAAGTTTTCTCAATTATATTCACATTATCAATTTCACATCAAATAAAGTAAATAGGCTCTTTTGAATGTTTTAATCATGAATTAATAGAAATACAGGATGAATCAACAAACATCATATGAAAAAATAATACGTTTACTATAAATCTGATCATATATTATCTTAAAATTATATCTTACTTCTACTCATACTTAATTTCTCATTCTGACAAAAGATGAAACCAACTAGTTATTAGATATTTTCAGAATTTCTAACAAGAAAATTAATTCTTTTATCTGAATACATGGTTTATACATTGAAAAGCTTCTTTCTACATCTATTGGGGTTTTCTTTAAATTTGTAATTAACTTTATATTCAACGAATTTTTTTCTACAATTTCACATCTCAAACTCGAGCAACTTCTCTTAGAAATACAAAGCGTTCGTTTTTTGGAAGTACTGTTTCTAGTTTCGCTTAATCATTTGACCGATTTGATCTCTAATATTCAAACACGAACCTTTAGATTTTTCGACAATTTCGATAGATGCAACTATATTTAAAGATGTATTTTCTAAGATTCTGAAAGCTGGAGCGATAAAACTTTAGTTAATGCAGAACAATTTTTGAGAATCCAGTTCGCTTATAAGCACGTTCGCCATCTTGTTATTATGGGTTGAGGAGAAGTGTCGTCCCTAGGAGTTTCTCTTTATGAATTTAAATCCTCAGTGGAGCTTCTACAAATAATATTTTACTTCTTCTTTCGCCCTTTCGAGGCCGAGAGCTCAACTTATATGAATGAGGTTGTTGTGAAAAAAATCTAAATTGTTACCGGTGTTTAACATTAGGACTGAAATTACCAACAGTGTTTCATTAACTGGAACTGTCTGAGGCAAAAAAAATCTGCTAGTCTCTCGTGTATACATCTTGAAATAGTTGAGCAATTTGTTATTCAAACTGTTCTGAATATATAAAAAGTATTTGATGTACTTTCGCTGAGAATTTCAAAATATGAAGAGAATCAACACCTTGGTGTACTAAATAGACGTGCAATACTGACGAGGCCAAACGTGACCGAAACTGCAGTCTATTGAAATTCTTGAAATCTGACCCGGCTGCGCCACTAATGCGGGGTCCTGGTTGACGGTTATTTTGAAGGGTAGGTCAGAGAACCAGCTCCTTCAGATAGGAACATTTAACTATTTTACATTCTATGGAAAGTTGAATGTTGTTCCTCAAATAAAAGTCTTTTATGTGTTCATACATATAGAGATGAATTTCTCATGTTATCATTGCTGAGATAAAACATTAAATAATTTATCTGATTATCATAGCAAGAATTAATTTTGGAACTGTCATAATGATAGCACCAAACAAAACAAACTTAAGCTATTTCAATCATTCCGTGTAACAACAATCAGATTCCTGGATATTTCTACAGGATATTATATCTTACTTCTACTCATACTTAATTTCTCATTCTGACATAAGATTAAACCAACTAGTTATTTAATATTTTTCAGAATTTCTAACAGAAAAATTAATTCTTTTATCTGAATACATGGTTTATACATTGAAAAGCTTCTTTCTACATCTATTGGGGTTTTCTTTAAATTTGTAATTAACTTTATATTCAACGAATTTTTTGAATGGTTGTCTTTTACAAAATCAAATTTGTAACGACAGGTCGAATATTTGACATACACAGAATGAAATACAGAAAAATAGAGGCCCGCAGAAGTATCGGCTGATAGTTATCGAAACCGGTGTGGCGTTCAACTTGCAAAAAACTAAGTTACGTAGTAATTGACAAGTATCGCAGATTCAACTCTGCCGCGTTGACCAGCCTCACCAGGTTCAAACAAGGTCTAAGTGAAAGAATTATTAATTTGTTGATCCGCTTTTTGAGATTCCGTACTCCTGAAAGACGCATAGTGTAATTTACAATCAGAAATCAAGGACATATACGTTTATCGTCCCTGACCATATTTGATCTTTTTTGACGTATTCATATACCAGATTCAGGCTGCAAGGCCATGCACAACTCAGGTTGAAAGAGAGGCTATTGCTCTACACCTGGTGTGGTGATTCCCCATGTGACGTAGGCGAATCTGATCTTTGCCTGCAAAACGTGACAAGTTGACTTCGGTGATTCAATTTCTTGACCCACTCAATCTTGATGCGCGCTCTCCATCATAATTGGAGGAAAAAAACAGGGCGGTTATTGTGGGGTAAGACCTGAAAGATTCATCTAATTTCGCTGCTCTGCTCTGATTAAGAATGGGTGCCAATTCTAATCAAGGACAAAGATTTCCAAAAAGTTCGTTAATGATAAAGAATGAATAGACACAAATGGTAACAACTATAATTCGTTTTCTTGAGAAAGATTACGCTTGCTCTTGGTATATACACCTGAAATACCAGTCTTTTATGTGTTCATACATATAGAGAGTGAAATGTTATCATAATGCTGAGATAAAACATTAAATAATTTATCTGATTATCATAGAAAGAATTAATTTGGAACTGTCAACAGTAATGAAACAACAATCAGCATTCCTGGAATAATCAGACTTGACATAAGATTAGAAATTCCTAGAGAATGCTTTTAAAATCTATCACATTCTCTTTAATTCATTTTTTTCTACAAGTACAGTAATTCGCTTAATCCTATGAATACTGAAAGCTGGAGCGATAAAACTGTTAGTTAATGCAGAACAATTTTGAGAATCCAGTTCGCTATAAGCACGTTCGCCAATTATGGGTTGGAGAAGTGTCGTTCCTAGGAGTTTCTCTTTATGAGCTCGAGTGGAGCTGATATATATAATAATATTTTACTTCTTCTTTTCGCCCTTTCGAGGCCGAGAGCTAAACTATCTAAATTGTTACGTGTTTAACATTAGACTGAAATTGCCAGGACAAAAAAATCTGCTAGTCCTCGTGTATCAATTTGTTATTCAAACTGTTCTAGCTTGCGTGAAAATTCGCTGATGCAGCAATATACACGACTGATGGCCTCCAATAATTCGCCTAATTCTCGTTTTCTCACTTTCGTCAAGAATATTGAACGTGTAATTCGAAAAAGATTTGAAATGCATCCATAAGGCTAGGTTAGACGTAACTGATTCTGAGACACATATTTCAATCCACAACGTGAAACTACAACATTGCTCAAGATTACCTTAAGCCTTCAGCTCCAGAGAGAATCAGGGTTCCTGGACGAAAGTTTAATATTGAATAATGATGGAAACCGCATTAGCTAATCGATTATTGTTGGCATCAAGTTTCGACTAAACGGAATGTCCACTACTAGGAATAAGCAGAACCAGTTACAACACATGAGGCCAAATTGTATGTTGACGGAAGCAAGCTTTTACAGCTCACATATAGAGAGAAGTAGAGGGGTTAAATGTACTTCCGCCATATGTGAGAACTCCTTGCCAGCTTAAAAACATGAGTTTTTCGGGAACAAGGTCTCCAGTTGTTGACGGAGATCGTGGTGAATCTCCTGGTGGTCGAAGCTGAACACGTGAGTCTCACCAGGTGGTAGGACCCATGACCCCACTTTTAGACCCATATTCTGTAAGTTGGAGTTTGAGTTGACGAAACCGGTGTACAATCGTCTGCAAATGACAGAAGATATATGTTTATCTGCAACAGAAACAAGGTCCCTGAGGTACTCCTGCTTGCAACTATGTTTATACCGTCGATCTGAAGAAAGTTACTTCTCCAACCCCGCTTTTTTAAAGTCCATATACTGCCTGAAATTCCATCTAAGGCTGCAAGTATTTAGAGAAATGTCAAGGCTTCAATCATGAGGACGTAGGCGATACTAGAAATCTGTCGACCTATGATGACTCTCTCCAAAAAATCTTCAAGGTCGTTCAAGTAATACGCTGCGTTAAAATACTCTGAAAATTCCTAAAATGAAATATTCACGAATATGGTGTACTTCAATAGAAACCAACCAGTCAATCAATTCATCACATCCCAACATGGTGTCAGAATGTAATGGTAAAACAATAGCGTTCAATAATGTTGCTTCCTCAAACAGACGCCTCCTCCTATAAAGCGTAGCACTCTCCGTCGACTTGCCACATATGGTCTGAGTCTACCTAGTGTTTGAATATATTTTATTTACCTTTTTTACCTCTAGAGTTATATTTCTTAATAATTGCTTACTAAGATTATTTTCATATAAATGACCTTGCTTTTTCACGGAAGGAAAAGATACGAGAGGTGAAGGGCTATCTAAAGTTTCCCAACTAATGTATGCAAAATCTATAAACACCTGTGGGTCGAAAGAATTTTTATGATCAACACCTATGTTCCGATATTGTTACCTATTTAAAATTTCGATTGCACCTCTTCTACAGATAATCACTTGACTGCGAATTCTGTCGCTAATACTAGCCATGTTGTTTCTGTTAGATCTAGAGGAGACTTCACAAACACTATGGATATTGTTTAGGACGGCTTAAGAATTTTTATGTTTTCCAAGAACATAATTCACTCAAGAACATTCTCATTTATATTTTTCTGAGAGCATCAGAGCCTCTTAATGGGTATCGTGTCGTGTAGGAGATCTTTCTCTCCAACAAGATCCAATCTATCCTTTTCCTAGGGAATGAATCCGTCCGTTACAAATGACATCTGGGAGAACGCAAAACATTTCAATAGAATCGCCCTCAAGAAATCTATTGCCGATCTATATGAAAGAATCGTGGAACTAATGACCGGGGAGCCGGCATAGTAAAACTTATATGGGCACGTTAGAATAGATTGCTAAATCGATCGATCTAGTTGATATTGCTTTAATAACATCTGAACAGTAGGCAACTCCAAATCGCAAGCAAGCCGAGCAACCATCTCTCGATAGTGAAGACTCAAAACCAACTAACGCTTCGATTATCATTGAAGTTGCACAAGATATGAGAACGATCGAAATACCGATTACTAATTCCAAAGCGATTAGTCGTGCGATATTAAACTATTCTAAGAGGGCCTTTTCCAGCCAAAACTCTACTCAAATATCTAGCATTATGGACAACAAGCGCGGTCACAAACATTACGGGCACTTCGTGACATCTATGACTACTTGCATCTCAAATTCCTGTCACCACTAAGATTCTCCTTTTCACAGCTTTCAAGATATATGCCACCTATTTCGCTTGTCAGAATTGATTAGCCAATATCTATACCACTGACATCTTTCATGTTAAGAATCAGTAATGCGAGAAATTTCCACTATCGTACTATCATCGAACTTCATTACCAGATGCGTCCAGCCAGTACTGAATGATTCGAGCCAACATCTTTGAATTAACTTGAATATTCGATTGTAATTGATCGAGCTGCTAATGAAAATCCACACTATGAGTCCAATCCAAAGTTCATTGTGACCCAAATCAGCAATCAATCATTAGACGTGCGTCCTCAATGATTCTAACGGAGTTTCTTCCAGTAGTTTATTTCTCATGGGCGGCTCGAGCGAGTCCAACCGCCATCATTTTCAGTTTATCACAACTGATGCTCCTTGACATTATGTTAATAATAATCTACAATATCGAAACTCACCAGTTCAATCCCAAACTCCCAATTCATATTAATCTATAGTAACTTGAGGATAAGTAACGTCATTTGAACATTTCAAGAAACATAAATGTTGAGGAAGCTCCTTGATGCAGAACAATTTTTGAGAATCCAGTTCGCTTATAAGCACGTTCGCCATCTTGTTATTATGGGTTGAGAAGTGTCGTTCCTAGGAGTTTCTCTTTATGAATTTAAATCCTCAGTGGAGCTTCTACAAATAATATTTTACTTCTTCTTTCGCCCTTTCGAGGCCGAGAGCTAAACTAATATGAATGAGGTTGTTGTGAAAAAAATCTAAATTTTTACCGGTGTTTAACATTAGGACTGAAATTACCAACAGTGTTTCATTAACTGGAACTGTCTGAGGCAAAAAAAATCTGCTAGTCTCTCGTCTATACATCTTGAAATAGTTGAGCAATTTGTTATTCAAACTGTTCTGAATATATAAAAAAGTATTTGATGAACTTTCGCTGAGAATTTCTATCATTAGGTGCGCAATATACCGAACTGAAAAACCGGCGGTGTCATCGGCACAAATGTAAAAATAATTATTTCCAATAATTCGCCTAATTTTCTTCTTAACTACAGTATAGAAAGTATCAACAGCTCGTTTTCTCAAAGTACTTTCGTCAAGAATGTTGAACGTGTATGTCCAAACTACATTTTTGTATATGTATTTTTTTTATATATATTTATATATAATATTTATATTCCCAGGAATAAGCGAACCAGTTACACCACATGAGGCAAAATTGTAGGATGTTGGGAAGATGTTGGACGGAAGCAAGTTCCACAGCTTACCAGCCCTGTAAACGAAGGACTTCTTATAGAGAGACATTCGAGGGGTGGTTAAATGAACCGCCATATGATGAGAACTCCTTGCCAGCCTAGTGTTGCGGCAAAACATGAGTTTTCCGGGACCAAGGTCTTTCAGCTCCTTGGAGCATCTTCCGCAGAAGTATTTGTAAAGCAGAGAAAGGTTAGCAACTTGTGTTCTGAGAACCAGTTGTTGAAGATCGCGGGTGATCTCCTGGTGGTCCATGAGGCTCACAGCCCGTTTTTGGACACTATCTAACATCCGCAACGAATGTTTGGGCGCAGATCCCCATACATGGGAACAATATTCCAAAACAGGTCGAATCTGCGCCTTACACAGCTGAGATGACGTGAAGTATCGCTTAGCTCTGAAAAGAAAACTAAGTTTAACTGATGCCGACTTAGCTATTGCTGATACGTGTTCATGCCAGCAAAACCCGGAGTTCACCGTTATTCCGAGAAGGTGCATCGAATCTGCAGTTTGTTGGCCCTGTATCATTAGAGGAGGTTCTCGAGCAGGGACCTTTCTAGAAAACGTAGTTGCTTGCGTCTTGCTCGCGTTGAAGCTCACCAGGTTCAACTGACCCCACTCAGATATCCTCTGTAAGTTGGAGTTTGAGTTATTAATTTGTTGACAACTCTGACGCTGAGATTCCGCAGCTGTAATCGGCCGCAGACTACTGAAAGACGAAACCGGTGTACGATCGTCTGCAAAACCGAAGATCTTGTTCTCTGTAGATGACATAAGATCATTTATCTGCAACAGAAACAATGTTGGCGAAAGAATGGATCCCTGAGATACTCCTGCTTGCAACTGGAAACAATCAGATGTTATACCGTCGACCACAACTTGTATTGATCTTTTTGGAAGAAAGTTACTTCTCCAACCCCGCAGTTTTTTGGGAAGTCCATATACTGCAAGTTTATTCAACAAGGCTGCATGCCAAACCCAATCGAAGGCTTTAGAGATGTCTAAGGCTATTGCTCTAGATTCCCCATGAGTGACGTAGGCGAGCAGATATTCTGTCGATCTTTGCCTGCGAAAACCATACTGACGGTCGTAAATAATTTTCTGCAACTCAGGATATTTGATGAGTTCATCATTTATGACTCTCTCCATCACTTTGGACATAATGGAAAAAAGTGCAACAGGGCGGTTATTGTGGGGTAAGACTTCTTTCCTTTCTTGGGGATCGGTTGAATTTTCGCTGCTCTGAAACAGACGGTTAAGAATGGGTGCCAGTTCGTATTCTAATCAAGGAAAGAATGGTAACAAAGATTTCATGACTTTGATAGAAGTAAGAATTAATATGGACAAAAATTCCTTAATTACATTTTGTTGTTTCCTAGAGATTTCATTACGCTTGTCTTGGTTTACACCTGATACCAGTGTAAGAAGAATAAAAATAATATTCAGGATATGCAAATAATCAGACTTGCTTGCAGAAATACTGAAAAATGCCTAAAATACGGAAATATTCACGAATATGCACTTGCATAAAATCCGGTCTTTATACATAATCACCCGCTGAACACAGCATGTACTGGTAGAGGTACTATGTGGACCTCTATACTACCGCTCAGAAATATCAATCAATTCATCACATCCCAATATAAAATTCACGACGGAAATAAAAAATAATAAACCTGTTTTATCGATTTACCATAAAGGATCGCATACAGATAAAACAATACATATCATTTCATTCTTATCAACTCAAAATCTCTGCGTATAATAGTTTTATTCATAGATTACTTAACATGCCTTCAGCTCCAGAGAGGAATTGAATATAAACAATTCAATTGATTTCAATAATGTTTACAATAATATTTTGAAAAAAAACAGCCTGAAGCAGCTGGGAATGAGTTTTGTCCTCCAGTAAAATGAGTATAAGCGAGATACTTAAGTCTTTTATGAACAAAAATGATTTCAGTATAGCTTTCCGACGCAATTATAATTTGAATAGATAAATAAAAAACGAAACTTAATGCAACAAGAATAATAAATCCGGTTTTTAAAAGTTGAACGGTTGAACAATTTTACATTGGTAGGACCCATAGAAATTTTAATTCTAGAATAACGCACAAACGAAGTTTTTTTGATCAGAAATCGGATTCAAATTACCCAAACCATCTTCCAGATTTGTAATCACTCTTTCAACCTGAAATTCCAAATCACAGATAATAGTATTTGAAAAATAGATCTTGAGAAAATATTATCAATGAATAAACAAAACTAAATTCGTCACATATAAGTAACCTACCATCATTGTTCCACCTCAATCGTCTGACGAAGTTACTACTAATTCTGAATTATTTTATTTACTTCTTTTTACCTTAAGTTTACAATTGTTCATGAAAATATCCGAATTTGTTTGTCCAGGTTAGATGTAACAGTTAATTTTTTTCGAGAAATATGAGATATATCTCAATAAAATATTTAGAATTCTTTTAATTTGAGAAAAATCATACTTCTTTGGGTTACCCTGGAAATAATTAATTTAATTCATTTTCAAGAAATACGCCAACAGAATATTTATCCAACATTTTCCTCTACGAGCTCAAATTCTTTTTAATTACCGTCTTCTATAATTTTAAATTTTTTATATTATAGAGAAAACATTCGGAGGAAGAAAATGTTATTTTTCTTAGAATTTTTATCCTCAAGAATTTTGGCAAATTACATTTAGAAATAACCTATTGACTGGACTGTATTCCAGTCTAGGTGAATAATATTTCAAATATATGAAAACCTTGTGTTGAAGTCTGTATATTTAAATATAGATTCTAATTGCACATTCACATTTTCGAATCACTTCAAGTTGTCCATCTGACGTGCTGATTTTATTACTCAATCATTACTAGATTGTATTTCTTCAACATTTGTTAGAATAGATTGCGTGAAAGGCATTCCTGTTCGAAGCTGTGAAAGTAAAAGCGAAAGAGTTCAGACGGAAGTTCTAGTAGATCAGTTGCAAGTCAACGAACAAATTTTTATTGACATGACTAACTAAATCTTCTAGTATCGAATCTAGACCGTTGAAATATTGGCTAATGTCTGCGAAAATATTCTTCAAAAACAAGTTTGAATGTTCTGATATAGTGATATAATGTCTGAAATTTTTCGAGTGATGCAATTACAGTTTCCTTTCCTTTCAACCGGAAATCGTTGAAGACGATAAGTCAAAAAGAAGACTTGTTTGAGTGTTCGCCACAATACTACAAACTATGCCTGCTCGATGCAGTCGTCAAAACCAACTAACGCTCCAATACTTGATTGGCTTTAAACCAGATGTAAATTATATCTCAATATCAAATAATGCTCGACATTTATTTCTATATGTGTAAACACATATTCAGAGAACAATGTTCAACTTTGCATAGAATGTTAAACAATCTCTCGTTCATAACATTCTAAGAGGGTTGAACATTGCTCCATGAAAAGCCTTATACACACATACATATACAGAGTGTCTCCCAAGCTTTATGACAAATTTTGGGAGCAATTATAAGTCAAATTATGGACAACAGCGCGGTCATAATCTTTTTTCTTCTTCTTCAAGTGCCCCGAATGTTGGCGATTACTGTGGAGAGTGCATCTCTATCTTCTTTCCTCTGTTTTCTTGACTTCGTACTTGATGATCTTCTGCAGTCTTTCAAATTCCTGTTTGTTACTCTTAATGTGTCTTCTCCTTCCTTCTGCTGAACTGTTTCCCTTCCTTCCGGTCCTTCTAGTTTCTCAAGATTTTACAGGGTCTCTTTTTGCACACTAATTTAAGCTCTAGTTTTATGTCTGCCACTAAGGGTACATGATCCGAGCCAACATCTGCTACAGGGTAGGTTGTTACTCTTTTCACACTGTTCCTAAAACGTTTATTAACCAGAATGTAATCTATCTGATTTCTAATGGGTTCCTGTTCGTTGATTTCCGCTTGTGATATCAATGTATAAAGACGTCTTTTAGAAAGTTTAAACCATGTTTTCGTGATGACCATGTTATTTTCCTGGCAAAATTCACCTCGTCGATTGCTTGCGCCTAACCCAAAGCTTCCGATCCAGTCAGTTCTTCGGCCCTGCCCAATCTTTGCGTTGTAATAGCCGAGTAAAAGTGTCAGGTCATCACTACTGAGTTTCCCTAGTAGTTTATTGAGTAGCTCCTACAATCACAATTTTCAACATACGATAGCGATTTTGGGGTGTTCCCACAGATGAAATGAAATACAAATAAACAGAAATATCAGAATATGTTTACAATAGTAAATTATTGTTTTTGAAATTTAAATTGCTCGAATTGAAAATGCATTTCTTCAGTAATAAGGAGTAAGCAGATATGACCTGTATTTGTTGTTTTTGCGATGGAAACGCAGGAGAAACTGCTAGAGAATACCATCGAAGATTTCCTCAAGGACATCCTCCTATTCGTACAGTTTTTACTTTGATATTTAGAAGATTCAAAGAAACAGGAACACTCGAACCAAAATATGAAGAGAATCAACACCTTGGTGTACTAAATAGACGTGCAATACTGACGAGGCCAAACGTGACCGAAACTGCAGTCTATTGAAATTCTTGAGCGACTGCGCCACTAATGCGGGGTCCTGGTTGACGGTTATTTTGAAGGGTGGGTCAGAGAACCAGCTACTTCAGATAGGAACATTTAACTATTTTACATTCTATGGAAAGTTGAATATTGTTCCTCAAATAAAAGTCTTTTATGTGCTCATACATATAGAGATGAATTTCTCATGTTATCATTGCTGAGATGAAACATTAAATAATTTATCTGATTATCATAGCAAGAATTAATTTTGGAACTGTCATAATGATAGCACCAAACAAAAACAAACTTAAGCTATTTCAATCATTCCGTGTAACAACAATCAGATTCCTGGATATTTCTACAGGATATTATACAATGTGGATAGATGTTATGATGAAAAAAATTATCCAAAGTTTTTCGCAGTACTTTAACTGTTAATCTGAACTCTCCTTGAAGAGAAAAATAGTCGGTTCCTCACTCTCAGCAGGTATCTACACACATATAAATTGAACACTAGTGTTGAAATCAGTGATTTTCCCACACATGTCTTTTCGCTAATTTTTTACTATATAAGTCAGTATCGTAGTCAATGAGGGCCACAACAATGCTAGCATTACCATATACCACGGAATGAAACAACAAACCTCAAATTCGTTCCTATCATAGGCTCTTCAATGCCTCTCGCCATCCTATGACTACCAAACAACTTAGCATTGACCCCAATACAGCCGGATTTCCGATAAATGTGAACAAGTAATGCCCTCTAGGAATGAAGAATTATAGACCCAGTCATCATGATATTAAGTGAAACAATATCAGCCAATTTTGTTCAGTCTGGCATAGACAAGCTTCAAAGTAAATGGTTTTCACTCATTTCAATAACCAAACGTAGTGTGGAAACTTTTTGATGCACCCTCGTAAGAGAGACAACAATATAGCGTCGCCAATTTGCTACTTCTAACAAATAGCTATTTCATTTTCAGTTATGTAAACATCGAAATTTAATTAAGTTTTGATCAGTTCGAAGCTAATCAATAATTAATTCATAATTTCCTTTTATGCACATTTTTAGTTCCGCTTTGCAGTCAACTCTTTATATACATAGGTGTATTATGTGTTGCAGGCGTATTCAGGCGCAACACGACCATTTAGATAGGGAGTATCGAGATCATGCTTTGGGGGCGCTGCTATCGGCCAATACAAGAGGATCTGGAAAGGTAAACGAATTTTCATACATTAAATTCTTATTTGAATCTCATATACATATTGTTTGTCAGATATATGTCTTTATGTATGGAATATTTTTAAATTCATGTAATATATGTCTCAAGAAATCAAAATCTCTTTTCTAATCGCAAAAACATCATGCATTATCTTCACAAATGTTCAAACACCCACGTCTTAAATATTTGGTATTCAACTTTCTATTTTGAGGAAAAAGTGTATAGGAAAACGTTATGAACTTCAGATTATATGGAATATAGAAAGTTTTAGATATGTTAACATTTCAAGATACTTAGGTTATTCTCAACTGATCTTACGATATAACAAATTTTCATGGCCAACTTCTATCACAAAAACTGTTGAATGGTTTATATAAAACTATATTATTTATTCTATTTCAGAACCTGCTCAATATTCCGGTTTTATTCAACAAAGGCTACCAAAAACACGTTGTATTCCATAAACCAATTGTTGTATTATATGGCCGTTCCATTGTCTTAAACCCTAGGTTCTTTCTCTTCATAACAATCAAAAATTTATAACAAGACCATCATTTGTTCTTTGAATACATATACCTCTCATTATACTTAGTTGATATTCATGCTTAAAAGATTGATATTTTGTATAGCAGAAATAGAATTTCAGAATTATTAAGTTTTTAGGTTAAAACAAGTTTTGGTTTCTCATCTGCATAATTGATTGAAACGTAACAGTAAAGACCTTTATGTTATTGTATACACCACGATTATGTGGACATATACGACAAGTAATCAAAATGTATCGCAAATTTGGAATTAACACTTACATTCCACTACATTATTGGGATATATACATTTATATCGTGTTTTTTGCATAACATGTTTTGAGGATAAAAGAAGTAGAAGGAGGAGGAAAATAATGCGTCTATGAAAAGATTTGATGAAAAAATTTAATTCTGTTTCAGGATCTTATCAAAACAGCCATTGTTCAATCAAAAAAGGACATTCTATGCTGTAAATACTGGATATTTCCACCTTATAACTTTGATTTTTGACTTTGACATATTCTTTTTTTAAGTGCCAGTTTTACAACTTGTTACTTAACATCTCTTGTTGGTTTGATTGAAAAAGTACAATTTTTGGTTTCCAAGCCGTTATCTGAAGGATCTGAATGTCACTCAAAAATTAAAAACATTTTATTTTTGATGTCCTAGTGACGACGGTGTTAACATATTTATTCAACAAGATTCTTATAGCTAACCCTGGTCGTCTCAATGCACCATCCTGGGCCTCTTGTATTCTCGGTTCATCTTCCTCGGAATCTCCTAAGGTGTTCACCAATGGATTTGGGTGGGTGTCGACTGTTTGGAACGCTTTCACCGCTGTCTCTCTGATGAATTCCTTCACACTCGGGATCTGCAGATCTCGATATAGCTAGGAGTTACCGACATTCCATGGGATATCCACGGCTATCCTCAGTGGTTTGTTCTGCACGACTTGGAGCTTACGGATATGACATGCAGCTACATATCCCCAGACTGTTGACGCATAAATCATCATGGACCTGATGATGGTCTTGTAGAGTTTCAGCTTGTTCGCTGCGCTCAGCTTGCCTTGCCTGTTCATCATAGGTTACAGGAAAGCTTGGACTGCCTTCGCCTTGCTCGTGCAGCCTTCCACATGTTATTGTTGACCCATGAGCTGAGTTGGCCGTTCATCGTGATCTGCTCCTCGGGGCTTCGTCTTCTTCTGGACAGATAGAGTGCCGAACTCTTCTGAGGGTTGATGGTGACCAGCCACTTGGTAAACCATTCTTCCAATTGGTTTGCGGCCTCTTGGAGTCTCCTGGTTATCAAGCGATTCAGTCATTATGGCCGTGTCATCCGCGTAGAGGACTAAGTTCGTATTGGAGGTCTTCGGGGCTTCCGAGGTGTAGATGTTGACAGCAACGGTACCAGCGATCTTTGTGGTACTCCTGATGGATGAGCGGGTATCTTCTAATTCATCACTGATGAATTCAACCACTCGGAGAAGTTGCTGTTGGGTGAAGTGGCTTTTCCTAAAGCCAAATTGCTTATCTAGGATGATTGCGTGAGCCTCCACGCAGTGGCGTAGCTAGCATAGGTGACACCCGGGGCGGATTTTATAGGTATCACCCTTAAACTCAATCGTAACTGTTACAATAAAAACTTATAATCATTTACGTCATTTCTAGGTTTGACACTAGCGAACTCCGAAATCACGTCTTCAAAATTTATATTTTGTGTTGCTTCATGTTCTATCGTTAAAATACCAAGATTGTTTAATCAGGTTTCAGTCATTGTAGACCCAAATAATTTTTAATTAATTTTAATTTGCTGAAACTTCTCTCACATGAATCAACTGATGCACATATTGTTATAAATACCTTTAGTGCGACCGTTAGATTCGGAAGAGATTCTCTAAAATCCCATTCCACAATAAATTTCAAAAAGTACAGTGTCACCCGATTAGAGACAGTAATATTAGCCGCTTTTAAATGTCTTCTCAATCTTGACATTTCTAAAAGGAGTTCTGTTTCTGTTACTGCATCGTAAAAGTTAGTAATTTTTGATATAGCAAATTTTAACTGTTCAGTGTTTGCCGAAAGCAAGGGCTTCGACGGCACAACCTCAAACAATGAAGCTACGTCTTTAATGGACTTTACTCTTGTTTCGAGTTCAATATTGAATCTGTCAATACATTCTAACATATCCTTTTGAAGTTCCTCTCTAAGTGTACGTCCGGCATGCGTTTCTTGCGACGAATTCGTTGTATTTTTCCGATTTTTGTACAGCAAAATCTATTGCCTCTTCTGCTAGATCCAACCGTTTCTCTCCAATGAATAGACGAAGTGCTTCTAGTTTTATGATTATTGCATCAACACATAAACCTTTACTTTGTAATGCAATCTGAGCATTGTTCACTTCCCTTAGCACATCATTCTAGAAGAAAACAAAGAAATGGGAAATTGCACACAGCAGGCATAAGATTTTGTGTTCCTCAATTGCAGATATCCCATCAAAATTTTCAGCCAATACTTTTACTGCATTATAATGAGCACTCCAGCGCGTTGTCGGAAGTTCTGCCAGTCAAATAGTTTTTAAAGAATAAAACCGTATTTTCAGTGAAACCAATATAAGAAATCGTGATTTATTTTATCGAATGCCTTCGAATAATCCAGTAGGATGAGCAACAAAAGTTCATTATCATCTACAGCCTTTATAGTGTCATCCACCACTGCGAGCAGGGCAGTGGTACAGCTATGATCCCCCTGAAACCCGACTGGATATCAAGCAAAATTTGAGGCAAGGTGCATTGTTTTGATAGAACATCACTTCCTTTTTTCAAATGAGGCCGTTTCTTCGTAACTTGGTCCTTCAATTGATCCAATAACTCAATGTAGTAGTCTCTGTTTATCGTCTCGCCATTTTTGAAGTAATCGATAAATATAATACCCTGCGTATCCCAGAAAACAGATGCCATAACTTTGCCATCTGACTGCTGCGTTTTTGCAAGCTTTGGTAACTGTTCACCTTGATAAGTCCACTCGGCTAACTGTGTAGCAACAAATCCATTTTTTTAAATATCTTCAAACAGTACTTAAATTTATCGACTCGTTGTGTTCGATCAAGAGTCAATAAGCGCGACGAGTCATTTGACACTCACGTTTCGTATATCAGAACATTATGTACTGATATGTATCCCTTGGATACTTTCAGGGTCTCAGCTATCTCGAACAATTTCATTTTTCGATTATTCGAAACAGTTTTCTGTAGTTTTTTAATGTTTTCATCCATGACAGCCTCTTTGGAACGCCCACTGCGTTCAACGTCTTGGGAGTTCATATCACCTTTTTCAAACTCTGCAAATCTGCAAATCACTTTTCCACCGTTTATCAAGCCATGCTTTGGCTACAACTGTATTTTTTTCATCAAAAATCAATGTTTAATCACTACACGGAATTCTCTTTCATCCATTTTTCCAACAATAACAAAGGTTGATTCACTTTCAACGCTATATCTCCCGAACCAACGGTGCTGAAAACTTTTTACTCGTGTTTAGTTAAGGTAAGTACTAACTGAAAATCATGTGAATTTGACCCTAGTAACGCCATCTATATATCAGCCTGCGAACATTTCAACCCACTTCTTAACTCTACACACTTTTCCCAGCGATGTTTCCATCTCTGTAACCCGTTCAAATAGTACTCGGCGTTTTTCTCTGCAAAATAGTGGTTCACGAATGTGATTTGTGCCTCTTGATTTGACGAAAATCTGTATCCTCCGGGATCAATTTTTAGATGAGGAAACAAAAGAAGCCGCTTAGGGCTAGATCTCGTGAGGTGGATGGTCAAGCAGTTCAAATCGTAATTCGTGGATTTTCGCCATGGCAACCGCTGAAGTGTTGTCTTGGTGAAACGGGATTTTCTTTTTCTGTAAATGTGGTCGTTTTTCCGTAATTTCTGCTTTCAGCTTGTCGAGTAATGATGCCAAGTATGTTCCTGGAATGTTTTTTTCTTTTTTGAGATAATCGATTAACATAACTACACTCGGAGGCAAAATTAGCGGAACACTCGAAAATTTAACCAAATTCGAAGTCCGATATTTTTCCTAATTCTCAACCGATTTAGATGATTCTTTCGGCAAGCTATAGATCAACTCTTCTGCTTTGTAGAAATTATAAGAGAAAACAAAAAAAATTTGAAAAAAATTTCATACGGGGGCAAAACTAAAAGTGTTTTTTTTGTCAAAAATTCGTAACACCCTGTGGAATTTCGTGGTCCGAGTTGAAACGTACAATATCATGGTCTGTCAAGACACATCTTCCTACAGTAACGCCCTTCTTGTTTCATGCATTCATCTCAATTTTTCAAGAGATATCCAATTTGAAGCGAAAAGTCACAAATTTCAAGAATTTATTTTTAATCTTGCGTAGGTGCATAACATCGGAGGTTAGCCAAAAATAAAATCAAAAGTAGAGAAGCATACGATTTCGAAATCTAACGAAATGAAAATTCCGTTGTCGAACCCTTCTTTTTGAAATTCACTGGCCAATTTCACGCTGCCCGATTTCTTCCTTGTCCTCGCCTCCTCACGTACAATCCAGTTTCCTGTAACGTCGGTAGATTCGATGGATAACCGACGTCGGGAGAACTCGAAGTACACTGGAAAAATCGTTGATTTTGCACATTTATTTTGAATTTTTTGTGTGACACTCTATAATAATTATCATTCCTGTCCAAAATTGAGAGCAGGTGTGTATCCTGGCGATACACTCGTGAAATGAAATGAACATGTTAAGAAAAATGTTCATGATGACCCACAAAAAAAACATTTGATTTTAGTAGCGAGTATGACACCATAAGACAGTAAGACGAGGATTTCTTATGGTTTGATTGACAATGAAACGGTCATGTATAGCGCGGGCAGTTTTTTGACATCTGGAACATTAATCGTCTCCGAAGTTCTTTCCGCCACGTTTAAATTTCGCTGCCGAAAATTTCACTGTGGTAAACGATGGTGTAAAGTCCCCATACAGAGGAACTAACTTATATTTAATTACATTGACGTATTGCCCTTCAAAAACAAATATTTAATGACAGCTCGATACTCACTAAAACGACTGTTTCATAACAACTACGCGTCCAAAATGGCTGAAACTTCGATTAGTAACTGTCAGCAGATGAGCAATGACTAGACGGAATTCCCAACCAGGCATTGAAGAACTTACCAGACGAAGGAATCCATGAAATAACGGAAATAGCACGAGCAATAATGAAAACGGAGCACTACCCAGACATATGGAAAACAGCGGAGACCATCTTGATACCGAAGCCAGGAAAACCAAGGACAGAAGCCAGCAGCTACCGACCAATAAGCCTGCTACCAGCAACGAGCAAGATCATCGAGAGGATCATCTACACCCGACTGAAAGAGTTCGCCGAAGAAAAAGGACTAATCCCGGTGCACCAGTTTGGATTTAGAGGACGACATTCGACAATACACCAACTAGCTAGAATCACGGAGGACATCGAAGACAAACAGAACATATCAACACCGACAGGAGCAGCATTTTTGGACATTGCGAAAGCATTCGACAAAGTTTGGCACGAAAGACTAATCTACAAGATGAAGACCACAGGATACCCTGCGAAGCTTACCAACATCACGATGTCATATCTACAAAACAGAAGATTCATAACCAAGATACAGGACTAGAAGTCAACAGCGAAGAGGATAGGAGCCGGTGTACCCCAAAGATCAGTACTAGGACCAGTACTATTCAACATATACATCGCAGATATACCTAAGATGAAGCACTCGAAGATGGCGCAGTTCGCAGACGACACGGCAATATACGCATCCCACAGGAACAAAGCAGCAGTAAGAAAATGGCTACAAGAAGACATCGACCAACCAACCAATTATTTCAGGAGATGGAGGATCAAGGTCAACCCAAAGAAGACGGTAGCAATGTACATCGACTACAAGAAGAGAAGACATCCGGAAACACCAGAAGAAATCACCATAGAAGGACAACAAATCGAATGGAAGAAGGAAGCGAAATATCTCGGCGTTATCTTGGACGACCAACTGAACTACAAGAGGCACATCGAGGAAACTACAAGGAAAACAAGAGCAATTCACGGAAAATTATACCCACTACTCAACGGAAAAGCAAATTCACATTGGAAAACAAGATCAAGATAATCAAGGCAATAATCATTCCAGGAATAACATACGCAGGACAAATTTGGCATCTAGAGGACAGATTCGAGAAGAGGAAACTACAAGCAGCACTCAACAAGATCATCAGGACAACGACAAACGCCCCATGGTATATAAGCAACGCCCAACTCAGGAAGTAAATGGACATCAACACGCTGGGAGAAATCATCACACAACTAACGACGAAGACAACCGACCAGATGGAAAACCACAAAAACAAGGAGATCAACCAAATAATGGCATAGCATAGATGCTAGGACAAACCAAGGAGATGTGAAAGAAGCGAGATGAAGAGGAAAAAGGATAGAAATTCGACCCTCACCAAAATTCAAGGATCCAAGAGAGAGAGAGCAATGAAAATAACCTAGCTTTTATTTACGAGTGCTGCCTTCACGTAGAGGTCTTAAACTTTTCAAACCACCCTCGTATAGTTATACCAGTGCTTAGGCATTTTATGCAACGCGATATTCGATTTTCAACAAAACCCGAGAAGTGAGCGCATGCTCATGGCCACCTGTCACCTAGTAATTTATTACTCTACACTTTTTCTGATAGGACTATAGCCCTCCAGCTCATTGATTCCATGTTATTCAGGTTGACCCAAATTTAAGTTAAATGGTTTATATATTGTCGTGGTTAATGTAGAAATTTTAATTGAGCAATGAAAACCAACCCTTTTGAAATCATAATGAAATGGATTTATTCTTTTATCGGGTTTTCGAATATTCTATTTAGAACTGACAGTAACTTATTAGTTCAAAATTCGAAATAAGACAGGATTAATCTCCGAATCGAGAAATTAAATTCAGTCCATGCAATTAAAATTTTAGGGAATGAAACTCAAAACTATTCAAAGCTCGCTTTGATCCCATTCTTGTCGTGATTGACATTCGAAATAAAAACTGTTTGGTCTACGAAGTCGATGAGCTAAATTTATCGGAATTATCTACGACGCTATAAGCCCCGATTTGAGTGCTTCTGCCTTCTCAATGCGCCGCCGAAAGCTTTGCACCCTTTCAAAACATATCGAACGATAGACGCTTGGCGCCGCCACGCGTCTTTGAACGAAACCATCCTCGAAAGGGAATCGACCGCAATAACAACGTGTTGTGTTTGTGAGTGCAAGTGTAGCCCTACTATTTATTGACAATATGCCACTTGTCACTAGAAAAACATGCACCCTGTGATATTTTCTATGTTATCCGTAGTGAAAATATTTATACTTTCTACTTGTGCGTATTCAAAACATCAAACGTGTGATGTGGTGTTTCTTTAATAGATAATTTTCCAGTTTTATCATTTTAACTGATATATTCAATATGCAAGATGTCAAAAAACTGGATAAACCCAAATTTAGTGGCTCCAAACCGGTGATACCCTCAAAACCAAAGTATGTACCTCCAGTCAACCTCAAAAGTCAAAAATTGCCCACACAGACAGCTGCACCTGGATGTCAAAGAATTCCTCCCTCTACCAATGTATTAAATGTCATGAGACCTTCCCTTCATACCATAACACAACAATCACACTACTCAGCTTATGAAAAATCCTATTTGATCCAAAAAGCTTCCCCTGCTCCGAATATTAACGAAATGACGTTTTCAAGAAGTGATGAATATTCCATTTCAACACACAGAGACAGATCTTGCAATATCAGTACTTTTGAACCAAAGAAAACAATGAATGATGTCAAACCACCGAATTCACCTAGTACAGTATGCTGTAGTCTACTTCCAAATGCTGCTGGAGACTGTTGTAGAACTATTAACGAAGATAAGAAAGATATTAGTAGTGCAGATATAACCAAAGTGGATTCCTTAGATTCAAATTCATCTGATTCAGGTGGTTTCAAAGATTTTATACAACCTACAATGTCAAATATGTATTCAGCACTGTCAAATATCAGGAGGAGTGACTTTTCAGCAAGTCACGAAAGAAAAACGTCCCAACCTGAAGTTTTCGATAGGAAGATGATTGAAACTAGGAACCAAACTCATCAAAGAAAAGCTTCCCAACCAGATTTAATATATCATGAATCACGTAGTGACTCCCGACAAGCATGCGTCCAGAATAAACCAACTGTTGTTCCAACAGCTCAAGCCTTGGCCCACTTTTTGCCATCTTCCGAACACAAACTAATGAAAGGTTTCTCTTCAATAGAAATAGACGCTACAAAGGTAAACAAAAGACTTTCTCAAACCTGTCTAACGGAAAATAGAAACAATGACGACATGAAATCGCAAAAACCACAAATATCTTCGCATAGTACTTTCCATCAGTCAACCAAGAAATTAGAAGAATTATTTTCTCAACGTTTAGAAAAAGAGAAAATTTTAAGAAAAGGGGGAACTTGTTTGGTCGAAAGTGAAAATATAAGAGATATAGAAGAGAAGATGCAAGTTCAAAAGCAGATACAGCAAAAACTTCAAGCAGATTTACAGCAAACGGTGAAGCATATTCAGGAAATACAGAGCACGGAGATCAGATTGCCGCAAAATCGGAAATGGTGTGAGGTGAGTTTGTATATTCAGTTTTGATATGTAAATAGAAGAAACCAACTTTGTTTCAGTCCCTCTAAGAACCCTACATTTAATATTCTTCAATGATTATTGCGATTACAATAAAGTTTATCGAATTTCAAAAGTTGATTTATAACTATTTCCATAGGAAATATCTGTTGTGACAGTTGTGAGTTTGCCTCATTTTTTCCATAAATCCAATAAAGATTTATCGCATAATGGACCATTCCATTGGTCTTCATTTAACTGTTTCTGGAATTCCTTTAAGGTATCGTTATTTACAAAGGATTCAAAAAAGGATAAATTTATATCCACCCGATACGTCTGAGATATCACGTTCCTTTGATTTCCCTATTCCGATCTTGACAGCGTCTTTAACAAAACCTTCAATTTCTTCAGTGTTCCATGGATGTAGTCCGCACTTATGAAATTCGTTTTGAATAACTGTTGGAGTCACCTGATTTTTTATCGCAGCATCTAAAAGAGATTCGAAATCACATCTTTTAAGGCTCTTTTCAGTCCATCATATATTCACCTGATCTTTCCACCCAGATTTGGGGGTGCGAAAAACGGATACATCCATGGATTGTAGTAGGTGAGTTGCGTTTGGGTATAATGCAATTAAAATGATATCCTTTTTCCTGCAAAACTTGCTCAAATGGTAGGATAATTGTGAGACATGACCATCAACAAACAAAAAATTATGGAAATGTTACGTGTTCTTTAGCCCATGGGTAAAATACATTCACCATGTAGCTATAAGTTCATCAGAAACACCAATACCCCAATGCTTTGGAACACTATCAGAAAGATCTGAGGGTATCCTTTTATATTTGAAAATTATTATGGGGGGGGGTCAAGTGTGCCCGCAGCATTACAATTAATAAGTACTGTAAGACATTCTTCTTCGTTGTATTCACATTTGCATATACTGTTTTTTCACCCTTAGGAGCTAAAACTTTATTTCCTTTTGGATTCAGGAAAAATGCCGACTCATTAGCATTGAAAATTCGGCTAGGGTCTGATAGGATATCAGTGTAGTTTTGTTGTTTCAAATAATCAAGCACTTCAGAAACCATCTTCTCAATTGATCTTTTCCTACCGACGATCTACTCATTGTTAAATTTTGTGGTGTACGAAGACTTATTTCCGGATGTCGGCGACGAAATCCCTCATACGATTTTCTTCCGGGAAATGCATTTTTGAACTCTTCGTGACAGTTTCGAAACACTCGTCGGGAAGTTATTTTTTGATATGGGAAACCCAGATTTAGCCATCTGCAGAAGCCTTTGCACAAGAAGATTTTCTTCTTCTCCAGAAAATATAGTAGCAGACCCCATTTTTCGTGATTCGGGATTAATTCCCTTAAATTTATAGAGTAGTGCCGTTCTTGGCACATTTAAAGTTTTTGAGGCTGTTTTAACTGGCATACCATTTCTTACAACTTGAAGAGCATCTTTCATCGCTTCCTCCAGATATAGCAAAACTTTTTTGAATCCATTTCTGCAATAAAAATTACCGTTCACTTTTTTATTGACAAATATGTGAATCAAAACACTTTTTAACTAGTTTAAAATATAAGTGCTAAAATCATGTACAGATACATCATGTTCCTATATATGACACCGGTTGTCACATTTAGGGGTATATCATTTACCTATAGATGACACCGGCTGTCAGCTTTAGGATATGGGGCACTCGGGCCGAATGTTATAATGAGGATGAAATCATGTGGTTCAATGCATTCAGAAAAACGATTAGCCACAAATATTGGTATTGTACAGATACATGACACCTGTGTCATCTTTGGGCCACTCAAAGAAATTAAGTTCTTATAGATAACACCCAATGAATTTCGTTAAATATAGGTTATATCTTAAATTTTCGTAGGAAATTTGAATTCTCCACTACCAAGTTGATCCAAAATATATTTCAAAATATCAGTTATAAAGAATGAATACGAAAAAACACTATTTCGTGGACTTACCTCCTTAATAAAACTGCTTAATTTGATATCCAAACTGGATATGAACGCAAGCGTGTTTGTGAATTGACGCACAACAGAATGACAGCGGCGCGTAACCGAACGAAGTGCATAGATTTGGCGGGAAATATGAAAATCACTTTATTCACAGAGTTCTATACGCTAAAAAGCATCTAAGTCTTAATAATGCTTAATTAAAACATAGGTGTCACTTACTGCTACAGGGTCAGCTAATAGTGCGTTTACCTTATATCTTTAAATTTATGTGAAGCTGCCAACAATTAATTTCCGTAACAGCCATTATCGTGAAAGAAAAAACTTTCATGTTCATATAGCCAGTTGATATTATGGGTAAACATACTTATCGGAATTATATTTTTTTGGTAAATTGAGAAAATCATGAGAATTAGGGGGAAAGTTCATCCACGTCGCTCGACCTATGGCTTTCAATATTTATTTTATTTATTTATTTATTAACGGTATGAACCTTGAAATTACAATATAAGAAAAAGCAACAAAATCAATATGCATGAATTGAAATCAGTCAAATACCCCTACTCAGTAGGAAAAATAAGAATCTTCGACTTCAATTCAGCAGGCGAAGGGGGAAACAGGTGAGTTGGCATAATGATTTGTCCAATGAAGAGGATCACTGAAGAGAGGCCCACCTCTAGTAATCCTCCCAGGAACATGAAGACCAACCTGATACAACAAATCGGGACAATCCACCTCACCATCGAGACATCTACAGAGAAAGAGAAGATCCAGCACAATTATTCTTTCGCAAAGCTTTCTTATGTTCACTTAGCCCTGTTGCGGAAAGCTATCCTAGGGATAGACATTTTATGCGATATATAAAGAAGTTTCTTCTGGATCCCCTCACTCGAATGCTCCAAATAGCAAGGTGACCAGACAGTTGAGGCGTACTCAAGAATAGGCCTGCAATAACCATTGGATACCTAACAATTTCAAAATATCACAGCTTGTAAACATAGCTGTGGTACGCCTAATAAAGCCCAAGTTTTTGAAGGCTCGGTTTACAATTGTGTCGAAATATGCTTATATCTATACTTTTGGTGTGTGTCAGAAAAAGCACAAGTGTGAGCTCAGGAAATGTAACAGGGGAATCATACTATCTTGTATATAATTCAATAAACGAATGCAAAAAACTGAAGAGAAAACTCGTTTCCCTGTCGCTACTGCCCTAGCAATTGCTTGTCTGTTTATGTTGTGTTAGTGTCGTGTGTACAAAAAGAGTACCAAAGATTTTTCTGCTTAGCCGCTTCATTCTCTCTTGCATTCCGTGATTTCCAAACGAAATAAAACTTGAAAGTAACTCTTGAATCGATGAACACCCCGAGATCTCTAACAACATTAACCCTTTTGAGTTTGGTACTATTGATAGTGTAGTAATTAAACTATCTAACTTACAAAAAGAAATGTACTGGAATATATCCAAACTGAGCTCCAAGCCATTTCTGACAACCAATCAGAAACAGCATCAAAATCTGCCTGAAGGGCAATGCATCAGCGATGAAACTGTTGAAAATTTTAAGGTCATCAGCATAGAGCAGAAAGTCAGAATGCTCAATGACAGAACCAATATCGTAAATGAAAAGTGAAAACGAAAGTGGGCCCAAATGGCTGCCCTGTGGAACTTGCGTCCTATGCCTATAGTAACTTTGATCTATGTTTCCTCTTTTTCTATCTATATTTTATTGGTGAAAAATATCATCAGATTGTTGACTTCCTTCTGAGAAGTTATAAAAATAATCATCCATGTTTGATTGTGCTTTGTTACTAAAATTTATTATTCTTTATTATTGTTCAGTTAACATGTCTTTCTCAAGATGAAAAGGTTATCCTTTGTTGAATATATTCTTTGGCAAGTCATATCCAGCTATGACTAAATGTGAAGGGTTTTGGTATTTATTCTGATTTGTTGGTTTCGTTTTAGTATTAGACGGAATTTTTTCACTGTACGATTTCCCTTAAAAGCATTGTACACTTAGTAGACAAGAAAATTTTGAATTTACATGTGTATGTATGTCCCGAAAATTGTTTATACAAAGAGTCGAATATATTGAGTGACTGCCAATAACTCTGTTATTTAAAGGGCTAGAAGTAGGGTGACAAAGAAAAAAAATGAATTTCAAGTAATAAAGATCAAATTGACCTGTTTCTTCATTACCCATTATATTTTTTCAAGAAAATTGTTTTTTCATTGATTACTTTCACGGCTCTAACTTTTTCTCATTCGCATTTCGCCTGTACATAGATTTTTCCAATTTTATTTGGCGTTGAGTGAATGAAGATATCGAAGGATCAAAATTACGCTTTGTTACGAGTTTTAAGTTATAAAGCTAGAATTAAACAATCGATAGTTTTTAAAGACTTTTGTGTTTTTTGAAATATTCTCCACGAAGATTCATATACTTCTGCATTCATTCAAACTTATTCTAGAAGCAGTTATTCTAATCATTGGCTGCTACAGCTTCTTCTAAAGACTGAAACCTTTGACCATGCAGTCTGTTCTCGATTTTGGGAAAACTAAAAAGATCGTTGGGATTTAGGTCCATTCAATGCGCAGGATGATTCAACAATTTGATTTTCTCTTTCGTTAAATATTCAATTGTTTTCCGGGCTGTGTGCATAATTGCATTGTCTTGGTGAAGAATGATTCTCCGTTCGAGGTTGGTATCTCGAAACTGACTAACGACTTATATTATATATATTATCAAAATCCTTCTTACCATCTGAAATGGTGTAGGGACTTACAGTGATCAAATTGTTGTCTATCAATCTGAAGTATTGATCTTGTACAGGAATTGTTTCTACATGTCCTGCTTTTGAAGCAAACGTTGCGACCATCTTTTTAGAGACGCTTCAGCCTCAGATGCATCTGTCGGCTTTTCTTTCCCTTGGAACATCCAAACAGAAGATTGGTGCTCATTTTCTGGCTCGTATGGATAAATTAAAATTGACTGACAATGTTGCAAACTCTTTCAGACTTTCCAGAGTTAAAACGCTCCGAATTTTTTTGACACCAATTTTCCCTTGCAGCTTTTTGTTCTTCAGTCAACAGATGTGGTATCTAACAGAAATCAATTTTTTTCACACGCAATTCTTCACGCAAAATTTGTTATATTGAGGTCTTTGAAATCCGCAGTGATGCCTCAACCTCTTGATATGTTGCTTCGCTGTCTTCCTAGATAATCTTACGCTCAGCATCCCCATTTAATTGAGGGACCATTGTTTTTGGTGCACCTGCCTTGGATTAAATTTTCAATACTAACGTCAATCTATTGACTGGTGTGGTGCTTCAATACCGAAAACGAACTGCCGAGGTATTCTTGTTGACATAATTGCCTTTGAAAATTGTAGAAATTTATTGCGCGAGAATGCTCGTGATTTGATTCCATATTTGGACTAACTTGTGAATTTTAACAATTTATTGTGTCTGAAACATAGAACGGACAGACCTGAATAGGTCGTTATTTAGAGTTAAACTAAACTAACCTATTGAAAGTGAGTTATTATTTTAATGCATCGAAAACGAGCAGTCTGTCTTTTGTAGAAATTATTGCAGTCTGAACAAGAAAACTTTTGAACTCCTGATTTATTAAAATTCTCTGAAGGATTTGTAGCATTGAAGATTGATGACAATTTATTCTGCAGTCTGAATGCAAATTTAGATTTTAATGCGGAAAGGTTATTTGCAACATTGTCACTTATCAGTTCAAAGTATGTTAAAGGGATGAATTTTCGGATTTGTTTGTACATACAATTGAATATATTTGGCGAATAGGCATATGTAGTTGTTGCATTTTGCCAATTATCTCATGATCAAAACCGTTGTTGTGAGTTATAGTTTTAATGGTTTCAATTTCTTTCTAAAGGTTTTCTAATGATAAAGGAAATCAAAATGCTCTGTGGATCATTAAATTGGAAGCCGAAATTTTATGTGAATTTAGATGGTTGAAATCCTTAGAACTACATATAAACACCTCGAAAAAGTCTTGGGAACACTTACCAATATCTTTAAAATATGAATTTGATGATTCGAATTTATAGAAATCTTTCGGTTTTTGTTAGGATGTATTGTATATAATGTATTCTCAAGAAAACAAAATAATATTTGACTTCTCCAAAGCACCTATTATAAAAAAAAATTGAAATTTGAACATGACGAAATTTTGTAAAACACAAAAAAAATCCTGAACTAATATTTTCGAAACGATATGGAAGCACTTATATTTTTCAGTGCCCAGAAGGTCCACCTCTGTTATTAATGACACTTTGGCATCGTCGCGGCATGCTCAATATTAAATTGTCTATTACATTTATGCCTAAGTCATTCTAAGCCCCCTGAACTGCTAATCGAAGCTCCTGTTCATGATGGAAGACGTTTTGACGCAGGAGATTTCTTTTTAGGATGTCCCACACATGCTCGATGGGATTCAGATCTGGGGAGCAGGATGGCCACGGTAGAAGACCGATATCATTCTCTTCAAGAACGTTCAAGACAACTCTTGCACGATGAGGAGGGGCATTATCTTGTTGGAAGAGTGGATTTTGACCTATTGTTTGGAGATACGGTACCACTACAGGTAAAACTATCTCATTTGCGTAAGAATTTTCCGTGAGGTTGTTCTGTATGAAAACGAGGTCAGTTCTTCCAACAAGGCGTATAACTCCCCAAAACATCACTGATCCGCCTCTCTGTCTAACAACTTCTCGAGCATGCTGGAGACGGTTTTGCTTTCCAGGTTCCCTTCATATTCGAATTCTTCCCGAATCGGGGTAATAACTAAATCTAGATTCATCACTGAAGAGAACTGTTGCCCATTTCTCTTGATCCAAGTTTACGTGTTCTTGGCACCAAGCTAAACGAGCAGCGCGATTTCCATGGGTCAGTTGTGGAACTCTTAAAGGACGTCTGGTGTGGAGTTGACCTTCGTGTAGTCGATTTCTCACAGTTTGGTCGGAAATTTGTACATTATGAACTCGTGATAGCTCTTGAGCTAATTGAAATGCTGTGGTAGTACGATCTCTTCTGGCTTGTAAAACCAAAAATCGTTCTTGGGCGACTGTAGTAATCCTGAAACGACCTGTATGGCGTTCTTCTACGCTACCTGTTTCATTGAAACGCGACCATAAACGGTTTATGACACTTGGGCTACTTCCCAGAACCCTGGATACTTCCTGTTGTGAGCTCCCAGCTTGGAGCATGCCAACGGCTCGTAACATCTCTTCTCTAGTCAAATGTCGTCTTTCCATGGTCGAATCACAAAACTTGAATCTTTTATTTGTGCTTACAACAGAAACAAAGTGCCAACTAACTGATTTCAAACACTGAATACACGAAATGATTATAAAGCAGCGTCGCATCTGCTGCATTTTTAGTTTTTCATAAAAAAAAACTGAAATCTGTTGCGGCACTCTACATAAGTTGGTGAAAAATTGATGCAGGTGTTCATTTCTTTAAAAAAATCATCCATATTGATCGTTCTGGATACGATACCTCGATATTCAGAACCAGTATACATTATCTTAGATGAGACTCAACTAGTTCAAAATAGGCCGTCTTCAAGATATTCCGTGAAACCGAACAGGAAAGACTCAAAACAAATATATAACTAATAACCTTCGAAGACAAATTACTAGAATGTCTATTCCATCTAAGATCGGAATCTGAATGGACACCCAGAAAACATACACCATTCCTCTCATCATGATCCATACCACTTCTATGTCTCAGACTGATCAACAAGCTTTGCGTCTTATTTACATTCATACTGAGTTCATTACCATTGAACCATTTCAAGGCACTCGTCTGCGCCTCCCCCGACAACTCCCGTAGTTCAGCAAGATCTGTACTGCTCACTGATACCGCTGTATCATCCGCATAAAGGGTACTTGAAGCAGCTGAGATTAGGGAAGTCGTTCATAAAAATGAGAAAAAGTATTGGTCCCATTATAGAACCCTGTGGAGCATCTATCTCAACTGCTTTCATCCCAGAGAAAACACCACTGTCGAAGACAACTTGCTGCCTACCAGACAAAATGAAACCAACGCTTGTATCCTTCAAACCGTAGGCTCCAAGTTTCCACAGGAGCTTTTCATGACAGACGCAGTCGAACGCCCTGGACAGATCAAGGAAAAGTATCAATGAGTGCAAACCAAGTTCAAGACACTCAACAACAGTACCGACAAAACCCATAACAGCATCACAGATGCTCTTGCCTTTTCATTTATTGAATCTCCTTCATCATATGCTCCATTTGAAGCGATATACATGTGCCAACATTTTTGCAATCATCGAAATATTTTTTATAGGCGCTTTCAGGGATGGTCTTCAGCTCCTTCTGCGAATTTTCTTTTATGAAGTCTATGGAATCAAATCTGATTCCCCAGAGCGTCAATTTCAGTCTGGGGAAAAGAAAAGTCACACGGAGCTAGATCAGGCGAATAAGGCAGCTCCTTGATGGAATTTATCGAATTTTTGGTCTTGAACTCGTTAATAACCGTCCCTCGATGAGATGGTTCGTTATCATCATGCAAATTCCACGAATTGTTTTGCCACAAATCTGACCGTTTACGGCGAATATTCTCACACAAAACGGTTAAATAGAAGTCCTTATTGACCATTTAACCTTGACTTCACGAGGTTTTTTCGGTTTCGTCTCATTTTTCCTACCCATTCCCCCATGATTGTTGGTTCATTAGTGTGTCGTTTTTAAAGACCAAGTTTCGTCACCAGTTATGATCCGTCCCATGAACGTGGGATCAGAATACTCGCACGATCCAGCATGTCTGCAGCTACCCACTCAAACGAGTGGTTTCACGAGAGATGTTGAGATCACGATCTATCTCTCTAACACAGACATTACGATTTTCAAGCACCATTTCCTTGATTTTTTGGACGTTAGCGTCGGTTGAAGAGGTCGAAGGTCGTCCGAAACGAGGTCTTTTAAGGCTCTGTACCACCCATACACCTGGGTTTTTGATAAAACAGAGTCTTCATGAGCCTTTTACAGCATTCGCAACGATTCAGCACACGGAATTTCGTTCAGAACACAAAATTTGAGACATACTCTTTGTTTCCAAGTCCGCAGTCGTTCTAACAACAAAATATCCTAACACAGATTAATTTTTCGAAATATTATTCTGGAACAAGAAATATAAAGATGATCAGAATTTCATCGAAAAGAAACAAATTCCGATCATCACATTAAAACAATGATATTCTTATCAACAATAGGCGTCCTTGAATTAATTCGCACAACTTCTACAAGTTAAAAACTAATCAGAATCAAATGAGACATGCAAAAGTAATAATGAAACAACATATTAACAGCAAATAATGACGTCATTAATCTCTGTTATTCCCCAGTCTTCGAATCGAGAATGTTTTGATTTTTAGTATAGTCCATTCAATTGGTTGAATAATGCTCAAAATCCTCATCGGTAAACAAAGAAATATGGACGTATTAAATAAAAATTTTCAAAAAGATAGCGTTTCTTCGAGTGGATCTCTATCATCCTTCAAAACATAAAAATATCCTCTTCAAGATATATCGGAAAAACCAGCGAGAATCGACTCTTTTTGTTTTTGTCGTTGTTCCGCCAAAATGACGTTTTGTAAACAAAGAAGTATTTTTTTGAAATTGAGAAATTCAAAAATTTTTTTGAGATACATTAATTCTTTGAACAAGGGTGTTTACCAAAATCTGCTGTCACCTTTCGACAAATAGCTCTGGAGAAAGAAAATTTGCACTAATTATCTCTCACAATTATGATAACATACGAAATTAACGAAATTTATCTGTATGATTATGAAGGGGATCGGACAAGCAGCTCCTTCAAGAAAGGATATTTAATATTCTACGGAAAATTGAATATTGTTCCCTGAATAAAAGTCTCCAATGTGTTTCAACATTCAGCGATAAATTTCGTTTGAATGAGTAATATTGATGCTTCATTTTTTTTATGGAAATTCATTTTCAACGAAGACGAAATAAAGCCAGCTCGGTGGCGTAGAGGATATGATGCTCGTCTCCTGCGCAGAATTACCTGGTGTCAATCCCCACAAAGTCGGTGCGATTTTTCGGATTCTGGGAATCTCTTGAGTATCCATCTTTCGCAGGAGATGTAAAGCCGTCGGTCCTGTCTAATGTGTTGGATGTGGAAATAGAGCACGTTAAAGGAATAACAAACAAACATGATGAAATAAAATATATTCTATAGTTTCCACACTGTAATTATCAAAAACACGACCCGTTTCGACTCTATTGATCTTGTAAAAAAACTTTCTAGGCTTGAAAACACACAAAATCTTAAATTAGTTTCATCTGATATGAGAACATGTACCCTAATATTCCAACAGATGAATGTCCTCGGATAGTCAGAGAAATATTCATCAAAAATAGGATGCTGCCACGAGTTACCTTACCCCTTCTAAAAACCTGCCTATCTCAAAATCCTTTCAGCCGATATATTCATGGATAGCAAATAAAGGACAGTAATATTAAATAGCCACTTAGCAAAGAAACGTATGGTGTTCTGGTACCGGTGTGTAGATAATACCTGCTTGATTAAAAAGTTCCCGACTTTTATTAACAAAATCAAAAATACAAAGTTATTCATCAAAATCAATATTGTCCTTCAAAGTACTCTCCATTGACTGCAACGCACTCATACCAGCGCTTGATCCAATCCTTAAAACACTTTTTATATTGAATTTGCGGTATGGCCTTTAGGGCCATCTTCGATTTTTCCATTATTTCCTCTCTGCTGCTAAAACGCGTTCCCCGGAGCGGTTTCTTCAGTCGACCGAACAGGAAAAAGTCATAGGGAGACAAATCAGGTGAATTTGGTGGTTGTTGCATCGTATTGGTGCTGTTTTTAGCCAAATGGTCACGGATATTGAAGGCATTATGAGACGGCGAGTTATCGTGGTGTAAAATCCATGAGTTGTTTTGCCACAATTCTGCTCGTTTTGTAGAACAGCTTCACGCAAACGCCTCTTAACGCCCAAATAACACTCCTTGTTGTAAGTTTAACCTCTTGGAAGGAATTCATAGTGCACAACACCATGGTAGACAATGAAAACCGTGAGCATCGCTTTCTTTTTTGACTGAAAACGACGTGGTTTCTTCGGTTCCGGCTCATTCGGTGCACGCCATTCACTCGATTGATGTCTGGACTGCATGTCATACTCATAAACCTACGTCTCGTCTCCCGTAATGATGCGTTTGATTAACGTTGAATCGGATTCAGCCTTGGAAATTATGTCTTTGGCAACATCAACACGGTCTCTTTTTTGCATGAAATTCGGGTCTTTAGGCACCACTTTTGCAGCGACACGTCTGAAGTCCAATTTATCGACCAAAATGCTTTGAGCGGAACCAAATGCGATACTCAACTCCTCTGCAATCTCTCTGATGGTCAATTTACGGTTTGTAGCCAACAAATCACGAATTTTGTCGACGCTTTTCTCATTCGCAATGGACATGCGTCCGCTTTTAAACCGTCTATGCCACTCACGAACTGTTGTTTGCTTCAAAGCATTGTCGCCGAAACACTTGTTCAACATTTCCAACGTGTTCAGAACTTTAATTTCATTTTTAACACAAAATTTAATGCAAATTCGTTGGTCTTGTTTTGTATTCATTTTTAAAAATTAAAAAAATCGAAAACCCACTGAGAGGTTAATGTGAACAACACGACGTAACTTTATCAAATGTCAATCGATGACGCTGAAAATTAGAGGAAATATGAGATACAGTTGTACCAACAAAAAGGAAATAATTCAAATCGGGTGCCTTAGGGCGTCACACGGTAACAACGTCGGGAACTTTTTGATCAAGGAGGTATTTTGGTAGGTTTCCATGGCTCAAACAGGCGAATGGATACATTTCTACAATTTCTAAATGAAGTTCATATAATATTAAGTTTGCAGCAGAAATAGAATTTTATAACTCAATAAATTTTTCAGCCTTACAATAACAAGATCGATTAATAATTTCATATATAACATCTACACCAGGGGTGCTCAAAATTGAACTGCTAGCGATCCACCTCAAAATTTTCAGACTACTTACAATCGACTCTGAGAGGCTGCAAGTATGTATGATGCAGGGTTGTCGTACATACTCGATACACCCTACCTACCTACCTTGGTAAGGTGTACCGTGGCATTAGCTTTCCGCGCAATATACATTATTTTGGTCAAGGTTTGGGTTATATTTAGTTAGGTTCTTTTCTATAATATCAATGAAAAAACTCATAGTTATTCAAAATTGCGAGTTTATTGGTTGTTACAAAACAAACGAGTTACATATGGTGTTAAATATAACTAAGGAGTGACTTTGGATGTTGAAGCTTGGCACTGCATGTCCTCAGCATACTTTTCATAAGATAGTACGTAACCACTGAGTGCTAATCGCAAGCATGATGTCATATGATCGTCAGTTAGCGGATTGCGATATTTTGACTTAATTATCTTCATGTCAGAAAATGCAGACTCGCACAAGTAAGTTAACCCAAACATAGTCGTCAGTTGAAGGGCGATTTCCATAGATTCGGATATTTTACTTCAGATGTAAAACACCAGAAATTTGTATCAGATGCTTGTAGCCTTGAGATGTATATCTGATATAATCTGCACCAACTCATTTTCAATAGAACTTGAGTTCATATTAAACTGGCTTGCTGTTTCAGTAGCAAATTCCTTAATGTTTTCACATGGAAAAGGATAAGTCATGCTATACCAATTTACTACAATCATAAAAACGCATTTCGAATTGTCCCAAAATATTTAGGAATTTTTGAATGCGTTTATTGCGCTAATCATCTCAATAATAGTTTTCATTCACCTTGAAGCTCCAAGTTAATGGTGTTTAAGTACATTGTGTCATCATCTCTTTCGTCTAGAAAAGCTGTAATTCGGGCAATAATTCTTGAAGCCTTTCAAGGAATTTTCCGCGTCTCAACCACCTGACGTCCGTATGAAGAACTAAATCTGTGTGTTCAGTTGACTCCCCATCTTCCAACTGCAACTTAAACGTTGCAAGCTACGTGCACGGATGGTATTCACAATTTTTGTTGCAATGCCCATAATTTCCACCGTGTTTAAAACTTTTGAACACAAAACTTGTTGATGTATAATCCAATGTAATGAAAAAAAGAAGGGAAATCTTCATTAGCTCGAACCAATGCCATAAACTGTTTCGGTTGTAATGCACACTAATCTATATATTGGTAGCTTGCGACATAGAGACAAAAGAAGAGAAAGTGTTTTCCATTTTCAAAGGATGATTTTCATTTACACTCCACGAAATAAGAAGTGTGAAAATGTTAGTAGAATTCGAAACCCATTAAGGTCCGATAAAAGAATGACTGTCTTTTACAAAACTGAAGAAAACTTCATATATATCTTCGCCACAGGTCTTCTCCTTCAAAGAAATGGTTGTCAAAAATTCTTCCTCAGCGAACATGTCATTGAATACCATCCGAATAAAAATACACAGCTGGGCAGTGTCTGTCATATCGGTGGATTCGTCGAACTGTAAAGAACATGATATCATGTTTTAGTTTATCTGCCATGTCCTGAGTCATGACTTCAATACGCCTTGTGACAGTCAGACGAGATAGCTGAAGTTCTCTAATAACAGATCTGATTTCTGTTTTCTTTTCAAAATCTTCAAATAAAATCTCACCCGCTTCAATAAATACTTCATTCACAACCGATCCATCTTCGTATGGTTTCTTCTGCTTCGCCAATATATGAGACATTTTAAATGACGCGATCGTAGCAGCTTTTGATTGTTTGGCTGGTCTTGTGAACATGGTTTGTTCTTCTTTCAAACAAGATATCAAATCAGGTACTTTTCGTTTTCTTGATTCACTCTGTGGCGGAAAATCATTTTCATAGTTTTCATGAACCGTTTTATGATGCCTCTCTAAGTTACCACGCTTAGATATTGCAGCTGACGCACTTATCCTTCACCATACAAAAGAAAAATTAATCCTCCTAATCGTTATTAAAATTAAAGGTTTAGGTTTCTTCTCTGCACTCATTTTGTACTATTTAATAATAAACTTTGTATCGACGTAGTATTGCCTTCAAGTTACAATTCAAAATGACTAAAATTCCTGCAGGGCAACATTTATATCGGCTTGAACGTCCCGTCAAACGCGCCGCCCGAAATTTCTAGAAAAGCGGCAAGAATGAAAAACGCGGCTTTTCTTTGACAAGTATCGCGCATTCCTTTGATAAAGCCGCCTTTTGCCTCCTAGCAGAGTGTTATTTTATTACGTAATAAATTTTTGTAGTTTAGTTACCTACTTATTAAAAATTGTTTCTTCTCGAGATCTACTCTAATCACTCGCTATCGACCGATTGAGCGATTGAATCCGTTGGATTGTTTAGAAATCAATCAAACTTTGTGAAAACCCAAGTGAAATCACTCTTAATAATCAGCTGGACATTTATACATCTCCACTACTATATTTGTAATTAGGCTAGTATCTATATAAGTAGGATCGTTACCTGTAGTTCACCACTTGAAAATGACTACACAGTCGAAACCGGTTGTGTTCTTAATTATAAAATTGTGGAAAGTATAAAATATATTTTATTTCATCTTCGTTATAAATTTCGTTAGTTTCGCACGTTATCATTATAGAGACATAAAAGAATTAGTTCAATTTTTTTCCAGAAGTTATCTGTCGAGAAATAACAACAATTTTCGTAAACATCTTTGTTCAAAAAATTAATGTATCTCAAAACGTCAGTTTGCCAGAACTACTACAAGAACAAAAAAGTCGATTCTCACTGGTTCTTCCGATATATCTCGAAAATGCTTCTATAAATCTTTTTGGTATCTACAATCATATGATTTAATATTTTTCTTTACGAGCCTCAGTTCATCTTTTATTTGCGAAACACTTTTCTTCAATTCAAGGATATTTTTAGGTTTAGGATGATAGAGATCCGCTGAAAAAAAACGCTTTGTCTTCGTTTAATACGTACATATGTTTCTGTTTCCCGTTGAGGATTTTGAGAAATCATACAACATCCAATTGATTGTAATATAATGAATATGAAAACATTCCAGGTTCGAAGACTGGGGAATAACAGAGATTAATTACGTCATTCAATAGAATTTGTTGTTAATCTGTTCTTCCCGTCTCATCTGATTCTGATTAATTTTCAACTTAAATATTTTGCTTAGGAATAACGTCTAAAAAAATTAATCTGCCTTCGTTTTGTTGTAAGACAGAGTGCGGACTTCGAATGGTATAAATTCAGTAAAACGTTAGGCATATTTTTTATGTAATCTTATTTTTGGTAAGGATACGTCGATGACACACTTATTTGCCTAAATAGTGCATATGGATGATTTGATCATTTTCTTATATTCATAAGCAATATCCATCTGAAAATATAATTCGAATTCGCAAAGGGAAAAGTACGAAATATCATTTTAGATCTCTCAATTTCTCACTCAAATAGCATAATTTACTTCAACATGTTTAGAAAACCTACTAAAATTAATGTATTTCCAATGATTCTAATCACCCAAATTCACACAAAATTTCTGCATACAATTCACTGAACATTCTCGTTTCCTTTATCATTGAGAAATCTTGATAAAGATTTCAATTCGATTATATATTATTCAATTGTATTACTCTCGATAATGGGCTGATAACCCGAAACTTTGTCGAGTATTTCGATATATTTTTGTGAAACCTTTGCCAAGTGTTCTAATTAATCATTTAAAGTTGAATCTTATTTATTTTCAATGAATGAAAATTGATGTTCTACACATCTTTTTTTGAAGGACCGACCGGTCTGGCCTATATAGAAATTATTACAGTCTGGACACGATAAACTCCTGATGTATTTAAATTCTTTATAGACTTTTTAGTGTTACATGTGATTCACCAGTGGCGCGGTGGTCTGTACCTCGTACACTCTTGAAGATTTCATTTTTGTTCGAACAGTATTGTATTTAGAAAGTAAGAATCTACTTCAGCAATTTATTTTGCAGTAAACAGGGTGTCCCAATTTTCTTTTAAAAAATCTTGGGTGGTTTTTTCAGATTGGAAGACCACTTTTTTGTTTAAGATTCAGGAACAGCCTAAACTCTGGTAGAATGTCTATAAGTTATAAGATTTTTTGGTGACTAGTTTCGTCACAATATTTTTTTTCCGTGAAAATTCATGAAAATAGGCTCTCACATCATCACATGCTCCTTCGACCAGAGAGGATGAATACTTTTTTCCTTTCGTTTTCTTATTGCCCAAGAATAGCTTTATTGATGAATTGAAATAGATTATCATCATTTTATACAGGAGTGACTCAAAAAAATTATTGAATATTGTAATTTTGAAAATATCATATCTTGATTTTTTCAGATAGAACATCCTGTATTTTATTATTCATGTCAACGCATAAAATATTTTACTATATTTTTGCAGAAGTATCTTTATCTTCGATCATTTCCGAAATATTCGATTATTTGTAAAGATTTTGATGAAAATTCTACAAACCGTATCAAACTCATCAACATGCATCATTATTCGCACAGAAGTTTTTTTTTGTAATGATTCAAATAGTGAAAATGAAACCTAAACGAGATAATTCTTTCAACGACTGATAAAATCAAGATGATTAAAACGTAAATCGGGGTAAGTGTTGACATTTTTTTTATTTGTGGCGAACATATCATATTCTGCATTTTACATGGTGAACTAATCAGTTTTTCGTTATCAAACATTGTTAAAGTGAGGTTTGAACCCCATTTTCTCAATTGACTGCCATGAAGTTCTCCAAAGAAGAAATGGTTGATATGATCTTTATTCTGGGTGAGTGTGATAGAAATTCTTTGTTGGAAAATAAAGTTTATGCACAAAGGTTTCCTGATAAGGGGCATCCTGATGCCAGATGCTTTGAAAAACTTCTAATTAGATTTATCGAAACGGGTAATATCGCTTACAAAAAACATGAAAAACCAAAAACTGCTACAGCTGAAAACAACCAGTTATCAGTTTTGTTGACAGTGATAGAGGATCCATATAAAAGCCAAAGAGAGATTTCTCAGTTAACAGATATAATTCAAACTTCCGTCCAGAGAATCTTGAAAGTGAATAAATTTCATGCATATCATGCACAGCTGCACCAAGAACTGAACAATCAAGACTATGAAAATCGAATCAATTTTTGCAATTAAGCAAGTGACAAAGTAGCGGAAAATCCAAATCTGTTTAGCAGAGTTCTTTTCTCGGACGAGGCAACTTTCCACAAGAATGGGCTTGTTAATAAGCACAATTTTCATTATTACGCCACGGAAAATCCACACCTCATGAGAGAAATAGATCACCAGCATCGCTGGTCCTTGACTGTTTGGGCCACTATAGTAGATGGATATCTAATTGGCCGTATTTTTTCGACGGGCACGTCCATAGTGAAATGTATTTAGATTTTTTGCAAAATCATCTGCCAATGTCACTTGCCGATGTACCAGAGCATATAAGACAAGATTTGTGGTTTCAACAGGATGGAGCACCCGCACATTACTCACATCAGGTTAGGGAGCATTTGAATCATATATTTCCCAACAAATGGATAGGACGTGGTAGTCCTGTTAGTTGGCCAGCTAGGTCTCCGGACCTTACAAGTCTTAATTTTTCTTGTGGGGTTATATTAAGGGCATCGTTTACCAGATTCCTTCTACAACACAGTTGAATATGAGAGAGAATGGTCGCCGCCTTTCAATCAGTTAATCCGCAAATGTTGTCGAGAGTTCAACGGTCTTTCCTCAGCAGGATTGAGTTGTGTCTACAAAGAAACGGGCAACATTTCGAAAACATATTGAAATAGTTCAACACCTTGTAGATCATCTCGCCGAAAACCAATCTATTACGTATTTTCATACACGACTACTGGGAAATATCTCCATTTCTCTGATCAAGTATAATAATATGTACTAATAAAGTCTTCTTTCGCAACCTCTGATTTTATTATTTTAGTTTATTTTTTTTACTTCGAAAATGGTCGAAGATAAGGATAAGGTTACTTCTGCAAAAATATGGTACAATATTTTATGCGTTGATATGAATAATAAAATACAGGATGTTCCATTTGAAAAAATCAAGATATGATATTTTTAAAATTACAATATTCAATAATTTTTGAGCCACTCCTGTATAAAATGAGGATAATCTATTTCAATTCATCAATGAAGCTATCCTTGGGCAATAAGAAAACGAAAGGAAAAAAGTATTCATCCTATCTGGCCGAAGGAGCATGCGATGATGTGAAAGCCTATTTTCATGAATTTTTACGGAAAAAAAATATTGTGACGATACTACTCACCAAAAAAAATTATTACTTAAAG
This sequence comes from Cryptolaemus montrouzieri, assembly GCA_013387265.2. NCBI lineage: Eukaryota > Metazoa > Arthropoda > Insecta > Coleoptera > Coccinellidae > Cryptolaemus > Cryptolaemus montrouzieri. The sequence goes on from JABFTP020000165.1 coordinate 38,204,998, forward strand.
ACATTAAAGCAGAGTCTAGGACGCTCTTGAATCTTCAACAAAAAAGTGGTCTTCCAATCAGAAAAACCTTCCAAGATTTTTTTATAGAAAATTGGGACACCCTGTTTGACTTCAACTTATTCTGAACTGATATGTGAAAATGTTGTAAGTAACCTTCTCCAAATTAAAATCTTAATTTGCATTCAGACCTCAAAATGAATTGTCATTACTACTATTCAATGTCAAAAATCTTGAAGACAATTTAAATAAATCAGAATTTATACATTTTCTTGTCCAGACTGCAATAACTTCTACGTAAGACTAGTCGTTCTTTTAAAATTAGATATAAACAACATGAAATTTCATTCCTCAATATTAATACGTACCTTAGGGCTCGCGACCCCCTTAAGGGGGTTATTCAGGTGATCGATGGCAAAACAGAAATGACAAGGTTCTACACTACAATAAAAATACAATATCAGTGAGTGTGCTTGTTTATTTTTCAAAAAATTCTCAAAGCGTGATGCTATTTTAGAAGCGTTTATGATTAAATCATTTTTTAGTAGTAGTCTATTTCTCTTTTTAGTTTTAATGTTCACCATTGAGGCGAATATTAGTTCGCACAAGTGGGGATGCCGAATGGCACTAATGATTTTAGAGCTTCCCTAATATTCATGTTTTCTTTTCATTCAAATCACGTCAATACTTCGCCAATGATATTCCATTTCAAGCACGCCGACAGAAGCTAAATCTACAAGGGACCAAAATCCACGTACGCCCATTGTCAGCTTCAGAGTGCAAGACTGAAAAGTATGTTAATAATTTCTCTTGCAAATTATGTAAGCTCTGTATCATAGAACGAATGTGAGCCTTTACTACAATCGATTGGGTTGTTGAATTAGTATCAACAGTCTTCTAAACACACGGAAAAGACTCAAATATATTGTTTTACAGAGAAGATGACCACAATCGAAGTTTTACCTGAAATGCTTTCACTATCTCTAGCTGTTAAGGTATTCTCTTCTCTCCCTTGGAGAGCTGTTAAGACTGATAAAAAGATCTGCCAGAAATGCTAATTTCAAGTGCCAAACAGGGTCAGAGAAATGATAAGCATATTCAGATTATCTTGTAAAAACATTAACAGTTCAGCTTTTAGTTCTAGAACTAAATATTTTTTATATCGATACTCGATTTTCAATTTTCTTAGGCCACATTATAAATTAGGAAGACAATGTAGAGACGTATTATTTGATCACAATTTTTGTAATGTTAATGAGTGGCATTTAACACTTTACTTTATGCATTAAGTGACAAGGTCGCTTTACTTGAAAATTTTGTTTGTTTACATTCTCATCAACACCGAACGCGGCGAAGGCGGCTTATGTCAAAGGAAAAGCCGAAGCAAGGCAGCGGCAATATCATTTAAAAACATACTTCAGGCGTTATAGTGATAAGGTCTATCTTACTTTTTTATAATTCTATTTGTCGACGTTTTTACAAAGGAATTTCTATTTATTAATACATATGTATGTACCGATTAGATCCGCGTATAGTGAAAACGCGAATAAGGAGCTTTTACTGTTCTTAGGTTCGACCTCATTGTCTCCAATGAAGAACGAAAACCTGATTCCATAAAAAAATGCACCATACACTTCCAATCCTTTACATTGTGACGTCGGGATTACCAACATAAATCAACTAGACATCCCCTTAAAAACATGACATAGTCAAAAGCATAAGATATATTAATTCTCCACATTTAAAAGTCTTCTTCTTTTCAGAGTAACCGCAGTCAGCCAGCTATCGGTTTAAAGCACACTCCTAAATCAAGGGTGAGTATTTTTTTAATCCGTTTCATTTTTCTTTCACGGTACCTCAACTGCTGCACTCATGGGTAAAATACCTGAATAATACCGAACTGGGAGTCTGAGTGAGATATACAATACAGAATGCGATTTCCAACTCGAATGCATGAGATGAATGTTCCAGTTCGGGCCGTTCCGAAGTCACTTCGCTTATCCCCGGCATGTTCGCAGTAATGGCGTCGAACCAGAGTTGAAGCAAGACCCATCGAAACATAACACATGATTATCGAGACAGACGCAAAATAGTACGAAGCGTGAGCGTTACAGATACGTGATGACTCATTATTATGTGGACGATAGTGTTTTTAAGTTGGTACACAAAATGTGTTCTGTACGTGTTAAATAACATAAGCACACTTTCTCCACATCAAACAGTCCGAGAATTCTTGTATGTTCGTTAAAAATTGCACTTTGAAGTTGTTGAACTGAACTTCATTGTGTGTTGTCTATTGAGAGTGAAACGATTGAAAATAGGTGTTATACCTATTTGACTCAATGATTTTGTGTTCGTTGTGATACTGACATTAATTAAGATGTTTGTCCTGAACTAATTGTTTTGTTCGTGTTTATAGTATTCGCGTGGTGTTTTTTTGTTTTCAATCAACACTGTCAAGTCAAGGTAAAGTCTGTTCATATAATACTCAAAAAGTCTGTTGGTATTTGTTGGAATGTTGGTCCCGATGTGTTGTTATGGTAGCGAAATTTGATTATGTCGGTTCAACAAGTAAATAATATCTACAATATATCCCTGTAGCAGGTACAAAAGGAATAATTTCTTTTATTATTTAAATATCCTTCAATTTTTGAATCACGCTAAAGTGAATGGTGAATATATTGAATTTATTCAAATATTAACCTAAACTACAAAGGATATTATTGCCTTTTCACGAAACACGGCTTCTATAACTTGTATCCTAATACCATTAAAGGTCATTACACGGAAATTCTTCGAAAAATTGTAAATAATCTCCTTCAGCTCTGATATCCAATAACATCGTTTCATATTTCTAATTTGACTCAGCCATTTGCATAACTCAGTATATGGTAAACGTATGGTGTGCTTCTTCCCACTTTCAACCCACATAAATTATTAGATTCGATATTTCGATGAACGAAAGTAGTTTAAATAATTTCTTGTGGGTATTATATCCCTGAAGTCGTAGAAGAGTGAAAATTATTCGAAACAACTGTTCTGTATCACATGAAAATCTTTCGATATTGGTTGAAAATCTAAAGCACCCAGATATATAGAAATCAGGTTACGGTCTTTGATTCCCAGCTAGATGTAGACTTTTAATGTTCTTATGTGTTGGATGAACGACCTTTTATTCTCTATATTGGGAGTACAGGAGAATAGGGCAGTTCAACGTCAAATTAGCATTGAATAACATTTTCGAGTTGAATAAAAGTGAATTTTGGCAAAGTTTAATGAACTGAATAAATAATCATCAATCAGTTTCTATGAAAAAAAGAAGAAAATTAGGGGAAATTTGGAAGTAAGTTTGAGCTAACTAAGAACGTGTAAAACTGTTCACTGCAAAGAGACCATTAAGAGAGCACTCGAATTTCAGGAACGAAAAATCATCAATGATATCTGAAGAAAGTAATTATTTATACAAAGATGTAAATAATACTTCAAGGTCTCGTAAATGTAGACCAGGACTTAATTGCATTATTAATATTTTATAACTATAAGACAACTGCGTTCAGGAGAGAACTGGTTTTTTCAAACTCATTAAAAACTCACATAAAACTAGACCTAATGGAAATATACGAGGTGTTTCTCAAAGTGATAAGATTTCCCCAAAATAATAGAATTATGGTTTCAAAAATACATCGAATGATGCGGTACGAGTTGTTTGGATGATATTTACGTCTTCAAAATAGTTTCCTTTCATCGGCAAATTCATTTTAGCCCACCGTTGCACGGTGGGAGACGTAGGTGGTTAGAAGAAGAAATCGTTCTATGCATTATTGTGTACTAGTATTGCCAAAGAGGTGAAGCTTTGTCGGTCTAAGTCTTAGGTAAATTCATCTGGTCTTAGTCCTTGGTCTTGGTATTGTGTTTTCTGTTGTGGCGTTGGTATCGGTCTTACTGAAAAGTCTTGCAATCACTAATTGTCCTATTGCTGTTTATTAAACACTTTGATTTAGATCTTAGAACAACCAACAGTAAGTACATTTTGACCTTACCAGGTGTAGAAAATAAATACCTGAACTTTCTCAATAGAAAAACAAGGAAACCAGTTTTCGAGGAAATTTTCATAATTGACCTCTACACAACGATTTCAAATCAGATCAGAGATTCAAAATACTCTTGGTAATCCTCTGAAGTTCACACATACAGGACCACAGTTATAGCTTATTTGAGTTGCTCTACGCCATCATCATGACCTCCTTTAAGGTGTGACTTCACAATCAACAAAGCCGGTGCGTGTCGTGGTACATGATGGCCTTTCGTCGAGTTTGAATTGCACAAGGAAAATGTGTGCCCGCAGAGGCTCCTGGTAGCGATTAACATTGTTTTTAGTCGAGGCGAGAATGAGGTACATCAACAGAATCATTTTCTCAACACCGCTAAAAAAATTTTCTTCAGAAAAATCCGCACAAAACAAACCAAACGTATTGTCCTGTACAGCCTCGGACTGTAATGGAAAGAGAAAGTCTCTTTACTAAGCAGATGTTGTCGCAGTGTTACCAGTTCCGGGAATTTTCTTGGCACACCTCCTATTATTATATTGACATAGGAAAATCTAACCAAATCACTTAAATTAACTTGCATAATTTGCAGATAGTAATTTAGGAGGCAGAAATTATTTCGAAAAATTCAACAAATTTGTTCTACGGCCTTTAGAAGTGATGTAATTCTAGTACTATCACACTAGAACTATGTGGTCTCCTCTCTCCTTGTATCTGTTATGTACGTGTATGTGCCTCAGAACTTTGCCCACCTGCACATACTTCAGTCTCTGCAGCGGGTCCATCCTACAATGGAACTAGTTAAAAATAATGATTATTTGGAAGATTAAGAGGATGCCTACATAACATTGAAATTTGTTGCATGTTTTATTGAAGTCCATATCGATAAATTATCAAATAAGTAATCATAAACATTGAATTGCCGATGGTGAATCATATGACATACGGAAAAAAGGAGGATTAATATTGTCGTAGCTTGGAGCAGTAAGAGCCTCGAAGGCTTAGTCTTGTTCCTACTGAAATCTTTCAAGGTTTGTCTTCGACTCAATCTTGCTTCAATAAGACTGTTTTCTGCCTTCCTAACTCGCGATATTGTAGATAAATACGACGAATGTATGACGAAGAAACAATTATATAAAATTGGAACACTACGATATTCTCCTTGATTATGTTTAAGGAACTGAACTAAAAATAAAAATAAACTAAACCTGCTTCGTTCGCCCCTCAAAACATTGCTCAGAATAATGAGACGAAACGTTTGAAACATACTTCAACTATTATATGAAACTCGAGGAAACCATAAACTGTCACATATCCACTGAACAGCATACTGTCACACCTGTTTTCAAACCATTTAAGGTACAGCAAATCTTTGTACTGAGATCAAAAGATGTATTGAGAACTTAATGGAAACAGAATCATCATTCTATTTGCTTTTTCCAAGAGCTAATGTATCAAAAATAGTCAGAAAACCAAACGACCAAATCGGTTTTCGAGATTTCAAAAAGATGAACTGCCAAGTTATTTTTCAGAACTGATTGTCTGTGGATTTGTGGAGGAATTATATTGCAGTAGATATGAAGCCAGGGATCTAGTGGTACCACTTATAATTCTCATTGCTTGATTCCGTTAAAAACTCAGATGAACTCAGTGTAACCAGACAGAACAACAGTACTTGACTGTTGAAATGACCAGAGCAAATGCAGCAGCAGTTTGAAGAGTGTGAACAATTAACACCAAGTATACCAAGAAAAATCTTTCTTCAAAAACTATTGAAGTGAATTAACATCTTTCCTCTCATCTTCGTTCTTTTGTCCATCTGGTGCTTTCCATTCGGCAATCCTTTAGTTTCTCATACTAAAAACATCATGTTTGATCATTGTAGAAAAGGGTTTACTCCTTCCCTATCTCCATGGTGATTTCTTTCAAATGTTAAAGATGGTCGTCAGTCAACTTGATGTTTTCGATATGACGAATTTCATTTGCATTAATTTCAGTACAAACTTTTGTCTAATATATGATGAAGCAATACATTAGATGAAATGATTTGTGATCAAATTTTTCGGTTGCACGGTTGGTCATCATTCGAATCCTCACATCTGTTTTCAAGCCGCATATACCATTAATAAACTCATTGTCTGGATAAGCAATTATCACCATAAATATAAACATACAACATAAACTAAAAGTTTAGAATTTTTCTGAGAAATTCGATTATTCAATTACATCAGTGGTTCCAGTTTATTTTAAACTCGATGTGAAATCTTATAAACAGCTTTGTTCTCATTTTCATCAATCCGTTATGGTTTAATTATAGATGCATTACGTTCAAAGAAAATTCAACTTTCCATAATAATATTTCACACTATAACTAGGTATGTGTTGGCAGATTGAATGAGAAATGTTTGATTACCCTACTTTTTGGCAGAAATATTCAAAATAGCATAACAATACGATTTCAATTTGGAAGAAGATGAATCATCAGTTCAATACGTTTTATTGCATCTATTAGGTTCAGTATTTTCAGTTAGCGTTGACTGAAAAGTTTGATTTATTTGCAGCTGTAAGATATTGTCGATCTGAGACTTTGGCATCAATCCCGATACGCATTCTTGAAAACGACGATTAAGTTCATTATAGCAAACACTTTACAAATTTGAAGTTCTTTCCTTTAAGTGAACTTAGCTTCTCGGTAAATTTTATGTTTCTAGAACAGTCTAAGGAAGTACCTTATGGTTTTTGATCATCTCGCGTGTGTTGAATATGCCGCCAAGTACAACAAAATCAAACGCATTCAGTACAACAAGAGACAAAAATTTGTGAGGTGCAGTTTATATAAATATATATGTTATCAAATTCTATGTTAGGACTTACCTACTGTTACTCAAGTTTATGTAGTCTATTTTATTCAATTATACAAAAAATAAGGTAGTAATGAAGTGCATATAATTTACGAGATCCAAAATAGAATACTATTGCCTCAGTAGGAATAACCTTTTTTTTAGAATCTTATAACATAAGGAAGTGAAGAATTTTACGATATCCAACATCGAACCTCGAAAATTTAGAAAGAAATATATTAGGTGCGCAACAAAGTTTTCGCTGTTTGTCAATAGATGGCTCCAGCAGTAAATGCTGGTCGATTTTTACATATCAAGAACATAGCTAAGACATATGGTAAACATACCACTGTGACACATTAATGTATTGTTTTTGCCTCATATACTTTTAGTTGTGAGAAAATGTCTGATTTTGTGCCAAATAATCGTCATTTGCGGAAAGCGTTGATTTTCTTCTTTCATTCCAAGAAAACGTGTGCTGAAGCTCATAGAGAGCTCCAAAAAGTTTACGGAGAGGCTGCTCTAAGTGAAATAATGTGCCAGGATTGGTTTCGTTGCTTCAAAAACGGTGATTTCGATGTGGACGACCGTCCCCGTGAAGGAAGGCCAAAAATCTTCGAAGAATTGTAGGCATTGCTCAATGAGGATCCGTGCCAAACGCAAGAAACGTTTGCTTCAGCCTTAGGAGTTACCCACTAGGCCATTTTCAAGCGATTGCATGCGTTGGGAATGATTCAAAAGCAAGAAACTTGGGTACCTTATGATTTGAAGCCAAGAGATGTTGAGCGTCGTTTTTTGCCTGTGAACAACTGCTCCATCGGCAAAAAGAAAGGGTTTTCTTTATCGCATCGTAACGGGTGATGAATTATTACATCAATTCAAAGAGAAAAAAATCTTGGCGATTGCACTCAAGCTTCTACGTCATCGCCTCGCCCGAATATTCACGCTGCGAAAGTTATGCTGTGTATTTGGTGGGACCAAGTCGGTGTTATTTATTATGAGCTGTTGAAACCGAACGAAACCATCACTGGGGAATGAGACACGAAAAAGTAATTCTACAGCTTAACAACGCTCGGCCTCACCTTACCAAACCCGTTAACACCTACTTGGAAACACTCAAATGGGAAGTAGTACCCCATCCGCCATATTCCCCAAATATTGCACCATCCGATTATTACTTGTTCCGTTCAATGGCACATGGTCTTGCTGATCAGCAGTTCCGCTCATATGAAGAGTTCGAAGAATGGCTTGATTTGTGGATAGCCCCAAAAGACGTACACTTCTACCGTCACGGTATTCGACGTCTGCCAGAAAGATGGGAAAAAGTTGTAGCTAGCGAAAGGCAATATTTTGAATGATTCATTTGTAATTATTTTTCACAATAAAGTTGTATTTTCATAAAAAAAGCGAGAACTTAGTTTCGGACCTAATAACAAAAACAATTTTACTGAATAAGTGAAATCGGATCGATTGGATACTATCAATCAACAATATGCTTAGTAAAATTTATTTTTCTTATACCTACTCTTATACTTATACTCTTGTACATGGATCTAGCAGGTTTACTGTTTTACGCTGGTAGAACGAGAAGGATCTTTGCGCTACAGTGTATTAAAAAGTTATCTCAAGTCGAAATTTATTTTAGAAAAGATATGTCGAGTAATATATCTTTGAAAAGTTTTTTATTCTCTAATCAAAATAGTATCCTTATGAATATTTAATATCACACAGTAAATCCAAATTTTTGATTGGAGGGGGAAATTTCTGAGTTCCTTCAGAGCATGTAAAACCAACCCTTACCCTCGAAATTGGTTATAGGAAAAGTGGGTGTAGTGGATATCTATCGAAAGGTATTTTGTAATTCTATATTGAAAAATAGTATCTTTATGAAACTTGAAGATAAACAGAAATATATATTTCAACAAAATTCGACAATTCCAAAAATCAAATTAATTGCTCAAAATGAGCTACTCCTACCTCCATACAATGATACAAACGATTCTCGAACTCTTTTCTAACATTTTGAAGAACTGGTGTTGAAAGTCTGCATTCGGTGACGATTCTTTTCCGCAGCTTTCAGGTTGTCTAGCATAAACTCTCTATTTAAGATGACTCCACAAGAAGAAATCTGAATAACTCAAGTCAGGTGACGTGACTAGCTACAGTGAACTGAATAACAAACCTGGAACGCTTAGGCTATAATCCCCACCCGAAAAACCATGCGAGAAAGAGGGAGAGATACATCGCAGTATATCGTTCTTTGTCTAACACGTTGAAATAATGGTGTTTGAATTGAATTTGGATATTTTTCAAGCTTTTAAAGAGTTTTCAATGATTTTTTTAATTATTTTCAGTTATATCTATGATTTCTCGACCATTTAATATCACGACTGTATTTATTGCCTTATTATATCTTGAAAATTTTCTGAGAAAATCATATGATAATGGTGGTGAAGCAAATAATCTCCTAAATTGCTAAAATTTGTATTTAAAATTACATACTTATCATTTGTTTATCCGTATAAGTACAACTGTACTACAGTCATGGAATAAATATCATTGTAAATTTTAAATTTAAGAAATAATACTTGGCAGTTATGTTACCTGTGAGATCGACTGTCAAAATTTATTCGCAATTTTTTCTTTATATTAAACAAGTTCCACGAAGAAATAATATATGGGCGATGTCAACCCAGATTATTGGGTCCATAATGATTCATAAACATCTATAGATCATAATCGGCTTCACTTGGAAGACTGAACCTGGCCATCGGAGCTCTCTCGGTCAAACAGAGATGGAAATATGAGGAAATATCGCAGGTTATGTATTTTTTTATTATCTCCTTAGTCCCTTTCATGACCTTGCTTGCTATGTAAAATCTTTTCTTAGATTTGTTTAGACATATAAGGAATTTGATTGTTGAAATATTTTTCTGTTGGTTTTCTTTTTCCATTGTTACAGATTCTAACTAAGATCTAACCTAACCTGTCCCAAACCCCCTTCCTTCCACCCTTGTTTTTGGAAATTATGGAATGCAAGAGAGAATGAAGCGGCTAAGCAGAAAAATCTTTGGTACTCTTTATGTACACACGACACTAACACATCATAAACAGACAAGCTATTGCTAGTGCAATAGCGACAGGGAAACGAGTTTTTTCCTCAGGTTTTTTCACTTGTTTATTGAATCATATACAAGATAGTATGGTTCCCCTGTTACATTTCCTGAGCTCACACTTATGTGAGCACTTATTGGAAAAGCACATCTATAATCTGTCTCTACAAAATGATGATGTCAGAGAACAGTCGACTTCGTTTGTTTATTTTTTTTTCCTTTCACAGCATTTATCCACTTCTGTTTTTTTTTGTCTATTCACTCGCTTCTTGAATAGGGCCAAATTCTAGAATGTTGGGAAGATGTTGGAGGGAAGCGAGTTCCGTAGCTCACCGGCCCTGTAAACGAAGGAATTTTTATAGAGAGAGGTTCGAGGGTCGTTAAATCTTTGGATGCTATTTGTTGGTCTTGCATCTTTAGATGAGGTTCTTCAGCGGGGACCTTTCTAGAAAACGTAGTTGCTTGCATCTTGCTTGCGTTGAAGCTCACCAGGTTCAACTGACCCCACTCAGATATCTTTTGTAAATCAGAGCTTGAGTTATTAATTTGTTGACATCTCTGACGCTGAGATTCCGCAGCTGTAATCGGCCGCAGACGTCTGAAACGCGAAACCAGGGTACAATCGTCTACAAAACCGAAAATCTTATTATATGTAGATCACAGAAGATTGTTTATCTGCAACAGAAACAAGGTTGGCAAAATAATAGATCCCTGAGGTACTCCTGCGTGCGCCCGGAAACAATAGATGTTATACCTTCGACCACAACTTGTATTGTTCTATTTGAAAGAAAGCTACTTATCCAACACCTCAATTTTTCGGAAAACCCATATGCAGCAAGTTTATTTAACAAGGCTGCATGCCAAACCATATCAAAAGCTTTAGAGATATCGAAGGCTATTGCTCTAGAATCCCCATCGTTGATGTACAAACAACAGTGACATAGGCGAGCAGATCTCCTGTCGATCTTTGCCTGCGAAAATCATACTGACGGTCGTTAATAATTCCCTGCAACTCAAGATATTTGATGAGTTCATCATTTAGGACTCTCTCCATCACTTCGGACATAATGGGAAGAAGTGCAACAGGGCGGTAGTTTTGGGGCAAGGACTTCTTTCCTTTCTTTGAGATCGGTTGAATTCTGTATTTTTCTGGGACATTTAAAGGAAACCTTAAGTAAAAAATAATGAATAATCCATCGAAGTGATGAGCAACAAGTTGCAAGTAGATAAAGTAACCCAAGTTAACATCAATCCTTTAAGTTTCAATTGAAAATATACAATAATTACACGAGAAGCACAAACATAGATAAATTACTGAAGAACTTATAAATGAAATTTGATCTTTTCTGCCTCAGGAAGTGTTTTATTGAAATCGGAATTGTTATTACAGTTTTATGCGCAGCACTATTGAACCATACTGATTTACCAAAATTCACGTGAAAAGGGATGAAGTTTAACAATAGTAATTATTTATATCACTTAGTATTCGAGTAAACTTAATTTTAACAAGTTTTTTGGTGTTTAATCGCTTATGATCAACTTTTATTAATCAGGTTGTATTACAAATGATAACGCGACGTAGTAACAAAGAGAAGTTTACTATGTTGACTATCTCGCTCTTTCTATCGCACCGTCTCATTCCTCCTTTACCCCTGCAGTCCGTGAAAGCGTTCCAGGTTTGTTATTCAGTTCACTGGCTAGCCAGTCAACTGTTCCTCTTCTGCCAATCCACCGACCTGGGAAATTTGTATCCAAATATTGTTGCACACTAACATCGAAATGTGGCGGAAACGTATCTCATTCTCTGAATGAGCCTAGGATTTATCAGTTCTTCCAACAACTGCAAATAAGTTCTCCATTGAGATGAAGTTGGTTAAAAAAATGCCCTACAATATGGTTGTCATAAAGTCTAGCCCAAACATTCAATTTCCGAGTCGTGTGTGTATACCTGTGGGCACAATGAGGATTAGGAGTATCCCAATATCGACAATTATGCCTAGTCACTTCACCATTGAAAATAAAGTTAGTATTGTCAGAAAAATAGGTATTATACAGAATATGTGGATAATTGTTAATATATTCATTTCATAAAATTCCAAGCGGCTATCAGGATCGTCTTCGTTTATTTCATGAACTAGTTTCACTCTATAAGGGTGAAATTGGTGATATTTCACGATCCTGTAGATCAGGGGTGTTCAAACTTGAACTGCTGGCGATCTACCTCAATATTTTTAGACTACTTACGATCGTCAAAGACAAGGTTGGGTTTTTCTCCATCAAGAAGCTCCAAGTTAATGGTGTATTGTGAGGTCAGTCAAAAATGCTGAATCAGTCAGCCGTTTTTCGTTTTTCAACATCTGAGTGTCATCACCTCTTTCGTCTAGAAAAGCTATTATTTCGGGCAATAATTCTTGAAACCTAGGAATTTTTCGCGACTCAACCACCTGACGTCCCTGTGAAGAATTAAATCAGTGTGTTCAGTTGACTCCTTATCTTCGAACTGCAAGCTACGTGCACGGATGAAATTCACAATTTTTGTTGCAATGCCCATAATTTCCTCCGTGTTTAAACCTCTTGAACACAAAACTTGTTGATGTATACAATGGAATGAAAAAATGAAGGGAAATCTTCAGTAGCTCGACACAATGCCACAAAACCGTTTTTGTTTCCAGTTATTGCTGATGCTCTATCGGTTGTAATGCACACTAATTTATATATTGGTAGCTTGTAGATTTTTGCGAAATTGAAGAAAACTTCATATATATCTTCGCCACGGGTCTTCCCTTCAAATTCTTCCTTAGCCAACATGTCATTGAATACCATCCGAATAAAAATACACAGTTGGGCAGTGTCTGTCATATCGGTGGTTTCGTCGAACTGTGAAGAAAACTATGTACATTTCATAATATCATGTTTTAGTTTATCTGCCATGTCCTGACTCATGACTTCAATACACGGACAGTCGGACCAAATAACTGAAGTTCTCTAATAGCAGACATGATTTCTGTTTTATTTTTAAAATCTCCAAATAAAATCTCACCCGCTCTTCAATAAATGCTTCCTTCACAACCGATCCATTTTCGAATGGTTTCTTGTGTTTTGCCAATATATGAGATATTTTAAATGACGCGATCGTAGCAGCTTTTGATTGTTTGGCTGGTCTTGTGAACATGGTTTGTTCTTTTTTCAAACAAGATATCGAATCACGTACTTTTCGTTTTCTTAAATCACTCTGTGTCGGAAAATCCTTTTCATAGTTTCTATGAACCGTTTTATGATAAGACAAATAAGACAAATGCACTTATTCTTCACCGTAAAAAAAAAAATTCATCCTCCCAATCGTTATTAAAATGATACGTTTGAGATTTCTTCGCTGCACTCATTTTGTACTATCTAATAATAAACTTTGTATCGACGTAGTATTGCCTTCAAGTTACAATTCAGAATGACTGAAATTCCTGCAGGTGCCACATTAATATCGGCGTGAACCAAAGTCTCGAATGTTCCCGTCAAACGCGCCGCACGAAATTTCTAGAAAAGCGGCAAGAATAAAAAACGCGGCTTTTATTTGACAAGTACCGCGCGTTCCTTTGAGAAAGCCGCCTTTTCCCGCTAGCAGAGTGTTATTTTATTACGTCATGAATATTTGTAGTTCAGTTTCCTCTTTCTCAAAAAAATTTTTCTATTTTTCTTCTCGTGATCTACTCAAAAAGACGCGATCGACCAATCGAGCACCCCTGCTGTAGACTGTTGAAGCTGATACACCAGACACACGTGATAATTTTCTGATGGAAGTAGTGTTTTTCATTTGTAGGTAGCCTAAAACGTTTGCTTCGTTCCGTATAGGCCGATATTGAATTTTGTTAACCGTAGATTCCATTAAAAACTATTTTTTTCTTATTTATAATTGCGTAGCAAATCTTATTCTTTTCTAAAGTATATTCATTAGTAAGTACTAAACCTATTTTTTTGTCCCAATGAGACGCCTTTTGGTATATTTCCGTTTGCGATAAGCATCTAGAACGTCTCTCTGAAACTTCAAACAGTAGTCTGATATCATTGAGACGCTCCATATTCTGCTGTGATCTTCAAATTCAAAACAGCATGATTTTCGTCAGAAGCTGATTGCAGATTGGGGTATGAAATTGACTACTTCTATTTTGAATTATACTTTTTCACATTGCTCGAACAGAAGTAACAATCATCACTACGGTTCTCTTGCTCGCGCCATACCAAATGAATCGCATATCGAAAAGCTTTTTTTCTTGTCCTTAAACCAATTTCGAAGGTCCCCAACACATCGTTTGCAGATTTTATGAGGTAGGTACCCAAACTTTATCCTGATCTCCAAGCTTTAATCCAAAATACATTTTTACAAAGTCCGCAAAATCAAGTTGAGGCTTTAATACTATAATTCGCCACGAATATAACGGAAACGAATTCACATACTTCCGCACAGACCAACATTGCACTAGATTCAACCAAGATCTGTAAAACTATGACGAGTTAACACTTTAGTGTACCGCTCATCTTTCTACACTATCAGAGCGCACACGATCAGGTTACAACATGTTTATGTTTGTTAATTTCGATCACATAGGGCGTTCTTTATTCAAAATGTAATGATACTTATGATCGTATACATTTGAAAACAGTAATCAAAATAAAATTGTACCTATTATTAATATGACTTCAAGTTTGCTTAAAAAAACCCTCCTTCTGAACAGAAGTATTAGAGTTTCTGGAATCTGCTGAAGTATTCGAAACATTTGATGACGATATAAATAAACTGTTGCATAGACAAGGATAACTAATTGTATATCAGTCGAAGTTGTTCAAATTATAGTAATTTTCAAATCCACCTGTACAATCCCTGTCGTATTCACCTTTAAATAATAGTTATTCATACTTTGTACTTGTATCCTAACTACAACTGAAGGTATCTTTGTTTCCAATGATGAAATGATAATGGAACATGTTATAGCTTTCGAGAATATTTCTCTACAAGTAGTTAAGAGCATATGATCAAATGACTGTTTACTTTAACGATTTTCCTGAAGCATTTTCTTTGAATGTAACTGTGTCACGTTACATATTATTTCGAAGAATTATGACAAGAAATAAGAAACCTTGACTATAATTATCAATCAATTATTTATTTCATTATGTAGTGACTCGTTTCTTTAGTACAATCATTTGTTTCTGTCCTCATAATAGGCTTTTACCGTATTATTCATTTCAGTTCACAAATCTTCTTCCTCCAAACAATATGGAAATATTAGGTCATTATGTGATCTATAGATTTATGTTCAAAACTGAGGATTTGTTATCTGTGGAGAGATGTTCTTTGAATCTAGATTCAACTTGTTTGTCCTTTGTAAGCTGTTGGGCATTGAGGTACATCAATTGAAATCCATTGGGATTGTTGAGACCTATAATGTTTCTCTTCAATGTTGTTGATTTTATGATTGAGTTTAGTGATGGTTATGTCGAGGAAAACATTCATTGCCTTTAGTTTCAGCAGTGGAGGTTATTTTGTTATGTATTTTATTCAGAACATGTAAAATCTGGTCTATTTGTCTACAACCTACAAGAATATCATCAACGGCTATACCAAAAATTAATATGTTTTTTTAATTATACTTATCATTCATTATAGATTGTTGATAAAATATCTAGTAACGGGGATTTAGCGAGAGAGATCAGATATATAAAGCAGCAGCAATTTCCAGATGCCTGAGAGATGTCGTATGAAAGAACGAGCATATGAGCATTGAGTCCAAACGAGGATTTACAAAGTGTGTGTACGACCTATCGCCACCTATGCAATAGAAACTAGGGCCGATACCTTCAAAACCAAAAAAATTCTAAGAACGTCAGAAATGAAGGTGCTAAGGCAAATATCGGGACAATCGCTCAGAGATAGAATTAGGAACGATGCTATACGAGAAACATGTAACACTGAAGAATTGTACGATGGGCAAGAAAACGCAGACGAGGATGGAATGAACACGGAGTAGCAAGTATTGTACGAGACGGAGAACCAATAGCAGCACGTCGGCTACCGGAAGACCCCCCAAACGCTGGAAAGATAGTTGGCAGTCCATCTCACAAGAACAATAGTAAAGGGATCTCCTGAAAAAAACAGACCTCAAGGTCTAAATCAAGAAGAAGAAGAAGATGAATTATCTAATTATCTGCTAATAAGGGGCTGAGTGCGGATCCCATGGAAAATACTGAGTTATGTTTCCAATTTGAATCAAAATTTTTCAAACAAAACTCAGGACTCCTTTTAGTATTCAGCCCCTTATTAGCAGATATTTTCATGTTCAATCTCGAAAAATCTATAATGAATATTAACTTAGCAAAAAACATTATTTTTTGGTACAGATGTGTTTACTTTTGTTTATATTAAAAAATTGAATCGTTGGTGACATCATCTTGATAACTGGTGATTTTTTTTGTTTACAATATTCGTAGAAATTCTTGTTGAGTTTTTATTGAAAAGAAAATCGGTGAAACTAAGCGAAAAATCGGAAAATTAGGACAAACTGAAAGGGGGTGTAAACTACAGATCGAAGCTATTAATTGTGCACAAAATAATAAGTTAATAAATACGAAATTAAACAAAGGTAAAATTCAAATTGAATTTCTTTATATAAACAAAACTATTCGATGTTTCAAATCGTCGAAACAGAAATGAACAAAAAAAATCCAGGGTCCTTTTCCTCTATTCACTAAAGCATTGTTGCAGTACTAAAACGAAATCTATCCACCTTGTACATCAAAAGTCGAGACTTTTGCCTGTACTTTTTTTGTTTTCTTCTCTATGTTCTTCAAACATCTTTCAGAAGAAAATCTGGATAATCACAGAGAGTTGTACTCTGAAAATACGGGCAACTGCAAAAATCACACTTTCTGCTCTTTCGAATCACATATTTGATTATTCTCTTTTTGTTTTGCCAATTATGGCATTACAAATAAATATTTGAACAAACGAACTATACATTTCACTGCTACAGGACGGGTCGAGGGCATGATATCAACAGTTGATGTGAAATATTTATTTGTAATGGTGACTCGAAAAACTAAACGATTATATCCCTGAAGAAGATTTAAAATATAAACCGAAACTGTTGGTCTTTTAACCAAACTTATTTTTTTTTCAATTGGACCTTCAAACCATCAATAATTAAATAATATAATTTATGGTCGTTAACTTGAACTGAATACGCGATATAGATGAATAAATTCGATTATACGTCTTATGAATTGGTTTGCAAGTTAGTCAATAATATATCAGACCAGCTGTTAGACTGGCTTGCATTCGATATTCCTCTGAATCCTTTTTGATTGGATTAAACTTTCTCGCGAACCCAGATTCCAAAATTTCAAAAGAGTGTGTTACATATTTCCCCCAAATAATTACAATGAGTTCGTTGTAACGAGTAATAAAAAGAAACCTCGACTTGAATTACCAATAACAAAGAACTACGCAATCATTTGCTTGTTCCGGTTAAAAGAATATCCCTATTTCGCTTTAGTTCCACTAAATAATAAGTAATGTGAAATTGAATCGCTACATTGCCATGCAACACTTTCTCGAGGCATTACAAATCGGTCTGTAGCCAGACATATGTTCTGTGTAATAGAGGAAATGTCGCCAAGACTTGTATAAGATTGATTATTCCGACGTGTCATTTATCATTCGTTCTTCCTCAATTCATGGAAATAGGAAACTGTAAGCGGATAATTCAGACAATGGGAGGCCTTGATTTTCTGTTTCGTTAACCACTAGATTCACCCACCGCGAATTTAAAATTATTTCAAATTGTGTGAACCAATCACAGTCAGGCATGACCAGAACATAATGTTTTACATACGAGGGTCGTTTAATAGTTTGATATGAGATTGTGCCACATCCGATCTGATCACATGTTGTCTGGAGAGTTCCAATTATTAAAGTCCAGCCTAGATTTTCGTTGCAATGCTCCTTATCTTTGTAAATCGTAGAAATAATGATAATTCTTTTCCCTATTTTATGTATTTGGATGATAAATAGGGCCCTTGTGGACAAGACATCGTCAATTTATTTGCTGATCATTTCTCTTAATCTTTCACTCCTAGCCGTTCTGCATATATTCCTCGATAATCTGGCAGTAGTGTTTGTTTAAATGTTTTCGATTATTTGGTGGAAAGTCATAAAGTGCTACAAAAGGCTAATGATCTGGAACTCAAATTAAGTGCTGGCCCTGACGGCATACCTGGCATTCTAGTTTAAGTCTCCTGCTGAATCAGTAGCTCCACCTCTCATATCATTATTTAATAGATCCTTGCAGGAAGGTTATTTTCCATTAGCATGGAAAACAAGTTTTGTAACCCCTGTTCACAAGTCTGATAGTAAGCAAGACATAAAAAATAACAGACCAACCAGTATCTTGAACGCTATACCAAAACTGTTTCGAGAGCCTTGTTCATTCCAAAATTTCTTTTGCTTTTAGTCGGGCTATCGTTAGTGAACAGCATGGTTTCCTCAGGGGCAGAACAACTGTGACTAACTTAGTTCTTTTCACTCAGTTCTTACTCGAGACCATTCAAGAGGGTAGTCAAGTGGATACTGTCATACTGATTTGGTTAAAGCATTTGATAGAGTGAGCCATTCAATTTTGGATGCAAAGTTAGAATCAATGGGTTTTGTTGGTAAACTTTTGAAGTGGTTTAAAAGCTATTTATTATAGGTCTCGTTCACAAATCGTTAATCTGTATCTTCGGGTGTCCCACAGGGAAGTCACCTGGGACCTTGGCTTTTTATTATATTGATTTGGGTTCAGTAATTAGACATCCCCATTTTCTACTCTCTGCTGACGATTTGAAGATTTTCAAAATAATTCATTGCATTGATGATGTGATTGCACTACAATCAGATTAAGATAGAGTTGTTGAATAGTTTTCGAAAAATGGCTTGGAAATAAACATCAATAAATGGCAATGTATTTGTTTTACTAGAATTGAGGATACTATTAAATTCGACTATAGCGTGCATAACACTTTGCTAAATAGGGTTTGTGTTGTTAAGGATCTCGGAGCTCTTATAGACTCAAAGATGAGCTTCAGGGCATATATCGAAAAAATGGTCGGTCATGCCTTTAACGTATTGGGTTATATAAGACGCAAACAAGTGCCTTCACTGGTGTCGAAGTTTTATTCGTATTATTCAATAGTTATCAGGCTTATCTTGGAATATGCTTCAACGGTATGGTCACTTCATTACGCAGAACAATCTCAGGAAATGTTCAAAATAAAGTCCTTCTTTATGCCTCATATAAAATGTCTATCCCTAGAAAAGAATTCTCTGTCTCATCTATGAGATCTAAAGCAAATTTTAAAACTTTGGCGGACCGTAGAGTGATAGCTGACCTTTTTTTGTACAAATGCTTTCTTCGGATGAGAACAGAATTGGTGTTCGATCAAATGACCGTCGGATTCGGGTTTTAAGGGATCGTGGAAGACGAGCTAGACTCCGAGCAACAAGACAAATTCCTAAATACCAAGGGGGCAGTGTGATGTTCTGGGGTAGCATTATACTGGGAGGCAAAACAGATTTGATTTCGTTTCCTGCGAGTGTAACGGCTAGAAATCACGTGGACCTAGTGCTGGAGCCCATAGTGAGACTCTAGCGAGGTGCCCACGGTGAGAATTTTACTTTTATGCAAGATAATGCTCCTCCTCATACCAGCAGCCTTGCGCGACATTATCTTGAAACAGAGGGAATAGCTATTTTGGACTGGCCAGCTTGATCTCCAGATATAAATCCTATTGAAAATTTATGGGATTATCTCAAAAGGAAAATTAGATCGCGCCAGGATAATCCAAGAACCCCACAGCAGCTCATCCAAGCGGCCACAGAAGAGTGGCAGAATATCACCCCAGAGGAGGTTGAAAACCTAATCCAAAGCATGCCTAGACGGATTCAGGCTTGTATCAGGGCAAGAGGAGGTAATACAAATTACTGAGGTCGAGAAAAAAACACCTACTCTGTGAGAAAACAATTTTCATTTTTTTCACTACATGCGGTAATATTCAAAATATCGGGTGATTCCATATAAATTTGGTTGTGTGTATATTATTCGAAAGTATATATTTTACTTTCATTCTTGTTCTTGTAATGTATTTGTGTGACCCCAACAACGTTATGAATTCTTTTCAGATTCTTAGGTTGAGTTTAATTTAGATATCTCCGATCAATATTTAATATTATTCAAACCTTTATTCTCACCAATATAAGAGGAAGTTCAAAATTTTATTGTAATTTTGTTCTGATTCAAGCTTTCAAGTTTTGTAATTCAAGAAACTTGAATTTCCAAACGTTTGTCAAAGTTAGTCTGACTTGATTTGAATTCTGAAAACAAAAGCCTGACTTTATTTGAAGTCAAGCAGTTTGATTTTCAAGTGTTGAAGAGCAGATCTAACCTAAGCCTCTCCAATGAAAACCCTTTTCAAAAATGAAAATTTTGCACAAAAGTTTAGGAAGAATGAAAAATAAAAGTGAACATAACTTTTATTTGCCTTATTGGGTGGGTATACGGTTTCAATGAAATAAATTCGGTAAAATATCATGAAATATTTTTCAATATCACGTCAATTTATGTTTTCAGTCAGTTAAATTTTATATTCAAAAAGTTTGGAGACCCCTCTTTATTATCGAAATACTGCTCAAATATAAAAAAGGTTCATGAAAAAGTTGAAGGGTTTTGAATTAGCAAGCCAACGGTGACCTTGACCATGAAATCTAACCTTCAAGGTTATTTAGAGGTCGTTTACAGGTCAACTCAAGCTCTATGACAAATTTTGATAGTTTTCAGGTCAACTCAAGCTCTATGGCAAATTTTGATAGTTTTCAGCTACCTGAAAAAATTCTAAAACAAATTAGTGAGAACTGATCCTGAAATCACAATTTCCAACATAAGGGAGCGATTGTGTGGTGTTACCATAGTGGAATTGAATGCATTTCTTATTGCACAGAAGGTGATATTTTTAGCCATAGTAAAACGATTATCAAGAATGTTGAGTTACTTTTGATAGATAAATGTCAGAATATCTCTTTTGATAGATTGTTGTTTTGAAATCCTGAATTTCTCGAATTGAAAATGCATTCCTTCGTTACTGAAGAATATGCAGATATGATCCATGTTTATGGTTTTTGCGATGAATACGCACGAGAAGCTGCTTAAGAATACTATCCAAGATTTTCTCAAAGACATACTCTCACCGTTTTCATTTTGGTATTTAGAAGACTCAGAAACGGGAACACTTGCATCAAAACATGTACGACCTATTTCAATGCATCATAAATATATCACACGGTAGGATGAGAATGAGTTCCCTTTTAAAAATTGGATTTCAAGAATCTCCAAGCAGTAGGTTGAAAATAATTATATAAGCCTTTTTTGTAATATAAAAACCATATGAAACAATCCCCATATGTCATTATTGTATGGGATTTTAGCAAATTCCTCTTTACCAACAATTACCATATTTCTTAATGCAAAAAGTGAACTAGATGATTTTTCACAAGTCTTTTTATTATGCGGTATCCAACAGAATCTCGAGTCAATCCACACACTTAGACTTTACGGATTTGAATTCTTCTCTTGGTACAAATATGACTTCTGCAGTTTTCCTCGTTCAATTTTAGTTTATCAAGAACCATGTTTTCGTTTTATTTATTACTATAGTACGCTCGCGATAATGTAAACTCGAAAATTCGATGCTGTTCGCACCTTTTTCACACCAATGAATGTAGGAATCAAATGAAAAATGCTTTTACATATTCTTCAACATTTATTGAGAAAGTATTAGTCAATAGATGGCTCCAGCAGTAAGTGCTGGTCGATTTTTACATAACTAGGACGTCTTGAACAAAGCTTAGACATATGGTAAACAAACCACTGTAACACATTAGTGATTTTGTTTTTGCGTCATGTACTTCTAGTTTTTTTTTATTATTAGAGCTATAAAACCCTTCAAGGGTTATTAAGCTTAACTTTAATAAGTACAGCTATAAATTTCATTTCATTCTATGGTAATTGTGACAATAATTTTTTTTAAGTTCTCGCTGTTTGTCAATAGATGGCTCCAGCAATTTTTACATATCAAGAACAACTTGAACATGGTTAGACATATGGTGAGCATACCACTGTGACACACTAGTGTATTGTTTTTGCCTCATATACTTTTAGTTGTGAGAAAATGTTTGATTTTGTGCCAAATAATCGTCTTCTGCGGAATGTGTTGATTTTTTCTTTCATTCGAAGAAAACAGCGGCTGAAGCTCATAGCAAGCTTCAAAAAGTTCACGGAGATGCTGCTCTAAGTGAAACAACGTGCCGGAATTGGTTCCGTCGCTTCACAAACGGTGATTTCGATGTGGACGACCGTCCCCGTGAAGGAAGGCCAAAAATCTTTGAAGACGCCGAATTGGAGGCATTGCTCGATGAGGATCCGTGCCAAACGCAAGAAGAGATTGCTCCAGCCTTAGGAGTTACCCGCCAGGCCATTTCCTAGCGATTGCATGCGTTGGGAATGATTCAAAAACAAGAAACTTGGGTTCCTTATGATTTGAAGCCAAGACACATTGAGCGTCGTTCTTTCGCCTGTGAACAACTGCTCTAGCGGCAAAAAGAAAGGTTTTCTTCATCGTAAAAAATGGATTCATTACAGCAATCAAAGAAAAAATCGCACTCGGTATGCTTCTACGTCATCGCCTCGGCCGAATATTCACGCTGCGAAAGTTATGATGTGTATTTGGTGGGACCAAGTCGGTGTTATTTATTATGAGCTGTTGGAACCGAACGAAAGCATCACTGGGGAACGGTATCGAACTGAATTGATGCGATTGAGTAAAGCACTGTGCAAAAAACGGCCACAATACGAGCAGAAACACGAAAAAGTAATTCTACAGCATAACAACGCTCGGCCTCACGTTGCCGAATCCGTTAAAACCTACTTGGAATCGCTCAAATGGGAAGTCCTACCTCACCCGCCATATTCCCCAGATATTGATTATTACTTGTTCCGTTCGATGGCACATGGTCTGGCTGATCAGCAGTTCCGCTCATAAACACCTCAAAAAAGTCCTGGGAACACTTACCAATATCTTTAAAATATGAATTTGATGATTCGAATTTATAGAAATCTTACGGTTTTTGTTAGGATGTATTCTATATAATGTATTCTCAAGAAAACATAATAATATTTGACTTCTCCCAAGCACCTATTATAAAAAAAATTGAAATTGACGAAACTTGGTAAAACACAAAAAAAATCCTGAACTAATATTTTCGAAACGATATGGAAGCACTTATATTTTTCAGTACCCAGAAGGTCCACTTCTGTTATTAATGACACTTTGGCATCGTCGCGGCATGCTCAATATTAAATTGTCTATTACATTTTGGCCTAAGTCATTCCAAGCCCCCTGAACTGCTAATCGAAGCTCCTGTTCATGATGGAAGACGTTTTGACGCAGGAGATTTCTTTTTAGGGTGTCCCACACATGCTCGATGGGATTCAGATCTGGGGAGCAGGATGGCCACGGTAGAAGATCGATATCATTCTCTTCAAGAACGTTCAAGACAACTCTTGCACGATGAGGAGGGGCATTATCTTGTTGGAAGAGTGGATTTTGACCCATTGTTTGGAGATACGGTACCACTACAGGTAAAACTATCTCATTTGCGTAAGAATTTCCCGTGAGGTTGTTCTGTATGAAAACGAGGTCAGTTCTTCCACCAAGGCGTATACCTCCCCAAAACATCACTGATCCGCCTTCCTGTCTAACAACTTCTCGAGCATGCTGGAGACGATTTTGCTTTCCAGGTTCCCTCCATATTCGAATTCTTCCCAAATCGGGATAATAACTAAATCTAGATTCATCACTGAAGAGAACTGTGGTCCACCTCTCTTGATCCCAGTTTACGCGTTCTTGGCACCAAGCTAAACGAGCAGCGCGATTTCCATGGGTCAGTTGTGGAACTCTTAAAGGACGTCTGGCGTGGAGTTGACCTTCGTGCAGTCGATTTCTCACAGTTTGGTCGGAAATTTGTACATTATGTACTCGTGATAGCTCTTGAGCTAATTGAGATGCTGTGGTAGTACGATCTCTTCTGGCTTGTAAAACCAAAAATCGGTCTTGGGCGACTGTAGTAATCCTGAAACGACCTGTATAGCGTTCTTCTACGCTACCTGTTTCATTGAAACGCGACCATAAACGGTTTATGACACTTGGGCTACTTCCCAGAACCCTGGATACTTCCCGTTGTGAGCTCCCAGCTTGGAGCATGCCAACGGCTCGTAACATCTCTTCTCTAGTCAAATGTCGTCTTTCCATGGTAGAATCACAAAGTTTAAATCTTTTATTTGTGCTTACAACAGAAACAAAGTGCCAACTTACTGATTTCAAACACTGAATACATGAAATGATTATAAAGCAGCGTCATTTCTGCTGCATTTTTAGTTTTTTATAAAAAACACTGAAATCTGTTGCGGCACTCTACATAATTTGGTGAGAAATTGATGCAGGTGTTCATTTCTTAAAGAAAATCATCCATATTGATCGTTCTGGATATTCTGAAGTGTTCCCTAGACTTTTTGAGGTGTTTATGAAGCCTCGAAAAATTTTGTAATCATTTTTCACAATAAACTTGTATTTTCATAAAAAAAAACAGCAAGAACTCAGTTGCGGACCTAATACATACATACAAATTTTTGTATAGCCTTCAAGCTAGGCCGCTTTCGAAATGATACATTTACGCCAACGAAAAATCCAATCATCGAATCATTTATCAAACGGAATCGACTTCAGTACTCGCCACGAATTCTCTTTTATGTCTTCTATCGATTCAAAACGGGTACCTCGACGTGGTGATTTGAGTTTTTGAAAAAGAAAAAAGCCGGCCGGAACCATAGCAAGTGAATACGGTGGTTGTTCGATAGTGTTTGTTGAGTTTTTGATCAAAAATTCATGCACAATGATAGTCTTGTGAAAAGGCTTCATCCATGAGTTTTCTTTGTCAAGATATTGCCTTTATCGTCCTCTTTGCTCTTTCAAATGCCGCAGAACGCTGAGGTAATATAATTTATTTCTTCTGACAAGAATTCCGATTGCACAACACCATGATAATCAAAGAAAACAGTCAACATTCCTCAACTTTTGATCGACTTTGTCGAGCGCCAACACGGTTCCTGCGCAAACAATCGTTTAAAATAGTACGAACTGATTCGTGAGACACAGAAAGTTCATTGCATTTCTCTCTCAAACTTAAATGATGATTATCAATTACCATTTCCTTCATATTATCGATGTTAACTGCAGTTGAAGATGTTGATGGCAGAGCAGAGCGAGGCAAATCTTCCACCACATCTCGACCGCTGTGGAATGCGCTGTACCACTCATATGCACGTGTTTTTGATGAACTCGATTCACTGTAAGCCTTCTGTAACATTTTCAGCGATTCGGCACAATTTCATTTGCAATACAAAATTCCAGACAAATTGTTGGTTCGATATTTTTATCTTTTGTAAAAATCGCAAAACACGCTTGTGAGAACTAACAAAGTCGAGCAATGTAAACAAACTAAATGACAGATTGCGTTCAAACTCCGCGTCAATATTGAACACAGTTGTACCAACTTAGGAAGAACAAAAATTTTGACTATCCTTTCAAGCAGATTTTTAAAGCATCAATTCCCTGTACTTTTTTGACAGAATGTACAGTCAGTCAGGTGAGAGCGTGGTCGTGTTTATTTATAAAAAAATTATTTGATGAAAGTACTTATTTATGAATACATTGTACACATTACAAACGATGATGCAATTCGGTCAATAATGTGTCCAGTCACCACCGGCGTCGCTAATTGCCTCCAGGTATGCTTTCTACCAATTTGACGGCGTATTCTAGTGGCAACGACCTGTAGATCCAACGAATTTCGTAAGACAACTGCTTCAAAGTGTATGTGCGTCTTCCACGAAGCTTCTGTTCAATATATGCCCACACATTTTCAATAGGGTTTGCATCGGGCGACTGCGACGGCCAATCCAATGTAACGATGCCATATTGTGTCTTCCACTCAGTACAGAGCTTGCTGCGGTGTTTAGGATCGTTGGCCTCCTGCAGAATCCAATCTTCATTTTTTCTGATGAACCATCGTTTGGCGGATGGCATTAAAGCCTTTTTATACATTTTTATCATTTTCTCGGCATTTAGGTTGTCGGTAAAGAGGTGATAAGTGCCGAATCCCTGCTTTGAGAAGCAACCCCAAAGATGCACCTTTATTCCGTGTTTTATGGTGTGCTGAACAAGTCTATTGGTGGAAGTTGACCAGGCTCGCGTGAGGACACAACGTGCCCATATAGAACATTCATCAATAAAAATGACATTTTCAAAATCTCTATCAATATGCTCATGCGCCCAAGCGAGTCGCTTGTCACATGTTTTTCAGTCAACAGAGGCTTCTTCATTGTATTGCGCCATTTCAGATCATGAGTACGAAGATGAGTTCGGATTTTTTCGTAGGATAGATCTAAACCTTTTGCTTTCTTTTTTGTCCACTTTTCTTATCAAGACATATTCTGGTAAATCATCACTTCTGTACAAATGCCTTCGACTTTCTCATATATTTAGCTGCTGCTGATTGCGACATTTTGGACCCTTTCGGGTGGGTGCAAAGGAACACAGCCTCGTAGCACGACGTCTACTTAGCACTCATGGCGTTCAACGTGATTCTCTTTCAAAAGATTAACTACAACTGAATCTTTGTTGACAATGCATCAAGACAAAGCTTACCTCTATCGGCTCGCGTAGAAATTAGGGCGAAATCTTTCATTACCTGTCAGTAAAGTCGTCCACGCTCTTACTTGACTGACTGTATATTGGATGACAGTGGTGCAAGTACAGACCCTTGTGAAAACGGCTTCTTTTCTTTCCTACGAAAACACGAAACCTTTTGTCATGCAATATATTCTGGCCAGCTTGTAAAATGTAGTATAGTGAACAATCTCATATAGTTTTTAAGCAGACCATTTTGCTGCTGAAAAAAAAGATGCAAGAGTACAACTCCTGTTCTCAATGAACGTTGTGAAATGATATTTATTCCAGAATGAATATTGACCTGTATTTTTGATGTTCTTTCAGTGTTCAGAAAATTTCGAAGAATTTTTTTTCATGTGCTCTAGCCTGTTTATTGCAGAAAATGTGATTAAATTCGAAAATTCATACACAGTAATGTACAAAGTTCGAAAAAGGTAACGGAAAGATTTGACTACATCTATTTCCCCGTTTCTCGTTTGCCACTCTGTATTTGTCTCGAGTGATTCATAAGAAAATCTAACATCAATTTCACTTCCTCTCATTTTGACAGCTTACCAAGACTTCGACGATTTTATTCATCTTGTAGAATTTCGGAGGGGCCACTCCCTCGGTCTTTCCCCCTTTCCATTGCATTGGGGTGAGTTATATTGATGATTCACATCGCTAGGGTAAATTTACTATCATAAGGGTGCTTGCGTTAGGAAAAAATATCTTTGGCTCATTCGAAAGGTCGTTTTCATGCAATGAACGTGAAGAGGTTCTCCACAGAATGCGTCTGGAATTGGGGACGGTAATTAGAATTAATTGCACAATATAAATGATAAGAGATTCGTTATCTACCTCATGTCTATTGTGGAGAAGCAAATGCCACAGCGAAATTACTGAAAATTGAGCGTAAGCGTTGATTTCATCATCGAAAATGGTAAATTGATTTTACTGGCTAAATGAAATGTTGGAATAATATTCCTACAATTGAAAGCACACATCATGAGTGTAACCAACGTTTAGCATCATATACGACGATAGTTTGTTAGTGACTTTTTGAATTACAAATATTTTTTCGCAAAACGGCGTTTTAATTTCCAACCTAATCTTCAAGTCAGTAGTTCAGTTTCTCTTTCAATTTTTTCATTCCTTTCAAGTAATAGGTTTCCTCGAGGCGCTCCCAATATGTGTTTGTTTCAGTGATGAACTTTTCAGTAATATCTGTTTTTTATCACCCAGCCATGGGTGATACCTACTTAGGTAGGGTGTACCGTAGCATATATAGATATTAGCTCCCGCAATATACATTATTTTAGTCGAGGTTTTGGTTAGGTTTAGTTAGGTTCTTTTCTATAATATCAATGAAAAAACTCATAGTTTTTCAAAATTGCTAGTTTGTTGGTTGTTACTAAACAAAAGAATTACATATGGTGTTAAACTTAACTAAGGAGTCACTTTGGATGTTGAAGCGTGGCATGTGCTCAGCATACTTTTCATAAGATGGTACGTAACCACTGAATGTTAATCGCAAGCATGACTAATGTCAGTTAGTCGATTGCGATATTTTGACTTAATTATCTTCATTTCAGAAAATGCATACTCGCACAAGTAAGTTGACCCAAACATTGCCGTCAGTTGAAGGACGATTTGCCTTAGATTCGGATATTTATCTTCAGAGATAAAACACCAGAAATTTGTATCAGATGCTGTAGCTTTGAGATGTATATCTGATATCATCTGCACCAACTCATTTTCAACAAAATATGAGTTCGTATTGAACTGACTTGCTATTTCAGTTGTTTTTACATAAAAAAAGGATAACTCATAAATGATACTATATTTGCCAATTTACTGCATTCATAAAAACGCATTTCGAATTTTCCCAAAATATCTGATAATTAAGCCTCATACGTATCATAATTAAACTGAGGAATCCTTGCTTTCAAAGACGGAAAATGTTTCAGATCCTTTCTTTTCAGTTGATCTATCATAAGTTGCAATTTACTTTTGAATGCGTTTACTGCGCTAATCATCTCAATAATAGTTTTTCCTTCAAGTTAATGGTGTTTAAGTGCATTGTGATGTGAGGCAAAAATGCCAAATCAGTCAGCCATTTTTCGTTTTTCATCATCTGAGTGTCATCACCTCTTTCGTCTAGAAAAGCTATAATTCGGTCAATAATTCTTGAAACCTTTCTAGGAATTTTCCGCGACTCAACCACGTGACGTCTGCGTGAAGAACTAAATCAGTATGTTCAGCTGACTCCCATCTTCCAACTGCAACTTAAAGAGCCGCCGTTGCAAACTACGTGCACGGATGTAATTCCCAATTTCTGAAATGCCCATAATTTCCTCCGCGTTCAAAACTTTTGAACACAGAACTAGTTGATGTATAATGCAATAGAATGAAAAAAAATAAGGGAAATCTTCATTAGCTCGACACAATGCCACAAAACCGTTTCTGTTTCAAGTCATTCCTGGTGCTCCATCGGTTATAATGCACACTAATTTAAATATTGGTAGCTTGTAGTTTTTTACAAAATTGACGAAAATGTCATATATATCTTCGTCAAGGGTCTTCCCCTTCAGAGGAATGATTGTCAAAAATTCTCCCTTAGCCAACATGTCATTGAATACCATCCGAATAAAAATACGCAGCTGGGCAGTGTCTGTCATATCGGTGGATTCGTCAAACTGTAAAGAAAACTATGTACATTTCATGATATCATGAGTTTTAGTTTACCTGCCATGTCCTGACTCATGACTTCAATACAGTGACAGTAGGACGAGATAACTGAAGTTCTCTAATAGCAGACATGATTTCTGTTTTATTTTTAAAATCTCCAAATAAAGTCTCACCCTCTTCAATAAATGCTTCCTCCACCACCGATCCACTTCGAATGGTTTCTTGGGTTTCGCCAATATATGAGATATTTTAAATAACGCGTTCGTAGCAGCTTTTGATAGTCTGGCTGGTCTTGTGAACATGGTTTGTTTTTTTTTCAAACAAGATATCAAATCACGTACTTTTCGTTTTCTTAATTCACACTGTGGCGGTAAATCCTTTTCACAGTTTTTATGAACCGTTTTATGATGCCTCTGTAAGTTACCACGCTTAGATATTGCAACTGACGCACGACAAATAAGACAAATGCACCTATCCTTCATCATACAGAAGAAAAATTCGTCCTCCTAATCGTTATTAAAATGATACGTTTTAGATTTCTTCGCTGCACTAATTTTGTACTATTTATTAATAAACTTTGTATGGCAAGAATGAAAAACGTGGCTTTTCTTTGACAGGTACCGCGTGTTCATAAAGCCGCCTTTTGCCGCTAGCAGAGTGTTATTTTATTACGTAAGAAAAGTTTGTAGATCAGTTACATACTCATATAAAAAATATTTTTCCCGAGACTAATCAAAGCACTCGCGATCGACCGGTCGATCGCGATCGACTGGTTTGAGCACCCCTGCTCTACATCTTACAGAATTAATCTGTTGGAGAGTTTGAAAATTCATAAAGTCAAGAAAATTCACAATATACTACTTTTAAAGCTAAACGTGTATTAACAAATAAACGTGGAAAACTGACCAAATTTTTTTTTCTCTTTTATATTTTGAAGAAACACATTTCCACAAAATAAATATGTCATCAATATGGTTAAGTTACGGTATATTAATGAAACGGAAAATGACAACTTCATTGATGTTATCGAAATATATGAATTTGACAGTTCCAATCAATCAACACAAAAATGCCAGATATGGACAAAGTATTCAAGGAACTGAAAGAACACTTCGAGAAATTAATTACCAGTATCGCTGAAGTAATTGTAGGCACAGTCGTCGAGGGCGAATTCCACGGTTTTAAACAGACCAGCAAGAACGAGTTCGACCTGGCTCTACAGAGATTGGGTCGGGGAGCGTCTGTGATGAATCTGCTACAAAGCGGAAAGAATGAGACCGCTTGGAACAAAGTGAAATCCGAATATTGTAGTGCTGTTCACAAAGCGAGAGTGGCTGCTAATCACGCGTTGGACGAGCAAGTCGGAAAAGCAAGAGCCATGATCGATGAAATTTGCGAAGAAAGTACCCATGAGGTTGATAATTTAAAAAGTTTATTGAAGTAACGGGAACTGTCAAAAGCTCTAATTTTGAATATAAGAAAGTTACATCAAAATATATTATTATAGGCTTTTTCAAGTATACTATAAAATGAAACACAAAAGTAATTGTTTATTTCTTAATATCGATATACATACTATGTATATCGAAATTCGTTCACCTTGTACAGGGTGCCCCATTTTCGATGATTCACTACGGCAGTTATGTAAAATACTGCAAATAGAGGAAAATGACCCCCACGCCATCTCGATCTTCGATTCCGAAGAAACTTTTTGGTGAAAACAGGTCGTCGCTAACTTTTTTGTTTTCGTGTTATTCCGGATTTCCGATTTTCCGGGATTTCGTAATATGTCAATATAGTGTAAGCTTCTTATTCGCGCTTCCTACATTCGGGTTCTCACTGTTCGCGGATAACAAAAATGCGACCAAATTCCTATATTCGCAACTGAATATTTCTCTATTCGCGGATCTAATCGACGCATCGGTGTTACACATCTTCTACACCAGGGGTGCTCAAACTTGAACTGCTGGAGACCTACCTCAATATTTTTATTACGATCGACTCTGAGAGGCTGCAAATATACATTATTTTTGTCAAGGTTTGGGTTAGGTTCAGTTAGGTTATTCTATATAATATCAATGAAAAAACTCATAGTTGTTCAAAATTGCAAGTTTGTTGGTTGTTACAAAACATATGGTGTTAAACTTAACTAAGAAGTGACTTTGGATGTTGAACCGTGGCACTGCCACGGTTACCTCAGCATACTTTTCATTAGATTATACGTAACCACTGAGTGCTAATAGCAAGCATGATGACTTATGATCGTCAAATAGTCGATTGCGATATTTTTACTCAATTATCTTCATTTCAGAAAATGCAGACTGGCACAAGTGGGTTGACCCAAACATTGCCGTCAGTTGTAGGGCGATTTGTCTTATATTCGAATATTTATCTTCAGATATAAAACATCAGAAATTTGTATCAGATGCTGTAGCTTTGAGATGTAAATCTGATATCATCTGCACCATTCATTTTCAACAGAACATCAGTTCATATTTAACTGACTTGCTATTTCAGTAGCTAATTCCTCAATGTTTTTACATGAAAAAGAATAACTCATAAATGATGCTATTTTTGCCAATTTACTGCAATCACAGAAACGCATTTCGAATTGTCCTAAAATATTTGATGATTCATCATCATACGTATCATAATTCAACTGAGGAATCCTTGCTTTCAAAGACGGAAAATGTTTCAAATCCTTTCCTTTCAGTTGATCTATCATTAGTTTCAATTTACTTTTGAATGCGTTTACTGCGCTAATCATCTCAACAATAGTTTTTCCTTTACCTTGAATCTCCAAGTTAATGGTGTTTAAGTGCATTGTGATATGAGGCAAAAATGCCAAATCAGTCAGCCATTTTTCGTTTTTCATCATCTGAGTGTCATCACCTCTTTCGTCTAAAAAAGCTATAATTCGGGCAATAATTCTTGAAACCTTTCTAGGAATTTTCTGCGACTCAACCACCTGACGTCCGTGTGAAGAACTAAATCAGTGTGTTCAGCTGTTTCCCTATCTTCCAACTGCAACTTAAAGAGCCGCCGTTGCAAGCTACGTGCACGGATGGAATTCACAATTTTTGTTGCAATGTCCATAATTTCCTCCGTGTTTAAAACGTTTGAACACAAAACTTGTTGATGCACAATACAATGGAATGAAAAAAATGAAGGGGAAACGTCATCAGCTCGACACAATGCCAGAAAACCGTTTTTGTTTCCAGTCATTGCTGGTGCTCCATCAGTTGTAATGCACACTAATTTATATATTGCTAGCTTGTAGTTATTTGCAAAATTGAAGAAAACGTCATATATATCTTCGCCACGGGTGTTCTCCTTCAGAGAAATGATTGTCAGAAATTCTTCTCTAGCCAAAATGTCATTGAATACCATCCGAATAAAAATACACAGCTGGGCAGTGCCTGTCATATCGGTGGATTCGTCGAACTGTAAAGAAAAGTATGTACATTTCATGATATCATGTTTTAGTTTATCTGCCATGTCCTGACTCATGACTTCAATACGCCTTGTGATAGTCGGACGAGATAGCTGAAGTTCTCTAATAGCAGACATGATTTCTATTTCTAGAAAAGCGGCAAGAATAAAAAAATTCTGTAGTTTTTTATTTTCCGTTATTGCTGCTACTGTTTTTCTATGAAAACCTTTATAAGTAGAAGTAGTGAATTTTAGGCGTTAATATAATTATATCATTTTAACCTAACCTAACCTCATCTCAACAAAAACACCTAACACATATGTATAGCTTGTTTCGTTCATGAAATATCCTCCTTTTACTCGAAAATTATCGAATTTTTGCTTTTTAAAAATATTGATATCACTCGAGAACGCCGTGAGCTACCAAAATAATGAAAAGTGTTTTTCCAAACAAGAAACCATGCGGAGCATAACTCATATCCGACTGAATCTCAGTCAGTATACAGAGTGCAGTTTTTTCCGCCTCACATTTCGAAACGAAGAAACAATTTGAATTTTGTGCTATTCAGAAATTTTGGAAATTTCATCGAGTCAATATCTACATCGTCATTCTCTTTATCCGATGTTGTAGCATTATTGAGACAGAGTCATAAATGGATTACAGTGACGTAGTCGATTTGTTTTTCTTCTTTTGTTCAAGAAATATGACAAGTTATAATTTTAAGCCCAAATATATTCTTATGACATATTTGACCTGTCCCATTTTCTTCTCTTGAATATTTCTTATGATAACATTCTCAACTCATATTTTTGAAAAAGAAAGAACACAATATCTATGATATTCTTTTTAAATGAGGTTCTTTTGGCCAAGTCCTTGACCAACTCAAAAAATCTCTTAAAATCCAGTGCAATCTGTTTGTAGATAGATTCAAGTCTTTTACACACTGACGAATACAAATGGAACACTTATTGAAGGGTCCTTGTACATACGTTAAGTCAAGGATGTTAATCAGGCTGCGCCTTTCCCTTTTTACAATTTCTGTTTGATGAAACCGCCATACTGGTAATTTTATTCTGCACACACACTCTTTCCGTTCAACTTAAATATTTCCAGCAAAGCTTGCGTTCTTTCAGTTCGGATTGACATTGAAAATACCTCATCTTGACTAGCCTTAAAATGTAACACCTTTGTTTGTACAACATCAATTGATTATTTACGTAATGTAATCATCCTTATCCTGTTAATCGCATTACTGAAAGTAGTTGTCAATGAGAAAAGAGAGATGATGAAGCGATAGTTTGGATAATTGTATAATTTACTCTATTCAGGTAATAACTGCTTATGGTATATTCATTGAAGGTATCAATTTAATTCTTGTCTGATTCGACATTGAAATTATTCTCACAATATAGTAGTAGTCAGTATGAGATTGCATAATTTCAATTTAAAATACTGGTAACAGTTACGTGAAAATATGACGAAAATATACGCCACATATTCCGTATGTGTTGACAAAAGTTAAAATTAGAAAAAATAGAGCATACACAGGATGTTACTAAACCCATTAATGCCTGAGTAATTTTTTTCACGAAAATAATTGAAATTGAAAATACTCCTTCCTTTATTGATACAAAATACGAGAACAATACTTTGAGATACACCATTCTACTGAAAGTACCTTTTAATTAACATATGATATATCATACCATAAGCATTGGCGAGTCTAATACAAAAATATTTTATTGGAAGAATTTATAACAGAACTAATGATTAGTCATAATGAAAAACTAGGAAAGTATTCTGAAATGACGAAGGCAACATTCATGGTCGTTTGTAATATAACATGAAACAATCTTTTGGGTGAAGTCCAACATTGCACTTGGAACAAATGAATTTCGTGCATTTTTTACACTGAACGCATTGTCTCTGAGTTGGAATCCAAGAAACTAAATGATCTACCCCATCAAACCTCACTTCTGTCAAAACATTTCGACTGCATTTTGGTTTTGGTCCAGACATATGTTCAGGACTAGTCAGAATTGATAGAACGACTCTTTTGGTGAATTCCAATGAACTGATTTTTGGAAAAGCATGTCGATAAAGGATCCACATATTCACCATTGCTCCGTTTATACAAAAACGAACAAATGGTCAATACCATTTTTTGGATACGGTAAAGTCCCCTCATTGGGTCGAGAATATCGACCCCGCCCATTCCTTGATTATATATATTTATGAGGGTAGGTTGATCAACCTGCGTATATGATTTTTCTTTTTTTGACCAACGCTTGCATTTTACCTTACTTAGGCACAGCTGATCGTTATTTATGTTCGTTGCGATGTTAACAACATTGTTGTCGTTCCACCTTATCAATGAAATTGACTTATCAGAATCTTGTAGAACATGGAAGCTTCCTCGTGGTTCTTTCTTCAATTCTTTCAAGGGCGCTTTTTCAACTCGTATCAGAACGAATGGTACCTATGCAATTTATGTTTTCTTCCTTCAACGTATCTAGCAACTGTAAGGAGTTGAAGAAATTGTCCATGAAAACAGTACTACCATGGGGCAAATAGTGTAGACATAAATTTTCTGATACCGGCGAAACCAAAGTTTTCCCCTCCTTTTTATTTCCTGCACCACAGTATGCATCGAATTTCAATAAATAGCCTTCAATTGTTGTTAGGCACCAAAATCTGAAACCGTATCTAATTGATTTCCCTCTTACGAATTGTTTCATATGATGGTGACCGAAATATGGCTCGATTGCTTCATCTAAGGAAAAATTTTCTCCCAACGGTATAGCCAAAGTCTGAGAAATATGGTTTAGTTGATCTATCAGAGGTTGAACCTTATACAGTTCGTTATTTTGATCTATTGTGTTGTTGTCATTGAAGTGTGAGTAACGATGTATAGCTTCAAATCAGTCTCGTGATATGCTGTTAGTCACTAGGGAATTGAAAG
The DNA here is from genome assembly GCA_013387265.2 of Cryptolaemus montrouzieri. Classification (NCBI taxonomy): domain Eukaryota; kingdom Metazoa; phylum Arthropoda; class Insecta; order Coleoptera; family Coccinellidae; genus Cryptolaemus; species Cryptolaemus montrouzieri. The sequence continues at coordinate 38,240,925 of JABFTP020000165.1, forward strand.
GATCAGACTTTGTTTGCCAAAACAATCTCCTGGACGGCAACTTGCATTAACCAGATAAAATCAATATTCCCAAATGGATATACATTTCTCGAGTGGTAACAGAAAACGAATTATTGCTTTTGAAGATCGCATATCTTTGTGTTTCGTCGCAAATTTTTTGAACAAATGTTTCAGAAAAAAACATGGTGGTATTAAATTTTGATCCCTTATAGTATTGACTATGTTGGGCGCCGGAGTTTTTTCGAGAGAAGTTCTCTGTTCGCGTTCGTTCAAAATTTAATTATGCCAGTTCCCTCTTCTTTCTACTAATTATTGTACGCTCACCTTGACGTCGTTCGTTTAGTGGGTGCTCGTTTGTATTCGTACTCTTTTTGAATTTCTTTGCTAACTCTGTCAAAGGTAAGTTATCATCATCACTATTCTGAGGAACATTCAACTTAAACATTTCAGTACCATTATCATCACTATTCTGAGGAATATTCAACTCAACCATTTCAGTACCATTATCTCCACCAACGGTGTATATTTCCATCGTTTGTCTCAGAACTCCTTTGCCAATATCCTTCAGTCCAAAATCTCCTTCTTTGTCGCTTGGACCGTCATCTCTATCGCTGTCTTGTACATCTTCAGGTGGAAATAACAGATCGAGATGATCACAATTTTTTACATTTGAATAATCTTCATCCACTTCGCTCAATTCGAAAATATAATTCATCAGCTCCTCGGCATCTCGAGGATCATCTGGGTTATACTTGCGTTTCCTGCGATAGAACGAACCCATCACTTCCTATGATATGATATATCATGTGCTACAATTGCGAGCTCCTAGCTCATACATACAGTGTGTTCCAACGAAAATTTGACCCCCCCTATAACTCCGAAATGAGTAACATTAGCGAAAAACACCAAGACACGTCCATTTTTGTTTCGAGGGGGAGCATTTTTCGAAATAATTCGAAACTTGTCAGATCAACCCCCTACCCCCAGCAACCCTAATTTCGAAATTCATCATAGGGAATAAGGGTCGAGTGGCACCTTACTGTAAAGGTCTGTCAATTCTCCATTCTGATTTGTCATTTTTAGAATTTTAAATTAACATACAGGGTGTCCCAACCGAGGGTAAAGTTGAATTCCTGCAAATCCCAAATACTAAATGAAATCGATTTATTTTGGCATAATGCAAGCGCAGGTTTATGCTCGGTCTAGAAAAACGACCTACACTTGTGAATTTGGAGTTGGTGCAATCAACCCCTATTTCCAGCATCCCCAACTCAAAATCATTCGATCGAAAATAGGTCAAGTGGCACCTCGTTGGAAAGGTATTTCAATTTTCTCTTCGAATTTGGTATTTTCGAAATTCAGAATCAGCATACAGGGTGTCCCGGAGCAGGAACACTGAAAACCCAAATAACTTTTTGAAACTGGTTCATTTCGGTATAATACGAGAACATGTTTATGTTTGATTCGAGAATAAGACTCTCTTGCGTGAATATGGAATTTTTGCAATCAATCTCTTCCATTCAGCATCCCCAACTCAAAAAATCATACAAGTGATTACAGGTTGAGTGGCAAAGTTCCAGAAAGATTTTTCTATTTTCTGAATCACTGAGGCATTGGTTTCAGTTTGGCAATCGAGGTTTTCTGGCGTGAGGATCAGGATGAGGGATGATGGAGAAACTGATTGGATGCTCATCTAAACAGGAAAACGAGATTTATTGAACTTGTATTCAATTGAAAACAAAAAACTAACTTGATTATTACAACAATTGTTCAAAATGACCTCCGCCCACCTCCATACAATTATACAGACGATTTTCGAACTCTCTTCTCACATTAGCGAAAACTTCAGGAGTCAAAAGTCGGCATTCTGTGATAATTCTCATCCGCAGCTCCTCCAGGTTTTCTGGTCTTGTGGCATAAACTTTAGATTTTAGATGGCCCCACAAAAAAAAATCTAGGGGATTTAAATCTGGTGACCTGGCTGGCCACTCAACAGGTCCTCTTCTACCAATCCACCTTCCTGGGAAATTTTCGTCTAAATATTGGTGCACCCGAGCATCATAATGCGGAGGAGCACCGTCTTGTTGAAAACGCATTTCGTCCTCAGAAAGAGTTGGATCGTTCTGTAAAATTTCTGTCAATCTAGGATGTATGTGTTCCTCTAACAACTGTAGGTAGCCATTTCCATTCAGATTACCCTCAATAAAGAAAGGCCCAACTAGATGATTGCCAAAAATTCCTGCCCAAACGTTCAACTTCTGAGGCCTTTGCGTGTGGGCCTCTCTAAACCAATGAGGATTCTGTGTGTCCCAATATCGACAATTATGTCTATTCACTTCACCACTGAGCATAAAGGTGCTTTCATCAGAAAAACAGATGTTATTCAGAAAATTTGGATTAGCGTTTAGGTTTTCACTTAGATTTTCACAAAACTGTAAACGACGATCTGGATCATCTTCGTTTATTTCATGCACTAATTTTACCTTGTAGGGTGAAATTTGTGATGTTTCACGATTCTATGGACAGTTGTAGATGATACACCAGTCAGACGAGATAGTTTTCTGATCGAAGTAGTATTCTCCATTTGTAGATGACTCACTACTGCCACTTCCGTTGCCTCATTTCTGACAGGACATGCCACTTCATGTTTTTGTTTGCCACCGAACCCGTAGCTAGGAATTTGTCAACCAAATATTTAACGTACTGGTGACTGACTCCCTTTCTCTTTCAGGATGGTTCCTATCGAATATCCTTGCCGTTTCTTTGGCACAACTGTTATTTCGAAAATACGTCGATACAATTTCGACCCTTTCCTCAGTGGAATAAACCATTTTCAGATTAATTTCAACTGACGAACAACAACAATAATGAGGAACTGATCTGAATAATAATAATATTTCATTGCAAAATGAGAAATAACAGATGACTGCACGCCAGATGGAAATGAAAAAATGTGAACATTTTCAATGCAGAAATCAGCTTTATTTCTTCGTAATTGATGCTCAACACATCGTACCCCAATACTTTTAACAGTTTCGAATTAATTTTAGTTGATAATTTCAAATGACGATATTGAATTTTTCGAAAGCGACATCCTGTATGGAGAGCCGAACTGAATGAAATGCTTTAATCATTCTGGAATTCAAAAAACCTTTCTGAAAATATGCCACTTGAATTATTTGTATGATTTTCAAGTTGGGGATGCTGAGTGGAAGGGGTTGATTGCAAAAATTCTATAACCACACAAGAAAGTCCTATTCTCGGATCAAACATGTTCTCGTATACCGAAATGAACCAGTTTCAAAAAGTTATTTGGATTTTCAATGTTCCTGCTTCGGGACACCCTGTATGATGATTCTGAATTTCGAAAATACCAAATTCGAAGAGAAAATTGCAGTACCTTTCCAACGAGGTGCCACTTGACCTATTATCGATCGAATGATTTTTGAGTTGGGGATGCTGGAAATAGGGGGTTGATTGCACCAACTCCAAATTCACAAGTGTAGGTCGTTTTTCTAGACCGAGCATAAACCTGCGCTTGCATTATGCCAAAATAAATCTATTTCATTTAGTATTTGGGATTTCCAGAATTCAACTTCACCCTTGGTTGGGGCACCCTGTATGTTAATTTAAAATTCTAAAAATGACAAATCAAGGTGGAGAATTGACAGACCTTTTCAGTAAGGTGCCACTCGACCCTTATTCCCTATGATGAATTTCAAAGTTAGGGTTGCTGGGGTAGGGGTTGATCTGAGAAGCGAATTATTTCGAAAAATGCTCCCCTCGAAACAAAAATCGACGTGTCTTGGTGTTTTTCGCTATATCATTTCGGAGTTATAAAATGAACTTTCTGAACTTTCTGAGCTCGTAATCGGATAAAATGAACCTTCATTGTTAAAATTCCAGAATGGAAATAAAATGAGATCAATTTTTGTAGAAAAAACTGAATCAAATCTCAGCTTAGCGGCATCGTTGAAGCGAAATAAAATCTCTCCTCACTTCCTTCGGGTGTAGAAACTTTTTTTACGCACTATACTTCCCCGTCCTGTACCGAATCGAAGACAGTCTTGTACTAATGCTTATTCGTTACACGAATATCGAACACAACGGATGGTTCAGACATGTCGTCACCTTTAACACGGTCGTCTCTGGGATATGATATATCATATCATGGGCATTAATGGGTTAATGAGACGCTGTAAATCCATTGGGTTTCCCTCAATCAAATTTATATAGAAAACCTCATGTAAACATGTGCCCTGGAAAGTCTGATTTTTGAAATACAGGGTGTCAAAGTTTGAAAAAATTAAATCCAATTGATATCTGAAAGATTTACATATTTACCAATTTTGTTGAAATTTGAGTGTTGACACCAACTAGATCATAATTGTGAGATCTAGTGCAATACAGGGAAGCAGTCTTAGGAATAAAATTAACAAAAAAATTATTTTCAGATTCAGTAGATGAAAGTACAATTTTTTGTCCCCTGTCAAAATTTGTCCTCTTACTTCGTTCTCGCGGAAAAAATTAAAACGAAAAATTGTTAAATGAAATCAAGTTTGCTCTGCTGTTTGCACAGTGTCTAATGTATTATGTGGTAAGCAATTTTATTTCAATTGAAAACAGAATAGTTTGTTTGTTTTTCTCTTAACGTGACACGCCGTGGAACTCTGTCACCTCACTAACCCGGGAATTTTGCCGAACCCCTCTCGTGTCGAGAGGTCTCTGTTAAACAGGACTAACGACTTTACATCTCCTCCGAAAGATGGGCACTCAAAAGATTTCCAGAATCCAAAAATCGCGCCGACTTTGTGGGGATTGAACAAAACAGAATGATTGAATGAACGAATCTTTATTGTGATCAGATACATGTACGTATATGCACTCGTCAATGGTTTACACAAGATTAAATTGAGGCACCAGAAAAATAGAATGAACATCAAAAAATATAAATATGTAACACTCAATTGACTACACCTAGTCAGTAATAAATAGAAAATAACTATGTATATGCACAAAAACAAACGCATAAGAAGTAAATTCAATAAATAATAAATTAGGACAGAAACAAGTTGTTGTCATTTAAAAACTCATCATAGCTAAAATAACCTTTTTCTACCAAAACACATTTCATCTGGGTTCTGAACTTATCAAGGGCAAAGCCCCTGAGACGCAGAGGTAACTTATTATAAAATTTAAAGGCCAAAAAGTTTGGTCCATTCTGTGATCTGTGCAATCTAAGATAGGGGACATGAATATCATCTCTCTCACTTGTATTGTGAGTATGTAAGTCACTTTTTAGTTTTAAAGATTTTTGTTTTTTATGTATATAAATCAGACACTCAAGAATAAATAGGCTTGGTAGTGTGAGCACTTTCAACTTTTTGAAAGAGTTTTACAGCAATCTCTATATTTGAGACCTGATCGCCCGTCGCTGAAGGCGAAATATTCTTTCAAATTCACTACAATTTCCCCATACCACCAAGCCATACCACAAGTGGGTCTCACAGAACCCATAATAGGCTTTTTTAGGACACAACCGGATACGGATGAGGCCAGATTTCTCAGCACAAAGATGTTTTTACTGAGCTTTTTAGATAAATAGTCAGCATGTATATTCCACGTGAGTCTAGAATTAAGATAAACACCAAGGAATTTTACATTTTCAATTTCCGTTTGTCTCAAGCTGAAGACAACCTTTTCAGTCTTCGCACCATTCATGCACAATCCACTCCCCGAGAACCATCTCAGGCACACGACTCAATCTCCTCAAACATCCCCGCCACCTTCCCCGGGTCACCACAGCCAACCGAGACAGTAGAGTCATCAGCAAATAGAATCGTCAATAAACCCCTCAGGTACTGAGGAAAATCATTAATAAATATTAAAAACAGTAAGGTCCCCATAATGGAACCCTGGGTCACTCCTATCGTAAATTTCTCCCCCGCTACCTTCCCCGGGTCACCACAGCCAACCGAGACAGTAGAGTCATCAGCAAATAGAATCGTCAATAAACCCCTCAGGTACTGAGGAAAATCATTAATAAATATTAAAAACAGTAAGGGCCCCATAATGGAACCCTGGGGCACTCCTATCGTAACTTTCTCAGCACCAGACCAGACGCCATCCGCATACACACTCTGTGTTCGGTCAGTAAGAAAAGGATGAATCAGCTCTCTACTAATCTCATCGAAGCCATAGTGCACCAGTTTCTGCAGAAGAGCAGAATGAGAGACACAATCGAATGCCCTGGTAAGGTCCAAAAACAAGGACATCGAATATAAACCCATTTCAAAGCATTTAGTGGTGTTATTAATGATAAAGTAATAACAATTCAACAAATTATTCACAAAAAATTTTAGAAATGACCACTTCTTTCTACTTGTATGCAGGCTTGTGTTTTTTTCCTCATCGAGTGATACAATCTTTCTCAAATTCAGCAGAAGCAGAGGAAAATTATTTTGTAGAAAATTACAGTAAGATAAAGGTGCTTTGAGAAACATTCGTCTATCAAACATGATACTGCTTCAAACTTTGGCAGTTAATTTTTCCTGGAAATCTGTCTTCATAACAACAGGAAGATTGCCTTGAGGTCACTGCGGAAGTAAATTATTGCATTTCTGAAAAATAATGATCTGAGCTCAAGGATTTCCAGTAAACCTTTCGAGTACCATCTTCAGTATCTTTGGAAGTAGTGCCTAAACCTTCTTCACATGGTAGGGTTTCCCATACAATTTATGGCAAATATTTGTTTCCCTGTCAAAATTTTCGAATACGAGTTGCAGGATTCTCTTCTAATGCATTCAATACAGCCACGTAAACTGCCGGTGATCAAATTGAACCAGGTTTTCCCCATTAGATATTGTGACTAAAAGAGCGCCAGGTGCAGTCAGAAGACGGTGGATGTGAAATATGAGAAGGAGGAATGCGTTCAGGAAAACTTTTTTGATAAAGTCGCTGACCCTCCGTGGTATAGTCATATACAAATGAGAAAATCTTCACTGAGCCAAGAAATTATCCCACAATATCGAAAATTCAAATTTATTCAGAAAAAGTTTAGATCTGTTGAAGAATTATTCTTAAAGTAATCCACCAGCACTAAGGAAAGCGTGAAAATAATCAAAATGAAAATAGTACTCATGAAAATTCAAATAACACTTATAATAAAACGCAGAACTTTTGGAAAAACATCAAACTCCCCCAAAACTTGTTGATACAAGATATTTCCACTGTTGTTGAGAGTTACTGCATGACATCTACGATTCATACTCAAAATCAATGACCTTATAGCATTGTGAAGCATTTTGTTCCAAATTTCGATCAGTGTGTATCAAGCTTGGGTTGCTGGCTTCTTAATCTTCTATTGAGAATGTCCCAAGACTTGTTAGATGGTCATCTTTGCTGCTACGGATAGATTATGTAAGAATATGAATGGTAAAAAGATGTTTCGTTTTCAAAGTACAGAATGTGAAAATTTCTTAATTTTTTTGTCAATTTCTTTTTCACTTTTCGAATTATCTGGACCAAATTTGAAACTCTTTAGGATCTTCACCGAAAATCTAACATTAGATCACGCCATTCATAATTTTGAAACTTTTTGACTGAAAATATTGAATCTGTTCGATATTTTTTTAAAACTATCTACAAGTTAAGCTTCTATCCAATTGAACTCTACAGTTAACACATTCAGACAACGTCGATTACTACATCATATTTCTGTGTAAATATTTAGAGAACCTCAGTCCCTAGCCTTCTTCAGCTACTGAAAAAGTTCTTCTTTCTGTTCTTTGACAATTGACTCCAAGAGTTGACACTATATTGGTTAATTTGTAGTTGTATATCTGAACATTCCACAGCGAAAACGAAAATTAAAGAAGAATAACAGAAAAGACAAAAAGACAAAACAACTTGAAGAAAAGAATAAATTCAAATTCACGAGAAACTCTAGGTTAATTATTGTTTTGAGATGTCTATTGAATAATGACAACAGCGTGAATTTTAAAATTATAATATAATATATATTTGCATGTTCAAAATAGTTACAAACTAGTAAATACAAAATTCACAAAGTAATAATGAATAGATACAAAACAAAATAAAATCTGTATGAAATATTTATACTTCAATAATTAAAATAAAAGAAATTCCAGGGTGGAACGAAAATGGTAGAAATGAAAACTGTGCGTTCAAAATCGATAGTTTAAAATTCTTCGTATTTATAGAAGGTATGGCTGAGAAGAAGTTCCATTATTTCCCTTAGGAGTTTGGCTCTTACATTTTTTATTCCTGCAGGAATTCTGTTATGGATCTTCAGACACAGGTAATTTATCCCCAGTTGAGTTCTTTTTAGTCCGTGATGGTGAATTGAAAGGCAGTCTTTTCTTGTGTTACAGGAATGGATTCATTTTTGCTCCTGAATTTATTTTATTTCTGAGAGATTTGAAGAGCTCTTAGAAGCTTGTACTTTTGGGGCACCTTGTAGAATCTTAACCGCCTCCTTTTGCTTCAAGAGGACACTGCTTATATCTGCACTGTATCGCTACAATAAAATTCTGTAGGCATCCACACTGTAGAAATTTGAATTTGTCAGCCTGGATATTTCCTCGGTTGATATTTCCTTCATTTTTCTGACTGTAAATAGCGATAATCTGTCCATAAGTGAAGATGTATAACAACTTCATGTCAGATTAACATCAAACGTTATGCCCCGTAATTTAAAGGTAGTGTTATCTCCATTGTTTTTATACCAAAGCTCATGATTTGGGTCTTATCTGAGACCATTTGCATTGAACCATCTCCTGATTTGATGGAGCTACTCTGTTGCATAGTCTCAGCTGGAAGCTGAATACGCGACATTTAAGATGTTTGTGTTGTCCTCATATATACTTGTTCTGCCACAGGGAGTGTTCGAAAGCAGATTATTTATATAAATAGTGAACAATGTAGGTTCCAGAATAGAGCCCTGAGACACTCCAACGTTCACTGCGGTCTCTTGAGATGTACTCATCCCCAAGATACTATTTATGTCCTATCGGTCATGTATGACCCAAATATATCGAAGGTTAGATTTCCTCCTACTCTATAAAACTCCAAAATGTCTAGTAGCATCTCTCTTATCTCACAATCGAAAGTTTTGCTCAGATCACAAGCCAGTATCTCTGCGTATGAGTATTCATCCAGCAGATTAGCTAGAGCAGTTATTGTCGATCTTCCTTTTCGAAATCCTAGCTGTGCACTCATCCAGTAATTCAACCATGATCTTCTAGACAGTTTTTGATATCACTGGTAGAATTACATGACATTTCAGTAGTCTTCGAGATATTGAGGTTGGGTTAGATTTCGATTCTCAATGAAACATTGCCATTTGATGGTAAATATACCTTACAAGCTCCGTCGTCTTGAACTAGGCTGAGGCCCTTGGGCACGCAAGAATTTGGGGCCCTTTTGGAAAGTAAAAAAAGAAAATTATACTTACATTTTAAAAAAATTATATATTTCAAGTAAACAGGGTGCTTCAACGAATACTAAACAGAGGCTATATCTACCAAGATACTCATTTCTGATCAAAACGCAAAAACAGGTCATGTTTTGTGTAAAGGGGGAAATCTTTTGGGGTACAAAACTTGCTTGAAATATCAACCCCCTAAGCGGGGGTTGCAATCCTTAAACATTTTGATTAGGGAAGATGGGTCGAGTGATTACTCAAAAGAAAGGTGCTATCTTTGTCTACATCGCTCTGAACGAATTTTCATTTTTAATTGAAAACTGTAAAAGATACAGGGTGAGCAACTGAAAGATAGGGAAGACTATTTCCCTGAGACTATTCAAGTTTCAGTGAAGTAAAATGGAACAGATCCATGCTGATCAATGGCAGTCATCATCAAGTACCATCCTCATCTCGAATTTCAACCCCTACAGCAGGGGTGACCACCCTTGAAAATTTTGAAGGAGGTAGATGGGTTGAGTGATAACTTGAGACATAAAGGTATTATCTTTGTCTGCATCCCCGTAAAGGAATTGTCATTTTTGATTGAAAACTGTAAAAGATACAGGGTGAGCAACTGAAATATAGGGAAGACTATTTCCCTGAGACTATTCAAGTTTCAGTGAAGTAAAATGGAACAGATCCATGCTGATCAATGGCAGTCATCATAAAGTACCATCCTCATCTCGAATTTCAACCCCTAGAGCAGGGGTGACCACCCTTGAAAATTTGGAAGAGAGTAGATGGGTCGAGTGATAACTTGAGAGAAAGGTATTATCTTTGTCTGCATCCCCGTAAACGAATTTTCATTTTTGATTGAAAACTGTAGAAGATACAGAGTGAGCTACTGAAAAAATGGAGGAGACTATTTCCCTGAGACTATTCAAGTTTCAGTGAAGTAAAATGGAACATATCCATGCTGATCAATGGCAGTCATCATCAACTACCATCCTCATCTCGAATTTCAACCCCTAGAGCAGGGGTGACCACCCTTGAAAATTTTGAAGAGGGTAGATTGGTCGAGTGATAACTTGAGACACAAAGGTATTATCTTTGTCTGCATCCCCGTAAACGAATTGTCATTTTTGATTGGAAAGAGGGTGAAATGGGTCGAAGTGACTATCTCAGTGAAGTAAATGGAACAGAGATCAATGGCAGTCATCATCAAGAACCATCCTCATCTCGAATTTCAACCCCTAGAGCAGGGGTGACCACCCTTGAAAATTTGGAAGAGGGTAAATGGGTCGAGTGACATCTCGAAAGAAAGGTATTAACTTTGCCTGCATCCCCGTGAACGAATTTTCATTTTTGATTGAAAACTGTAGAAGATACAGAGTGAGCTACTGAAAAAATGGAGGAGACTATCTATCGCCCTGAGCTATTCAAGTATTAGTGCAAAAAAATGGAACAGATTCATTCGAGATCAAAGGTTGTCATCTTCCGAAACACCATTCACATCTCAAATTTTAACCCCTAGAGCAGGGTACTTGAATAGCTCAGGACGATAGATAGTCTAACCTATTTTTCAGTGGCTCACTCTGTATCTTCTACAGTTTTCAATCAAAAATGAAAATTCTTTCACGGGAATGCAGACGAAGATAATACCTTTCTTTCGAGGTATCACTCGACCCATCTACCCTCTTCCAAATTTTCAAGGGTTGTCACCCCTGCTCCAGGGATTGAAATTTGAGATGAGGATGGTACTTGATGATGGATCTGTTCCATTTTACCTCACTGAAACTTGAATAGTCTCAGGGAAATAGTCTTCCCTATCTTTCAGTTGCTCACCCTGTATCTTTTACAGTTTTCAATTAAAAATGAAAATTCGTTCAAGGCAATGTAGACAAAGATACCATCATTCTTTTGAGTCATCACTCGACCCATCTCCCCTATTCAAAATGTTCAAAGATTGCAACCCCCGCTTAGGGGGTTGATATTTCAGGCAAGTTTTCTAACCCAAAAGATGTCCCCCTTGAAACAAAAAATGACCTGTTTTTGCGTAGATATAGCCTCTGTTTAGTTTCCGTTGAAGCACCCAAAATCAAATATACAGAGTCTCACATAAAAAGAGCTATCGCTCCGATCATGTGAGAATATAAAGAATGGTACCCCACATTTAAGTCGAAATATGTTTCATTTTTGAAGTATAGGATGCATCATTTCTGTCGATAGCTCTTTTTACGTGAGACTCTGTATATTTGATTTTGCGGAAATACAAAAAATTAGACGCCGAGCTTCGGTCGGGCACCCAGTTATTAACTTCTAATATTTTCATTCAAATTCTTAATGGTAGTCCATTAAGCTTGGTCAGCTCGACAAAGTGACATTTGTGATAAATACAGGCAATATCGAGTTCGTCAACAATAGCTTATCAGACCTTACGAAAGCTGTGAAAGCAATTTGACGAAATATAACACCTATTGTGAAGGCATTGATTACACAAGACTCCAGGAAATTGCTAGGAGTGCCTATGGATAGAAGGTTTTATTGTAGAAAAAGAATTCGGTTTGATCATCGGAAAACTAATCCGTCATACTTTACTTGAGTTGCTTTTCCGAGAAGTTGAATCAGATAACAACAATGAAACTTCTATAATATAAATTGAGAAATATACTGTTTGTTGCAACGAAAATTTAACGCCACCGCAGGACAATTGGTTCAGAACAACTTGGTGATAGGTATTTTATTGATGACATTTTGCCATTTCTTGAAACTCTAAACAAAAACAAACTTTGATTCAATCGATTCGATTAGATGACCCGGGGAACTTCTTATCGCCTATATTTTGCAACCTGATGTTTTAATGAAGAACTTGAAAATCGTTTGTATCAAAGTTTATTTCTGTTCAGAGTTTCAAAAAACTTCAAAATGTTATTCGTATCTCCTTTCTCTTCCATCTAATCTATCACTAGAATACCAACCGCCGAGTTGTTCTTAATCAACTGAGCTTATCGTTCTGACATAGCATAAAAGATACACATCTTGAATTCAATCTGAAGCAACTTCTAAGCCTAAAAACTATCCAGTTTTGTTTTAAATGAAAAGAATGGTCAAATAATTCCAAATAACATCATATATAGAGGTTGCAGTGCTAGAGGAGATTTATTTGCCAAACAGTTTGGGTATGTTTATCAAGACAGACTCTCATAATCACACAGAGAATTCTAGCCTTCCACACCAATCAGATGACAATTTTCTGTTAATGAGGTGGATGTAACCCTTAGAAGGTAAGATATCAGCAAAGTAGCTAAACTAGATCTAATTCCCCCTTTCTTTGTTCTTGCCCATCTCCTCTCAGTATGCCACCTACTATTATTTATAATAACTCGTCATGCATTGTCCATATATTCAAGGGTGGTAACAAAAATCTGGTTGCAAACTATCGCCCCATAATAAACTGAATGCTTTTGGAAAATTTTCAGAATGTCTCGTTTACCTTCGTCTTTATTTACCGTTAGGTCGCAAATTATTCCCGAACAGCATGGACTAATCTAATGAATTTTGTTGAATTTTTGCAGGATGGATTCTGCGAGCAGCGCTCGTAGGTTGATGTTATATAGACCTACTCCAGCAAAGCCTCTGATAACATTAATCTTGACGACCTTATTTCTATTCTGGGCTCGGCGTGTATGATTCAATGTTGGAAGGAGACAGTTTGTCTCTGTCAAAGAATATGTTTCCAAGACCTTCTCGTCCTTTGGTGTACTTCAAGGTTCACATTCGGGACCCGCACTCTCCATTATTGATATTGATGAAAGTAAAATAATATTATTGGCCAAAGATTTCCCTGAAAATTGATCCCCCTCGGGACTGTCCATCTCTGTAGCTCGAATTGGGTTAGATTCACCCGTTTTTGTGAGAATAACAGCCTTGAACCTAACAAAATGTCGGTCAATGTCTTATACCAGCGGAAGGAATGTGTTAAGACATACTTAGATCTCAAATAACATTTTATTATCTAAAATCGACACAATAAAAGATGTGGGGGTGGTATTTGATTTAAAACTCTTATTTAGTGGTCAGGTAGACTATGTGGTTAATACTAGTAACCGGATGTTGGAAAACCTAACCACTCTATTTTGACTATATATCTGGTAAACTAAACATTGTTTCACCATATTGGAATCCCCAATACTCAGTTTGTATTGATAGGCATGAAAAAGTAAGGAAAATATATTTAAGATTTATTGGTTCTTAGCATGTATTTCGCTCAACATTAGGTAACCATGACAATTACTTTCTTTGACTTGCATCTTTTGGAATATTGAGTCTTGTAGCTCGTAACAGAATTACGGACATTTTGTACATACATAGACTTATTAATAATCATTTCGTTGTAAGAGCATTCTTAATTTTGTAACTTTTCATGTTCCGAACCGATTTCTCCGTCAACATTCTCTCTCTTTTTTTTGCTTACCATTGAGGAACACAAACAGTCTTGAATTCATCGTATCGTACGCTTCTCCTGTGGTACTGATGAAGATTTTTTCTTCAATATTCAGACAGTAATGTAAGGAATATCATAAATGATATTATATATTTATATACCCACAACCAAATTTATATCGAATCACCCGATATTTTGAATATTCCTTCGGAGATTTTGGAAATTTTGAAGGATTGTTAGAATTGATCCTTTTGAAATATTTCAATTGAAAAAGAAATAAATTAAGTTTCATTTTAAGAAAGAAAGAAATAAAAGAAAATAAGAGTCTCTTTCCGCATGTAGTAAAAAAATTGATTTCTCACTTAGTAGGTGTTTTTTCTCGACCTCAGTAGCTTGTATTACCTTCTCTTGTCTTGTCCTGATACAAGCCTGAATCAGTCTAGGCATGCTTTGGATTAGGTTTTCGACCTTCTCTGGGGTGATATTCAGCCACTTTTATGCGGCGGCTTGGATGAGCTGTTGTGGGATTCTTGGATTATCCTGCCGCGATATAATTTTCCTTTTGAGAATATCCTATAAATGTTCAATAGGATTTGGGTCTAGAGAGCAAGCTGGCCAGTCCAAAATAGCGATTCCTCCTGTTTCAAGATGATGTCGCGCGAGGTTGCTAGTATGTGGAGGAGCATTATCTTGCATAAAAGTGAAATTCTCACCGTGGGCACCTCACCAGAGTCTCACTATGGGCTCCAGCACTAGGTCCACGTAAATTTTAGCCGTTACACTCGCAGTAAACGAAATAAAATCTGTTTTGCCTCCCAGCATAATGCCACCCCAAAACATCACACTGCCCCCTTGGTATTTCGGAATTTGTCTTGCTGCTCGGAGTCTAGCTTGTCTTTCACGACCCCTTAAAACCCGAATCCGGCGGTCATCTGATCGAGCACCAATTCTGGTCTCATCCGAAAAAAGAACATTTCGCCAATTCTCAATATTCCAATTTTAGTGCTCCATACACCAATTAAGTCTGTTAATTTTTTGTTGTCTGGTTAGGTCTGGAACTCTTAAAGACCTTCTGCTGTATAAACCCCTTGAAGGAAGGCTGTTGCTTCCAGAAATTGCCTTTGGAGTATGGAGTGTGGAGCACAAGAGAAGGTCTCTTCTTGCAATTTGCCACAAAAAGCGGTTTTGCTCTTCAGAAGTGATCTTCCTACGACTTCTTCTAGGCCTATTTTGCAGAGATTGTAGCTCCACGTATCGGGCGTAGGTTTTTTTAATTCACTCCCATTGTGGTCGCTATATTCCTCTGTGTCACCCCATCTACAACTAGAGCAATTATTCGACCCCTTTGCACTTCGGACAATCCAACGTAAGGCATTTTCAATTATGATTAAAGGCTTTTTTGAAATGTGGTGGTAATTCAACATTTCTTATCATACTATTCAGTTTTTTCACAACAAAAAACTTCATTCTTCACAAGTAGTCAAAGATCCATGGTTAAAAACAATCAATAATGTGAAATACCGAGTGATTCCATATAAATTTGGTTGTGTGTATATATTCATATTAAATCAACGTTTTCCGTTTTTTGTTACTCTTTCCTGCTTGTTCAACTTTTGTGTCGCCTGGATATTGCTTGGGGGTTGTTTCTTGTGCATTGTTGAATAGTGGATTTATTTACTACTTTATTCATTGAACGCAAATTTTGATCTTTCTCCTCTTTTTTCGCTGTGGGAACTGATTTTACTTTTTATTCTAATTGCGATATTATCATTAATTTTAGATTGCTCCTATTTGAATTGTATGCTTTTATGATTTTTCGTTTTTATAATTGTCATACAGTGAATACTGATACTGGCAGTTAATTCATCCGTTTGTTCCATATAATAAATAAATAAAGTATTCGAGCAGAGAATCGAATGACATTTCAAACGAAGTGTCAATCAATGCTTTTTATTCTACTATAAATTTCGATTTGGAGTAACTAATTTCACGTGCTCCGCACGTGACCTGTGGTGACGTCAAATTTTCGTTGAAATATATACATAGCATATTTCTCAATTTGTATTATAGAGGTTTCATTATTTTTATCAGATTCAACAAGTTAAGTATGACGGATTAGTTTGCGGATGATTAAACCGAATTCCCTTTCTACAAATGTCAGATTCATATTTGTGATATTTCTTTCCTTCGGAATGAGGTCATACTTTATTGCTTGCATTCTCCAAATAATTTGTTGAGAAACTGTTTCTGAAGAAGAATTACATCTACGGCAAGAAACATATATTCTATTCGATGATTCTTGTGGAAACAACATGATTTTGGATAGCAATTGCCATGCCTTCTGTATCAGCAAATAATTCTCATATAGATACTAACCATCTATTGGAACCAATTTTCTCAATATAATCAGTTCTTATTTCTTTAGGGTGCTTTTCGTGTAATTCGTTCTGCATCCAACTTTCTGCTCTAGATTTATTATTCAATATATCAAAATCAACATGTTGCATTGTCACATTGAAAGGTCTAAGTTTATAATCTGACGCAACAAAAATTTCATCCAATTTAGATGTTCCCTGTTCATTATGAAAATGAGAACGTAGAAGAAAAATCTGTTTGCTATGAAAATTCTTTAAATCAGTTAGTCCACGACCGCCGAGATGTAACTCTCTGAATTGCTGACTTTTTTGACTTACAGTTCCTAATATAACTTATTTTTTGAGGACAGTGTATTTTGATTTCTCATAAAAACACTCTTTCATATTTTAATTAGTGATTGAACCTCTTTGACTGTAGCTTGAATAAAGTGAACTCATTTCATGGAAGTTAGATACAGTTTCCAACGAACTGAAAGATAGTTCTGCAGTGATAACAGCAGGAAATAAGATCATAGTTCTAATTTAATATCCGAGTTAAATGAAGCTGCATAATCAGAAACTATTATGTTCAAGTGGTAGTAGGTTGGTTGGGTTATTTTCTAATAATGATTAATATATATTCTTAACAATTCCGAATCGTTTTATCTTCATTGTGCCTAAGTTAAAAAGAGCTATAAAAAAATTTGATGATTGGATAATTTCACGATTTGTAAAGGCTGAATAACAAAATGAAAAGATTACCGTTTAGACCTTCAAATCTATACTCAGTGGCTTGCCACAATCTCGCATTCTCATATTATATAAACTTGTCAATTCCATAGTTGGTTCGTAGGTTCCTAAAGTTCTTATTCATGTTGCCAAAGATAAAGTTCCATTTGACTTCTAAATGTTTCATAAGAATGTTTCGAAGCTTGAAAATTCGAAAATTCTGTTCGCAACGCAAAATACTAATCTTCAAAACAAAGTTTTCACCAGAAAAATGACCATATTCTGAGGTTCTATCCTCTTTCGCGAAAATAAACATAGAAGGAAATTCTAGGACATAGTATTACTTTCGATCATCACAGAATCATCACTCATACTCCATGCACCTAGAACATATTAATAATTTTATCTGATACTTTAAATGACAGAAAATCTATCTATAATTTTATTCAAAATTTGAAGTCCCACCACCCTAATATAACACGTACGATTTTATTGGCATGTGAAGCATTTTTATCGTTGAATCCGTTTTGAAGTGGTTCGAGTAATAAATATAAATATGTAGGTCTGAATAAATAGTTATTTTCCTATCATTTTTATGAGTTTCACAACATATACAAATATTATTGACTTCTATTTAAGTATAGTTCATTCCAAGCGACCTAGATAGTTAACTTGATCCATATTTTGAGTTTTTTTTTATTTCTGAAGGAAATATTTATTCAACAGAATTCTTTCTTCCTTTATTGCTTATAAGCGTTTGCTTATTGACAATGTGCTCAGAGCTGAACAATATTTCCAGATTGTCTTTTTTCTGACTACAGCAAGTATGCAGTATGCTGTGACATCTTATTCTCTATTATTATTGAAATTTAAAGAATTACATAACTGAAGCGCTGAACATATTGTAACCTTCATTACTATTGAAATTTGAAAAATTAATCAAATGTGAAATACTCGCCACTCTTTTTCGGAAGGAACCATATATTTCATAGATAATCTCCCTCTTCCTTTATTGCTCATAAGTTGGGCTTATTGACAATGTGCTCAGAGCTGAACAATTTGGAATATTTCCAGATTGTCCCTTTTCTATGACGACAGCAAGTATACAGTATGCTGTGATATCCTAACCTCTATTATTATTGCCATTTAAAGAATTAATTGAAGAGCTGAACAATTTGGAATTTTTCCAGATTGTAATATTGTAACCTTCATTATTATTGAAATCTAAAAAATTAATCAAATGAGAAATACTCGCCACTTTATTTCGGAATAAACCATATATTTCATAGATAATCTCCCTCTTCCGTTATGGCTCATAAGTTGGGCTTATTGACAATGTGCTCAGAGCTGAACAATTTGGAATATTTCCAGATTGTCCCTTTGCTGTGACTACAACAAGTATGCAGTATGCTGTGATATCCTAACTTCTATTATTATTGAAATTTAAAGAATTAATTAATTGAAGAGCTGAACAATTTGGAATATTTCCAGATTTTTTCATTTCATTATTATTTAAATCTAAAAAATCAATCAAATGTGAAATTCTAGCCACTGTTTTTCGGAAGGAACCATTTATTTCATAGATAATCTCCCTCTTTCTTTATTGCTCATAAGTTGGGCCAAATTTGAAATATTTCCAGATTGCCCTTTCTGTATGACTACAGCAAGTATACAGTAAGCTGTTGTATCCTAACCTCTATTATTTTTGAAATTTAAAGAATTAATTAATTGACGAGCTGAACAGTTTGGAATATTTCCAGATTGTAATATTGTTACCTTCATTATTGAAATCTGAAAAATTAATCAAATGTGAAATACTAGCCACTGTTTTTCGGAAGGAACCATATATTTCAAGGATAATCTCCATCTTCCTTTATTGCTAATAAGTTCCGCTTATCGACAATGTGCACAGAGCTGAACAATTTCCAATATTTCGAGGTTGTCCTTCTATGACGACAGCTGGTAATGCAGTATGTTGTCATACCCTAACCTCTATTATTATTGAAATT
The DNA here is from genome assembly GCA_013387265.2 of Cryptolaemus montrouzieri. NCBI lineage: Eukaryota > Metazoa > Arthropoda > Insecta > Coleoptera > Coccinellidae > Cryptolaemus > Cryptolaemus montrouzieri. Next base: position 38,259,888 of record JABFTP020000165.1, read on the forward strand.
TAATGAATTACTTAATTGCAAAATACCAGCCACTGTTTTATATTTATCGTCGAAACAGAAGATGGTAGTCCAACCAGTTGGAAGGTCCCCAAAATTCTCAACAGAAAACAAAAAATGATCATAAACAAGAAAAATTCTTAGAAAGACAGCGTTTTTCCAGTGGATCTCTAATCTAAAATATTCGTGAAATTGAAAGAGAATTTTTGGCAAATAGAAGAAAAACTAAAGACGAAAATAATGAAGTATATGGTTGCAGATATTGAAGAGCTCTATCTATTTATTGAACCTTCACCAAAACTACAGCTATGTGAAAAGTTGCACTGGGCATATCTCCCATTTTGTTTACTAGAGAACAAGAATGTGAATCCCAGTCAGTTTCTAACCAATTGACATGTTCCCTATCAAAATTCAATCGAGCTCTTCGATGTACTGCCGTTAGAGTTGGGCTTCGAGCTACGACACCAATCTCAAACCAAATTTCCTGAGACGTTGTCATATCGTTTCAGTGTTAATTTGCACTCCACTGTTGAAGCCACATTTGAAGCTGCCTAGCATTAGCGAACAGTTATCTCAACGAGGAAATTCTCAAACAACTGTCATGGATTGCCGTCGTTGCTCTAGGTCGTCCTTGTCCAAGTCTTCTTTCATGACTACCAGTCTCCCTGTACCTGCGAATCATTCTGGAAACAGTTAAATGAAACATCCCAAGCCTTTGTCATATTCTTGTGTAAGTCATCTAGCAGCACTACTTCACTCTCTGCCGGGGTCAAATTTCGTGTTACATTATTACCAAATATTTTCAAGAAGAACAAACGTTACTGGCAAAAATTGATCAACAACTGCTGTTATCATGTGTTGGTTTCTTGCGAAATCTCAATTTATGTCTATTCTATTTATCATGAGAACATGTACGCCAAGAAGAAACATAGAATTTCGTTGACATACATTTTGTCAAAAAAGTACCAGAAATTGGTCAATGAAACACAAAATATTCATTCTTCATCCAAATTCATTGTATCACCTTCAAATAAGGCCCCTTCCGAAATATTACATTTACGCCAGCGAATAACCCAATCACCAAAACATTTTTCTAAAGCTTTTTCCAGAATCAGTTCTCATCGCAAATTTTCTTTTTTATCTTACCATGTTTAATAACACAGGTCAACATTTGATCTAAGCGGGAACACCGCACACAATATATGGTACTAGGGGTTTTTAGGGTAGCTCATGACGATGAGCGGATTGGTTCAGCCCCATCACGTCAAGCTCAGGTCATTTCAAGGTCAAGCATAGAAAAAACCGTCAAAAAAACAGGGATTATGAGACCTAGGTTAACGTATGGTGTAGCTGTGTGGTGGGCTAGATGCACACTTCAAACATCCAAGTGTGTATTATCAATATAATATATCTTCAACGATTGATATTATTAGGAATCACGGGAGCCAGTAGAACTGTGTTCAGGCGTTAGAAGTCTCTACCGGTTTACAGGCATGATTTTTTTTTAGATTTCGTCCATGGGTTCTTGAAGTAACCTTGAAATTACCTCTGAAATAGGTCGACGGTTCAAACAAACAACGGATTTGGACTCGGAGACGTAAAAAACATAACCATGAATTTTTCCAGATTTTTAGACGGCGTTAATTTCTAGGTCCAGTGTATATTCCGGATTATAATAAAAATATTTATATTAATGAATGAAGCGATTATATTCAGTAAGAACTAAAACATCTATTACAACGATTGAATTTTATTTGCGGCTAAAATTCACTACTTTTACTTGATAAAGGTTTTCAATAAAGAACAGTAGCAGCAATAATAGAAGATAAAAACTCTAGAAAACTAAATAATGGAATATTTCCTCCTAAAATAGTCATGACGTCAAGAGATAAGTAAATTTGTGAGAACTATTGCATCATTCGTATTAAGTGTTTCGAAAATTGAACTCGTTAGGTTATTGCCGAAAATAATCATAATTCGAAAGGTTAATGTTGTTCTGAAGATAAGATATTTTTAGTAACATTTTCGGTTATTTCATGGAATGTTTTTACAATATTTTTCATTATTTCGCTCATTTCAAATACAGGGTGGTGCATCAAAAGCTTTCGAGTCATGTTAATTCTGAAAATCAATAGATGAAAATTTGCACGGATACGTCGAACCTGTTCCGAAAAATGCAAATTAAATGAGAAGATTTTTAAATCTCTCAGCTTGAACCCCCTCTTAATGGAAACGAGAGTCGAACGTAAAGAGGGGATCGAATTGCCTTTCTTGCAGAACCTTGTTGGTTAATGTCGAGATAGTATTTCCTGTAAAATAGAATGAAAAAAACTTACTCACAACTTGTGTGAATTAAGTAAATAACACATGGGACAAAAAGTCTCGGGACTAACAAATAGATGGCGTCAGAAATATCGAATATGCTATTGTTTCAGGAAGTACCAACCTTTAAATTGTGAAAACTACATGACATTTCAGTAGTCTTCGAGATATTGAGGTTGGGTTAGATTTCGATTCTCAATGAAACATTGCCATTTGATGGTAAATATACCTTACAAGCTCCGTCGTCTTAAACTAGGCTGAGGCCCTTGGGCACACAAGATTTTGGGGCCCTTATGGAAAGTAAAAAAAAAATTATACTTACATTTTTTTTAAATTATATATTTCAAGTAAACAGGGCGCTTCAACGAAAACTAAACATATATCTACCAAGATATTCACTTCTGAAACGCAAAAACATGTCAATTTTTGTTTCAAGGGAGACATCTTTTGGGGTACACTACTTGCATGAAATATCAACCCCCTAAGCGGAGGTTGCAATCCTTGAACATTTTGAATAGGGAAAATGGGTCGAGTGATAACTCAAAAGAAAGGTGGTATCTTTGTCTACATTGCCTTGAACGAGTTTCCATTTTTAATTGAAAACTGTAAAAGATACAGGGTGAGCAACTGAAAGATAGGGAAGACTATTTCCCTGAGACTATTCAAGTTTCAGTGAGGTAAAATGGAACAGATCCATGCAGATCAATGGTAGTCATCAACAGCCTGAACACCTGTATTTCGGTAACGAAGCGTTTTCTTCGTGACGAGAACGTTTCGTCATAAAATTGCTTGAGGAATCAACTCGAGAAACCTTTGGCAGTTATTCATTTACACCCTGTATATGCTTCATCTACCAATTGAGTGACGAGATTAATTGCAAACGACCTATATGACAACAAAATAACATTGTTTCGTCAATGCACCAATACGCAAAAACCATGGCAGAAATCAGCGATTCACGATACCCACCTCTGGCACCCAGCGATTACTGGTTCTTTGCTGATTTGAAAAAATACAAAAGGAAAAGAGATATGGCTAGAACGACAAAGTTATTGCCGAAACTAATGCCTATTTTGAGACATACGATAAATTGTTCTACAAGAAAGGCATAGAAATGTAAGAAAAGCGTCGGAATTATTGTATCATTGTGAAAAGACAGTACATAGATGAATAAATTCGAATTTTGAGAAAAAATTCCATTTCTTTTGTGATCTTGTACATTCAAATGGATTAGACGAATACTTTTAATAATTTTAATAATAAGACACAGTGTTTAATATATCCGGTACCCATAAAATTTATAAATTTCATTGCCTAGCCAAGAATAACTTCTCATCTTACCCTGTATACTTCAACACTTTTATTTTATTTGGCTTGGCTCGGCGTACTCTATAGAATGCCGAATATTCCATTAACATTCGATTTTATCGAGGCTGAGTATAACCAGACAAAACTCATCTGCCTGTCTGTTTCCACCGATAATATTTCCCAATGGAGTGCTGTTAAGAACTCTTCGATATGCTTCAGTTGAGTGCGTTAATGGTGAAATATTAAATCGAATGTAATTGTTACAATGAATGATTCCAATCCAATGTACTCGTTGCTATTCACGATGTATTATATTCAATAGAACATCATATTCATGTAGGATATTGAATTCTGAATAACTTTTCCTTTATATTATCATATACGACGAAGTATTAATTTTGCATTTTCAAGTTGTTAACATTTTCTAGTAAAGCTTTATTACGAGGGTGGTTTGTAAAGATTCCGACTTAACATTAATATAGATTTGTTGGAAAGAAATGATCCAAATAAAATAAATGATCTTCACTACTATTTGTTAGATTGTTTTGGGTTCACCTCGTTTATAAATGAACCTACAAGAGTATCTGCGACTACTGGATCACATATTCGTTAAAACCAAATTTGAAACTATTAGAATATCACCTTCTATTATTAAGTCTTTTCTAACAGATATGCTTTTTACTAACTTCAAATTTACGGATGTTACAAATTTTAAAACCCTATCAAAAGTATTCGAGCAAGGAAACTTGGGATGACGTCATTCGTGAAAATGATCATGAATCAGGATGCAGTTTATTTCTTCAAAAATTAAATAAGTATACAGAGTGCTTCAACGAAAACTAAACAGAGGCTATATCTACCAAGATATTCATTTCTGATCAAAACGCAAAAAAAGGTCAATTTTTGTTTCAAGGGGGACATCTTTTGGGGTACAAAACTTACCTGAAATATCAACCCCCTAAGCGGGGGTTGCAATCCTTGAACATTTTGAATAGGGAAGATGAGTCGAGTGATGACTCAAAAGAAAGGTGGTATCTTTGTCTACATCGCCTGGAACGAATTTTCTTTTTTGATTGAAAACTGTAAAAGATAGGGAAGACTATTTCCCTGAGACTATTTAAGTTTCAGTGAAGTAAAATGGGACAGATCCATGCTGATCAATGGCAGTCATCATCAAGTGGATTTGGAGGGTAGATGGGTCAAGTGATAACTCGAAAGAAAGGTATTATCTTTGTCTGCATCCCCGTGAACGAATTTTTATTCTTGATTGAAAACTGTAGATAATACAGTGTGAGCTACTGAAAATAGAGGAGACTACCTATCGCCCTGAGCTATTCAAGTATTAGTGCAAAAAAATGGAACAGATGCATTCCAGATCAAAGGCTATCATCTTCCGAAACACCATTCTCATCTCAATTTTCAACTGTTCCATTTTTTTGCACTATTACTTGAATAGCTCAGGACGATAGATAGTCTCCTCTATTTTTCAGTAGCTCACTCTGTATCTTCTACAGTTTTCAATCAAAAATTAAAATTCGTTCACGGGGATGCAAACAAAGATAATACCTTTCTTTCTAGGTATCACTCGACCCATCTACCCTCTTCCAAGTTTTCAAGGGTGGTCACCCCTGCTCTAGGGGTTGAAATTCGAGATGAGGATGGTACTTTATGATGACTGCCATTGATCAGCATAGATCTGTTCCCTTTTACTTCTCTGAAACTTGAATAGTCTTCCCTATCTTTTAGTTGTTCACCCCGTATCTTTTACAGTTTTCAACTAAAAATGGAAATTCGTTCAAGGCGATGTAGGCACCTTTCTTTTGAGTCATCTCTCGACCCATCTTCCTCATTCAAAATGTTCAAGGATTGCAACCCCCGCTTAGGGGGTTGATATTTCAGGCAAGTTTTGTACCCCAAAAGATGTCCCCTTGGAAACAAAAATTGACCTGTTTTTGCGTTTTGATCAGAAATGAATATCTTGGTAGATATAGCCTCTGTTTTGTTTTCGTTGAAGCACCCTGTATAAATATGAACACTATTGAAATATCGTAAACAGCAAAAATCGAAAAATAAAACCTTGGATAATAAACTCTATACGTCATCGCGATTTACTCAAAAGACAACTCGAAGGAAACGATTCTGAGGAAACATTAACTGAGTATAAGCATCACAGGAATTAAACTAACTAATTCAGACAGCAACTAACTGAAAATAAAGACGTGGCGGATTGTTTCAATAACTCTTTTGCGAATGTGAATCCTGTCCAGAGAAGGAAGTTATATCTATAATAAACCGCTTGAAATCTGGTTCATCTCCTGGTCCAGATAACATTTCCGCCAGGTTCATTAAAATCTGCCACATTCATTTGTTGCGTTCACTTGCTCATATCATCAATTCTTGCTTTTTAAGTGGAGTTACACCAAAACAATTCAAGGAGTCAGTAACAGTCCCGATTCATAAGTCTGGTAATAAAAAAGATCCATCGAACTATAGACCAATAACACTAATGGACAACTTTGGCACGAGCATTTGATACGGTTAACTTTGATATATTATTGGATAGACTTGAGGAAGTCGGGGTTCGAGGAACTCCATTGGACATTTTCCGTTCTTATCTAGAAAAAAGATGACAGTCTGTCAAAATAAACAGTGTGCAAAGTGATCATCTACTCGTTACAATGGGCGTGCCACAGCCTACATTCTTATGCCCGATATTATTCTTAATATATATTAATCATCTCGGGAGTCTTAATGTGGGCTGTGATATTATTTCGTATGCAGACGACACGGTGGTAATTATTAAGGATCGGACGTGGGAAGGTTCACGCAAAAGCAGAGCTTTCAATGAAAAAACTGAGTTTGTTACTTTCTCTGCCACAGTTATAGACCAGCCGAATTGGAACTCGGTGAAAATTCATGAAGAAATATGCGAAGAGTTCGATAATTCTTTGTGTCAATGCGTTAGGAGACTAGACTCTGTTACTTACCTAGGTGTAGAGGTGGACCAACATATGAGATGGGAAAGCCATACTCACAAACTGGCCAAGCGTCCCAGAATTCTGGTGTGTAAATTCTACAAATTAAGAGATATTTTGAATAGGTCGGTGCTGGTTTTATTATATAATGCACTGGTGGAGTCTTTATTAAGATATTGTATTGTTGTCTGGGGAGGATGTAGCGAAAATGCTCTGGTTTCGTTGATTGTTGTCCAGAATACCATAATCAACGTTATTTTCCATCGATCTAGATTATATTAAACTGAAAGGTTGTACCGGAAGTCTAATCTATTAAGCGTAAGAAATCTATACATGTATATATACAGGATGCTTCAACAAAGACTAAACAGAGGCTGTATCTACCAAAATATTCATTTCTGATCAAAAGCTAAAAATTTGGGGTACAATACTTGCCTGAAATATCAACCCCCTCCTTGAACATTTTGAATGGGGAAGATGGGTCGAGTGATGACTCAAAAGAAAGGTGGTATCTTTGTCTACATCGCCTTGAACGAATTTTCTTTTTTGATTGAAAACTGTAAAAGATAGGGAAGACTATTTCCCTGAGACTATTTAAGTTTCAGTGAAGTAAAATGGGACAGATCCATGCTGATCAATGGCAGTCATCATCAAGTGGATTTGGAGGGTAGATGGGTCAAGTGATAACTCGAAAGAAAGGTATTATCTTTGTCTGCATCCCCGTGAACGAATTTTCATTTTTGATTGAAAACTGTAGAAGATACAGAGTGAGCTACTCTAACTTCTATGCAACTCAATGAGAATGGAATTATTGCGAGCAGTCATGAAGGCAACCGAAATCCTTTACTAGAAAGGTATCACTGGATCGAAATATTACCCCTGCTCTAGGGGTTAAAATTCGAAATGAGGGTGATTTCGGAAGATGACAGCTTTTGATCTAAAATGAATCTATTCCAGTTTTTCGCACTAATACTCCAATAGTCTTGGGGCGATAGTCTTCTCTATTTTTCAGTGGCTCACTCTGTATTTTCTATAGTTTTCAATCAAAAATGAAAATTCTTTCACGGGAATGCAGACAAAGATAATACCTTTCTTTCAAGTTATCACTCGACCCATCTACACTCTTCCAAATTTTCAAGGGTGGTCACCCCTTCTCTAGGGGTTGAAATTCGAGTTGAGGATGGTACTTGATGATGACTGCCATTGATCAGCACGGATCTGTTCCATTTTACCTCACTGAAGCTTGAATAGTCTCAGGGAAATAGTCTTCCCTATGTTTCAGTTGCTCACCCGTATCTTTTACAGTTTTCTATGGCAATTCGTTCAGGGCAATGTAGACAAAGATACCACCTTTCTTTTGAGTCATCACTCGACCCATCTTCCCTATTCAAAATGTTCCTCCCGCTTAGGGGGTTGATATTTCAGACAAGTTTTGTACTCCAAAAGATGTCCCCTTGAAACAAAAATTAACCTGTTTTGGCGTTTTGATCAAAAATGAATATCTTGGTAGATATAGCCTCTGTTTTTGTTTTTCGTTGAAGCACCCTGTATTATATTATATTATATATATATATATATATATATATATATATATATATATATATATATATATATATATATATATATATATATATATATATATATATATATATATAATTAAGATGAAAAATAATAAAATTAAAAAGCATGCGACGTTACAAAATAAATTCTGCAAAACTGGACAAGCTAATTTTCTCGTTCATCCTCTTTTCCACAAGTCATTCACATAAAGATCTTTCTTTCACTTTGCCATAAAATTCTTCAATCTTATACCGTTGAGCTTGAAATCCCTGTTGCTGTCCACCAAAAACAAAAAAATCAAAAACTCGTCTGAATCTGAACTGAAACAATTCATCAACATCAATGAAAATCTTTTTCTCTCAATCATGTCTTCATGAAGTATGAAAAAAAAATTAAAATAAGATTATATCAGTATTCTTTCTCTATCGGTTCTATTCAACTGGTTAAATGAGCTTCCTCAGATCATTATTACTGCGATTCATACCTATTGCAAGTAAATTTTTTAGTTACCTGCAATTATTTAAGTTTTTTTGGATTGGTATTATACCGTTTGGACTGTGTTTTTGTTTCTGTCGTATAAAAGTGTATCTAAGTTTCATCTACAGAACGTTAGAAATGTCCATCACGTTTTTGGTCTAATGAGAGCAAACGCGGCACCTAAAGTGCGAACAGCTTTCTTATGTATAAACATTGATTAATATGTGAAAAAACACGTTCTTTCAACATGTTTACAACCTGTGGTATCTCTCTCACTTCAATTCGGCGCCCATTTCGCGATGTTATCGTTGGTTTTGCAGTTTTTGGAAGTCCCGAACGTTCATTGTCTCCCAAGCTCTTACGGCCACGTTTAAATTTAGCTGCCGAAAATTTCACTATGGTAAATGATGGTGCAGAGTCCCCATATACAGAATCCAACTCATCTTTCATTTTCATAGGCGTATTGCCTTCCAATACCAAATACACTCCCCACAAAAATTGTCGCATCACCCTACTTTTAAGACAATACTATATAAACTTTTAGGTTGGTCATTCAAGAGTCACTTGGTAACTTTCAAAAGTGTAAAATAAAAAGATATCTTTCAAAAGAGATGAGTTTATGATGATATCAACAATTTTCGAGTTAATGTAAAATTAAAAAATTCTACCATCTTCAAACATTCGCGAAGAGACCAATCAGCTAGCATCGAATGGTTTCTAATCATTTTCAAAATGAGTGTTTCCTCCCTGGGACCTAATTACTGCCTGTAACTCTCGGAAGCCCCACAAACAAAGTTTAGATGTACTCTTGAGTCACTGAGTTCCAAATTTCAGGAATCAGATTTTCTAGTTGTTGGAGTGTTCTACAAGGCATCCTACGTTGCTGAATTTGCCGCCCCATGTTGTCCCAAACATGCTCTATGGAATTCAAGTCGGGACTTCTGGCTGGCCATCTAAAAATATTTATTTCGGCATTTTGCAGAAATTCTGTAACTACTCTAGCTGAATGAGGCCGAGCATTATCATGCATATAAATGAAGTTTTCGCCAATCAATGAGCCAAAGGGTAAAACATGGGGTTCGAGGATATCTGGGATGTATCTGGCCGCTATCATTCCTTCCATTATTCACTAGGACTAACTCAGTTCGACCATGGAAAATAATGCTCCCCCACACCATTACTGAGCCCCCTCCGAAGTTTTCGGTTTGCTGGATATTGCATTGCTGATACCGTTCCCCAGGTCGTCTGTATACAGTCTGTATCATTTGATACTAGACAGAACTTGGACTCGTCGGAAAAGAAAACATTCGACCATTCTGGAAAACCCCAATTTGCATGTTCCCTCTCAAACTGAAGTCTTGCAACTCGATGCTCTCTGGTGAGACGCGGGCCGGTAGAAGCCACCCTTGGTCTGATATTGTCTTCTCTGATCCTGTTCCTAACAGTTTGCATTGAAATATGCACATTTCTGGAAAGTGCAAGTTCATTTTGAGCATCCTAGCCGTATAGTGCCGAACTCTTAGTGCAGTTAAACGAAGCCAACGATCATCAAATGGTGTTGTTATCTGATTTCTTCCCTGTCCGGCCCTTCTTCTATATTCCCTTGTTTCGTGGTACTGCTTAATTGCTCTCGAAATAGTGCTTTGGTTAACATTCAACAGGTTAGCCACGTAACGTTGGCTTCGCCCCTCTTCTAGAAGTGTTACAATTCTTACCACTTCATGATTACTCAACTAGCGTCCAGGACGTTCAGCAGCCTTTACAATAAATTCAAAGATTCGATAATCAACAAGAAACACAGAAAACTTGCATTAAGTTAGCGTGAAAACTGAAGGGAAATTGAATAAATACTGATAGTCGAATAAACTCATATTGTTTCAGACGTTTTTGAGATCATATGGAAACAAATTTTACTACATAGATAAGATTTTTCCCCCTCATATGTCGAAAAACATATGTTGACAAAGAAACTGCGATCGAGTTGCTTAATCGATTGTGGAATTCAGAATACCAGGTGATGCGACAATTTTTGTGGTGTATATACTTAATGACATCTGGATACTCGATTTTGTCTATTTCCACAAAAACAATCACATCAACTCACTCAAACGACTATTCCATAAAAACTGCGCGTTTGATACCTGTCAACAGATGAACAATGAAAATTCACTAGCGTTCATTTATGAGTTCTATCATTTTCATGTAGAGGATAATCCCCGTAGTTCTATTTTCCGACGACACAACCCTGTTAGATAGTGATGGAAATAGAGGGCATCTCAAGAATAAATCTGAAAACTCGTTGAGAAAAGCTTGGGGCTAATAAGCTTTACCTAAACGTGTGAAAAAGACTCAGTAATTGATTGTTACGATCAGGAAGTTGAACAGCGCAAAGAATTTCCATTTGAAAGGTGCACCATTTTAAATGGTGCAGAGTGTCCATCATATTTATCAAGCCTTTCCTTGGTATCGTTGCTGCTTTTTTGCGTAGAAAATAATGCTCGATCAGCAACCGAAAATCAATTTATTTCAGGATTTTGCTTCCTGAGTAGGCGCCCAAAATCTCACAGTAGTCTTTCAATAGATATTAGCTAAAAGCAGCAGTGATACATTAACAAAAATTCATGAAGTCACTGACTTTTTATACGGCCCTCGTATTGACAACAATAAAATTAACAGAGTTCATTTGATTACATCGATGTCTCGTTTTGCGATGGAAAACAAGTAAGACGCCGTCTGAAAAAGTCTGGATACGAGGGATGTCTTTATAGTTTTGCATATAGAGCTAGAATGAAACCTTGGGAGCTCTTAAAGACTTTATTCTTTTTCGAAGTATTCGTTCGAACCAATTCTGAAAACAGTTATTCCAATCGTTTGCTGGCCATTTGGAAGATATCAACAAAACCTTTGACCTCGCAATCCATTCCTAATTTTGGAAAAAGTAAACAATCGTTGGGACCAGGTCCGGACTGTACGAAGAATGATGTAACAATTCGATGCTTTCTTGCATTAAATATTCAATTGTTTTCCGGATTGTGTGCGAACTTGCATTGTCTTGGGGAAGGATGATTCAGTGTTCGGGGTTGGTTTTTCGAAGCTATCTAACGACTTGCGGTAAACAAATGGTTGTGTATCAATCGACATTAAGTGTTCTTTGATCTTGTGAAGGAATCATGAGTTTTTGAAACAAACGTTGCTACCATTTTCAGGGATGCTTCGGTCATCGATGACTTTTGTCGGTTTTTCTTTCCTTTGGAGCACCCAAAAGATTTGCTCTTCTGACTCTTTCGTGCACAAGCCCTTAGTTAATCTGACCCTTTTGCGTTTAAATTCTTCATATTAATTGGAAACTGTTGACTGATTTGGTGCGCTTCAATGCGGAAAACAGAAACCAACATCCTTGTTGAGATAATTGTCTTTGAAAATTGTAGAAAATCATTGCGGTAAAATGCTCACGGTTTAATTTCATTCTTCAACTTGAATAGTTTGATGTGGCTAAAACACAACACGCATAGAACTGAAATGTCGTTTTCATATTAACAAATCATAGAGTTTCATTAATATAACTGACAGTTGATTAATGGTGTTGATGATACTATGTTGTAGCTTGCAAAACATAAAAGACATCCCTCGTATCTATAAAGCTCCCACATTAACTTCTCTTCAATAGAAGGTTGGTTTAGTGCATAACAAAAGGACTAACATTATAACGATACTATTTGCACCTCAATATATCGAATACTTAGAACATTTTCGGAACAACATGATACCAACAGACTCATTAATTTTTTCATTATTTCTTTGTACAATTCCAAACGTTTCTCCCGATTAGGTGAAGAATGGATGATCCAGAAATCCAAGAGACAGTTGAATCAATCCTGGGTAAAGGCGTTAAAGTAGTTGACTGCGAAAAGAAATCCGCCATCAAGGAAGAAGAAGTACTTTATATAAATGGAATGCCGGTCGCTTTGGAAGGTAACGACGGTCTCGCTATAAAACAAGCTCTTGTAACCGGCCAGGTGCCACCTTGTGATTTACTAAATACTCTCCTCATAAAAACGGGTATCCTTAAAGCCCCCGTTAAACTCGATACATCCTTAAGCGTAAAGTCGACAACGGTAACTAAAGAAGAGGTCACCGTATCCAGGGAAGGCAAAATTATCGACGAGAGGAGTCGAGAGACTAAAGAACATAACGTATATACCAGTGCCTACACAGAAGTATATGAACCCATAGCTATTATACCTTCAAGTCAAATCGCCGATAGAATCTATAACGCCAATAATCGAGATAAAACAGGCAAATATCAGGACAGTACTGGTTACGAAACCGAATCGAGCGACGTAAAATTCGGTTCTAGTTCAAGTGCTTCAAGTTACGAATCGGACAGTGCCGTACCGCCGTCTCCCTACGGAAAACACGGGGGCTCGAATGGCAGCAATGAAACTATCTGCAGATCTGAGTATTCACGTAAATCTCTCGACGATCCCATCAATATGAATTCGTTAGACGAAACGGATTTTTTGTGTAATCAATTCTCCAAGGGGTTTCCGGTGCAGTATAACGGCAAGAGCAATTGTAGAAACGAATTTGGGGTGAGTATAAATTGTGATTTATATGTTTTCGTGAAGGGTACGGATGACTTATGAGTGCAGTAGTTCGAAGGGGGTACTATTTATATTTTATTAGAATAATCTGGTATGAAACTTGTGATGTAACAATTTTTTTCATTGCAACAACAATAATGAAAAAACTATTGATCAATAGTGGCCGCTATTGATTGAAATCTATTTCAAGTGATAACCAACAACAAGCACTTGTTTACTATATTTGCAACGCATTTCTACGCGCGGCCCACTAGCTTCCCAATTATATTCACTCATTGAAATTCATCAAAAATTCATGTGATTAAGAGATAAAATACGAGATATACATCTACCTCATACTGCCAAATAAGCTTTTTGATATCAATACATTATTTCCAAGTATCTCCTTAATGAACCCTTAGATTCAACATGAAATATTGTTGTTATTAGATATGTGTAGAATAATATTAAAAATAATATTAAGTCGGCCGTTACTGAGTGATATTTGATCATCATACGGTAATTTTGGTTTACTTTGTAAAAATATCACAAAATTAAGTGGAAAATATTCAATTAGCAAACGTAATATCTATTTAGATATTTCTATCAAGAATTCGAGAATGCAAATAGGTTCAAAGCTGCAATTTCTTTAAGGATGGTGTCTTATCCTTAAGGACGTTGGCGATTACATTTGACCATCTTATTTTACTTGTTGCAGCTCTGAACAATTCTATTGAGCTCATATTAGTCCATTGACGTAAGTTCTTAAGCCAGGAGTTGCATCTTCTTCCCGGTCCCCTTTTGCCATTGATTTTTCCTTCGATGATAAGCTGAAGCAGTTCGTACTTTTGGTTTCTCATAATGTGACCGAAATATTGCGTCTTTCTTTCTTTTATTATCTACACAAGTTCTCGATCCTTTCTCATCCTCTGCATAACTTCTACGTTTGTCGTATGACTCATGTAAGATATTCTGATCATTCTACGGTAGCACCAAAGTTCGAACGATTCTATTCTTTTTTGTGTTGTTTCCGTCATTGTCCATGCTTCAACGCCATATAGCACGGTGGAGAAAACGTAGCATTTCAGTATTCGAACTCTTAATGAGATATTTAGTTGGCAGTTGCATAGTATTTTTTGCATTTTATAAAATATAGCTCGTGCTTTTTCCAGGCGTGTTTTTGAGTGATCCCAAGTTTCATCAAGGCTACTTCCTAGGTATGTTATTTTTGTTACTTGTTCTAATTCTGTTCCGTTGACCCTAATTCCGACCTTTCTGTTTTGGTGTTTGCTGATAGCCATCGTTTTTGTTTTCTTTGTATTTAGTTTCATTCCAAATTCTTTACATGTTATCATCACTCGGTTCATTAGGCGTTGTAGTGCTTCAGCGCTATCTGCTAGAATAACCGTGTCATCTACGTATCGCAAGTTGTTAATGCATTGTCCATTTATTATTATGCCATCCGAGGTATCCTGTAGTGCCTTCCTAAATAACTCTTCCGAAAAAATGTTAAACAACAACGGGGAAAGAACACATCCTTGCCTTACTCCTTTCTCGATGTTAATGTCTTCAGATGTCTCTCCATTGATTCTAATTTTAACCTTTTGGTCTTGGTAAAGGTTTGATATGATTCTCAAGTCTTTGTCGTCTATGTTACAAGACCTGAGAATTTCTATTAGTTTATCGTGTTTCACCAGGTCGAAAGCCTTTTGAAAGTCTATGAAACACAGATATACATCAGAGTCTACATCCCTACATCTTTCAACAAGCACACGTATTGAAAAAAGTGCCTCTCTTGTTCCAAAGCCATTCTTGAAGCCAAATTGTGTTCGTCCCGTGTGTTCGTCCAATTTGTTATAAATTCTATTGTGTATTATTCGGAGGAACAATTTCAGTATATGATTCATTAGACTAATGATCCTATATTCTTCACATTTCCTGGAGTTCTTCTTCTTTGGTAGTGGTATAAACACCGATGTCAGCCAGTCTTTTGGTATTATTCCAGTTTTGTATATTTTATTAAATAAGTTCTCCATAACATCGATGTGTTCGTCTGAAATTATCCTTATAATTTCAATTGGGATATTATCTTCTCCAACAGCTTTTTTGTTTTTTAGTTGTTTTGTTGCTTTAATAATTTCCTCCTTTGTGATGTAGGGTCCAGACGCTACTTTCTGTACATCTATGCTTTGTCTCTCCTGGTCTTGAAACATGTCTTCTATGTATTCTTTCCACCTGTTTATTTGATCTTTTATATTCAGTAGGGGTTTCCCATGTTTATCTTCGACGAAAGATGAAGAGGATTGCTTCCACATTCCAGCTCCTTCTTTTATTTTTTTTGTGTAAGTTGAAAGTATCATGTTTTTGTTCTAGTTTCTCAATTTCTTCACATCTTTCGTTTAGCCAGGTAACCTTAGCTTCTTTGATTTTTATTTTGATATTTTTATGTATTTGTTTATATCTTGTTTCGTTTTTATTTCTGAATTTTCTTCTCTCTTCCATCATGTCCAAGATTTCTTCTGTCATCCAAGATTGATTCTCTTTCCTGGTCTCCTGCTTAAGGTGCTTCTCTGTAACATTTTTTAGTGTTGTTTTAATCTTTTGCCAGTCTTCTTCAGAAGTTTGCGTCGGCTTTAATGGTTTTTCGTTTATATATCTATGTATTTCTTCCTTTATTTTATTGTACGTAGATTCCTCTTTCAATTTATCGGTGTTAATAATAGTTGCTTTCTTATTTCCTTTGGTTCTTTTAAATTCTACCTTTATCCTTGCTAGAAGAAGATTGTGATCGGTGGGAATGTCAGCTCCGGGGTATGTCTTGCATGATTTTACTGCATTTTTGTACCTTCTGTTAACAATTATGTAATCAATTTGGTTTCTTGTGATGCGTCCGTCTACTCCATCTGCTGGTGACTTCCATGTATATAGTCTTCGTGGTGGTAACTTGAAAAAACTGTTCATTATACTATATTGGTTTTCTTTACAAAATTGTATTAATCTGTCTCCCCTGTCATTTCTTATACCGAGGCCAAACTCACCCATCGTGTCATCTTCTCTTCCCTTTCCAATCTTGGCGTTGAAGTCTCCGAGAATTATGTTGGTTTCATGTTTCTTTGTTTGGAGTAAAGTTTTACTTAAGTCTTCGTAGAATTGTTCTACTTCCTCCTCTGTACTTTGACTTGTTGGGGCATATATCTGTATAATATTCATATTGACTGGTCTGCTGTCTATCTTTATTAGCATTATTCTATCTGACACTGGAAGAAACCCAGTAACTGACTTCGCAGTTTCATTGGATGTAAGTATAGCAACACCATTCTTGTTTTGTGTCGTTTCATCTCCGGAGTAGTACAGTGTATAGTTACCTATCGTATAAGTACCTGCATGTGGCCACCTTACCTCGCTGCAACCAAGAACATCTATTTTGAGCCTCTCCATCTCCTTGATCAAATTTGCAGCCTACCCTGCTTCGTACATGCTTCTCACATTCCATGTTCCAATTCTCGATAAGATCTTCAAAATGAGGTATCGCAACACCCCTCATCTCTATTCAAAATCGGGATTGTGCTCACTCCCATTAAGGAACTGAAGTTACGGGAATGAAAAAATCAGAAAACTTATTCCCCCTGAATCAGAAATTGACGGCTCCCAGCGATTTTCTATATTTTTATTTTAAAACCGGAAAATCGAGGTGTTAAGTTTTCGTTGGACCACCCTGTATATATAGCAATCTCACATACGTTGCGAAAGTTAGCCATAATTTATCCCATTTACCGAAAAAGTTCCAATCACACATATCATTCCAAACCAATAATAGTAATCTATCTAAACACATAAAAAAAATGAATATGAACTAAAGGTGTATACACAAGAAATCTGGTGTATATAAACTTAGCTGCGGTAGTTGTACTAAAATAAATATTGATAGAACTCACATAAGTTTCAGCATTAGAGTCAATGAACATTATCATAGTTCCATCAATAAAAATACTTATTCTAATTACATGAACCATATCAAAATTTCAAAATTCTACATTCATCTAATAAAAATTTTGATATGAAGTTTTGTGAACCCTTTGAAATCAATAGATATAAATTTTCCAACATATCAAATGAACAGGTAGATTTTGACAATAATTTCCTTTTACTTAATTTGTTTCCGGTTGAGTGCCTAAGTTAGTTTTACTCACTTTAAATCCGATTGTCTAGATTTTATATAAATTGTTGCACCTTTTAGTTTAGTTTTCATTTTCTATTTGTCTGATGAAGTCGCAGTGTCGTCGAAACACTTTATGAACCTAGTAAATGAATGTTAATTAAATTTTCTTATGTATCATATAAATAAACTAGCTCGACAGTCGGCCCTCCGCCATTCAATGAATGTTCTTTTTTTTTCAGTTATATCCATCAAAAGCACTATTTGTTACGTTAGCAGTTTAGAAACTCTCTTGACAAAAAGATTTCAATTTTCTGTTTTGGTAATTATTACCACATGTTTTCTTTCGAATGCTTCTGGAAATATCCAACAAAATTAGTGTTTTTTCTTGGTGCACATTTTCCTTCTGAGGAGTAAAATTGAACAAATAAATTGACATTTTATATTGATAGTTGTTGATCTATTTCAACCAGTAACGTTTGATCTTTTTGAAAATGTAAATTTATGGTTATAATGCAACTCAAAACATGAAATTTTACCCCGGCAGAATGTGCTGAAGCAATGGTGTACGATGACTCAGGTTGAATTTATCTAAGAATAGGCCAAAAGTTTGGGATGTCCCTTTCACTGTTTCCAAACGGATCAATATGAACATTGATCCGTTCACAGTTACGCAAGTTCACATTCATTTATATTATAAAGTTGGATAGTCCATTACATTTGTCAATGCCAACGAGGTTGAGATGACATAACCTACCATTTAAGAAAACACTGGGGGTTCCCGCTTTATCAGAAAAAAGAATGAAATTACATGCAAAACATAACTAAACAAAAATTGACGTGCCGGCTCGGTGGCGTATGGGATATGATGCTCGTCTCCTGCGCAGAATTACCTGGGTTCAATCCCCACGAAGTCAGTGCGATTTTTCGGACTCTGGGAATCGCTTAAGTATCCATATTTTGGAGTAGGTGTAAAGCCGTCGGTCCTGTCTAACAGAGATGTGTTGGACATTGAAGATCCCTTCCCTCGACACGAGAGGGGTTCGGCAAAATTCTCGGGTTAGTGAGGTGACAGAATTCCCCGGCGTGTCATTGCCCGAAAGGCGGAAATAAAGCACGTTAAAGGAATAACAAACAAACAAACAAAAATTGACGTATTCTGTGAACTTTCATATAAAATATTGCCTGACGTTTACTGAATATTTCCATTTAAAGTCCACACTCTTCCAATTATGACTTGTTATTTAAACTTCTTTCAACTCGTCTGAAACGAATATAAACGGTGCAGATTTCTCATCAACTAGATAATACATCCTGGAACTCTACTTGGAATATCCACAAATCTTCGTTCCGTTGTCTTCATAAATAAAGATCTGTCGCATAAAAAGTAAAGTTTACCGGAAAAAAACGGAATCCGAGATGAAAGTAAATACGATGAAAAATTCAGAAGGTTGAGATAGACTAGAAACTAGGGAATTTATGACCCTGTTTTGAAAACAGGAAGTAAAATACTCATTTTCATTCCATTCGTTCGTTATGAATAGGCCAGGAGTTGAATATGGAGCAGAAAATAATTGTAGCTGAGATAGAAGAATACATATTTCAATAGATGTAAAGTGAACGTGAATTTCAAGAAACAGAATTCATATTCATGGACAAAAGCATCTTGAATATGTCACAAGAGTATAGACTAGTACTGGCGCATCCGCCATATTTTATTCCGTTTAAGGAATGAAAGCAAAACAAAATTGTTTTCGTTTTCAAAGGCAGATTTTTGCTAATCGGAGTGTCATACTTTTTTTAATCGTTTGACCATGTTTGACTATCTCTACAAACATATATTCAATCCTTCAGTTCCGAGCACCCCCTCCACGAAAATAATAATTGATAACAAGTTGGAATAGCAATTTTTGAGAAAAATAATTGATTTTAACCTCGAATTTAACTATCGAATAAATTAAAATTGAATTGATTGTAGAAGACACAGGGGTACAAAAAGGTATAGAATGTGGCTCGGACTATTATCTCCTCTTATCAAAAACCGTGATGCCCTTTAACTTATGTAAAAGAACAATGGGGAACACTGAGGAAGACAAATTGAACCAGAAAATATACAGTCTCGACAGTTTACTGGACTCAAGTACGAAACAACTTCATCAAAATAGACTTGATCGAAAATTGAACGACGAGTTCCTAACAAAAAATACAGAAATACTGTACTGGCACATATCTGAAGCTCTGCACTCTGCGGCACTAGAAGCTTTAGGAGCAAAGAAAACACCAAAAAAAGAAGAGAAACGACACAATAACCTGGGATAAAAATTTGGAAGACCAACAGAAAGAGAAAGATAAAGCTTATGAAAAATGGTTGAGCACAAACAACGCACAGAACAAATTAGCTTATAAGGAGGAACTCACTAAGTTTAAGAATATCATCAACAAAAACAAAAATGAAACGTAGGACAGGAAATACTATAAGATAGACTGTTATATTGGGGACTCCAAATCAACCGAGGCGTGAAAATTTATCAAATCTCTGAAACAAACACAATAAATAAAATCAATATACAGCCCATACAATTAGAAGAATGGAAGGAATACTATCCAAAAGAACTAACAGAAAACAGAGAAGAATACCTCACAAACTCACCGAGGCCTTATCAAGTGGAAGGACCATACATTGAACTAGACAGCGCCATGATAGAACAATCCATTACATCAATGAAAAATAGAAGAGCGTGTGGACCAGAGGAAAGAAGAAAGGGTTAAGCTCCTTAACGACTAGGTGTACTTAATTACTTACCAATCACCATTATTCAAGTTACTGTGATCTCTACTAGCATTTTATTGATGGTAATTTCTGTATTGTACATGAGTATTCAGTTTTCATTAGCTTGTTGTTGATAATGGACGTATGTCCGAAACCGGTCCAACCAATGTAAAATTTTGTCATTCTTTACATCAATAAATTAATGATAGTTAAAACATAGTAACTTGTTTTATTTTATTATTCATTATAAACCTGGGTTTTCAAAAAGTTTTAGCTCTTGAAGAACATGGCAGAGTTAGACACCGTGAGTTTTCGATTTTTTTTACTGATAGAATGCATTTAGGTTATTCTTTTCAGAACCATCATTTGGTTTGATGAGTGTACTTCTCACAGCAATCGTCAATATAATGCCGGCACGGTGGCGTGGAGGACATGACACTCGTCCCCTGCGCAGAGTTATCTGGGTTCCATCCCCACAAAGTCAGTGCGATTTTTTGGATTCTAGGAATCACTTGAGTGTCCATTTTTCATACGAGATGTAAAGGCGTCGATCCTGTCTAACAAAGATGTGTTGGACATTGAAGACCCCTGACCTGAAAGAACTAGAGTAATAAATGGCGACGAAATGCCATATATGTGGAAGGAAGCGTAGATAGACACTCATAAGAAGGGAAACCGACAAAGTTGCTCTAATTATAGATGTATCTCGGTCACAAGTACCGACTCTAACAAATATTACGTAACATCTTAGAGGGAAAATTTGGACCATGTGAAATTGAAAAGCTGGGTTTCGGGTTGGTCGCTCTTGCATCGACCACATTTTTAGTACCGTACAAATAAATGAGAAAAAGGTAGCAACGAATGGTGAATTACATTTACTGTTCGTTGACTCAACAAAAGCATATAACACGGTGCCTGTCCAAAAGCTATGGCAAGTATTAGAAAGATCTCCAATAAATAACACTCTCATCAAAGCGATAAAACAACTCTATCATCAAGTAACATCTAGAATTAAACTGGGTACTAGAATCTCACAACCTTTGGAAGTTACAAAAGGCTTAAGACAGGGGTGTTGCTTTTTCCCAACATTGTTTAAAATATTCCTTAATGAAGCCCTCAAACAATGGAGAAGGTTTTGCAGCGGAATGGGACTGCCCTTAAACGAAGACTCCACGCTGTACACCCTACATTTTGCAAATGATCAAGTGGTCATTGCACAGAGCAAAGACGACTTGAAATACATGACCCAAAAATTATTCCAGGAATACAAGGACTGGGGACTAACTGTGAATCTAAACCAAACTAAATATCTTTGTATAGGAGAAAATAAAAAAGAACTTACAACTGGAAGGGGGTTAAAAGATGGAGGCATGCGAGGAATATATTTATTTGGGGACAAAGATTAATAACAGCGGGCGCACAGAACAGGAAATAAGAGAACGAATACTTAGAGGAAAGAAGTTTATATGATGCCCAAATTCAATACTATGGTCGAAGAACATATTGAAGGAAAGAAAACATCTTCTGTATAGCTCCATATTTCAGAGTATTGTACTGTATGGGTGTGAGACATGGAAACTGAATAAGAAATTAGAACAGCGCTAGAAATAAATTTTTGGCGAAGACCTGTAGGAAAATCAAGACTCGAAAGAATAAATAACACCAGGATAAGAGGAATGATGATCGTGGATACGACAATAATAGATGAAGTTGAAAGAAGGCTACAAATATGATACGGTCATGAAGAACGTATGACCGAAACAAACTCTGAAATGAACACCAACACAGAGACAGACAAGAGGAAGACCAAAAACAACATGGATAACAGGAATAAGAAAAGCTATGTCAGAGAGAAATTTACAACCGGGAGACTGGGAAAATAGAAGAGGCTGGAAGTTGGGGACCAGAAGGCGGAAGACGCTATAAACCTCACATGATTTACTCCGAAGGAGTCTAGATATATTGGAGAATTATTTTTCCAGTAGGTAATCTACCAGCACTAAGAAATGCTCGAGAACAACTAAAATGAAAATTGTACTCATAAAATTGAAATATACACACAACCAATTTTATATGGAATCACTCGGTATTTCACATTATTGATTGTTTTCAACCATGGATCTTTCTACTTGTGAAGAATGAAGTTTTTTGTTGTAAAAAAACTGGATAGTATGATAAGAAATATTGAATTATTACCACATGTTCGGGATATTGTACTCAGTCGGCACTGAGATTTGAAACTGTGAATTTCAAAATTTAAAAAGCCTATAATCATAATTGAAAATTCCTTACGTTGGATTGTCCGATGTGCAGAGGGGTCGAATAATTGCTCTCGTTGAAGAATGGCTGACACAGAGGGATATAGCGGCCACAATGGGGTTATCACAGGGGGTGATTGCAAAAACCTACGCCCGATACGTGATGCTGTAATCTCTGCAAAATAGGCCTAGAAGAAGTCGTAGGAAGATCACTTCTGAAGAACAAGACCGCTTTTTATACCAAATTGCAAGAAGAGACCCTAGTGCGTCGCACCCCATACTCCAAAAGCAATTTTTGGAAGCAACTGGCATCAGTATATCAGTCGAAACGATACATCAAAGACTTCGTTCAAGGGGTTTATACAGTAGAAGGCCCTTTATTTATTTATTTATTTATTGATACAAGCTCAACAGGATTACTCCCAATTACAGAGCCGAACAAGTATAGACAAATTTGCTCAAACCTAAAAAACAGATTTAAAAAAACTTTCAAAAACAATAATGACAGAACGCATTGATAATGCAAACTCAAATAACAGAAATACACACCAAACAATCATAACAATTCAATGCGTGAACTAAGTTTTGCTAATAGGTTTCTTTTGAATGTACTTTGAGAATGACTGATATCAATCGAAGAGGCCACCGTGTGGAAATAGTGACAGATTGATAGCTGAGTTGAAGAAAACATCCGTAACAGCTCCAACGACATAAAAAGTGACATTGCCTCTGCCAGCGAGCCTGGGTACCAAAAACTTCAGTCTGTCAAGCAGACACGAACATCAGATGGAGTTATTCAGAAGTCCATACAAAAACATGCAGCACAAATATTTCCTTCTAATTTGAAGCTCCAACACAGAAAATCGATCGGTTAACAGAAAACCTGGCATTCCTCGGATAGGATATACTCCATCCTGTTTGTATGCCAAGTACCTTAGGAAGGTTCTCTGGACTCTTTCCAATACAATTTTATATTTCACATAGTATGGATCCCAGATAACATAGGTATATTCCAATCTAGACCGAACGAAAGCGAAATACAGAACCCTGAGAACAGTAGTGTTCCGGAAGCTCTTGGAATTCCTCAGAATAAAATCCAACATTTTTCTTGCTCGCAGAACAACATCACCTATATGGTCCCGGAACGACCATTTCGAGTCGAGAAGCACCCCGAGATAACGAGAACAGAAAACACGTTCAAGCCGTGAGCCCGCCACCGAATAAGGAAAGAAATGTGAAGACTGTTTGCGCGTAATCGACATGTACTTGCACTTAGAGACGTTCAAAGGCAGTTTGTTTTCTAAACACCACTGATGTATCATCAGCAGCTCTCCTTGAAAACTCTGACAGTCCTCATTCGATCTTATTTCTGTGTAAATCTTGAGATCGTCCTCAAAAGCTACGCCCCCCACGTTTAGCCTCTCAAGTAAGTCATTCACGAAAATTGTGAACAGAAGCGGACCCAAAACCGACCCCTGAGGGACTCCCGTATGGGCTCCGAAATCCTGGGATCTGAATCCATTGTACATAACATATTGCTTTCGCTCACTCAAATATGAATAGAAAAACCTGAGAAGGCTCAGAGGGAACCCTATCTCCTACATTCTTTTTATTTGAGCAACATGGTTCATGCGATCAAAGGCCTTAGAGAAATCCGTGAAGACCGTGTCAATCTAGCCACACCGGTTCAAAACCTCAGTTACGTATTCCGAAAAGCATGCAAGATTCGTTACAGTTGATCTACCGACCCTAAAACCATGTTGCCGGTCCGAAATCGATTGGCTCAGCTGCAATGTTAAAGATTCATGCAATAGAAGTTCAAAAACCTTTGCAAAGGAGCAAAACAGGGCCACAGGATGGTAGTTCGTTACATCGGTCCTATCACCGCTCTTGAAGATGGGACAGATTTTCGCGATCCTCCACTTAACAGTTCCAGAGCTAACCAGACAACAAAAAATTAACAGACTTGGTGTATCGAGCACCAACATTGGAATATTGAAAATTGACGTTCTTTTTTCGGATGAGACCAGAATTGGTGTTCGATCAGATGACCGCGGATTCGGGTTTTAAGGGGTCGTGGAAAACAAACATATTTTTCCTGTTCCAAACCCTTCCTTTTCACCCTTGTCTTCGTGAAGAAGTCCTGGAAATCATGGTGTGCAAGATGAGAATGAGATAATGAAGCTGCTAAGCAGAAAAATTTTTGGTACTCTTTTTGTACACACGACACTAACACAACATAAACAGACAAGCCATAGCTAGTGCAATAGCGACAGGGAAAAGAGTTTTTTCCACAGTTTTTTCACTCGTTTATTGAATCATACGCAAGATACTATGGTTTCCTATTACATTTCCTGTGCTCACACTTTAGGGGCAATCGTAGGAGGCATGATGCGAGTTTAGATGCCTGATTAAGGAACAGGCATGGTCTCTTTTTTCCTTTGGCTTATTCGCTTATTTTTACGATTGTGTTTTTCTGACACACACCAAAATTATAGATATAAGCATTTATTGTAAATACAATTCTTCGAATTTTTGTAATTATATATATATATATATATATATATATATATATATATATATATATATATATATATATATATATATATATATATATATATATATATATATATATATATATATATATATATATATATATATATATATATATATATTTGATGAATTCACGAATTTCTCGATTAATTCCCCAAATAAAATTCGTCGTTATAAACTTGTTACAAAGGCATAAATTCGTACACTTCAATTATTACCTTTGCTTCGTTATTCTATTCGATATTAATTGAGTTACATTTTTCAGCCTACGATATTCGGAACAGTTGCTTCAGACCATACAGTGAAAGATGGACCTAATAGAAGGGTATGTAACTTATATCAATTGAAAATGTTTGAAAACATCATCACTAGACTTTATTATCTGTTTGTAAAATGAACGAAGGGTAATTTCGTTTTATCTGGTCAGTTAACGGTGTAACAATATTGCGTTCGTTACTCCAAGGCATACACTGAAATTCACCCGGAAGAGAGCCTGGTTGATAAGTCGATATAATTGGTTGACAATGTTATGATTTGCATATATCCTGACATTTTTCTATATCTAATAACCTCTATTAACAATCACATTACATTAATATAATATTCCGCTAACCCACAAACTGAATCTAAAAATTTCTGATTTTCATTTTTTAAACAAAAACTCAATCAGGGACGAAGCTTAGCGTCCTAGTTTTTTCTTTGAGAATAACCTGCGTTGTGCCCATACGTGCGCCACTGATGAGTCCAAAATATTGTTTCGTATTGAAATTATGCGTCTTCGAAAGTTTTCGACACACCCAAATTTTACCTCAATATCTCGAGCGGTTTACGAAAAATTCAAATCTAACTTCATCTTTCAACTAAAATTTAACACCCTGTAAATCGAAGTATTTGCGAAGTTATGTTTATATGAACTTTTTTAATGAAATAACTTCAGCAATCACCACCTAAATATTGCCGCGTCCTTTTCGAATATCCTGTATATGAATAGGTATTATTTGGATTTGGAAAAACCAGGTATAAGGAGCACAATTCACAAACTATTAAAACGGAGTTATTATTTGATACAATGAAAATTTAGGATTTACATAGATCAGTGTGGTCGTTCATTACCTGAATGATGCCATTACAAAGTGATTTGAAAATTCCAACTGATACTAGATAATTGAGATTTCTACCCTTTGGGGTAACAGGTAGAACTTTTAAATTATCAATACTAGGAGAGAGTGAACGTTTTGGATAGTAGGATAGCAATAGTTAGCCAACGTTGAATCTTGTTTATTTTTAATGAACAAACCTGACCTATGTATAAATTATTGCAGTCTCTAGAAGTTAACTTAAAAATTCCTGATTCCTTTATATTCTCTATATGATTTTTAGCATTAAGGAGTGATGATAATTTATTTTGAGATCTGAATACAATTTCAGGTCACTATTTGGAAAGGTTATTTTCGAATTTTTCTATCCAAAACATGTTAAACTGATGAAATTTTCGGATTTGTTGGTACTCTTGATTGGATATACAGAGTGTTACATAATAGTATGTCACAATTTGAGGGGGTGAATCTACGTGCAATTTTAAGAAAAAAAGTTCATGTAAACATAGGTCCGCAAAAGCTTCATTACGGAGCTACAGGGTGTTGAAATTTCCGGAAAAATTGTTTTTTTTCTTCAAAACTCCTGCAGTTTTTGAGATATTCAGCCCAAATTTGGAACGCAAGCTATCTTTTACAGCCTCCATCATGATACGTCCTAAATTGTAGCTAGAATCTGCAAGGTGTTTTCTTTTCCGGAGCCATGTCTTCTTTTGTCCTTTCAAACTTTTTTGTAGTACGTCACTGATCAGCGTACTATTAATTTTCGTCATCTTTGTTCAATTTAGAAACTTTTCGGACACCTGTATTTTTTTCGTATATCTGACCGTTCTCGAGCAAAAAATTATCAAACGATTGTATGCATTCGCTGAATTGAAAGCACTTCTAATTAAAAAAAATGACTAGTAGGTTTTGATTTTTTTCATACATTTATTTATTTTGACAGTTATTAAAGTTAAACCAGTGTCTGCTCGTATTGTTTATTGAATTAACGATTAGTTTTAAGACTTTTGAAGTTATTGCTGTAAGAAAAAATGTCTAATTTTACTAACGCCAAATTGGCTGTTATCCATTACATATAAGGTCTGGCTGACGGAAACACAACAGAAGCTATGCGATTATATCAGGTGCGCTTTCCAAATCGAGTAACACCAGACAGGCGAACATTTTTGAATATCCACAGAAGGTTGAGGGAAACTGGTACTTTTACTGCTAATAATCATTTAAAAGGTGCAACTCAAACTATGAGAACTCCAGATATTGAGGAAGCAGTTTTGAATTGTATTGATTTGATTCCTCATGTGAGTACAAGAAAAATTGGAAATCAGTTGATTATTTCACATGTTCTAGTTTGGAGGATTCTCCACGACTTTTTATTGTAACCGTTTCATATTCAACACTTCCAAACTCTACTTCCTCGAGATTTTTCTTCAAGACTGAATTTCTACCGATGGTTCTTAGATAAAATTAGAGAAAATGCTCATTTTGATAGTAAAATAATGTTCACAGACGAAAATAACTTTTCGAGAACTGCTATCAGAAATTTTCACAATAATCATTATTGGGCTGAGGAAAACCACCATTTGATTGAAGAATCTCATCATCAAGAACAATTCTCACTAAATGTCTGGGTCGGAATAATTGGAAATTATTTGATTCTACCATTTTTTTTTGCCTAACAGACTAAACGGTCCCGCTTATCGGCAATTTCTTGAGGAGAAGTTACCTTTATTGCTCGAGGATGTGCCACTTTTGGTGAGAAACATAATGTGGTTCATGCATGATGGGGCACCAGCACATTTTAGTAGAGAAGCTAGGGAATTCTTGAATAATGCATTCAACAACCGATGGATAGATCGGGGTGGGCCAGAACCATGGCCTCGTAGGTCCCCAGACTTAAATAGTTTAGACTTTTTCTTATGGGGATATCTCAAAAGTTTAGTTTATACCACTCCAGTGAACACTGTAGAAGAATGGACAAATCGAATAATGACCTCTTGTGACACGATAAGAAATACCCCAGGAATATTTCAAAGAGTGCGTGATAATATGCGAAGAAGGACTGAGGCCTGTATTCTCACAAGTGGAGGACACTTCCAGCAATTTATTTAGTTTTTAATTGTTCTTTTCTTTAGTTTGATATTGAATTTATAAATTGATCCTCTGAAGACAAGTTATCAAAATAAATGCAAATTTTGGGCATACCTATCTAGTATTTCTATTATTTTTTTTATTTAGCGAATAACATAAAATTCAAATTATGCAAATTCAATAATTTTTCACTCGAAAACGTCTAAAGTTTCTAAATTGAACGATGACGAAAATTGATTGTACGCTGATCAGTGGCGTACTGCAAAAAAGTTTGAAAGGGCAAAAGAAGACATGGCTCCGGAAAAGAAAACACCTTGTTGATTCTAGTTAAAATTTAGGACGTGTAATGATGGAGGCTGACTGCAAGAGTTTTGAAGTAAAAAACAATTTTTCCGGAAATTTCAACACCCTGTAGCTCTGTAACGAAGCTTTTGCTGACCTATGTTCATATGAACTTTTTTCCTAAATTTGCACGTAGATTTACCCCCTCAAGTTGTGACATACTATTATGTAACACCCTGTATTTGGCTAATGGATGATATGTGATTATTTTCGTTTCACTTTTTTTGTGAATTAAGTCTCGATCAAAGCCGTTGTTGCGAGCTATCGTTTTAATGTATTCAATTTTTTTTCAAGATTTTCTAATGAAAAAGTTGAAAAATACTCTGTGTATCATTGAATTGTATATTGATTCAATTTAGGAGAAATAAAGAATACTCTTCATTATCGAATTTGGTATTTTGCCAATCTTTCGCATTCATTTAATGGTTCTCCATGACTTCTACAAGAAAGTACAAAACAGAAACAAATTGATTCCTCTAACAAACAAATTGTACAATCTTCACTGATAAAATAACAAGAACATTACTGCAATTCAACACATCGTACCCCAATACTTTTAACAGTTTCGAATTAATTTTAGTTGATAATTTCAAATGACGATATTGAAAATTTCTGATGCCACTTGAATTATTTGTATGATTTTGCTGAATGGAAGGGGTTGATTTTTAAGAGATTCTGAATCGCTAGGGGTTGAAAACTCCAAATTCACAAGTGTAGGTCGTTTTTCTAGACCGAGCATAAACCTGCGCTTGCATTATTTCCAGAATTCAACTTCACCCTTGGTTGGGACACCCTGTATGTTAATTTAAAATTCTAAAAATGACAAATCAAGGTGGAGAATTGAATGTTTTTCAAAAATCGAAAATCATTTTTAGAGGGGAATTTTCACTGTATATATATATATATATATATATATATATATATATATATATATATATATATATATATATATATATATATATATATATATATATATATATATAATTGAAATGATAAATTTTAATTGATTATTTATTGATTTAATTAATATATGTATAAATGGTCAAAAAAGAATTTTTTGATCAAATTTTTCTCCTCGTTATGGCATAATTTTTAAGGCGAAAAAAAATAAGTTTCTGAAAATTTCAATTTTATAAGGTCGCTCAGAATTTTTCAAATTCAGAAGTGCATTACTTTAAATTTTTCGATCGACCTTTCAATATCAAAATTAAAGTTCCGTATATATTATTTCTTTTATTTAGGAGGTGTACTGAAATCTAACAAATTACAGAATCAACTTTTTTTCAATTTCGAGAAAAAATTCAATTTTTGACAATTTTGAAAGTTTAAAAATTTTGAGCGACCTCTTAAAATATTTTTACTTGTCATTTAGAGGTGGCTCTTAAAACATCAAAACTAACATTTTTCACTCGAGACTAAAAAAAATAGGTTTTTCGCCACTATTATATATATATATATATATATATATATATATATATATATATATATATATATATATATATATATATATATTTTGCAGTTTTTCTCTCGAATTCTGACTACAATTACTTTGATGAAGATTCTTAGATCTTGTATTGAAAGATCGAAATGCATTATTCGAAAGATTTTCGTTCATATAATCTGCGAATTTTATGGTCCTCGAGTGAGAAATCGTAATTGTTGGGACAAAATTCGAAAAGGGGGAAAACATTTAAATTTCATTCTGACACCCCTCAATTTGTCGCTCAAATAGCAAAATTACTTCAGATAAAACTTCAGCATAAACTTAACAATTCAATGATCCACAGAGGATTTTCGTTACCTCTATTATAAGTAAATCTTGATGAAGAAATTGAAACCATTATAATATTATATGTTCCTTAAAATATTGCCTCGTCTTTTTTAAATATCGTGTATATGAATAGGTATTTTTTGCATTTGGAATAACCAGATATAAAGTACACAATTCACAAACTATTGAAACGGAGTTATTATTTGATACGTCGAAAATTTGGGATTTACATAGGTCATTCCTTACCTGAAAGATGTCATTACAATGCGATTTGAAATGTTCAACTTATTCTAGGTAATTGAGTTTTCTACCCTTTGGGGCAACAGGTAGAACTTTTAAATTATCAATACCCAGAGAGAGTGAACGTTTTGGATAATAGGACAGCAATAGCTAGCTAACTTTGAATCTTGTTTATTTTTAATGAATAAAGTTTCATATTTTCTTTATCTAATTTTAAAGGAACCACCAGCCTAACCTATGTATAAATTACTGCAATCTCGAGAAGATAACTTATAAACTGCTGATTTCTTCATATTCTCTATATGATTTTTAGTATTAAGAACCGATGATAATTTATTTTGAAGACTGAATACAAATTTAGATCACTATTTGGAAAGGTTATTCTCGAATCTTTCTATCCAAAATATGTTAAGCTGATGAAATTTTCGGATTTGTTGGTACTTTTAATTGAATATATTTGGCTAATAAATGATATGTGATTATTTTCGTTTCACTTGTCAATTAATTCTAAATCAAAGCCATTGTTGTAAGCTATAGTTTTCATGGATTCGATTTCTTTTCAAGATTTTCCAATAAAAAGTTGAAAATTGCTCTGCGTATCATTGAATTGTATATTGACTCAATTTAGGAAGAAATAAAGAATACTCTTCATTATTTGCTTCTACAAGAAAGTACAAAACAGAAACAATTTGACTTACAATTTTACAATCTTCACTGATATACTAACAAGAACTTTACTCCAATTGAAAATTTATCATTGAAAATAATATATATACATACAAGAGTGACTCAAAAAATTATTGAACATTGTAATTTTAAAATATCATATCTTGATTTTTTCAAATAAAACATCCTGTATTTTATTATTCATGTCAACGCATAAAATATTGTGCCAAACCTTATATATATATATATATATATATATATATATATATATATATATATATATATATATATATATATATATATATATATATATATATATATATATATATATATATATATATATATATATATATATATATATATATATATATATATATATATATATATATATATATATATATATATATTAACTGCTGGAAATGATAACGACTGATAAAATTTCAATTTATGGATAACGGGTTAGTAGTCTTGGAACAAAGGAATACTCTTTTTCATGGCAAGCTTTCGGAAATATATATTGTTTCCATCTTCAGGCCTCTACAACGAACAAACATCAATGAAACTAAATCATATAAACAAAAATAATCACTTGGAAACCATAAGAATGGCAACTTACAGAAAGTTGAGGTTAATTATCCAAAAGTTAGTATGTGATGAAAAACCGAAGTCAAGAACTCAAAGAACACAAGACACATCGATAAAGTGCACAATAAAACTCATATAAAACATCATCAGGTACAAAATTGAGAAAATTGCCAGTTTAAAACAACAACAAATCACGTAAAATTCATTTCATTCTAATATATATATATATATATATATATATATATATATATATATATATATATATATATATATATATATATATATATATATATATATATATATATGTGTCCACACGAGATGAGATCTTAAAAGTATATCGAGAAAGGAATGACGATTGGAGAAAACTAAGTTCCGAAAATATTTTTGATGCAGTGACACTTCCGGTTATACCCTAAGTTGTTATTTAATGGCATAATGCATGTTTCAATTTTTTAATGTAGAAATATAATCTGCGAATTTTATGGTCCTCGAGTGAAAAATCGTAATTGTTGGGATAAAAGATAAAATTCGAAAAATTGGAAAACATTCAAATTTCATTCTTACACCCCTCAATTTGTTGCTCAAATAGCAAAATTACTTCACATGAAATTTCAGCATTCAATTCAATGGTCCACAGACATTTTCGTTACTTATATCATAAAAAATCTTGATAAAGAAATTGAAACCATTAAAACTATAGGTCATTTTCAACTAGTTGAAAATCAAAGGGTTTATGCAATTTCACACGTCATCTCTACACCATATTACAAAAACTCACTTTGAAATTTATCGTATTAGTGCATAGAACTGCACAAATAAATATAGTACCGCACATATAGTCTTTTATGAAAAAAGGCGCCAGCAGACGAACTGTTTGTGAAATACTCTCAACTGTCATCTAACACTTCGTTGAACTGGGTTTTCATTCTAGAGTATATAAATGGCCTTTACAATGCAACGAATCAAATATAAATTGCTTGAAAACCCAAGTTCTGTTTTCTCAAAATGATCTCTTCTTCGTCAGATATAATCACGTATTGGCGCAATCAATTAACAATACTCTACACTCTAAGGATTTGAACGATCGCCAAGAATTTGGGAGAGTATATCCGTTAAGGTTTTCAATTGTGGTCTTCAAGAAAAAAAGAATTATCCCAATATTAAACACCCTGTATCTCAGTTTTTGAATCAATCTGATTAATGTGTTGCCTGTGATCTTTGAGAGTGTAATAAAATTAATTTTCGATGAAAAGATTTGAAGTAATGGCATGCCTGTCATTCGAGTATTCAATATAACTTATACGTAATAAGATCAAGGTTATTTAATAGCTGGCTCAAAAGAAAACAGTATTTCTCCAGATTTGCACACCCTCCTGTATCTCGGCTTTCGAAATAATATTAGAATATTCATTAAAACTAATGTTTGATGAAAGGAAAGGTGTTCTTGTCTTCAAGGAAAACAAAATTTCCCAATTTTGAACAACCTGTATCTCGGCATTTGAAGGATTTGAGCAAATGTGATACTGGTCATATTTGAGTATATAATTGAATAAAATATAATTTCTTTTCTTCAAATGAAACACTATAATTTATACACTACTAAGGACTTCAATGTCCTTAGTTTTCACTAGTTTAATAATGTAAATCATGTATACAGAGTGTTACATAATAGTATGTCACAACTTGAGGGGGTAAATCTACGTGCAAATTTAAGAGAAAATGTTTATATAAACATAGGTCCCAAAAAGCTTCGTTACGGAGCTATAGGGTGTTGAAATTTCCGGAAAAAAATGGGATTTTCTTCAAAACTTCTGCAGTTTTTGAGATATTCAGCCCAAATTTGGAATCCAAGCTATTTTTTACAGCCTTCATCATCACACGTCTTAAATTTTAACTAGAGTGTACAAGGTGTTTTCTTCTCCGGAGCCATGTCTTCTTTTGCCCTCTCAAACATTTTTGCAGTACGCCACTGATCAGCGTACAATCAATTTTCTCCATCTTCGTTCAATTTAGAAACTTTTTTGACACTTGTAGTTTTTTCGTATCTCCTACCGTTCTCGAGCAAAAAATTATTAAACGATTGTAGGCTTTGATTTTTTTCATTTATTTATTTATTTTGACAGTAGAAAGTTTAACCAGTGTCTGCTCGAATTGTTTATTAAATTAATGATTAGTTTCAAGAATTTTGAAGTTATTGCTGTGAGAAAAAATGGCTAATTTTAGTAACGCCGAATTGGCTGATATCCATTACATGTACGGTCGGTCTGGCTGACGGAAACACAACAGAAGCTAGGCGATTATATCAGGTGCGCTTTCCAAATCGAGTAACACCAGACAGGCGAACATTTTCAAATATCCACAGAAGGTTGAGGGAAACTGACATCAGAGAAAATGCTCATTTTGATAGTGAAATAATGTTCTCAGACGAAGCTAACTGTTCGAGAACTGCTATCACCGATTTTCACAATAATCATTATTGGGCTGAGGAAAACCCCCATTTGATTGAAGAATCTCATCATGAAAAACAATTCTCACTAAATCTCTGGGTCGGAATAATTGGAAATTATTTGATTCTGCCATATTTTTTTGCCTAACAGACTAAACGGTCTTATTGCTTATCGGCAATTTCTTGAGGAGGAGTTACCTTTATTGCTCGAGGATATGCCATTTTTTGTGGGAAACATAATGTATAAGTTGAGTCTCAGAACACGAGCTATCAAAATAAAAGCAAATTTGTGGCATAACTATCGAGTATTTCTATTATTTTTTTTATTTAGCGAATTACATACAATACAAATTGAATAACTTTCCACTCGAAAACGCTTGGAGATATGAAAAAATTACAAGTGTCAAAAAAGTTTCTAAATTGAACGAAGATGACGACAATTGATTGTACACTGATCAGTGGCGTACTGCAAAAAAGTATGATCATCATCAAGAACAATTCTTATTAGATGTCTGGGTCGGAATAATTGGAAATTATTTGATTCGGCCATTTTGTTTTGCCTAACAGACTAAACGGTCCCGCTTATCGGTAATTTCTTGAGGAGGAGTTACCTTTATTGCTCGAGGATGTGCCACTTTTGGTGAGAAACATAATGTGGTTCATGCATGACTGGGCACCAGCACATTTTAGTGGAGAAGCTAGGGAATTCTTGAATAATACATTCAACAACCGATGTCGGGGTGGGCAGAACCATGGCCTCGTAGGTCCCCAGATTTAAATAGTTTAGAGTTTTTCTTATGGGAATATCTCAAATGTTTGGTTTATTCCAGTGAACACTGTAGAAGAAATCGAAGAATAACCTCTTGTGGCACGATAAGAAATATCCCAGGACAGAGGCCTGTATTCTTGCAGGTGGAGCAATTTATTTAGTTTTTAATTGTTCTTTTTTTCAGCTTGATATTGAATCAGTATAAATTGAGTCTCAGAAGACGATTTTGGGCATACCTATCGAGTATTTCAATAATTTTTCACTCGAAAAAATTACAAATGTTAAAAAAGTTCCAATATTCAACGAAAATTGATTGCACGCTGATCAGTGGCTTACTGCAAAAAAGTTTGAAAGGGCAAAAGGAGACATGGCCTCGGAAAAGAAAAGACCTTGTGAATTTCACTTCACAGGAGTTCTGAAGAAAAAACCATTTTTATCCTGAAATTTCAACACCCTGTAGCTCCGTAACGAAGCTTTTTCGGACCTATGTTCATATAAACTTTTTTTCTTAAAATTGCACGTAATTTACCCCTTCAAGTTGTGTCATACTATTATGTAACACCCTGTAGAATTCAAATAAATCAGTACTTTATAACTTATCGTGTCCATACTGCAATAAATTCTACATGGGTCAGAGTGGTAGTTCCTTCAAAATTAGAACATCAAACTTCATTTATTAAAAATGAACAAGATTCAACGTGAAATGCTCAATCAAAATACTTGGCAAACGTTTCACAAGAATATATTGAAATACTCGACATAAGTTTCGAGTTATCAGCCCATTACCAAGAGTAAAATATTTAAATATAATGGCATTTACAACAAGGGTTAGACCGAAATTTGTTTGCTCATTATAAATTGGCTGGTTTTTCCTGCAAGCAGATGAGATTACGATAATATCTAAGATATTCATCTTCTCCCCTTTATTACCTGGATGTATAAGTTCAATTCTGTCGAAATATAGGAAATTATTTTTATCTATACAATGGTCAGAAAAACCAATAAAATTTTTGTTTGGAATAATGGGTCTTTTAAGTTCTTCAATTCTCTTCTCGATACATGTTCAGGCCTATACAGAAAGTTTCAAATTCATTACAGTGTATTGTATATCCTCCGCTTTTATCCAATAATTTTATTTTTATTATTATCTAACGATAAATTCGAATTCTTTTTATTAGTACTGATGGTCCAGATATTATTTTTGTGCAATCTATTATATATCTTGTTGCTAGCATCTGGAAGTATACAAAGGATAAATCCTCTGCAGTAAAAGATTATGTTGGTTTTATGGAAAAGATATGTAGATTGGACATGTCAATTAGTAGGGCTCATTACTCATTCGCATTCAAAATACAGTGTAAGCTCTTTATTCGCGGGGTATATGTTATGTATATATGCCGCAAATACGGAAACCGCGAATATGGAAGAGTAATTTGTATGGGATTATAGGTGATACGTTCCTAAGTGACAAAATAAAAAGTAAATAACGGGTGTGAATGAAATTAGGGCCACCTATATAACTTTGAAATTTGGGAATCGGATAGAAGACAACATTTTGAATTTTTGTAATATTAATATGTTTGACAGTTTCGGTTATGCCGGAAGCGATACCAACTTTCGATTATCAAATGAAACACCCTGTATTTTTTTGCTTATTTTAGTTGTTCCTCATCCTAGGACCTTTTGACATAATTTTGAAAGAAAAACAAAACACAATCTTTTTTTGCAATTGTCATATTTCGTTCTAGAAGGCCATAAACAGTGACAATTGAAATAGCTCAACATCTCCTATCACGAAAATGCAAATGTATCTAAAAAATTAATTGCTCATTTTTTACGGGGTGTTAAAGTTATAAATTTCAGTTTTTCCTCAAAATGTAGGTTTTCTTTTGAGACAACAATGGAATTTTGACATATGACACTGATATTTTTATGATCACAGAATATTATAAGTATGAACAAAAATTTTGCATCGCCAACGTAGTTATTTTTATTAGCGAATGGGGAAACTCTGCAAAAATTGCCTAGAAATTTTCCACTAGAACTCCGGATCCGTTAAGAATAGAGTGACGTGAATGGTAAAAAAAAAAGGAAGGAATACTGATTCTGTAATACCGGGTGGCCCGATATGGTTGTCTCAGAAGAAAACCTACTTTTTGAGGATAAACTGAAATTTAAAACTTTGTCACCCCGTAAAAAATGGGCAATTAAATTTTCAGATACAATCTTTTATTTTCGTGATAGGAGATGTTGAACTAAGCCAATTGTCATTGTTCATGGCCTTCTAGAACGAAAGATGAAAATTGCAAAAAAAAAAGATTTTGTTTTGTTTTTCTCTCAAAATTATGTCAAATGCTCGTAGGATGAGATGAACAATTAAAATAAGCAAAAAAATACAAGGTGTTCCATTTGATAATCGAAAGTTGGTATCGTTTCCGGCATAACCTGATTAATGTTATCAAATTCAAAATGTTGTCTTCTATCAGATTCCCAAATTTCATCAAAATATCCCAAATAGAAAAAAGTTACAGAAGTAGCTTTAGTTGCAGTTACACCCGGTATAGGCCGAATGGGAAGATCGCGAAGTGAGTTAAAGAACACAAAAGATCCATTAAGCGAAACAAAAATTCTACTGGTTTTTCTGACCGTTATATAGATAAAAATCATTTCATAGATTCCGAAATATTTGAACTTATACTGGCAATAAAGGGAAGAGGATTGGCATTTAAGATATGATGGAAATCACGTCCGCTCATAGAAAAAACAGCCAATTTGTAATAAGAAAACATACTTCGGTCTAATCTCCTATTATAAATGCTGTTATAATTAAGGAAAAGCACTAATTTCATTTTTCAGTATTGTATTACTCGTGATAATGGGCTGATAACATATGTTTAAGTTTTTTAATATATTTTTATGAAACCTTTGCCTTTGTGTTTTAATTAATCATTAATTCATTGTTTGGCGTTTGCTAACCACTTCATCCAGAACGTCCACTTTTTTCTTAGTATTGATAATTTGAATGTTCCGTGCATTCATTGCCCCAAAGGGTAGAAAACTCAATTATCTAGTATCAGTTGAAATTTTCAAACCACTCTTTAGTTAGAAAAATATTGATATTTTGTATGTCAGTGAGCACTCTTGTTGATGTATATGCTAGGGAAATTCTCGAGAAGGGTGGTGTTTGCACATTTGCTAGAAGAGGATTGGACATGCAACCCATTCTTTTTGAGTCTGTTGAAAAGAATTTCGACATTTTGCTTTTAAAATAAAAAGAACAACCCAACTGAAAAAATATTTATATTTATATATATATATATATATATATATATATATATATATATATATATATATATATATATATATATATATATATATATATATATATATATATATATACTCGGAGGCAAAATTATGGAACACTCGAAAATTTAACCAAATTCGAAGTTCGATATTTTCCTAATTCTCAACCGATTTAGATGATTTGTTCGGCAAGTTATAGATCAACTCTTCTGCTTTGTAGAAATCATAAGGAAAACAAAAATTTGAAAAAATTTTATACGGGGGCAAAACTAAAAGTGTTTTTTTGTCAAAAATTCGTAACACCCTGTGGAATTTCGTGGTCCGAGTTGAAACGTACAATATCATGGTCTGTCAAGACACATCTTCCTACAGTAACGCCCTTCTTGTTTCATGCGTTTATCTCTATTTTTGCAAAATATATTTAATTTCAAGTGGAAAATCACCATTTTGGAGAAATTCCATTGAATCAAGAAATTGTCATTGAAATTCGTCTATCAATTTGGAATTGTCTTATTATCACTCAGGCGTGTCGAAATTGTCGTTTGCGATTTTTATGTTCGAATTGCATTAGTTATTGATGACAATTTGGTGAATTTGGTGAAAATTAGGAATTCATAGGAGATAATAGTCGGTAGGTATTAAAATACACAACCGAATTCTGGGACCATTGATAAATCTTTTCATTTACACATGTGCACACCTTTTTTATCAAATATGAAATACAACACACATTTTTTGTATATGACCACATTTGCACTTGTTTAAAGAATGAGAGTTTTCCATTCTTTGATTTGATACAAATTCGATCGGTTGCGGTGTTTTGTGATTCTTTTACTGTTTACGATTCGAAACGGTATTTTTCATTCAGAATGAGAGATTTACCACCAACCTCAGTAGCAAGGGCAGTTACATTGATCGAGGAAGGGCGCACCTACCGCTCAGTCGGTACCATGTTGGGTGTCTCGTCGTCGGTTATCCATCGAATCTACCGACGTTACAGGGAAACTGGATTGTACGTGAGGAGGCGAGGACAAGGAAGAAATCGGGCAACCCGCGCTATACATGACCGTTTCATCGTCAATCAAACCATAAGAAATCCTCGTCTTACTGTTCAGGCACGTAACCTTTTACAAGCAGTGGATAACATTAACGTCAGTGTGAGGACAGTCAGAAGACGATTAAATGAAGTTGGTCTGAGATCATACGCGCAAGCAAGAGCACCAAGACTCGATAGAGCCCATCGAGTAGCAAGATTGGCGTTTGCTAGGGAGCATGTAGCATGGACAATCAATCAGTGGAGACGAGTTTTATTTAGTGATGAGAGCCGATATTGTGTGAATTTCGTGAATGGTAGAGATAGAATATGGAGGCATCGAGGGGAACGGTACAATCAAGCGAACTTCGCAGGAACTGAGCAATACGGTGGAGGGTCAGTTATGATATGGGGTGGCATATGCTTGGGAGTACGAACAGAACTGGAGATTATTGGCAATGGATCACTTATATAACAGAAATCTTGGAGCCTCATGTTGTGCCTTTTGCTCCTTACATAGGGGAAAATTTCCTTTTTATGCACGATAACACGCGCCCTCATACTGCGCGCATAGTGATAGAATATCTCAATGAAGTTGGTATCACACGTTTGGACTGGCCGTCGCGGTCACCGGATTTAAACCCGATCGAACACGTTTGGGACATTCTTGGAAGAAGGGTTCGACAACGGAATCCAGGCAACGTTAAAGAGCTGACATTGGCTTTGGTGGAAGAGTGGGACAACATACCTCAACAGATGATAGACAACATCATTGGGTGTATGCGAAATCGTATGCGCGCTGTAATAAGAGCTCGGGGGGGTCATACTCGCTACTAAAATCAAATGTTTTTTTGTGGGTCATCATGAACATTTTTCTCAACATGTTCATTTCATTTCACGAGTGTATCGCCAGGATACACACCTGCTCTCAATTTTGGACAGGAGTGATAATTATTATAGAGTGTCACACAAAAAAATTCAAAAATAAATGTGCAAAATCAACGATTTTTCCAGTGTACTTCGAGTTCTCCGGGAGCGTGAAATTGGCCAGTGAATTTCAAAAATTTTCATTTCGTTAGATTTCCGCTTCTCTAATTTTGATTTTATTTTTTGGCTAACCTCCGATGTTATGCACCTACGCAAGATTAAAAATGAATTCTTGAAATTTGTCACTTTTCGCTTCAAATTGGATATCTCTTGTAAAAATGGAGATAAATGCATAAAACAAGAAGGGCGTTACTGTAGGAAGATGTGTCTTGACAGACCATGATATTGTACGTTTCAACTCGGACCACGAAATTCCACAGGGTGTTACGAATTTTTGACAAAAAAACACTTTTAGTTTTGCCCCCGTATAAAATTTTTTTCAAATTTTTTTTGTTTTCTCTTATAATTTCTACAAAGCAGAAGAGTTGATCTATAACTTTCCGAAAAAATCATCTAAATCGTATATCATCTGTGGTGATACAAATATTGATCTTTCAGAGCAGGGAAAGAAACACGAAACGCTTATCAATTGAATGAATATAATATAAAACCGCATATTCGGGAACCAACGACATTTGATAGGGGTGGTGCTGCTACATGCATAGATAATAGTTTTTCAAATATGGAGGTGTTGTCTGCATGTGTGGGGGATACCTATCTTTCAGATCATACCTTCCAGGTATGCAAGTTTGACATTAAAAGAAGAAATTATTCTCCAAATAATATAAAACTTTTTGAGAATTGTTTGATAACTGAAACATGGGATTCTTTGAAGAGTAAAACTAATTTTAATGAAAAATTCAAAATATGCAGTGGAATCTTTTACACATATTACAATGAATGTTTTCCTGAACAACTTGTAAAAGAAAATGTTGTAAGTAAAAATGGTTTACATATCGGCTCCGGTTCGCTTCACCTCCAGTTGTGCGAAATGTCTAAAATGGAAAAATGCATTAACAATCCTATTTATACAGATAAATTTAAAAAAATCAAAGAAAAAATACAAAGAAGAAGTGGCTTACGCTAAAAAACAACAAAATAATTTGAGAATTAGCATGGCGAGCAATATCAATAAGGAATGTTGGAGAAATATCAATCAACATAAACGTTAGAAAAAAAGTTTGACTTTAAACTATTCGATGAAAAAAATAATTTGAAAATAAGTGATAAGAAGGATGTATGTAATTTTTTCAATGATCATTTCGCCTCGCTAGCTAATTCACAGAATGCAATTGAAAATATTATAGGCTCAAACCCCAGTATTGACAAAAGTGTTTTTCTGGCACCTGTTACGGCTGCTGAAATGATAGGAATTATTCGCAAAACCACTAGAAACCAGGAATCGATGGTGTAGCTGGAAGAATTCTGAATCGTGGCAGTGGATGTTTAAGTGAAATTTTGGCATATTCGATCAACGAATCATTTTGCCAAGGTGTTTATCCTGATGAATTAAAAAAGTTGAAATTAATTCCTCTATACAAGAATAGTAAGTGTGATGTCGCCAATTATCGAATATTATCGTTGCAGAACCAGTTTTCAAAATTGTTTGAGACAGCTTATTCGGTAAGAATCTACAGTTTCCTTGAGAAAAAGAAATTCTACAAAATTTTCAAAATTGTCTCAGACGCGATAAAAGTATGAACACGGCCCTCAATGAAGCTATTAATATTATATATGATGCTTTAAATAACAGAAATCATTGTGTTGCGCTATTCTACGACTTCTTCTGAAAAAACTGTATAGACAAGGTACGCGTGGTAAAGCCTACATCTGAGCAAACTCATATCTGAAGCATCGAAGACAAACAATTGTGATAGATGGATGTAAGTCGAGGAGGTTGAAATAATGGCGGTGTGCCGCAAGGCTCCGTATTAGGGCCATTATTTTTCATTTTGTTTATGAATAATTTGGAAATGTCGTCAGATTCTACATTAATTGCTTATGCTGATGATTCAAATATTATAGTATCTGAAAAACGGAAGAAGGACTTGTTCAAAAAGCAAATAATTTCTCTAAAGGTTTTGTTGATTGGTGTAACAGAAATGGTCTCGTCATTAATACGAATAAAACATTTGCAATGAGATTTTTGCCGAAGAATGTCCCTCATGGCCACAGCCTGCTTCTCAAGGTTCTTGATTATTCTGTGACTGATATCAACTTCTTGGAAGTGAATATTGACCATAAACTTACCTGGAATTGTCATGTTGAAATTGTTTGTTCAAAAATCAGTTCGACCTGCTTTCTCGTGAGAGCACTTCGGGATACGGTGACTTTCGATGTACTGCATCTCATGTACTTCGGTTTGGTGCAATCGGTTCTTCATATGGTATCACATTGTAGGGCGCGGATGAGTGCACCGGCGATGCATTTCGTGCACAAAGGAAAGTTTTGAGATATGTGATAGCTTCTGGTCCAATGATATCCTGTAGACCTTTATTCCAAAAATTAAAAATTTTGACACTTCCATCTCTTTAATATTTCAATTATTTTGCCAAGGTGATTATTCTGATGAATTAAAAAAGTCGCAATCAATTCCTGTATACAAGAATAAAGGCTTTAAGTGTGATGTCGCCAATTATCGAATATTATCGTTGCAGAACTAGTTTGCAAAATTGTTTGAGACAGCTTATTCGGTAAGAATCTACAGTTTCCTTGAGACAAACGAAATTCTAAAAAATTTTCAAAATGGTTTCATACGCGATAAAAGTACTAACGCAGCCCTCAATGAAACTATTAATATTATATATGATGCTCTAAATAACTAAAATCATTGTGTTGCGCTATTCTACGACTTGAGCAAGGCGTTTGATGTTATTGCTCACTCACTTCTTCTGAAAAAACTGTATAGACAAGGTACGCGTGGTAAAGCCTACATCTGGGCAAAATCATATCTGAAGCATCGAAAACAAATAATTGTAATAGATGGATGTAAATCGAGGAAGGTTGAAATAATGGCGGGTGTAGCGCAAGGCTCCGTATTAGGGCCATTATTTTTCATTTTTCAGAATGATTTGGAAATGTCGTCAGATTCTACAGTAATTGTTTATGCTGATAATTCAAATGTTGTGGTATCTGAAGAAACGGAAGAAGGACTTTTTCAAAAAGCAAATAATTCCTCTAAATATTTTGTTGATTGGTGTAACAGAAATAGTCTCGTCATTAATACGAATGAAACATTTGCAATGAGATTTTTGCCGAAGAATGTCCCTCATGACCACAGCCTGCTTCTCAAGGTTCTTGATTATTCTGTGACTGATATCAACTTCTTGGGAGTGAAAATTGACCATAAACTTACCTGGAAATGTCATGTTGAAATGGTGTGTTCAAAAATCAGTTCGACCTGCTTTCTCGTGGGAGCACTTCGTGATACGGTGACTTTCGATGTACTGCATCTCATATACTTCGGTTTGGTGCAATAGGTTCTTTTATAAGGTATCACATTGTGGGGCGCGGATGAGTGCACCGGCGATGCATTTCGTGCACAAAGGAAAGTTTTGAGATGTGTGACAGCTTTTGGTCCAATGATATCCTGTAGACCCTTATTCCAAAAATTAAAAATTTTGACACTTCTATCTCTTTATATATTTCAATTATTTTGCCAAGGTGTTTATCCTGATGAATTAAAAAAGTCGAAATCAATTTCTGTATACAAGAGTGAAGCCATTAAGTGTGATGTTGCCAATTATCGAATATTATCGTTACAGAACTAGTTTGCAATATTGTTTGAGACAACTTATTCGATGAGAATCTTCAGTTTCCTTGAGAAAAATTAAATTCTACAAAATTTTCAAATTGATCTCAGACGCGATAAAAGTACTAACGCAGCCCTCAATTAAGCTATTAATATTACATATAATAAAAAACAAGTACTGTGTTTTAAGGAATTTTACTTAATAATTGCGATTCGTAACGCGTTTCACTACACCGTAGCTTCTTCAGACGAAGAAGAATTCGTCTGAAGAAGCTACGGTGTAGTGAAACGCGTTACAAATCCAATTATTAAGTAAAATTCCTTAAAACACAGTACTTGTTTTTTATTATTGATAATGGAATTTTACCAAGTAAAAGCCTCCCAAATTCAAATATTACATATGATGTTCTAAATAACAAAAATCATTGTGTTGCGCTACTCTACGACTTGAGCAGGGCGTTTGATGAAATTGCTCACTCACTTCTTCTGAAAAAACTGTATAGACAAGGTATACGTGGTAAAGCCTACATCTGGGCAAAATCATATCTGAAGCATCGAAAACAAACAATTGTGATAGATGGATGTAAGTCGAGGGAGGTTGAAATAATGGCGGGTGTACCGCAAGGCTCCGTATTAGGGCCATTATTTTTCATTTTGTTTATGAATGATTTGGAAA
The DNA here is from genome assembly GCA_013387265.2 of Cryptolaemus montrouzieri. Classification (NCBI taxonomy): domain Eukaryota; kingdom Metazoa; phylum Arthropoda; class Insecta; order Coleoptera; family Coccinellidae; genus Cryptolaemus; species Cryptolaemus montrouzieri. The sequence continues at coordinate 38,304,541 of JABFTP020000165.1, forward strand.
TGTCGTTAGATTCTATAGTAATTGCTTATGCTGATGATTCAAATGTGGTATCTGACGGAAGAAGGATTTGTTCAAAAAGCAAATAATTCCTCTAAAGGTTTTGTTGATTGGTGTAACAGAAATGGTCTCGTCATTAATACGAATAAAACAAGAATATCCCTCATGACCACAGCCTGCTTCTCAAGGTTCTTGATTATTCTGTGACTGATATGATGACTTTCGATGTACTACATCTCATGTACTTCGGTTTGGTGCAATTGGTTCTTTCATATGGTATCACATTGTGGGGCGCGGATGAGTGCACAGGCGATGCATTTCGTGCATAAAGGAAAGTTTTGAGATGTATGACAGCTTCTGGTCCAATGATATCCTGTAGACCCTTATTCAAAAAATTAAAAATTTTGACACTTCTATCTCTTTACATATTTCAATTACTTTGTTGTTCACAAGTCTACCAGGGTATTGAGTGTTTCAACAAACTTTGTGATATTTTGGATGTCAATGTCTGTTTCCAAACGTGTCGTCTTTGAGTTTTTTGTTTTACATGCTTTTAATCGGTTAACGAGTTTTTCGAATTCAGAAATTGATAATGTATCTTTGTGAAATATTGTATTTTGTAGTGTATACCATTTTCCTGACAATCCTAATAATGTGATTTATAATTGTACTTTGGAGCAATAAATATCTATCTATCTAATGATCACTTTCAGATATTGAACGACCAGATCTATGTGAATCCCAATTTTCGATGTATTCAAATATAAACTGGCTCTTAATAGTTTGTGAACTATAGTTAATATCTGCTTTTCAAATTCAAATAACGAGCTATTCATATATTGCTGTACTTGATTTTCATACTGTCCGATGATTAACGAGTGTTCGAAACAGCGATAACAGTGATTCTATTAATTAAATATATGGGTTGATAGTAAAAACAGTGAAAATTTCAATTTTTGTTTTGATTTTGATGAGCTTCTAAAAACATGAGCATTTCTCTGAAATAGGGAACGAAGCTGCTATCCAAACATGTGTGCGATAGATCCCCGTTCTCTGCTATGAATATTCACGTTACATATTTTCAGAAGAATAGCGGGGTTTGCCTTACAGCTTCTGATGTTATTAATTTATTAATTCAATGATTTAAAATTAATATTAAACTCGATAGTTTCAATGATGCTTGACAGTCCCCGACTAACATTTACCGGATATCTTCTTCACCACATAATACTAATAAACTAAGTAACATAATTCAATGAAAATCTCTAGTTTACTAAGAACAGCCCTTAAATGGCTAATTCCTTGGGGAAAACTCGAAAGAAAAAGAAGGACATCAAAATAATCTGGAAAATAGCAAAATAACTAGGTTGATATAATTCGATCAGCTTAATGTAATTAACAAACTTTTCTTTACAGTGTTTACCCCAAACGCCGCACACGAAGAGTTTTTCCAGCACTTATATTGGAGAGTCGACGCCAGAAAACACAGACGACCCTTCCGTTCAACTGGAAAACGTAAGTGAAAATAACCACGATATCCCTAGAATTAAGAGAAATTAGATTCGTCAAATATTCTATTTATTTATTAGCGTTTTCGCTTATACAAGGTTTGCAAATGAACTCATTAGACTGGCAATGCGGTTTGCGATGTGGTATTGCGTGAGACGAGAGGCTTTGAGCAGCGTCAGGTGCACTTGTGATACGCCTCCAGTCTCATACTGTTTGTCCGTAGCGTTAGTTTTCGTGAAACAGTTTCTTCTTGTGCGTTCTAAAAATGAGTGGCTTCAATTTTTAGGAAAACTTGGACACAATGCAACAGAAACATTTGAAAAAGTGTCGATTAAAGATGAACCACAAAGCGGAAGGCCTTCAAGTGCAAACACCTATAAAAATTGCAATAGAATCTTGGATCTTGTTCGTTCAGATCGACGGCTGACAGTCTGAATAAATACTTCGAAAAAGAGTCTTTCATAATAATAATAATAAATAATAAAGTTTATTTGCAGTTCATCGATTATAAAATTAACAGAAAGAGTATTTCTTACACTCATAAGAAATCGCTTCTAACAAATAAACAAATGAGAAGCAGAAGCTTGAACATCAAAGATGCAAAGTTCTATATAAACATAAGACATGTTTATCTTCTTGATTTGAAAACTGAAACAATGAAACAAAATAAGAAAATACTTCCAATAAGAATTTGATGCACAGATCTCTTGCATTGGCGACTGGTACAATATAGTCAAGTTAAATTCAGATTCACAGTCACATTCGGGTTCAAAAAGGCACATTTGCAAAAAACCGGTAACATTAGGGAAAAATAAGTCATATTTGGGAAATGATGGTCACTTTTCGGGATTGAGTCATATTATTAAGGAACTGACACAATCTCTAACATACTTGGTTGATTGATTTTTCCGAACATTTCATGTGCGACCTAACATCGAAAACAACTGAGTGTTGTATCATGACAAAGCGCCATGTCGTATTGCAATCTCAATAATGGAATTATAAATATTAAAGAGTACAATTTTATTATTAACTTAACAAAATCATGTCACAAAGACATGGGTATGAATCTAAATAGACGCACTTCAATCAATAAAATAAGTATTGTGACTCGAAGATTTAAAAAATGAAAGACAAAACATGCCAGCACTACACAATCTATGGAAAGATGAAGTGTATCATATTTATATCGTAAAAATCTTGACGTTCACTCTCGAAACCAAGAATTCAACGAACCTCTATGCTCTAGGAGAAAAGCATTTAACCCACCTGATCACAAACTACCCTTTGAGAGAACTCCTTCGAGTAACGGAACAACATACCAGCCATACCGAGAGACAGAGATACATCAAATTTCCGAAAAATCCGCCGTTACTATTATGCAATGTATACGTACCATTATGAAATATCGCTTGGAACTAAGTTCTGGATGTAACAACTGGCACTATAATCGATAACATTAACAAGTTAGGAAAATTCTACTTACCAACTATTTTCAATAAAGAAGCTAAGACTGAAAGTAAAAAATTAATCCAGGGTGGCGGATTCTTGTGTTGATATGAGGAATGCCACCGTCTCCTCTCTGGAAAAAATTGAAGTTAGATATATTCAATATTTTTGTATAGGAAATTGATTAAAAATTACACAAATGCACAAAATTTAAGATAACTATTCAATGTCGAACATGACTTGCCATACGATTAAACGACTACAATTTCCGTAGTCTTCGTCATGACCAACAACAAATCACAAGACCAGCCGTTGGAAGTTTTTGGAATCAATTTGAAGACTCCATATTTAGCGCCTGGAGAACCGCTTGCCGCGAATTCGCGTCTTGGAAAACCAGCATCTGAGAGTTGTCTCGTTTCGGTTTCTGCTGGAAAGCAAATTGGGGGCGCAGCAGATTTTTGCAGGGCCGGAGAAAGTCAATAAGAGGTTTCAAGAAATCTTAAATAAAATAAATTATTGCATATCTTGAATGGATCCAAAATTGATAGAAAAAATAAAACTGAAGATGATTTATCAGCCCAAAGAATTTGACGCAAAAAATCATGATTTTATTCTGTCGAATTCGAAAACCACTGGGAAAATCTCCATGGTGTGAATCCTGAACGGGCTACAGGTAATATGCATTAATGTGCTCATCTCGTAATGTTCGTAATATTCGTAATATTCGAGACTTAGGTATTTGTAATTGCTGAGCTGCCTTTCGAGAGCTGAGCCTCAGATTATTATCATGGATACGAAGTAAGTGATTGCGAATGTAATTTTAACGTTTTGTATTTCGTTCATTATCAGCACGCAGACCGAAGATAAGAAAATTGTTGTGTTCTAACAAAGACACGAACATATGGAATTCTTCTGGATAGCACCATCGATATTCACGAATTGCCGCTTCCGCATTTTCATCAGAAAATCCATAACAGGAATTAATATCTGCGTAGTCGTTGTTACTAAAATGCATTTCAGAATAATACTTAGAAAACTTATAATAATGATAACAATAAAATCAAATCAAATTTCTAGAGAGCTTAATAATTTTTACACGGTCTTTGTCTCTATCGAACAAAAACAAATAAATTTGTTCAATTGTTTTTCAAAAATCACTACTTTAATTTTTCACCTCGTTTTTTTAGTAAAAACGAATGCACAGATATTTTTGTTATGGACTTTCTGATAGAAATGCTATAGTTCGTGAATATAGAAGACGCTATTCTACTAGAAGAATTAAGAATGTACACTCGAGGGTTATGAAAAGAGTATGAGATTTTTGCCAATAGACTGAACGGTAGAAAATTCTAATTTTTCGAACTAAATTCTTTAGACGGATTAATCCACATTCACTAGACGTGCAGTATCGAATTACCACAGTATCCATGTTTGGGACACACAAATCCTCGAGCAATTCCAACAAAAAATTTCAAATTAGCATGAAAATTACGTTACTTGTAATTTTAGTTTTTCACTCACGAATGCTGAGTCGTGCAGAATAATCGAAAGGGCGTTTTACAATCCAAATTAAATGGAGAATCCAAAACTGATTTTTATTTTGTATAAAAACAGTAGCGTATTATTTTTTTCTTCAAAACTATTCAGTTACGTGTGAGTACATACAGCACTGATAGAATTAAAAGTAATATTTTCATTGTAAAACATTCTCCCTAAGAGGCAGTTAACGCCTACAGAATTTCATTCAAATATTTGCAACAATTAATAAATTTGATATTTTACCGAACTTGAACATCCTATATTTCTTGAACAAAGCATTTTTCAAATATAGTTTATATAGCAAACTCATATTAGTTTCGATTCTCTATTAGTCTATTAATTTTTCGCTATAGAAACTTGACCACCGTTGTAGATCAGTTTAAGTTTTAAAAACAAATTGACAAGTAATCCACCTATTATGATATATATCTTTCATCAATATACCACTTACAAAAGATTCTTTTTTCAGACACTGGTCTACAGGGATGGCAATCTCCTTTCAGGTTCTCTAGATGCCCTCATTCAGCACATGGTTCCTACTGATGTATATTATCCTGACAGAGCTTATATTTTCGCATTTCTTCTTTCATCGAGGTTATTTATCAAACCTCACGACTTATTGGCCAAAATGAGGAATCTTTACGAAATCCAACAAGGATTGAGTAGTTCCTAAATGCCGCAGCCACGCAAACAGCTAGCCGATCAAGATTTGCCGAACATCTTGTTGAATTGCTTGCTGAATGGACAGATACATTTCCATACGATTTTAGGTAAGAAATAAATGCACAGAATCGGAAATTAAAGATATTGTACTGTCAACAATTTTGTCTGCTTATGATAATATACAAATTTTATTATAGGGACGAAAGGGTGATGCAACATGTTCAAACGGTTACTCAACAGTGCTGCATCATCAATCCAAGTCTGAGAAGCAATGTTTCTTCAATCCTTCATAATCTTCTCCAGCGGCTAACAGCATTGGAAAACTACGAGAAATCTTTGGAAAAACCTGAGATTCCGTTAGATGATCTTACAGAAGATATCTCAGAAATTTGTCCACATCCTTCTGTTCTTGCTCAGCAATTGACTCAGTTAGAATTGGAACGTTTGTCTTACATTGGGCCAGAAGAATTCGTTCAAGCATTCGCCAATGAAAATCTTTTGCTGGAGACTTCTTTCAAAGATATGAAGAAAACCCGGAACTTGGAACAATATGTTCAATGGTTTAATAGACTGAGTTATTTTGTAGCGACACAAGTTTGTAGAGTAAGTTAATACATTTCTGCATAACGCATTTCTTTGACTTGGAATTATCAATGATGAACCAATATTTAATGCCTTTACTATGACTAGCTAACTCTAACATTTATATTTTTTATTTTCATAGTATCCGAAAAAGAAACAAAGAGTTAGGATGGTGGAGTTTTGGATTGAAACAGGGCGAGAATGCTTCAATATTGGCAACTTCAACAGTTTGATGGCCATAATTTCTGGTCTGAATATGTCGCCGATCTCAAGACTGAAAAAAACGGTGAGTAGTTGAGACTATTCTTCAAATAGTCACCTCATAGCTTTAGTAACATAAATAAGTAGTCATTCGGAGTTTTATTTTCAATTACACTTTAATATTCATGAGAATAACTAATATATTTTGTAATTTTTACTGAATTGGAAATGACTACGAGATATACTACGGCTAAATATTTCATGAAAGAAATGAATAATTCAAAATTGCACATTGAAGATTTTATGGAAATATCACTGCCACTAATACATTTTATGATATTTTAACTGAAATAGAATGCATTGAAACATTACGGTTACATGATTCTTATACATTCTGTCAAGAAAGTACCGGGAATTGATTATTTGAAAAAGTTGCTCGAAACGATTGTCAAAATATTTGCTGTTGCTAAGTTGGCATAACTGTTTTCTATACCAAGGCGGAGTTTGAACGCGATCTGTCATTTGGAAGTGTGTTTTGCGATTTTTACAATGGATAAAAATATCAAATAAAGAATTTGCTCAAATTTTGTATTGCAAATGGAATTTCGCGTCCAAATCGCTGAGAATGTTACAGAAAGCTTACTGTGAATCGACTTCATCACAAACACTTGCATATGAATAGTACAGTGCTGCAACAGCGGCCGAGATATGGTGGAAGATTTGCCTTCTTCTGGTCGGCTATCAACATCTTCAACTGATGTTAACATCGATAAAATGAGGAGTGGTAATTGAAAATCGTTTTTTTAAGTTTGAGAAATGGGCAATGAACTTTCTGTGTCTCACGAATCAATTCATACCATTTCAAACGATTATTTGGTCATGAAATTCGTTGCCGGTGGACTAGTTCCGAAAGACCTGGATTTTTTTCAAAATTTGAATCGCGTAAAGGTCGTTGAACACATGCTAGAACGAGTTAATTACAACCGCACAATCATAAAACGCATTGTAACTGGTGATGAGACACGGGTTTATAAGTTGCAATATGCAAATCAGTCAACAAGCTTCGAAATTGCACTTTCCAACTGAACCGAAATCGAAAAAGCCACGTCAAAGTCGATCAAGATAATGTTGACTGTTTTCTTTGATTATCGCAATGTTGCGCACTCGGAATACTTGCCAGACGGTCAAAAGGTAAATAAAGAATATTACCTACCCCAAATTCGTCGAAAAAGGCCAGATTTGTGGAAAGAAAACTAATTGATTTCGCACCACGACAATGCACCATCTAACAAGGCTATCATTGGGAATGAATTTCTTACCAAAAACTCTACAAAAATCATTGAACAATCACCGTATTCACCTGATATCACTCAAATTACCACTTCGAAGTACCAGTTTTGAATCAATACAAGATATAAAAGAGAATTCACGGCGAGCACTGAAGTCGATTAGGGAAAAACCGTTTGAAAAATGTTTTGATGATTGGATTACTATTTCATGTAAAATATTTTATGACAATGGCACTATTTTTAATATAATTTCTATAAAATCTTCAATTGAATAGTTATAACTTAATATAATAGAGACTGAAAAACAGTGAGAAGTTGAGCCTTTTCTTCAAATAGTCCCCTCATAGCTTTCATGATAAGAAAAACAAGTATTTACTTTAATATTCATGGAAGAAATGAATAATTTAAAATTGCACATTGAAGAATTCATGAAAATATCACTGCTACTAATACATTTCATGATTTTTCAAATTCTGAAAATTATGCAATTTGAACTGACTCAAATTCTGGAAATTATGCAATTTGAACTGGAATAAAATGCATTAACATGACGGTTACATAACTCTTATAATTATCCAAATTTCATGTGAAATATTTTATGAAAGTGGCGCCACATTTAATGTAATTTTGAAAAAATCTGTTATAACATAATAGATTTGAGTATGAAGAAATGCTGATTATTCCTGCCTTATCTTCGAATAGTCTCCTGATAACTTTCATAATAAAAAACAACTGTTCACTCAGAGTTTCATTTTAATTACAATTAGTCATGAAAATAATTTTTGTAACTTTTACTTAATCGGAAATGACTACAAGATAAACTGCAACAGAATATTCAACAGGAGAAATATGTGATGAACCATGAATTATTCAAAATTGCACATTGAAATATATCTGCTACTAATAGATTTTATGATTTTTATAAAATCTATAAAATTATTGCAATTTAAACTTGAATGCATTAAAACATTTCGGTTTCATGATTCTTATTATTGTCCAAATTTATTTTGAAATATTTTATGAAAATGACGCTATTTTCTATGTAATTTTAAAAATCTAAAATGACCAGTAATATAATGGAATAGAGACTGAAAAAACTGTGAGTAGCTTTCATGATTAAAAAAAACAAGTTAGAGTTTTATTCTCAATTACACTTTATTATTAATGAAAATAACTAACATATTTCTGAAATTTTTACTACATCGGAAATGATTACAAGATGAACTAGAAAAAAAATTGTACATTTTACCAAATCTAAAAATAACTTGTTGAAATAGAATATTTCATTGAAAATTTCGCTTACATTATTTCTATTCAAACCCAAAATTTCACATTGAATCTATTGATAAAATAACACTAGTTCTGATATTTTGTAAATTTTACAAAATCTGATCCGATCAGAACAATACCTAAAAATTAAATTCTATTAATGAAATACAAAATTATACATTGAACACTTCATGAAACCTACACCTTTAATATATTTTGTGATTATTACAAAATCGTTGAATTTCTACTAGATAAACTAAAACAAACTATTTCCTAGAAACATTATACATTATTTCTATTAGTATTAGAAGTAGCACATTGATTATTTTATGAAAATAACACTTCCAATAAATTGCGAAATCTAACCTAATCCTAATTTAACTACAAGATAAATGAGAAATGAATACTTGGAAAAATTGCGGATGTAACATTGATTTTCACCTAAAAAACTTGCACATTAAACATTTCGAAACCTTTATCTGAGAACCATATCTTCAGAATGGTTTCATTATAACTTCCACACCATCTTCGTCATCTCACTCATCCAACTTCTCGTCAAGTTTCAGATCTTCCTGCATGTTTTTGAGCAGCATAACTAATCTCATATTTTTTTCAAGAAATTTCCGGCATCCTTTCTTCTTTTCGATACGTCCACGAAAACCTGATGGCATAAAATTAGGATTTATTAATAAAAAGGAAAGTTCTTATGCCGCTCATATACGACAGTTTCTATTTTTGTGCAGTATATTCAACAGTTTGAATTTTGTTAAATTTCACAACTTTTCAATATTATCTACACACAATCAAATATACATATGGATTGAATAAGCTTGAATTAGTCAAATCAAAGATTTACCTGGAACATTTTGCATCAAGCCTGGATCAGTAAACTTTTCAGTAACTATGTTGTCAACTGACACTTTAACGATATTGTTATTATGATCACGATCCATTGTTAACAATATTCTACTCTTCACTTCGAATTCTGGTATTCAATTCACAATGTTGCTCGTTGAATGAAAACTTCACGACTGTTTATTCTATTTCTCCAGAAAACATTTTATATCACCTCGAAATTTCGAATATTTAAAATTACTACCCCAAGCAGGGATACTATGTACAATAGTCAGCTCAAGAACCAACCACCGGCTTATAGGTCATTAGGGAAACCCGTGATTTCCGAATTCTTGTTATTTACATTCATTTAGTTCAATCATACCAGTTTAAGGATTATATCCATTAGGGTTATATAGGTTCCCAATATAAACTTCAAAAGTGTTGCACATCTTGGAAGTTTTATATTAAATCTAATCTCACTATCATTTTTCAATGAAGAGAAAGAATTTATTCAATACTTGTACCATGAATATATTCGAGTAGAATAATGGAAATTGCAAATCGTATCACTCATTCACCTGAAATTTTTCTAGGGGGGGTTCTAAGGAATATTTTGTAAAATATTGCAGTTATTGTAGGGCTATTGCTTACACTGAATTTAAATTTTTGTTCCCTACTTCTACCCAACATAGCTAGTAATTTGTGATAACACAACTCGATATATTCGCATATCTACATGAATAATAGTAATAATATCAATACATAAGACACATATTCTTTCCAAATGTTTCTACTTATCTGTCACAATTTGACTAAATGCGTGATAAGTTTATGAAAAAAGCGAAAACTTGAACAGCCTTGTTTCATTAAAAAGTGACTCCAAAATAAATTAGTCTGTTTTTGGGTTAGATTTGAGATATGGGAGATAATAGACATAAAAATGTTACCTATGACCGTACAACTCAGGTTTACCCCAAGTCTTACAAAATAAAAAGCGTATCGGCGTATTTAAATGAACCACTATATTATTACAATCTAGTAATTTGTAATAACACAACTTGAAATACTCGCGTATCTACCTAAATACGAGTAATAATTTTAATATATAAGGCACATCTTATTTCTAAATGTTTCTACTTAATTGTCACAATGTGACCAAATGTGCGATAAGTTTATGAAAAACGTTTGAACTTGAACAGCATTGCTTCATTAAAGAGTGACTACAAAAATAGCCCATTTTTGGGAACTCGAGAATCTTGAAAATCCAGATTGTTTATCACATTCCTGTTTATCATTCAAACATGCTCTTGGTAAATTTTTATGAGGGGGATTAGCTTTGGTTTTCGAGATGTGGGAGATAGACATAAAAATGTTACCTATGACCGTATAAAGGTTTCTTTCATTAGAGCGTTTTGACGCTGATTCGGATGGTCACGTGATTTTCAGCGTTGACGCTAGAAAGTTGAGATTTCTGAACTTTAAATCGTCAGACGCTAGAAGAGACAAGTGATAAGTTTATATTTTCCGTCTTCAAGGGTTGCCAATAAAAACCCCGAGGCAACCAGTTTTCTTCGATACAAAATGGCTTAGTCTTTTTTTATAGTCATCCAGTTATTGCGCCATATTAGCTTTCGATACTCAAACAACATAGAGGTCTTGAAAAAATAATTTTGCAATATATAACACTGAAGATTCCAGAAACGATACCAAATCAATGAAAAATAGACTTCATATTCATCAATTAAGTGTTTTAACCTAAAATAAGTGACAAATGACATATTTTGCGCTGAAAACCCCTTTTCATGGGAGCCTCATGATTTCATAGCAAAATAGTTCTCATGACCATTTTGACACTTGAAACGAGCGTCAAAACGCTCCAATGAAAAGGCACCTTAACTCAGGTTTACCTCAAGTCTTACAAAACAAAATGTGTTGCTGCGTATTTCACTAAACAACTATATTATTAAGTTTTTGGAGTCTCTGATTCCGAAATCCGATGACCTTATTAAAGGGTTGTTCAAGGTCATTTATAGATCAAATCTAATGAAATCTTAGAAAATATATGAAAACATATGTTATTAGAGTATGTGATAAGAATTTGGATGAATTATTCTAGTATGTATGAGGAATTTTATAAAGCATGTCGATCATTCCTAATCTGCCATCTATAATTTCGCAAATCTGACAGATTCGTGATCAACGATCTTGAAAACCTACATAAAGATTCAATTAACAAACCTAACCTACAAAGGATCTTGAGAGGTCCTTTGAGAAGGTAATCTGACCTTGGATTCGTAATCAGCGACCCAAAAAAACTGAATAATATAGTTGTTTCGTTAAATACGCAGAAACACTTTTTGTTTTGTAATACTTGAGGTAAACCTAAGTTATAGGGTCATAGGTAACATTTTTTTGTTTGTTATCTCTCATATCTTGAAATGCAAAGCTGATCCCGTCCTAAAAATTTACCAGGTGCATGTTCATATGATAAACAATAATGTGACAGTTTGGAAAGATTCTCGAGGTCCGTAGAACTGGCTACTTTTGGATTCTAAGGAATATTTTGTAAAATATTGCAGGTATTGTAGGGCTATTGCTTACACTGAATTTAAATTTTTGTTCCCTACGTCTTCCCAACATAGCTAGTAATTTGTGATAACACAACTCGATATATTCGCATATCTACATGAATAATAGTAATAATATCAATACATAAGACACATATTCTTTCCAAATGTTTCTACTTATCTGTCACAATTTGACTAAATGCGTGATAAGTTTATGAAAAAAGCGAAAACTTGAACAGCATTGTTTCATTAAAAAGTGACTCCAAAATAAATTAGTCAGTTTTTGGATTAGATTTGAGATATGGGAGATAATAGACATAAAAATGTTACCTATGACCGTACAACTCAGGTTTACCCCAAGTCTTACAAAATAAAAAGCGTATCGGCGTATTTAAATGAACCACTATATTATTACAATCTAGTAATTTGTAATAACACAACTTGAAATACTCGCGTATCTACCTAAATACGAGTAATAATTTTAATATATAAGGCACATCTTATTTCTAAATGTTTCTACTTAATTGTCACAATGTGACCAAATGTGCGATAAGTTTATGAAAAACGTTTGAACTTGAACAGCATTGCTTCATTAAAGAGTGACTACAAAAATAGCCCTTTTTTGGGAACTCGAGAATCTTGAAAATCCAGATTGTTTATCACATTCCTGTTTATCATTCAAACATGCTCTTGGTAAATTTTTATGAGGGGGATTAGCTTTGGTTTTCGAGATGTGGGAGATAGACATAAAAATGTTACCTATGACCGTATAAAGGTTCCTTTCATTAGAGCGTTTTGACGCTGATTCGGATGGTCACGTGATTTTCAGCGTTGACGCTAGAAAGTTGAGATTTCTGAACTTTAAATCGTCAGACGCTAGAAGAGACAAGTGATAAGTTTATATTTTCCGTCTTCAAGGGTTGCCAATAAAAACCCCGAGGCAACCAGTTTTTTTCGATACAAAATGGCTTAGTCTCTTTTTATAGTCATCCAGTTATTGCGCCATATTAGCTTTCGATACTCGAACAACATAGTTAGAGGTCTTGAAAAAATAATTTTGCAATATATAACACTGAAGATTCCAGAAACGATACCAAATCAATGAAAAATAGACTTCATATTCATCAATTAAGTGTTTTAACCTAAAATAAGTGACAAATGACATATTTTGCGCTGAAAACCCCTTTTCATGGGAGCGTCATGATTTCATAGCAAAATAGGTCTCATGACCATTTTGACGCTTGAAACGAGCGTCAAAACGCTCCAATGAAAAGGCACCTTAACTCAGGTTTACCTCAAGTCTTACAAAACAAAAAGTGTTGCTGCGTATTTCACTAAACAACTATATTATTAAGTTTTTGAGTCTCTGATTCCGAAATCAGATGACCTTATTAAAGGGCTGTTCAAGGTCATTTATAGATCAAATCTAATGAAATCGTAGAAAATATATGAAAACATATGTTATTAGAGTATGTGATAAGAATTTGGATGAATTATTCTAGTATGTATGAGGAATTTTATAAAGCATGTCGATCATTCTTAATCTGCCATCTATAATTTCGCAAATCTGACAGATTCGTGATCAACGATCTTGAAAACCTATATAAAGATTCAATTAACAAACCTACAAAGGATCTTGAGAGGTCCTTTGAGAAGGTAATCTGACCTTGGATTCGTAATCAGCGACCCAAAAAAACTGAATAATATAGTTGTTTCGTTAAATACGCAGAAACACTCTTTGTTTTGTAATACTTGAGGTGAACCTAAGTTATAGGGTCATAGGTAACATTTTTTTGTTTGTTATCTCTCATATCTCAAAATACAAAGCTGATCTCGTCCTAAAAATTTACCAGGTGCATGTTCATATGATAAACAGTAATGTGACAGTTTGGAAAGATTCTTGAGGTCCGTAGAACTGGCTACTTTTGGAGTCACTCTTAACATAATCAAATCACGACCGGATCATTCAAAACCCGTCATATTTGTTTTATAACTAGGAATTATTTCGCCAAAATAGAGATTGAACTCTTCATCTTTCAGACTTGTGTAAATTTTTTATCATTCTCATTTTTACAGTGGAATAAAATTCATTCTGGAAAATTCGCCATACTCGAACATCAAATGGATCCAAGCAGCAATTTTAGCAGTTACAGGAGCACTCTAAAAGCTGCTATGTGGAGAAGCGCAGGCGCAACAGATCAGCGACAACGTATTGTGATTCCTTTCTTCAGTTTACTAGTTAAAGATCTATACTTTTTGAATCAAGGTTGTTCAAATAGGTGAGTAAAAATGTATTTTTAACTCAACCTGTTACATTTTACCCGAGTTCAAATGAAATTGTCAGTATCTGATTCATATTTCATTGATCCACTACCAACAGTGTTGCCTGTCCCTGAAGGATGTTTTTTTCGTTTTCAGACTTCCGAATGGTCATATCAACTTTGAAAAATTCTGGCAACTAGCTAAGCAGGTAACGGAATTCATGACTTGGAAGCAGGTAGCCTGTCCTTTCGAAAAAGATCACAGAATATTGTCACTCCTTCAACATGGAACAATATTAAATGAAAACTCTTTGGCTCTAGCAAGTTTTGAATGTGAGCCTCCCGAAAATAATCAAGAAAAAGAAAGATGTAAAAGCTTGAAAGCCGACAGTACTTCACTGTAAATTATTTAATATATTGCCAATTCAGCAAAACAAAATAACATTGTATATAAAACGCCTAACTGAAGAAACACTAAGAATTAACTTGACAGTATTGAAAACAGTTTTGTATTTTTCAGTTTCTCTTGTTCCTTCAATTGAAAATTTTATATCTATTATATTTCATAATGAAATGGAGAAAACATTATGCTAATTATATACTCAGACTTCATTATTATTCCACAAATGAAGCACTAGATGGATATTCGTTAGTTTTTAATTATCATATTAAAAGCTTGGTTTCTGTATTATTAATGTTTCTTAAGTTATTTGTATATATTTTTATATGTTGTCTTTTTGTACAAAATTGATTTTAAACCCAATGTGATTTAAACTTTTAGAACAAATTCATGCACAATTTTATGTACCTAAGTCGCTCTATAAGAATGTATCGATATTATATTGAAATATTGCCATTTTAGATGTTTTGTTTATAGTATCAGTTTGAATGTGAAGGAGAACATAAGCAAGTTATAAATTATATGTAACTAGTTTTGAAGCAATATAAATTAGGTAACTATATTTCGTTTGGGGCGAAGAAAGTGTCATTCCAATTTATTTTTCTTGAAGTGAATAGTTTGGAAAGTTTGTAAGTCCAAAATTATTCGTTTTGTTGTACTTGAATGGGAAGTATTTGCATATATATTAGTACCTTAGTTACTCTTCTTGGCGGACTCGGTTGGCAGATGTGAGAACTAGCTCTGGTGGAAGGATTATTCTGTGATCTGAGGATTATTGAATATTTCTACTTCTTTCAAGATAACAGATTTATATGAAAATTCTGAAGCGTGGACCTAAGTACTTTTTCAATTCAAACATTCTTTATGAAATATTTGATGATGGCAGTTAATATTGTAATATTTTGAATATATGTACTTCTGAATAAAAGGAAAATTTCTCTTGAACACTATAATATTCTTTTTACATTTACTTCGCTCAAAACAAAACTCAAACAACAAAATTGATATCCTTTCACGAATTAGATACCATTTTTTTCATTATCAATATTGCTAAACTTGCATATGTTCCCATATTTCCGTAATGTGCGAAGTGAATTTCTTAGATAGTTTTTACTAAATACTCCAACAAATATTCCTTATACTTATGTAAGACTATTTATTAAAATCTATGCCTATTTTGTCTCACTGTACTTAAAGTTAAATATGGACCAACATTAACAGTATTTCAAGAAACTAAACAAATGAAATTACGCTGTGCATGTTCGATGATGTAACTCAAATATTTCTTTATTTTTGATGTTGATATTACGACTGTGTGATTAATTTACTTTGATAACTGGTATTATGTTATCAAGTTTTACTACTTCTGAGTTGAAAAATACATGAAATCATGCCAAAAACGTATTCTCAAACGATATTAAAAATACGTATTAGTATGAATCTTCTAGTTGAGTTTAAATTCATCTCTGCGTATTTTTATGTGAATCTAAGTTTTTCTTAGCTCAACATTTCAGAGGTGAGGTAGAAGTAGAAGTCGTTAATTTTCTCAGTTCAGTAACCTCCTTAATTTCTTTTCAATGATTTATGTTATGTGTATTAATCTCTTTTTATTTTACCGTTATTTTAACATGAACTTTGAATACTTATTACTTAGTTTTCCGAAAAACCATGCGGTGGCATCTCAAAGACTTATAAATTATCAGTATTCTAGTCAATGTTGTATTGTAACTACTAAATAATGTGTAAGAGATCTTTTATATACATAAAAATTGTTGTAACATTCAATGATTTTTTATTTCCTCTTCAAACCCTTACACAGTAATATTTATTATTCAATTATTTCACCTTGCACTTGTAGACATTTACAAACTCTAACTTGGTTACAAAAGCATGTGGAAATAGATGTCGAATATCAGCGTCACATTCACAGATGACTGTGATGATCTGTAATTGTTTATCATTAAAATATCAGTGGAACATTGTTGTCGATAATTAACAAAATCTATTGTCACTGATATATGATCAGAATATTATAAGTATGAAAAAATGTTGCATCGTCAATGAGGCATTTTAACGTGAAACTCTGCTAAAATTGCCTAGGTATTTTTATGAATCGAAAACGTTTAGAATAGAGTGGCGTGAGTAGTAGTGAAATGAATAAAAATACAGTTGTAATCGTCAATGTAGGCCTCATTTCTGAGCGAAATGGGGAAACTTTGCACGCCTAAAATTGCAATTAAATTTTCCTAGGTATTTTCGTGATATGAGATAGAACTCCAAAACGTTTAAAATGTAGAGTGTGTTTTGTTTTTCTTTCAAAAATATGTCAAAAGGTCTAGGTTGAGATGAACAATTGAAATAAGCAAAAAAATACAGGGTGTTCCATTTGATAATCGAAAGTTGGTATCGTTTCCGGCTTAACCGGAAACGAAATGTCAATTATATTAATGCTATCAAATTTAAAATGTTGTCTTCTATCCGATACCCAAATTTCATCGAAATATCCCAAATAGAAAAAAGTGGGTGGCCCTAGTTCAGTAAAACCGGTATAGGCCAAACGGGAAGATCGCGAAGAGAGTTAAAGAACACAAAAGATCCATTAAGCCGAAACAAAAACTACACTGGTTTTTCCTACCATTATATAGGTAAAAATCATTTCATAGATTCCGAAATAATCGAACTTATATACGCAATAAAGGGAAAAGGATTGACATTTATGATATGATGGAAATCACGTCCGCTCATAGAAAAAAACAGCCATTTTGTAATGAGCAAACACATTTCGGTCTAATCTCCTATTATTAATACCGTTATATTCAAAGAAAAACACTCATTTTATTTTTCAGTATTCTATTACTCGTGATAATGGGTTGATAACATATGTCTAGTATTTTAATATATTTTTGTGAAACCTTTGCCAAGTGTTTTAATTAATAATTTATTCATTATGTTTGACGTTTGCTAACGACTGCATCCAGAACGTCCACTTTTTTCTTAGTATTGATAATTTGAATGTTCTACACATTGCCCAAAGGGTAGAAAACTCAATTATCTAGTATCAGTTGAAATTTTCAAATCACTCTTTAATGACCAGTTTCAGAGATTGAACGACCAGATCTATGTGAATGCCCATTTTCGATGTATTCAAATATTAACTGGCTTTCAATAGTTTGTGAAATATAGTAAATATATGTTTTTTCCAAATTCAAATAACGAGCTATTCATATATTGTTGTACTTGATTTTTATACTGTCCGATGATGAACGAGTGTTCAAAACATCGGTAACAGTGATCCTATTAATTTAATTTATCGGTTGTAAAAACAGTGAAAATTTCAATTTTTGTTTGGATTTTGATGAGCTTCTAAAAACTGAGATTTCTCTGAGATAGGGAACGAAGCTGCTATCCAAACATGTGTGCGATAGATCCCTGTTCTCTGCTATGGACATTCAAGTTAAATATTTTCAAAAGAATAGCGGGGTTTGTCTTACAGCTTCTGATGTTATTAATTTATTAATTCAATGATTTAAAATTAATATTGAACTCGATTATCAACCGAGGTCTTGCATATTTCGATAGTTTAAATAATGGTTTGACAGTCCCCGACTAACATTTATCCGGATATCTTCTTCACCACATAATACTAATAAACTAAGAAACATAATTCAATGAAAATCTCTAATTTACTAAAAACAGCCCTTAAATGGCTAATTCCTCGCGGAAAACTCGAAAAAAAAATAAGCGACAGCAAAATAATCTGGAAAATAGCAAAATAACTAGGTTGATATAATTCGATCAGCTTAATATAATTAACAAACTTTTCTTTACAGTGTTTATCCCAAACGCCGCACACGAAGAGTTTTTCCAGCACTTATATTGGGATGTTGGCGCCAGAAAACACAGATGACTCTTTCGTTCAACTGGAAAACGTAAGTGAAAATAACCACGATATCCCTAGAATTAAGAGAAATTAGATACGTCAAATATTCCATTTATTCATTAGCGTCTTCGCTTATACGAGGTTTACAAATAAACTCATTAGACTGGCAATGTGGTTTGAGATGCGGTATTGCGTGAGACGATAGGCTTTGAGCAGCGTCAGGTGCACTTGTGATACGCCTCCAGTATGAGTCATTTGTTTGTCCGTAACGTTAGTTTTCGAGAAACAGTTTCTTCTTGTGTGTTCTAAAAATGAGTGGCTTCAATTTTTAGGAAAACTTGAACACAATGCAACAGAAACATTTGAAAAAGTGTCGATTAAAGATGAACTACAAAGCGGAAGGCCTTCAAGTATAAACACCTATAAAAATTGCAATAGAATCTTTGATCTTGTTCGTCTTTCATAATAATAATAATAATAAATAATTAAGTTTATTTGCAGTTCATCGATTATAAAATTAACAGAAAGAGTATTTCTTACACTCATAAGAAATCGCTTCTAACAAATAAACAAATGAGAAGCAGAGGCTTGAACATCAAAGATGCAAAGTTCTATATAAACATAAAACATGTTTATCTCCTTGATTTGAAAACTGAAACAATGAAACAAAATAAGAAGATACTTCCAATAAGAATTTGATGCACAGATATATTGCATTGGCGACTGGTACAATATAGTCAAGTTAAATTCAGATTCACAGTCACATTCGGGTTCAAAAAGCCACATTTGCAAAAAACCGGTCACATTAGGGAAAAATAAGTCATATTTGGGAAATGATGGTCACTTTTCGGGATTGAGTCATATTATTAATTAACTGACACAATCTCTAACATACTTGGTTGATTGATTTTTTCGAACATTTCATGTGCGACCTAACATCGAAAACAACTGAGCGTTGCATCATGACAAAGCGCCATGTCGTATTGCAATCTCAATAATGGAATTATGAATGTTAAAAAGGGCAATTTTGTTATTAACTTAACAAAATCATGTCACAAAGACATGGGTATGAATCTAAATAGACGCTACTTCAATCAATAAAATAAAAATTGTCACTAGAAGATTTAAAAAATGAAAGACAAAACATGCCAGCACTACACAAGTCGTTGGAGGAGACCAGCCAGGATCTATGGAAAGATGAAGTTTATCATATTCATATCGTAAAAATCTTGACGTTCACTTTCGAAACCAAGAATTCAACGAACCTCTATTCTCAAGGAGAAAAGCATTTAACCCACCTGATCAGAAACTGCAATTTGAGAGAACTCCTTCAAGTAACGGGACACTATACCAGCCATACCGAGAGACAGAGATACATCAAACTTCCGAAAAAGCTGCCGGTACTATTATGCAATGTATACCATTGGTATACTGAGTTACTGGTAACTAAGTTCCGGATGTAATAACTGGCACTATAATCGATAACATTAACAAGTTAGAAAAATTCTACTTACAAACTAAATTCAATAAAGAAGCTAACATTGAAAGTAAAAAATTAATCCAGGGTGGCGGATTTTTGTGTTGTTATGGGGAATGGCATCGTCTCCTCCCTGGAAAAAAATGAAGTTAGATGTATTCAATATTTTTGTACAGGAAATTGATTAAAAATTACACAAATGCACAAAATTTGAGATATATATTTAATGTCAAACATAACTTGCCATACGATTAAACGACTGCAATTCCCGTAGTCTTTGTCATGACCAACAACAAATCACAAAACCAGCCGTTAGAAGTTTGCTGAATCAATTCCAAGACTCCATATTTAGCGCATGGAAAACCCCTTGCCGTTGTCTCGTTTCGGTTTCTGTTTGAAAGCAAATTGGGGGCGCTGCAAAAGGTTTGCAGACGGAGAACGGCAATAAGAGGTTTTAAGAAATCTTAAATAAAATAAATTATTGCATATCTTGAATGGATCCAAAAATGATAGAATAAATAAAACTGAATTGAAAGAATTCAGAACACTGTGCCAGTATCCTGTAACTACACTCGGAGGCAAAATTAGCGGAACACTCGAAAATTTAACCAAATTCGAAGTTCGATATTTTTCCTAATTCTCATCCGATTTAGATGATTTGTTCGGCAAGTTATAGATCAACTCTTCTGCTTTGTAGAAATTATAAGAGAAAACAAAAAAAATTTGAAAAAAATTTTATACGGGTGTTCTTTTTGTCAAAAATTCGTAACACCCTGTGGAATTTCGTGGTCCGAGTTGAAACGTACAATATCATGGTCTGTCAAGACACATCTTCCTACAGTAACGCCCTTCTTGTTTCATGCGTTTATCTCTATTTTTGCAAAATATATTTAATTTCCAGTGAAAAATCACAATTTTGGAGAAATTCCATTGAATCAAGAAATTGTCATTAAAATTCGTCTATCAATTTGGAATTTTCTTATTATCACTCAGGCGTGTCGAAATTGTCGTTTGCGATTTTTATGTTCGAATTGCATTAGTTATTGATGACAATTTGGTTAATTTGGTGAAAATTAGTAATTCATAGGAGATAACAGTCGGTAGGTATTAAAATACACAACCGAATTCTGGGACCATTGTAAATCTTTTCATTTACACATGTGCACACCTTTTTTTATCAAATATGAAATACAACACACGTTTTTTTGTATATGACCACATTTGCACTTGTTTAAAGAATGAGAGTTTTCCATTCTTTGATTTGATACAAATTGATTCTTTTACTGTTTACGATTCGAAACGGTATTTTTCATTCAGAATGAGAGATTTACCACCAACCTCAGTAGCAAGGGCAGTTACATTGATCGAGGAAGGCCGCACCTACCGCTCAGTCGGTACCATGTTGGGTGTCTCGTCGTCGGTTATCCATCGAATCTACCGACGTTACAGGGAAACTGGATTGTACGTGAGGAGGCGAGGACAAGGAAGAAATCGGGCAACCCGCGCTATACATGACCGTTTCATCGTCAATCAAACCATAAGAAATCCTCGTCTTACTGCTGCTCAGGCACGTAACCTTTTACAAGCAGTGGATAACATTAACGTCAGTGTGAGGACAGTCAGAAGACGATTAAATGAAGTTGGTCTGAGATCATACGCGCAAGCAAGAGCACCAAGACTCGATAGAGCCCATCGGGTAGCAAGATTGGCGTTTGCTAGGGAGCATGTAGCATGGACAGTCAATCAGTGGAGACGAGTTTTATTTAGTGATGAGAGCCGATATTGTGTGAATTTCGTGGATGGTAGAGATAGAATATGGAGGCATCGAGGGGAACGGTACAATCAAGCGAACTTCGCAGGAACTGAGCAATACGGTGGAGGGTCAGTTATGATATGGGGTGGCATATGCTTGGGAGTACGAACAGAACTGGAGATTATTGGCAATGGATCACTTAATGCCCATCGGTATATAACAGAAATCTTGGAGCCCCATGTTGTGCCTTTTGCTCCTTACATAGGGGAAAATTTCCTTTTTATGCACGATAACGCGCGCCCTCATACTGCGCGCATAGTGATAGACTATCTCAATGAAGTTGGGATCACACGAATGGACTGGCCGTCGCGGTCACCGGATTTAAACCCGATCGAACACGTTTGGGACATTCTTAGAAGAAGGGTTCGACAACGGAATCCAGACAACGTTAAAGAGCTGACATTGGCTTTGGTGGAAAAGTGGGACAACATACCTCAACAGATGATAGACAACATCATTGGGAGTATGCGAAATCGTATGCGCGCTGTTATAAGAGCTCGGGGGGTCATACTCGCTACTAAAATCAAATGTTTTTTTTTGTGGGTCATCATGACATTTTTCTCAACATGTTAATTTCATTTCACGAGTGTATCGCCAGGATACACACCTGCTCTCAATTTTGGACAGGAATGATAATTATTATAGAGTGTCACACAAAAAAATTCAAAAATGAATGTGCAAAATCAACGATTGTACAACGAGTGTACTTCGAGTTCTCCCGGAGCGTGAAATTGGCCAGTAAATCTCAAAAATTTTCATTTCGTTAGATTTCGGCTTCTCTAATTTTGATTTTATTTTTTGGCTAATCTCCGATGTTATGCACCTACGCAAGATTGAAAATAAATTCTTGAAATTTGTGACTTTTCGCTTCAAATTGGATACCTCTTGTAAAAATAGAGATAAATGCATAAAACAAGAAGGGCGTTACTGTAGGAAGATGTGTCTTGACAGACCATGATATTGTACGTTTCAACTCGGACCACGAAATTCCACAGGGTGTTACGAATTTTTGACAAAAAAAACACTTTTAGTTTTGCTCCGTATAAAATTTTTTTCAAATTTTTTTTTCTCTTATAATTTCTACAAAGCAGAAGAGTTGATCTATAACTTGCCGAAAAAATCATCTAAATCGGTTGAAAATTAGGAAAAATATCGGACTTCGAATTTGGTTAAATTTTCGAGTGTTCCGCTAATTTTGCCTCCGAGTGTATATACCAGGTTTATAAATAAAATAATGAGACTGGCAACGCGTGAGACGAAAGGCGTTAAGCAGCGTCAGGTTCACATGTGATACGCCTTCAGTATGAGTTTGAACTCGCTACATTCATTTGTGTGTTGTTTTCATGAAGAAGTTTCTTCTTCAACGTTCTAAAATAAATGGCATCAATTTTATGCAACGATATGCTATCAAGTTTTGCTTCATACTTAGACATTGTGCAACAGAAACATTTGATAAACTTCAGCAGGCCTATAAAAAAAGTCAAGGGACTAGAGGGTCGATTGAAGGTGAACCACGAAGCAGGAGACCTTCAGTTGCAAACACCGATGACAATGTCAACAGAGTCCGGGATCTTGTGCTTTTAGATCAACAGTTGACATTCAGAATGATCGCGGAACAGTTGAATTTGAACCACACCTTCGTTCATTAGATTTTGACCAATGGTGGAAAAATGGTTGGGACTAAAAGGATCTCAGACAGAAAAGGAGTCTTGTCTTTTTGTGATCAATTGCAAATGGACCTGGAACGTGTCATTACCGGTGACGAGTCTTTGAGGCCGAAAAAGCAGGAATAAGCAAGTAAAAGATTAAATGCGTGCTGATTAGTTTTTTTTGGTAGCCACGTAATCGTCCACAAAGAGATCTTCTCAAGGCCAAATGGTCAACCAACACTTCAACCGAGATGACCTTGAAAGATTTAGAAAATGAGTCTTGTGTGCAATTAAACATCAAAAACAACTAGGTGCTGAATGACGACAATGCGCCGTGCCCCACTAGCATCTTAATAATGAACTTTTTACCAGTAAAAGCATTCCTGTGGTTCCTCAGCATGCTTATTCACCAGATCTTTGTGACTCTTTCCTCTTCCTGAGAATTGAAATGATTTTTATCCAAACAGCTGTAATAGAGCAGCTGAAGGTTGTTCCAGTACCCAAGTTTTAACAATGCTATGATGATTGGAAGGACCGTCTCCAGCGCTGGGAGATTCCGAAAGGAACTATTTTGATGAAAACAATATTGCATTATAATTATATTTGAATAAAAAATTGAAAAAAAATAAGTCACATTACTTTATTTATACACCTCGTACAGTGCCAATTTCCTGTTTGAGATAATCTTCTGGATTAACTTTCGATCTTAGTGCAATAAGTGCAATTCCTACATACCACAAATGTTAATCTTAATGGTTGTGAATAGGTTCGATTCATATGGCATAAAAATTTTCCGGGTTTGTTTAATATACTTTCTCATTGTAAGAGACGAACTAATCAAAATAAGAATCATCAGTGTATGCTGTTGATTTTTATTTCCTTATCATCGGCAGGCCCGCCGTAAGCGGGCGTGCAAGGCGTGCAATGCACGCGGGCGGCGCATTCAGGGGGGCGGCAAATCAGACAATCATCGACTAAAATTCAGACATTGTCACCTCACAATACTAAAAAGATTATCCTCATAAAAATAATATGATGAACGGCGCCCAAATATTTCTTTTATATCGTAGCATTACATAGCGCCATCTATTGAAATTCATGAGAACAAAGTTAATCCGTATCGTGCTCTATGCGAAATAGGGAAATCCCACAGATATCAGGGGAAATCCCCTTAAAACTATATACTCATTTCTTTGTTCTTATTTATTTAACACAAATGCGAAAGTGATGTGAGTGAACAACAAACTTCAATTATTTGGTTATAGCCCTAATGTGAGATCCGGAAACGGTCCAGGGTACTTAAAATTAATAATATTCTGTATATTTTTGTGCGAAGTGTGACTATAAAAATAATTTAGAAAATTATTTATATTATCCGTCGGCGCAAAAAATCATAATTATGGTAAGTGTCTTTGTTTAATTAATCAGCATATGGGCGCATTCATATAAACAGCAGGTATTCATGTAAAATTTAAAGGTTATTTTACTGAAAAACTTAAAGTAAAGATTTATTAAAAAATGTATTAAAATTAATACAGAGTGTAACAAAAGTAACTTAAGTAACGAAAGGGGACATTCCATCTAATCAATACGAACAACTTTTACTATGGGGTCAACTCTGAAGTCGCGAAAAAAAATTAGTTATTCCATTACATTTGTGTGCAGTAGGTATGAACATTTTTTTCGCAGTAGTATTGTGATTATTGTGATTTAAAGGGTATTTTTTCTGTTATACAACTTAAGAGTGAAGATTTATAAAAAAATATTAAAATTATACCTATACAGGGTGTAACAAAAGTAACTTAAATCCCGAAAGGGAGTCATTCTACACATAAATACGAACAACTTTTACTATAGGGTCAACGGTGAAATCGCGAAAAAAAATAACTATTCCATACAAAATGTATGGAAAAGCTGATTTTTTTTCGCGATTTCAGTGTTGACCCCCTAGTAAAGGTTGTTCGCAATAATGGGTGGAATGATCGACCCCCTTTTGGGATTTAAGTTACTTTTGTACAACCGTATACTAAACTTTTTCAAAAAAATTCCAGGAACCGCAAAAAAGGAAAAAAATTTCAGGAGCTCAATTTCGACGGCAAAAACGAGAAAAAGATACAGAGAAAAAAAACTAGCGGGATCTCTTGAGAAATTTTTTAGCAAACCAGAAAATAGGGACTCTGAATGTCAAGAGAATGTTGACGTAGATGTAGCTTCAACAAGCGCAGCTTTAAATCTAGAAGTTATGGAGGTATCTGAAGAGAAAAATGTTAGTCCTTCAGAAGGAGACCCCAGTGAAACTAAAAAAAGAGAAAGTAGTGCCAAAGAACCTGTAAGCAATTTATCGTCATCAAGTAGCTGTTTAGATTGTGGTGATGATCCCGGTTCGTGGCCCGCCAGTATGACTAATGATATTGTTAATATTTCGGTTAGCCGTGGACCCGTGCAGCTGTTTAACCATAATTTTCCTGCTAATATCGATGGAAGAAAATTTGCAAACAGTTATTACTCTAGAAATCTTCCGAATGGAGAAAAAATTAACAGAGAATGGCTTATTTACTCTACGTCAAAAGATTCAGTCTATTGTTTTTGTTGTAAAATATTCAGTAAAACTGTAAGTAGTCTGTCAGCTCCAAGCGGTTTTTCCGATTGGCAACATCTGTCATCTACCTTAAAACGACACGAAACAAGCATTTCCCATAGCGAAAATTTAAAATGTTGGGTCCAACTAAATCATATGTTAAAAAATAGAACTACTGTAAATCAAATGCAACTGAGACTATTAGAATCTGAAAAAAAACAATGGTGTGATGTATTGGAAAGGATCATAGCTGTTATAAAATTTTTATCTCATCAATGTCTGGCGTTTAGGGGCTCGTCCAAAATATTATATGAGCATGATAATGGTAATTTTCTCAAAGCAATAGAAATGATAGCATCCTTTGATTCAGTTATGCGGGAACATATTCACAGAATTCAAGCCTCGAAATTCGATTCAACTCGCATGACTCACCATTTAGGAGATCAGATTCAGAATGAAATCATTGATTTACTCGGCACGACAATGAATAATTATATCCTGAACAAAGTCAGAGAATCAAAATATTTCTCTATCATATTAGATTGCACACCAGATGTAAGTCACACAGAACAAATTACAGTTATACTAAGGTATGTTGTTTTAAACAGTGAAACTAAAATGTTACAATAAGCGAAAGTTTTATTGGCATCTGTCCGATAACCAGCTCCACAGGTGAAGGACTATTAAATTTTGTTTTAGATTTATTTTCGCAATTAAACCTTGATATTAAAAACTTACGTGGCCAAGGTTATGACAATGGTTCTAATATGCGTGGAAAACACAATGGATTACAAAAAAAAAATATTGGAAATGAATAATCGTGCATTTTACGTTCCATGCTCGGCGCATAGTCTCAATTTGGTCGTTAACGATGCGGCAAATATAACGCACGACACGGTCAACTTTTTCAACTTAATTCAAGAAATTTACGTTTTCTTTTCGTCTTCTACCAAAAGGTGGTCCATAATTTGCAAGCATTTACCTGATTTAAAACTAAAGGCATTAAGTGCCACGCGATGGTCTAGCAGAATCGATGCAGTCAAACCTTTACGGTATCACCTCGAAAAAATATTTGACGCTTTACTTGAAATATCAAATAACAATTCGTCGGAATGGGATTGTACAACAACTCACAAAGCACATTCGCTTGCTTTGAATATTCAAAATTATAGATTTATTTGCTTAGTTGTAATTTGGTTTGATATTTTAAACGAAATTAATGCTATTAGCAAAATAATGTTAAACCCACAATAAATACTCAAATCTGCATAAATTTGTTAAATAAATTGATTCATAAATTCACCGAATATCGCACAGATGAGCATTTCGAAAGGGTGTTAGAAGAAGCTACCACTGTGGCTCGGGAACTTAATGTAGATGCAGATTTTCCGCCTATAGATACCGTTCGTCCACGAAGAAAACCAACTCAATTTCAGTATGAACAGAGTGATGAAGTCTTACTAGACCCTAAAACAAAATACCAGGTAGATGTTCTTTTTAGGATCCTGGACCAAACCTTAACTAATTTAAAACGTAGATTCGATGAGTTGGAAACTTTTACCGACGTTTTGGCTTTTTCACCAATAATTACTTGTTTAGTTACTCCAAAGATGATTTAATGAAACATTGTAAAGATTTGAATGTGAAGCTAAAAGATAGTTCAAGTAGTGATGCAGATATTGACGGTATAGATATGTTTAATGAAATCAATGCTTTAAAGTTGCATTTAACTGAAAACCAGTCTAATGATCCACAAACCCTATTGCAATACATTTTGATAATGAATTAATGTCAACATTTCCGAATACAGCAATAGCGCTAAGGATACTACTTACATTGCCGGTTTCAGTTGCATCTGGTGAAAGGTCATTTTCAAAGTTAAAATAATAAAAACTATTTGAGATCAACTATGCACCAGCAATAATTTCAATTGAACATGAGATTCTAAATAGACTAGACACCAAAAAATTATAGCTGATTTTGCCAACATGAAGGCAAGAAAGGTGCAGTTTCTGTAAAATAACTTAATACCTATACCTACCTACATAATATGTATAAACTGCACCTTTCTTGCCTTCATTTTTTCATTTAATGTCGTATTAGTGTATCTATCTTGTATAAAATAACCTAATATAACATAGTTTTTCACTGTACAGCATTTTTTTCACATTTTATAAACACCTAGGTTTTGTAGTTAGATAGGGGCGGCACGATAGGAATTGCACACCGGCGTTCAAACCGCTAGCGGCGGGCCTGATCATCGGTTATAATAAATAGTGCAAATAAAGGTTAATATTTTTATCATTCAAGTAAACTTCCCAATTCGTTTCCAATTGCCCCGATTTTTTCTCCTTAAGGTTATAGCGAGCAACTGTAACAAATTAAGATTTCATTCAAAAATATGGATGCACAATGAAGTGACATTCTTTTTCTCGTCATTTTCTATGAGGGTGGTCCAGTTTCTATAGTCAAAAACTTAGATACTAATAGAGAATCGAAAAATAATATGAGTTTTTTCACAAAATAAAAATCAGTTTTCGATTCTTCATTCAATTTGGGGGAAGAAAGCACTCTTTCGATTTTTCTCTAGGCCTCTTCTCTAGGAAATTCAAAATTTTTATGTTAATGAAACTACAAAGACAACGGATTTAATTAATGGCGTTCAACAACAAAATTAAATTAATAGAAATTGCTCGGAATGGCGTCTACCTTCTCGATACATTTGCGACATCGCCTAATTAATGAATTTATTGCAGCAGATATTTTATTTGGATTTTGACGCTAATCATTGCAGAATTGCTGAATCCTTAAAACTAAGACGTCTCTTGTACGTACTGGAGTAGCGTACATTTGTTCTTTTATATTTCTCAAATATAAAAGTCCAGTGGATTCAGATCCGGTGATCTGGGTGGCTAAGCCAATAGTCCAATGGCATTAATCATGTCACGATGCATAACACCTCAAAAAAGTCTAGGGAACCAACATCTTTAAAATATGAATTTGATGATTCGAATTTATAGAAATCTTTCGGTTTTTGTTAGGATGTATTCTATATAATGTATTTTCAAGAAAACAAAATATTATTTGACTTCCTCAAAGCATCTATTATAAAAAAAAATTTGAAATTTGAAAAATACGAAATTTGGTAAAACACAAAAAAAATCCTGAACTAATATTTTCGAAACGATATGGAAGCACTTATATTTTTCAGTATCCAGAAGGTCCACCCCTGTTATTAATGACACTTTGGCATCGTCGCGGCATGCTGAATATTAAATTGTCTATTACATTTTGGCCTGTCATCGAAGCTCCTGTTCATGTGCATGAAAGACGTTTTGACGCAGGAGATTTCTTTTTAGGGTGTCCCACACATGCTCGATGGGATTCAGATCTGGGGAGCAGGATGGCCACGGTAGAAGATCGATATCATTCTCTTCAAAAACGTTCAAGACAACTCTTGCACAATGAGGATGGGCATTATCTTGTTGGAAGAGTGGATTTTGACCCATTGTTTGGAGATACGGTACCACTACAGGTAAAACTATCTCATTTGCGTAAGAATTTCCCGTGGGGTTGTTCTGTATGAAAACGAGGTCAGTTCTTCCACCAAGGCGCATACCTCCCCAAAACATCACTGATCCGCCTCCCTGTCTAACAACTTCTCGAGCATGCTGGAGACGGTTTTGCTTTCCAGGTTCCCGCCATATTCGAATTCTTCCCGAATCGGGATAATAACTAAATCTAGATTCATCACTGAAGAGAACTGTGGCCCACCTCTCTTGATCCCAGTTTACGTGTTCTTGGCACCAAGCTAAACGAGCAGCGCGATTTCTATGGGTCAGTTGTGGAACTCTTAAAGGACGTCTGGAGTGGAGTTGTCCTTCGTGCAGTCGATTTCTCACAGTTTGGTCGGAAATTTGTACATTATGAACTCGTGATAGCTCTTGAGCTAATTGAGATGCTGTGGTAGTACTATCTCTTCTGGCTTGTAAAACCGGTCTTGGGCGACTGTAGTAATCCTGAAACGCATGTATGGCGTTCTTCTACGCTACCTGTTTCATTGAAACGCGACCATAAACGGTTTATGACACTTGGGCTACTTCCCGTTGTGAGCTCCCAGCTTGGAGCATGTCAACGGCTCGTAACATCTCTTCTCTAGTCAAATTTCATCTTTTCATGGTCGAATCACAAAACTTGAATCTTTTATTTGTGCTTACAACAGAAACAAAGTGCCAGCTAACTGATTTCAAACACTGAATACATGAAATGATTATAAAACAGCGTCGCATCTGCTGCATTTTTGGTTTTTTATAAAAAAAACTGAAATATGTTGCGGCACTCTACATAATTTGGTGAGAAATTGATGCAGGTGTTCATTTCTTTAAAAAAATCATCCATATTGATCGTTCTGGATACGATATATCGATATTCAGAAGTGTTCCCTAGACTTTTTTGAAGTGTTTATCATTTCTCCCTAGTCGATCAATCCAACGCTGCAGATACTTAGTATTTAACCATACCCTTATAGTTAATCCAAAGCTTGATCCATTTGTATCCATCTTTCATATCTTAAATCAATAGGTAAATCATCGATATAGTACTAAAAGTTATTCGTAAGGAAATCATGAAATAATGCAGAAGTTAATATTTGGGGTAGAAAATGTGGACCACAAACATCGTTATAAAAAACTCCTACCCGAACCTTTGTCGAAAATTCGTTTTAAAATGATCTTGATCGAATTTCGCGAGGATTTTCGTATGCCAGAACCTGGATATACTGGTAATTCATTACGCCACATCTAGCGAAAGAGGATTCATCAGCCCTAAGAAGTTTACGCAAAAAATTAGGATTTTCTTCTGTCGAACTTAAAAGCCACTGGAGAAATCTCATCTCCATGGTGTAAATCCTGATTGGGCTGCAGGTGATACGCGTTCATGTGCTCA
The DNA here is from genome assembly GCA_013387265.2 of Cryptolaemus montrouzieri. Classification (NCBI taxonomy): domain Eukaryota; kingdom Metazoa; phylum Arthropoda; class Insecta; order Coleoptera; family Coccinellidae; genus Cryptolaemus; species Cryptolaemus montrouzieri. The sequence goes on from JABFTP020000165.1 coordinate 38,335,445, forward strand.
TCTGGTAATGTTCGTAATATTTGAGACTTAGGTATTTGTAATTGCTGAGCTGCCTTTCAAGAGCTGAGCCTCAGATTCTTATCATAGATATGAAGTAAGCGATTGCGAATGTAATTTCGACATTTTGTATTTAGTTCATTATCACCACGCAGGCCAAAGATAAGAAAATTGTTGTGTTCTAACAAAGACACGAACATATGGAATTCTTCTGGATAGCGCCATCGATATTCACGAATTGCCGCTTCCGCATTTTCATCAGAAAATCCATAACAGAAATTAAAATCTCCGTAGTCGTTGTTACTAAAATGGATTTCAGAATAATACTTAGAAATCAAATTTCTAGAGACCTTAATAATTTTTACTCGGTCTTTGTCTCTATCAAACAAAAAACAAATAAATTTGTTCAATTGTTTTCCAAAGATCACTATTTTAATTTTTCACCTCATTTTTTTAGTAAAAACGAATTCGCAGATATTTTTGTTATGGATTTTCTGATAGAAATGCTATAGTTCGTGAATATAGAAGACGCTATTCTACTAGAAGAATTAAGAATGTACACACGAGGGATGATGAAAAGAGTATGAGATTTTTGTCAATGGACTGAACGGTAGAAAATTCTAATTTTTCAAACAAAATTCTTTGGACGGATAAATCCACATTCACTAGACGTGGAGTATAGAATTACCACAATATCTATGTTGGGGACACAAAAATCTTCGAGCAATTCCAACAAAAACTTTTAAATTAGCGTAAAAATTACGTTACTTGTAATTTTAATCTTTTACTCACGAATGCTAAGTCGTGCAGAATAATCGAAAGGGTGTTTTTCAAACCAAATTAAATGGAGAATCCAAAACTGATTTTTATTTTGTATAAAAACAGTAGCGTATCATTTTTTCTTCAAAACCATTCAGTTACGTGTGAGTACAGACAGCACTGGTAAAATTAAAAATAATATTTTCATTGTAAAACATTCTCCCTAAGAGGCAGTTAACGCCTACAGAATTTCATTCAAATATTTGCAACAATTAATAAATTTGATATTTTTACTGAACTTGAACATCCTATATTTCTTGAACAAAGCATTTTTCGAATATAGTTTATACAGCAAACTCATATTAGTTTCGATTCTCTATTAGTCTCTAAATTTTTCGCTATAGAAACTTGACCACCGTTGTACGTCAGTTTAAGTTTTAAAACAAATTGACAAGTAATCCACCTATTATGATATATATCTTTCATCAATATACCACTTACAAAAGATTCTTTTTTCAGACACTGGTCTACAGGGATGGCAATCTCCTATCAGGTTCTCTCGATGCCCTCATTCAGCACATGGTTCCTACTGATGTATATTATCCTGACAGAGCTTATATTTTCGCATTTCTTCTTTCATCGAGGTTATTTATCAAACCTCACGACTTATTGGCCAAAATGAGGAATCTTTACGAAATCCAACAAGGATTGAGTAGTTCCACAAATGCCGCAGCCACGCAAACAGCTAGCCGATCAAGATTTGCCGAACATCTTGTTGAATTGCTTGCTGAATGGACAGATACATTTCCATACGATTTTAGGTAAGAAATAAATGCACAGAATCGGAAATTAAAGTTATTGTACTGTCAACAATTTTGTCTGCTTATGATAATATACAAATTTTATTATAGGGACGAAAGGGTGATGCAACATGTTCAGACGGTTACTCAGCAGTGCTGCATCATCAATCCAAGTCTGAGAAGCAATGTTTCTTCAATACTTCATAATCTTCTTCAGCGGCTAACAGCATTGGAAAACTATGAGAAATCTTTGGAAAAACCTGAGATTCCGTTAGATGATCTTACAGAAGATATCTCAGAAATTTGTCCACACCCTTCTGTTCTTGCTCAGCAATTGACTCAGTTAGAATTGGAACGTTTGTCTTACATTGGGCCAGAAGAATTCGTTCAAGCATTCGCCAATGAAAATCTTTTGCTGGAGACTTCTTTCAAAGATATGAAGAAAACCCGAAACTTGGAACAATATGTTCAATGGTTTAATAGACTGAGTTATTTTGTAGCGACGCAAGTTTGTAGAGTAAGTAAATACATTTCTGCATAACGCATTTCTGTGACTTGAAATTATCAATGATGAACCAATATTTCATGCCTTTAATATGACTAGCTAACATTTTTGCGTTTTTCACTCATATTTTTGATTTTTATAGTGGTGGAGTTTAGGATTGAAACAGAGCGAGAATGCTTCAATATTGGCAACTTTAACAGTTTGATGGCCATAATTTCTGGTCTGAATATGTCGCCGATCTCAAGACTGAAAAAAACGATGAGTAGTTGAGACTATTCTTCAAATAGTCACCTCATAGCTTTAGTAACATAAATAAGTAGTCAGTCATTCAGAGTTTTATTTTCAATTACACTTTAATATTCATGAGAATAACTAATATATTTTGTAATTTTACTGAATTGGAAATGACTACGAGATATACTACAGCTAAATATTTCATGAAAGAAATGAATAATTCAAAATTGCACATTGAAGATTTTATGAAAATATCACTGCCACTAATACATTTTATGATTTTTACAAAATCTAAAAAAGATTGCTATTTTAACTGAAATAGAATGCATTGAAATATTACGGTTACATGATTCTTATACATTCTGTCGAGAAAGTACCGGGAATTGATTATTTGAAAAAGTTGCTCGAAACGATTGTCAAAATATTTGCTGTTGCTAAGTTGGCATAACTGTTTTCTATACCAAAGAAGAGTTTGAACGCGATCTGTCATTTGGTTTGTTTACAATGCTCGATTTTGTCAGTTATTACAAGTGTGTTTTACGATTTTTACAATGGATAAAAATATCAAAGAAAGAATTTGCTCAAATTTTGTATTGCAAATGGAATTTCGCGTCCAAATCGCTGAGAATGTTACAGAAAGCTTACTGTGAATCGACTTCATCACAAACACGTGCATATGAATAGTACAGTCCTGCAACAGCGGCCGAGATATGGTGGAAAATTTGCCCCCTTCTGGTCGGCTATCAACATCTTCAACTGATGTTAACATCGATAAAATGAGGAATGGTAATTGAAAATCGTTTTGTAAGTTTGAGAAATGGGCAATGAACTTTCTGTGTCTCACGAATCAATTCATATAATTTCAAACGATTGTTTGGTCATCAAATTCGTTGCCGCTCGACTAGTTCCAAAAGACCTGGATTTTTTTCAAAATTTGAATCGCGTAAAGGTCGCTGAACAAATGCTAGAACGAGTTAATTACATCCGCACAATCATAAAACGCATTGTAACTGGTGATGAGACATGGGTTTATAAGTTCAACATGCAAATCAGACAACAAGTTTCGGAATTGCACCTTCCAACTGAACCGAAATCGAAAAAAACACGTCAAAGTCGATCAAGGTAATATTGACTGTTTTCTTTGATTATCGCAATGTTGCGCACTCGGAATACTTGCCAGAAGGTCAAAAGGTAAATAAAGAATATTACCTACCCCAAATTCGTCGAAAAAGGCCAGATTTGTGGAAAGAAAACTAATTGATTTCGCACCACGACAATGCACCATCTAACAAGGCTATCATTGTGAATGAATTTCTTACCAAAAACTCTACAAAAATCATTGAACAATCACCGTATTTACCTGATATCACTCAAATTACCACTTCGAGGTACCCGTTTTGAATCAATACAAGATATAAAAGAGAATTCGCGGCGAGCACTGAAGTCGATTAGGGAAAAACCGTTTGAAAAATGTTTTGATGATTGGATTATTATTTCATATAAAATATTTTATGAAAATGGCACTATTTTTAATATAATTTCTATAAAATCTTCAATTGAATAGTTATAACTTAATATAATAGAGACTGAAAAACAATGAGAAGTTGAGCCTTTTCTTCAAATAGTTTTCATGATAAGAAAAACAAGTATCTACTTTAATTTAATTTATTCATGGAAGAAATGAATAATTTAAAATTGCACATTGAAGAATTCATGAAAATATCACTGCTACTAATACACTTTTCAAATTCTGAAAATTATGCAATTTGAACTGACTCAAATTCTGGAAATTATGCAATTTGAACTGGAAAAAATGCATTAACATGACGGTTACATAACTCTTATAATTATCCAAATTTCATGTGAAATATTTTATGAAAGTGGCGCCACATTTAATGTAATTTTAAAAAATCTGTTATAACATAATAGATTTGAGTATGAAGAAATGCTGATTATTCCTGCCTTATCTTCAAATAGTCTCCTGATAACTTTCATAATAAAAAACAACTGTTCACTCAGAGTTTCATTTTAATTACTATTATTCATGAAAATAATTTTTGTAACTTTTACTTAATCGGAAATGACTACAAGATAAACTGCAACAGAATATTCAACAGGAGAAATATGTGATGAACCATGAATTATTCAAAATTGCACATTGAAATATATGCTGCTATAGATTTTATGATTTTTATAAAATCTATAAAATGATTGCAATTTAAACTTGAATAAAATGCATTAAAACATTTCGGTTTCATGATTCTTATTATAGTCCAAATTTATTTTGAAATATTTTATGAAAATGACGCTATTTTCTATGTAATTTTAAAAAATCTAAAAATGACTAGTAATATAATAGAATAGAGACTGAAAAAACTGTGAGTAGCTTTCATGATAAAAAAAAACAAGTTAGAGTTTTATTCTTAATTACACTTTATTATTAATGGAAATAACTAATATATTTTTGAAATTTTTACTACATCGGAAATGATTACAAGATGAACTAGAAAAAAATATTGTAAATTTTACAAAATCTAAAAATAACTTGTTAAAATAAAATATTTCATTGAAAAACTCGCTTACATTATTTCTATTCAAACCCAAAATTTCACATTGAATCTATTGATAAAATAACACTAGTTCTGATATTTTGTAAATTTTACAAAATCTGATCCGATCAGAATAATACCTAAAAATTAAATTCTAATAATGAAATACAAAATTATACATAGAACACTTCATGAAACTTACACTTCTAAAATATTTTGTAATTATTACAAAATCGTTGAATTTCTACTAGATAAACTAAAACAAACTATTTGCTAGAAACATTATACATTATTTCCATTAGTATTAGAAGTAGCACGTTGATTATTTTATGAAAATAACACTTCCAATAAATTGCGAAATCTAACCTAACCTTAATTAAAGATAAATGAGAAATGAATACTTGGAAAAATTGCGGATGTAACATAGATTTTCACCTAAAAAACTTGCACATTAAACATTTCGAAAACTATTTCTGAGAACCATATCTTCGGAATGGTTTCATTATAACTTCCACACCATCTTCGTCATATCACTCATCCAACTTCTCGTCAAGTTTCAGCTCTTCCTGCATGTTTTCGAACAGCAGAACTAGTCTCACATTTTTTTCAAGAAATTTCCGACATCCTCTCAGTTTTTTCGTATTGTTCATCGTTAGGTCAATGCGTTCTTGATGGCGTTTTTCTGCGCTTGTTTTGATCGGCGGAACCTCTTTCTTCCCTTCGATACGTCCACGAAAACCTGCTGGCATAAAATTAGGATTTATTAATAAAAAGGATAGTTCTTATGCCGCTCATATACGACAGTTTCTTTTTTTGTGCTGTATATTCAACAGTTTGAATTTTGTTAAATTTCACAACTTTACAATATTATCTACACATGATCAATTATACATTTGGACTGCATAAGCTTGAATTAGTCAAATCAAAGATTTACCTGGAACATTTTGCCTCAAGCCTGGATCAGTAAACTTCTCAGTAACTATGTTTTCAACTGACACTTTAACGATATTGTTATTATGATCACGATCCATTGTTGACGATATTCTACTCTTCACTTCGAATTCTGGTATTCAATTCACAATGTTGCTCGTTGAATGAAAACTTCACGACTGTTTATTCTATTTCTCCAGAAAACATTTTATATCACCTCGAAATTTCGAATATTACAAATTACTACCCCAAGCAGGGATACTATGCACAATGGTCAACTTAAGTACCATCCACCGGCTTATAGGTCATTAGGGAAATCCGTGATTTCGGAATTCTTGTTATTTACATTCATTTGGTTTAATCATACCAGTTTAAGGATTATATCCATTAAGGTTATATAGATTCCCAATATAAACTTCCAAAATGTTACACATCTTGGAAGTTTTGTATTAACTCTAATCTCACTGTCATTTTTCAATGAAGAGAAAGAATTTATTCAATACTTGTACCATGAATGTATTCGAGTAGAAGAATGGAAATTGCAAATCGTATCACTCATTCACCTGAAATTTTTCTAGGGGGGGTTCTAAGGAATATTTTGTAAAATATTGCAGTTATTGTAGGGCTATTGCTTACACTGAATTAAAATTTTTGTTCCCTACGTCTTCCCAACACAATCTAGTAATTTGTGATAACACAACTCGATATATTCGCGTATCTACATGAATAATAGTAATAATATCAATACATAAGACACATATTCTTTCCAGATGTTTCTACTTATCTATTACAATTTGACCAAATGCGTGATAAGTTTATGAAAAAAGCGAAAACTTGAACGCATTGTTTAATTAAAGAGTGACTCCAAAATTAGTCTGTTTTTGAGTCCTCGAGAATCTTAAAAATCCTATTTGTTCATCAGATTACTGCTCCTGGTAAATTCTTAGGAGGGGATTAGCTTTGGATTTTGAGATATGAGAGATAACACATATAAAAATGTTACCTATGACCATATAACTCAGATTTATCCCAAGTCTTACAAAATAAAAAGTGTATTTGCGTATTCAAATAAACCACTATATTATTACAATCTAGTAATTTGTAATAACACATCTTGAAATACTCGCGTATCTACATAAATACGAGTAATAATTTTAATATAAAAGGCACATCTTATTCCTAAATGTTTCTACTTAATTGTCACAATGTGACCAAATGTGGGATAAGTGTATGAAAAACGCTTAAACTTGAACAGCATTGTTTCATTAAAGAATGACTACAAAAATAGCCCATTTTTGGGAACTCGAGAATCTTAAAAATCCAGATTATTTATCACATTCCTGTTTATTCATTTAAAAATGCTCTTGGTAAATTTTTATGGGGGGGATTAGCTTTCGTTTTTGAGATATGGGAGATAATAGACGTAAAAATGTTACCTATGACCGTGTAAAGGTTCCTTTTCATTAGAGCGTTTTGACGCTAGAAAGTTGAGGTTTCTGAACTTTATAGCGTCAGACGCTAGAAAAGACAAGTGACAAGTTTATATTTTCCGTCTTCAAGGGTTGACTATAAAAACCCTGAGGTAACCAGTTTGCTTCGATACAAAATGGCTTAGTTTTTTTCATAGTCATCCAGTTATTGCGCCATATTAGCTTTCGTTACTCGAACTCAGTTAGAGGTCTTGAAAAAATAATTTCGCAATATATAACACTATTCGATTCCAGAAATGATACCGAATCAATGAAAAATAGACTTCATATTCTTCAATTAAGTGTTTTAACCTAAATTAAGTGACAAATGAAAAGGCACCTTAACTCAAGTTTACCTCAAGTCTTTCAAAACAAAAAGTGTTTCTGCGTATTTAACTGAACAACTATATTATTAAGTTTTTTGACTCGCTGATTCCGATTCCGAAATCTGATGACCTTCTAAAGGACTGTTCAAGGTCATTTGTAGGCAAATCTAATGGAATCGTAGAAAATATATAAAAACATATGTAATTAGAGTATGTGATAAGAATTTGGGTGAATTATTTTAGTATGTATGAGGAATTTTATAAAGCATGTCGGTCATTCTGAATCTGCCATCTATAATTTTTCAAATCTGACATTCGTAATCAATGATCTTGAAAACCTATGTAATGTTTTCAGATATTTTCTACGATTCAATTAACAAACTTAACCTACGAGGGATCTTGAAAGGTCCTTTGAGAAGGTAATCTGACCTCGGATTCGTAACCAAAAAAACTCAATAATATAGTTGTTTGGTTAAATACGCAGAGCAAATATACAGCCCCATGTCTGAGAGCTATATACAAAGCCAGCTACTCACTGGGCTACATACCCCAGTCATGGAGGAAAGTCAAAGTATTATTTATACCGAAAATGGGCAAGAGGTCTCCAGATGAGCCTAAATCATATCGCCCGATAAGCTTAACCTCCTTTCTCCTAAAATCAATGGAGAAAATTCTCGACAACCATATGAGAAGTTTCATAAAACTGCATAAAAAACAATTTACCTACCAACCGGGCAAGTCTACAATTGATGCCCTACACGATCTAGTAAAAGAAGTGGAAGGAGCACTAGAGGCTAAAGAAATAGCCTTAGTTATATTAGGAGACTTTGAAGGAGCCTTCGATAATACCTCGTATACATCCATTAGCAACGGTGCAAACAACAAGGATGTCAAAACACCCACCATCAAATGGATCAAAGAAATGCTCAAGGGCCGGATCATATTGGCCACTTTTGGAGACACCGAAATATCGGTGTCAGTAGTTGTTGATGGTCTCTTAGCGAGACTGAACAACGCTTTGTATATAGGACATCTACGACATATAACTCAATCGCGCCACATGGAAATTTGAAACATTATAAAATAAATATTGAATCTCAAAAGAAGTTAAGTCAGTTTCATGGAAACATCATTCAAAACACGTGATTCAAGATCTCATCAAAACTATAAAATGAATTTTCCATGAAAACTCTTTCCATTCTACTTTTGAAAACATTTCTACTGCAAGATTTTAGACTCTCAGGTAGTTTTTTTAAACCGATGCTTCGGCAGCAGATAATTTTCTCGGCTTCTAGTCAGATGATCGTGAAAGATGGAATGTTTCGGATATTTATCCCTGTGTTCATGGACGTGTAAGAGGCAGGTCAGCATGTAGCAAGATGGAAAGATAACTCACAAATGGAGGAACCCCTCTTCTGTATCAGGGGTGTATGGGGTGCCTCAGCGTCACCTGAGGCACTCCATACGATGATACCGTACGTGGCTACACTGTGGAAGTGGGCATGGTAAGTAAGCACTACTTCGTTTATCCCTACTATATTCTTAATTCTTCTTGTCGCAAATATGGCTACTGACAGTTTCTTGCAAACCATATCTATATGTGGACTCCAAGATAAGGTGTCATCAAGGAGGAACCCCAGTATTATCAAGTTTTCAGATTGACATTTACTTTTTGTGCTTAGTATGAGTTCTTGGGTCTTATCGATGTTCAAGGAAAGTTGGTTAGCCTCAAACCAATCTTTTGCATTTTCTAAAGAAACCCTGGTTTTCACCTGGAGATCCTGAATACTTTTCGCTCTATTTAAGAAACTTTTATCGTCAACATATATTTCAGTGCCACCAGATGATACATTCCAAACAAGATCGTCTATAAATATAATGAAGAGGACTGGGCCCAGTATGGATCCTTGGGGAATTGTTCCATCAAAATAAGGATTGAACTCATCTTTTAGACTTGTGTACATTTTTATAATTCTCATTTTTACAGTGGAATAAAATTCATTCTGGAACATTCGCCATACTCGAACATCAAATGGATCCAAGCAGCAATTTCAGCAGTTACAGAAGCACTCTGAAAGCTGCTGTGTGGAGAAGCGCAGGCGCAACGGATCAGCGACAACGTATTGTGATTCCCTTCTTCAGTTTACTACACTCGGAGGCAAAATTAGCGGAACACTCGAAAATTTAACCAAATTCGAAGTCCGATAATTTTCCTAATTCTCAACCGATTTAGATGATTTTTTCGGCAAGTTATAGATCAACTCTTCTGCTTTGTAGAAATTATAAGAGAAACAAAAAAAATTTGAAAAAATTCTATACGGGGGCAAAACTAAAAGTGTTTTTTTTGTCAAAAATTCGTAACACCTTGTGGAATTTCGTGGTCCGAGTTGAAACGTACAATATCATGTCTGTCAAGACACATCTTCCTACAGTAACGCCCTTCTTGTTTTATGCATTTATCTCTATTTTTACTAGAGATTTCCAATTTGAAGCGAAAAGTCACAAATTTCAAGAATTTATTTTTAATCTTGCGTAGGTGCATAACATCGGAGGTTAGCCAAAAAATAAAATCAAAATTAGAGAAGCGGAAATCTAACGAAATGAAAATTTTTGAAATTCACTGGCCAATTTCACTCTCCGGGAGAACTCGAAGTACACTGGAAAAATCGTTGATTTTGCACATTTATTTTTGAATTTTTTTGTGTGACACTCTATAATAATTATCATTCCTGTCCAAAATTGAAAGCAGGTGTATATCCTGGCGATACACTCGTGAAATGAAATGAACATGTTGAGAAAAATGTTCATGATAATCCACAAAAAAAACATTTGATTTTAGTAGCGAGTATGACCCCCCGAGCTCTTATTACAGCGCGCATACGATTTCGCATACTCCAAATGATGTTGTCTATCATCTGTTGAGGTATGTTGTCCCACTCTTCCACCAAAGCCAATGTCAGCTCTTCAACGTTGCCTGGATTCCGTTGTCGAACCCTTCTTCCAAGAATGTCCCAAACGTGTTCGATCGGGTTTAAATCCGGTGACCGCGACGGCCAGTCCATTCGTGTGATCCCAACTTCATTGAAATATTCTATCACTATGCGCGCAGTATGAGGGCGCGCGTTATCGTGCATAAAAAGGAAATTTTCCCCTATGTAAGGAGGAAAAGGCACAACATGGGGCTCCAAGATTTTTGTTATATACCGATGGGCATTAAGTGATTCATTGCCAATAATCTCCAGTTCTGTTCGTACTCCCAAGCATATGCCACTCCATATCATAACTGACCCTCCACCGTATTGCTCAGTTCCTGCGAAGTTCGCTTGATTGTACCGTTCCCCTCGATGCCTCCATATTCTATCTCTACCATCCACGAAATTCACACAATATCGGCTCTCGTCACTAAATAAAACTCGTCTCCACTGATTGATTGTCCATGCTACATGCTCCCTAGCAAACGCCAATCTTGCTACCCGATGGGCTCTATCGAGTCTTGGTGCTCTTGCTTGCGCGTATGATCTCAGACCAACTTCATTTAATCGTCTTCTGACTGTCCTCACACTGACATTAATGTTATCCACTGCTTGTAAAAGGTTACGTGCCTGAACAGCAGTAAGACGAGAATTTCTTATGGTTTGATTGACGATGAAACGGTCATGTATAGCGCGGGTTGCCCGATTTCTTCCTTGTCCTCGCCTCCTTACGTACAATCCAGTTTCCCTGTAACGTCGGTAGATTCGATGGATAACCGACGTCGAGACACCCAACATGGTACTGACTGAGCGGTAGGTGCGCCCTTCCTCGATCAACCCCATGCTACTGAGGTTGGTGGTAAATCTCTCATTCTGAATGAAAAATACCGTTTCGAATCGTAAATAGTAAAAGAATCACAAAACACCGCAACCGATCGAATTTGTATCAAATCAAAGAATGGAAAACTCTCATTCTTTAAACAAGTGCAAATGTGGTCATATACAAAAAAACGTGTGTTGCATTTCATATTTGATAAAAAAAGGTGGGCACATGTGTAAATGAAAAGTTTTATCAATGGTCCCAGAATTCGGTTGTGTATTTTAATACCTACCGACTGTTATCTCCTATGAATTCCTAATTTTCACCAAATTAACCAAATTGTCATCAATAACTAATGCAATTCGAACATAAAAATCGCAAACGACAATTTCGACACGCCTGAGTGATAATAAGAAAATTCCAAATTGATAGACGAATTTTAATGACAATTTCTTGATTCAATGGAATTTCTCCAAAATGGTGATTTTCCACTTGAAATTAAATATATTTTGCAAAAATAGAGATAAACGCATGAAACAAGAAGGGCGTTACTGTAGGAAGATGTGTCTTGACAGACCATGATATTGTACGTTTCAACTCGGACCACGAAATTCCACAGGGTGTTACGAATTTTGACGAAGTTTTGCCCCGTATAATTTTTTTCAATTTTTTTGTTTTATATATAATTTCTACAAAGCAGAAGAGTTGATCTATAACTTGCCGAACAAATCATCTAAATCGGTTGAAAATTAGGAAAAATATCGAACTTCGAATTTGGTTAAATTTTCGAGTGTTCCGCTAATTTTGCCTCCGAGTGTAGTTAAAGATCTATACTTTTTGAATCAAGGTTGTTCAAATAGGCGAGTAAAAGTGTATTTTCAACTCAACCTGTTACATTTTACCCGAGTTCAGATGAAATTGTCAGTATCTGATTCATAATTCATTGATCCACTACCAACAGTGTTGCCTGTCCCTGAAGGATTTGAAAAATTCTGTCAACTAGCTAAGCAGGTAACGAAATTCATGACATGGAAGCAGGGCCTGTCCTTCGAAAAGGATCACAGAATATTGTCACTCCTTCAACATGGAACAATATTAAATGAAAACGCTTTGGCTCTAGCAAGTTTTGAATGTGAGCCTCCGGAAAATAATCAAGAAAAAGAAAGATGTAAAAGCATAAAAGCCGACAATACTTCACTGTAAATTATTTAAAATATTGCCAATTCAGCAAAACAAAATAACATTGTATATAAAACGCCTAACTGAAGAAACACTAAGAATTAACTTGACAGTATTGAAAACAGTTTTGTATTTTTCAGTTTCTCTTGTTTCTTCAGTTGAAAATTTTATATCTATTATGAAGCATATGAAGCACTAGATGGATATTCGTTAGTTTTTAATTATCAGATTAAAAGCTTGGTTTCTGTATTATAAATGTTTCTTAAGTTATTTGTATATATTTTTATATGTTGTTTTTTTTGTACAAAATTGATTTTAAACCCAATGTGATTTAAACTTTTAGAACAAATTCATGCACAATTTTATGTAGCTAAGTCGCTCTGTAAAAATGTATCGATATTATATTGAAATATTGCTATTTTAGATGTTTTGTTTATAGTATCAGTTTTAATGTGAAAGAGAACATAAGCAAGTTATAGTAAATTATATGTTACTAGTTTTTAAGCAATATAAACGAGGTAACTATATTTCGTTTGGGGCGAAGAAAGTGTCATTCCAATTTATTTTTCTTGAAGTGAATAGTTTGGAAAGTTTGTAAGTCCAAAATTATTCGTTTTGTTGTACTTGAATGGGAAGTATTTGCATATATATTAGTACCTTAGTACTAATATAGTACTAAGGTAGTGGCTACTAGTACCCACTACTTTTGTGGCCTTTCTTGGCGGACTCGGTTGGCAGATGTGAGAACTAGATCCGCTATTGAATATTTCTACTTACATTCCATGATTTCCAAACGAAGACAAGGGTGAAAGGAAAGGAGTTTGGGACAGGAATCTGTACAATGAAAAAGAAAAACCAGCAAAAAATATTTCAACAATCATACTTCTTATATGTCTAAACAAATCTAAGAAAAGATTTTACATAGCAAGCAAGGTCATGAAAAGGACTAAGGAGATAATAAAAAAATACATAACCTGCGATATTTCCTCAAATTCCCTCTCTGTTTGACCGAGAGAGCCCCGATGACCAGGTTCAGTCTTCCAAGTGATGCCGATTATGATCTATAGATGTTTTAGAATCATTATGGACCCAATAATTTGGGTTGACAACTTGTTTAATTTAAAGGAAAATTTGATGATGTAACAAAAATATTTCCTTATTTTTAATATTGATAATACGACTGTGTGTTTGATTTACTTTGATAACTGGTATTATATTATCAAGTTTTACTACTTCTGAGTTGAAAAATACATAAAATCATGCCCAAAAAAACGTATTCTCAAACGATATTAAAAAGACGCATTAGAATGAACCTTCTTGTTGAGTTTAAATTCATCTCTGCGTATTTTTTATGTGAATCTAAGTTTTTTCTTGGCTCAACATTTCAGAGGTGAGGTAGAAGTAGAAGTCGTTAATTTTCTCAGTTCAGTAACCTCCTTAATTTCTTTTCAATGATTTATGTTATGTGTATTAATCTCTTTTATTTTACCGTTATTTTAACATGAACTTTGAAAAAAATGCGGTGGCATCTCAAAACTTACAAATTATCAGTATTCTAGTCAATGTTGTATTGTAACTACTAAATAATGTGTAAGAGATCTTTTATATACATAAAAATTGTTGTAATATTCAATGAATTTTTTTTATTTCCACTTCAAGCCCTTACACAGTAACAATTCCCTATCTCAATACGTGTCAATCGTTATCCCTTCAAATTTATACCTGAAAATCTTAATGCCGATCTTCGGACCATGCGTCCTTTCGATCTCCCTTACTCCGAAAATTTTTTTTGTTTGTATTTGGTTTTACTCCCAATATTCGCGACAATTATTCCTACATGTGTGGGACTCTACGTGCTCTCACCATCATCACATATAACCACTAAAGTTGCTTTGGGGCAAGACACTATTTCTTTCCATAGGTCATTTGACATGCCCATAAAGAATGTCTAGCCTTGTGTACTATGTTTTCCAGGTGGAAATTCCACGTGAACTTACTATCCAAAGTTACCCCCAGATATTTTGCTTCCTCCGCAACCGGAATAAACACTCTACTCTTCATCTTTCTAGTGAATGGCACCAAAAGGGTTTTGTGGAGATTTATACTAAGTTCAGCTTGACTATGAATGTTCAATAAGTCCTTAGAACCATAATATAACAAAGTATTTGAGTAAATTTTTATTTTTCAACATAATCTTCTATCTCTATACATTTTTCAATGCATACCTCCAGCTTCTTCAAACCTTCTAAAGGATAAGATTGGGGAATGACTTCCTTATTCGACTCAACCAATATTTTCAAGTTTGGGAACGAAAATAAGTCACAAAAATCTAGACCTGGTGTTTAGGGAGGGTGCGGTACTATTATATTTACACTTCCATGATTTTAGCCATTGAAATTGAACTCATGCATTGACTTGTTGGAAAAGAATTCCATTTCTTTTTAAAGTTAGGTCAGATTTTAGTTTCGACTTAATTTTTTCTCCCAAAAACGACGCACTGCTGATATTCCTTTTCATGTAATCAATGTAGCTTATTTATTCCAAAAAATTATTCACCGTCCTCGCTTCATGACAAAACAATCAAGAGTGCTAATGCTGAATCATACATTAGATTTGCATTAGATAAAGCAATTGGAATTTGCTTATACGAAGGATAAAAATTTTCGGGATTGAAAGATCGAATAGTTAATTTATTCCGCCGTTACTACGTTATAGTCAATCATGATGATAATAAGAAAATTAAACTATGTATGATACTATTGCAAGAGACTTATCTTGTGATAGTACACTCGGAGGCAAAATTAGCGGAACACTCGAAAATTTAACCAAATTCGAAGTCCGATATTTTTCCTAATTCCCAACCGATTTAGATGATTTTTCCGGCAAGTTATAATTTTTTTGTGTGACACTCTATAATAATTATCATTCCTGTCCAAAATTGAGAGCAGGTGTGTATCCTGGCGATACACTCGTGAAATGAAATGAACATGTTGAGAAAAATGTTCATGATGACCCACAAAAGAAAACATTTGATTTTAGTAGCGAGTATGACTCCCCGAGCTCTTATTACAGCGCGCATACGATTTCGCATACTCCCAATGATGTTGTCTATCATCTGTTGAGGTATGTTGTCCCACTCTTTCACCAAAGCCAATGTCAGCTCTTCAACGTTGCCTGGATTCCGTTGTCGAACCCTTCTTCCAAGAATGTCCCAAACGTGTTCGATCGGGTTTAAATCCGGTGACCGCGACGGCCAGTCCATTCGTGTGATCCCAACTTCATTGAGATATTCTATCACTATGCGCGCAGTATGAGGACGCGCGTTATCGTGCATAAAAAGGAAATTTTCCCCTATGTAAGGAGCAAAAGACACAACATGGGGCTCCAAGATTTCTGTTATATACCGATGGGCATTAAGTGATCCATTGCCAATAATCTCCAGTTCTGTTCGTACTCCCAAGCATATGCCACCCCATATCATAACTGACCCTCCACCGTATTTGCTCAGTTCCTGCGAAGTTCGCTTGATTGTACCGTTCCCCTCGATGCCTCCATATTCTATCTCTACCATCCACGAAATTCACACAATATCGGCTCTCATCACTAAATAAAACTCGTCTCCACTGATTGATTGTCCATGCTACATGCTCCCTAGCATACGCCAATCTTGCTACCCGATGGGCTCTATCGAGTCTTGATGCTCTTGCTTGCGCGTATGATCTCAGACCAACTTCATTTAATCGTCTTCTGACTGTGTAAAAGGTTACGTGCCTGAACAGCAGTAAGACGAGGATTTCTTATGGTTTGATTGACGATGAAACGGTCATGTATAGCGCGGGTTGCCCGATTTCTTCCTTGTCCTCGCCTCCTCACGTACAATCCAGTTTCCCTGTAACGTCGGTAGATTCGATGGATAACCGACGTCGAGACACCCAACATGGTACCGACTGAGCGGTAGGTGCGCCCTTCCTCGATCAATGTAACTGCCCTTGCTACTGAGGTTGGTGGTAAATCTCTCATTCTGAATGAAAAATACCGTTTCGAATCGTAAACAGTAAAAGAATCACAAGACACCGCAACCGATCGAATTTGTATCAAATCGAAGAATGGAAAACTCTCATTCTTTAAACAAGTGCAAATGTGGTCATATACAAAAAAACGTGTGTTGTATTTCATGTGTAAATGAAAAGTTTTATCAATGGTCCCAGAATTCGGTTGTATATTTTAATACCTACCGACTGTTATCTCCTATGAATCCCTAATTTTCACCAAATTAACCAAATTGTCATCAATAACTAATGCAATTCGAACATAAAAATCGTAAACGACAATTTCGACACGCCTGAGTGATAATAAGAAAATTCCAAATTGATAGACGAATTTTAATGACAATTTCTTGATTCAATGGAATTTCTCCAAAATGGTGATTTTCCACTTGAAATTAAATATATTTTGCAAAAATAGAGATAAATGCATGAAACAAGAAGGGCGTTACTGTAGGAAGATGTGTCTTGACAGACCATGATATTGTACGTTTCAACTCGGACCACGAAATTCCACAGGGTGTTACGAATTTTTGACAAAAAAAATACTTTTAGTTTTGCCACCGTATAAAATTTTTTTCAAATTTTTTTTGTTTTCTCTTATAATTTCTACAAAGCAGAAGAGTTGATCTATAACTTGCCGAACAAATCATCTAAATCGGTTAAGAATTAGGAAAAATATCGAACTTCGAATTTGGTTAAATTTTCGAGTGTTCCGCTAATTTTGCCTCAGAGTGTATAATACATGGATTCCAAGTTCTACACTAGGGCATTTTATCTTTGAAATGAACGGAAAAGATGATGATGAAAGAAAAGAACTGCCTCAAGAAGAAGAAAATATGTTGAACACAATGCAAAGATAGGGATACGGTTTATCTATGTGCTCGACTGTTCATTCATATATAATGAACGAACAAAATGGAGCTATCATTCCAGATCATCATTCCTAGCACACAGGAATGGACCATCTCCAAGAACCGTCTACTTAAAGCCCCCTGTTGGTACAGCGACGACTCCAAAACTGCAAAAGGTGTTGGCGTTAAAGTATATGGTCGAGGTGCTGCCAAGGAACAGTTGATGTCTTGGCGAGCTTACGACTGTTTTTGCAGCAGTAATATTCGGCATTGACCACTGTGATAACCTTTTGCTTGCAGGGAGATTAACAAGTAGGTCAATAAAAATCATCGCCGATAGCCAAGCTGCACTGAAGGCATTGGCATCCGATACCTGTACGTCACTTATGGTGCCGGAATGTCGGTCCACCCTTGCTAAACTGGGAGAACGGGAACAGGCTGTGTCCGAGTACCCACATCAGACTATTGCTACCCGGAGACTCGGGCAGACTCATTGGCCGCTCGAGGGGCAGGCTTGGGATTCATCGGACCGGATCCTAGGCTCGGAATTCCTCTAGAGACTGCAAGAATGGAAAATAACCGGTGGTTGGACCTGAAGGTACGTGAGCACTGGATGAGTCTCTCAGGTCTCAGACACTGTCGACTCGCCATTAGTGGACCTTCCAATACGAGAGTCGAGGATTGGCTTAAACTCTCCAGGCTGGAGTTCTAACTGACATGGGGCCATCCATAAATTACGTCACATGAATTTTAGGACTTTTAACCCCTCCCCGTCCTTGTCACAGGTTGTCACTAACTGGGACATCACATATTTGTTTATGCATGTATTCAAAAATAATTAGTTATTTTATTTTTTCTTATTTTTATTAAATAATCTTTCATAAAATCATTTCAGATAACTGGAAACAAACAAGTTATCCTTCATTTAAACCTATTTAAACCCTTACCATTATAATTTTTGTTTTTGTAGACTATTACGGTGATAGAAGACGATAAACTCAATGGAACACGTTATATGCGAGTACCCAGTACCCAAGGGGGACAGAGTCAGGATGGAGGAGCTCGGATCTAACAAACTGAAGCTTACTGAGCTTATTAAGATCTCGCTCACAAAGCAGCGGTCGAGCCGCTAGTCAGCCCTCACTCATAATCTATATCTATGATGAGCGTAAAGTGGTAGAAGAAATGAGTTTAGTTGCCAAATCATTATCAATATTTAGGAAAATATCTATCTTCGAAAAAGGAAAAATGTCCAAACTTGATTAAGATGAAGCAAAGTCTCGTTTTCGTCGGAAAAATAAAGGGAATATTTTTTAATAAACGAAGAACTCATAAATTGTAATACTTACCTTGACATTTTCTGTGATAAAATAACTCTAATTGCTTTTTTTTTTGGTTCAGTTGCCTCAAAGTAAGGGTTACTGAAACACTGGACCACATAATGTTGAAAAATTTATAGCTTCTAAAATATCAAATTTACTTGTTCAAGCTTTCACCAATTATAGCTGAACCTTCAATGCTTATACATAACCTTTCTACATTGAAAAACTGCTAAACTTATGTTTTTATGAAAGTACTAATTATACTGAAAAGTAGCGAAATTCATTATATAAATTGCTTCAACTTACTATTTGACAATTATGACTTCATTCCACAACACTTTATCTTGCTGATCAATTCTTGTTCTGACTGCTACAATAAAAACCTTTATTTTCGTATTTTAATTATTCCTTTACAGGTAAACTGCTTTCCAGTAAACCTACTTAACAACCACCAATGATCAAATCTACTCAAACACAATTTGTAAGAATAAAGAGAATCTTATCTTACAATTCACTCTGAATCCATAATTTTTCCTGAATGTAAAACACTCATGAAAAAATAACTAAGTCAACAATAGTTTTAATGTCAATTTCACCGATTTTCTGTTTACAATAAATTTTATTCTACAATTTCAAAACTCGGAAATATATTGTATCTACAAATTATAACAGTCAAAACAACAGTGAAAAACGAAATATAAAAAAGGTTCCTGCCTGATGAAAATGTTCGATTCCAGTGAAATCCAGAGTCGAATAAATCCAAATTTTAATTAGAATTGAAGTATATTTAAAATATGTGATCTCTTTATATACTTATTTTGAGAAACAATAAGAATTAAAATTGGGAGTTGAAGGCTATAAATTACGATAAATTTAACCGTCTCTGAAAAGTCCTCAACTTTGGAAAATCATCCAATCAAAATGCCAATACCCAGTCTGAATTGATTCTTTTGATGATTCAGCAGACCACTTAGTGCTAGGGTGAAAGGAAGTGGCAGCAGTTTTTTTTCTAGAACGGCTCCCACTGACCAATTTGAGTCTAAATGCCCTGAAAAAAGAATAAAGGTGGTCAATTCAAAAGGGGTCCAACAATGAAACACCCCACTTATACAGGGTGTTTCCAGAATCATGAAATTTGATATACTGCAATACTCAAGTTTAATAAGAATTCGAGCTTAGAATTTCAAAATTTGTATCATATTGGGCAGAAGTAAAGGATGAAAATATTTCGATTCACTTGTAATTTTCAAAAAATATTTTTTTGCGTTTTTCGAATGTACATATATTTGAGAATATTCTCCGAAAATTCAAAGATGATCCGGCAAACAGACTCGGAGATATGAGCATATTAGTAGCGACGTGTCAGAGCGTTCGAAAGTAGGCGGGGCGCCGATCGCAATAGCAGCTGCTTCTCGTTACCCCTATGTCTTTCTTCACAATTTCTATCAGTCTCTAATCTTATAATAAAAATACGGTCCACTCTATACCTGAAAGCCATATTCAGAAATTTTATGTTAAAAAAATGAATTTCGTCCGATGAACGTGGTCTATCACGTAGTCAAGTTGTGTTTTTTCTCAGTGTGTAGAGTTTTCTTCATCAGAATGCCTCATGAGCTCCTAAAACCTGGTGAAACTGTTAATACTAATCGATACAGACAACAAATGACAATGCGCCTGCACACAAAGCAAAATCTGTTCAGGATTTGGGGGTGGGTCAAAAAAAACGCATATTTTCTTTTCGTTTGGTACACTGAAAAATAGGTTCCTAGACACCTCTAAGAAAGTCTCTCCAAGTATGAGATATTAAGAAAAAAATAGAAAACTGCAAGTGCGGAAGACCTTCCCATTACAATTAAGAGCTCATACTTGGAGAAACTTCCTTAGAGGTGTCTAGGAGCCTATTTTTCAGCAAACCAAGCGAAAAAAATATTCGTTTATTTACACCCACTTTATTATGAAATGAAATGAAATATATATATTATGACATCAATTATTTACATGTCAAGTCAAAATTAATAGAAGATTTAATAGAAGTATGCCTCGTTTACGTCGCCGATTCAGAGAGAAATTCCTTCAACTCGTATATGGTCCTATGTACAAGTAGCTTTTTGACCTCTCTCCTGAATGCAAGTTGATGTTTTTGTTTGATTTCAATGGGCAGATTGTTGTATAACTTAGGACCCCAGTAATCAACACTCAGTTGTAGTTTAGTTTTGCTATGAAAGGTTGTCCTCAGGTCTCCCTCTCCTCGTGTTGAATTGATGGAATTGACCACTTGTTTCAAATTCAGGTAAGTGCCTATGTACATATCTCACACATTCCATAATATATATTTATGGTAGGGTCAAGACCTTAAGTTGTTTAAAAGCCTCTCTGCAACTGTCTGTTTGTTTCAGGCCTAGAATAATTCGAATAGCCTTCTTCTACAATAGAAAGAGCTCTTTGGCTCATGGAGAAGTGCACCAAAGAAGAACGCCATACAAAATGATAACATGAAAATACCCAAAATACGCTCTAAGTACAACTTCTAATGAACTTATTTTTTCTTAGTGTTTCTAAGGAAAAGAGTGCTACTGTTAGCCTGCTCGCCGTTTTATCTATATGAGTTTCCCAGTTTAACTTTGAGTCGATATACACTCCGAGAAATTTTAGGCTTGATATTTCGTTAGTGGGAACTCCAAACCTGATATATTGTGTTTTGTCATCATTAATATGTAGCATATTACTCTTAAAACAGTTGTCAGACATGTTTATCACCTCATACTCTATTCTTTTCAATTGCTCTATTTTTGTGGCCCTCAAGCTGTAGGTGGTGTCATCAGCAAACAAAAATGTTGATGCAGAAGCATGGCTACCATTGATGGTTATGTTCATATCGTTTATGAATAAAATCAAAAGCAATGGTCCCAAGACAGAACCTTGGGGAACTCCAAATTTGACTTGCTTTTCCCCTGATAATGAATTTTTCCACCATACTTGCTGCGTTCTTCTCTCCAACTATGTATGCATGAGACGAAGAGATGTTGCACAAATACTATAATACCTTTGCTTTCTCATTAGCAATCCATGACTTATGGAGTCAAATGCTTTTTTAAGATCTCTTGAAATTATTCCAGATAGCATTTTTTTATGGCTTGAACTTATGATTTGATCTATTACTTTGAGAAGAGCCGTGGTTGTCGATTTTCCATGCCTAAATCGGTGTTGTTGATTATTCATTAAATTGTTCGATTCTAAGTAGGAAGTAAGTCTGGTTTTGATAAGTGTCTCTAAAATCTTCGAAAACACTGGCAACACAGACACAGGCCTATAGTTAGAAGGATCATCAGAGTCACCTTTCTTGAAGATAGGTACAACTCTTGCTTTTTTAAGATGTTCTGGAAAAGAACCCTCATCAAGGCACTTATCGAATATTATACTGCTAATGAATGAATAAGCACTTTTTGGATAGATTTAACAAATTTTGTTGACATCCCAAATATGTCTTGTGCATTTTTACTCTTCATGCGGGATATTATATTACTCACTTCAAAAGCGGATGTCAGATGTAGAATGAATGTTAAATCGGTTTTTTCTGTTTTTGGCAGACTTTTTTCTAGCAATTGCATCGCTTTATCACTCGTTTGTGGGCCCAGGCTGGTGTTGACCTTCTCTCCTACATTAGCAAAAAAATCATTTAATTCATCTGCGTAAAGATTCGCATTTGTTGCATTTACTGGCTTGGTTACCTCTTTATCCGATTCTTGTATGAGGCCAAGATGGTGTTGTTTCTTACCAAATTCGATTTTTTGCCGAAGGATTTTCTTGCATTTTTTATATTCTATATAAGCTCCATTTGAGCGAGTAACTTTGAATATTGTATCGATAGCATCCAGTGTGTTTCTTATTTGTTTTACTTCATCAGAATTGAATATAGGTTATTTATTATTATTAATAGCTTTTTTCTTTCGTTCTGGAATATAAACGTCAAACCAGTGTTTCAGTTCATTGAAAAAGTGGTTGTAAGATTCTTCCGCTGATTTACCAATTAAAATAGAGTTCCAGTCAGTGTTACCCATCCTTTGAATTACACTGTCAATGCCCTCAGTGGTATAATTACGTATTTTTATTTCATGAGTAGGTTTTGAATGATTTTTATTTTCAGATGGAAGAGTTATGTATTGGCCCAGATGATCTCCTAGATGCAGATAACAGACTTGGCTCCTTCCGATTACCATTTGTTTTAATTGATGGGACACTCATTGTCTGAGCAGCACTTCAATTCCTACGCAGAAGTTGAAATTGGGTGTCTGATTGGTTTGCTTCAAAAGACGAACATTTCTATTGGCATGGTCAAAATGTGTAAAAAGAAATGGTATTCTTCTTTTTCTTTCTGCACGGCGCTCATATGGGCAGCACTCAGGCCGTTTGGCCCATTGTGCTTGACATGTTTTGTTGAGTTGTTATTTGTCTTGTAAAAACTTCATGTTGAAGCTTGCCAAGACTGTTGTAGGGAGCCTCCTGGATTATCCGGGCGCTGGGTGTTTCAGTGCCCACGGTGTTCAGTCTGGTTTCTTTATGAGCGGGACATTCGAAGAGTATGTGTTCCGTTGTTTCGTCATTTGCTAGGCAACCACGACATGTGGTTTCCGATAGTTTCATGACGTGTAGATGTTTGTTGAGTTGGTGTCCCGTTAAAAGCCCCACTACCATCCCAACAGCCTTTTTTTCGAGGGACAGCAGTTCATGTACCCTCTTCTTTGATTGTGGCCCTTTTATGAGCCTTTTTGACTGTCTCAGTCCCGAGATGCCTGCCCAGTAGTTTTGGGCCTCGATGTTGTTCCAGTTTTGAAAAAAAGAGAGCACATGGGTCCATGGGATGGTCAGAATTGGTTCTGATGGGCTGGGCACCAAATCAGAGTGACTCTGTTTGTAGCACTGAGTTGTCAAAGTGCTGTTCTGCATTCGTCCACCAGTTTGGATGTAACCTTCGTATCTTTAAGATATCTAAGGTCGTTTTGGCTATCAGAGCATATGTAGATGTATGCGTCTCTATATTTCCTATGTAGGTTTTCCTGCAAATATTTCTGCGTGTGTTACGGTGACGTTGTCTCCCAGCACAATCATAATGTTTGCCCTAGGTCTGTGAACGTCCCGGTTTGGACCCATCCGTAAACCAGGTGGGTCCCTGTGAGATGAGTAAGGCGTGGGGTGTGATCCAAATTTCAACTACTTTGTAGGGTTCGTCAAAGTAGTAGGTGGCTCTTGTTTGATCTCCTCTTGTGAGAAAGTCAGGTCGGAGTTCTCTGATTTTGTTCAGGGATGTGGAGTGTCCAGAGATTGAATTTCTGTCCCTCCAGATACCTCCCTCCCATAGCCTCAAAGAGGCCCCCATGGCCACCTCCTCAACCACTATGTGTAGTGGAGGGATGCCCAGAAGACACTCCATGGAGGCCGTGGATGTGCATCTCAAGGCTCCCGTGAACTGCCAAACATGCTTGCCTTTGGATCTTGTTGATTTTGTTCCGTTTTATCCCTTTTTCCAGGTCAAGAGCGGTCTTATCACTGTTGTGTATAGGCAGTATATTATCTTTGGTTTAAGTCCCCATCTGGGGCTGAATAGTCTCCGGCACGCCCAGAGTGTGCAGAGAGTAATGGTCAATACTTTGAATAATTTTTTTTACTTTCCCATTCAAAATTAGTAATTCATTTTCACAAAAAACGTTCATTTCATACTGAAGGAGATTTTCAATAAAATGGAATCGTCAGTATGGAATAAAATGGGTTTCTATAATTCAGACCCTTACACTGTCAAAACAAGCGTCATTTAACATAACTTCATATTATTTTGGGGTTAATTACTGTATTGAAAGATATGGGATTGTCAACCTGTAGAATCAAATTGAAAAATTTAATTATAATGAATTTTTTCGAAGAGTTAAGTGGAGATCTGCAGTCATTCAACTGATGTTTTCACAACAAGCATTTTGGAATTTCCAAACTTGATCACAACCCACATGCATCTTATGGGTAATCCATCCTTTACAAGGTTTTGAACTCACTCTACTACTCTCATTTCAATATAATACATCGTTTGAAACAAAGAAATGTAATGTACCTTTAAATACAAGTTCACTCTTTGGTAAATCCACTTGGTATCCAATTGACGCAACTGCTTCCTGCATCCTGTGATTTGCTTCTAACTCTACTCCGATTTGAAGTTGCTTACTCGCTTTTTGGTAGTAACATAGATGAATTCCAGACACTCCCAAAGTTCCAGATACTTGATAAAGATCCGTAGAATATCTGAGAAGAAATGCTGGATTATAGTAGAATAACAGCTTTACAACATACCCGATGTAAGGCTGGATTCATATTTTGTTTACTTACTTGGCAGCTGCACTCAATAAAGCTATCTGACCTCCAGGAACAGCAGCCCCCTTCTGATAAGCGAGTTCACTACCCAAAGCTAACCGAGGAGTTACAGCTTGAAGATAATGCAGCACAACCACACCAGAATTGGATATAATGTCAGGATTGGCTACAGTTAGGCTGGCAGTGTAATCAAGTCCTTTATAATTCATTGTTAACTGACCGACAGTGAACTTGGAATTTTGTACCTAAAGAAAACGGTAATGAAGTGACAAAAAATATATTACTTCTTAAAAAAATTAACTTCGCTCTCAAAAAGATTAATTTCTTAAAAAAAAATTATAAAATTTTTCTCTCAAAATAACTAACCTTTGACCTTATTCAATAAGATATTTTCAGTGAAAATATAAAGGAAAATAATACTTATTGAAAAAATCAAATATTCATGTTCATTATGAAATAACTGTTAGATTAAGGGCTTCACAAACACAATGACAAAATGACATAATTTTCAATAAAATTCTGAATGAATCTCAAGCATTAACATATAGTATTCTTCATTGATAGCAATCTGACATAATAACCCAATACATATAAAATAATAGAGAGATCTCTCACCTGAGCACCAAATTTGGCTTGCAAGTTAGGGCATAACTGATGTATAATTGTAGCATTTAAATTACCAACAGGATCAATATCTCCAAGTAATATTGGATAGGCTTCTGATGGTGATAATTGCTTAGTTCCTACATAAGTTGCCCCAAATCTATATCCACTTGGAGTAACTGAACTCATATTTATAGTATGAGATATTTGAAAATGATTGCTTAACCCTCTTGTGAGCATTACTCTAGCTCCCTCGAAACATGTGGGAAATATATCTGAAACAAGCATATAATGACAAACATGAATTGAAAAAAATACAAAAGGATACATACTTTTACATTTAGTATGAATTTCATCCAAGGGTCCTGGATTTTCAATTTTCTCGGTATCATTTTTTTCCTCGACATCCTTTTGAAAGGGAATACCAGAACTTGGTGGCGGTGGTGCAGAGAAAGCATGTATATTACCCATTTGAACGTGAATTTCCTGAAGTGATGATTTCGAAAATAATACTTATTTACAAAAGCGAGTGGTAATGTACATGGGCCACCTCTCAATCTAGATCTCAAATCGTTGCAAATACACGTTCATCTTCCTTTTCAACACTTCAGAGTGAAATTTCCTTCTATCAAATAGAAAAAGAAAACTACTTGATCGATCGAAAAAATCAGACACGTTCCAGTATTCAAGGTTATTTAGGCATTGACTTCCTTTCCTTTGATTTAGGTTATATACTGTTATTTTCAAAATAGTATAATAAAATATTATCCCTATGAACTTATACCAAGTAAAAATAAAGGAATAATATCATTGAATTCAATCTGACTTGAGAATTTTTGACTTTTCAATTTTACATACATATATTTGTTAAAAGTGGAAATGAATATATCTCCTGGTGATAGAGTGTACTAACAGCGTCGAAGATAGAGACCCTGAATCCAATACTTCAAATCCAAATGATCTTACTAAATGGAAGATAAATAATCTTAAACAATCTATCAGAAGAAAAAAAGAAGAAATCTCGGCTATGATTAGTATTCCATGTTTTCACTGATTATATTATTTTTAATGGATTGATTACTTTAGGTAAAGGTAGGTTTAAACTACCTTTTGTATGGTGCAGATTGGAAACTAGTGTCACATGATATCAGCGAATAAAGGTGAATGCCCATTTCTCCCAATCTTGACCGCACTAAAGCTACCTTTCACGGGGTAGGCGAACGCAAAATTAAAGAGGCTTATTATAAGCAGATGCGACAAATAGAGTAGAACACGTGAAAATTCAAATATTCAAATGCATAAATCTAAGTAATTCTCTTCACAGAAAATACAAGCTACTCATGTTTACACATTTGGATATCAAAAGTTATTATACAACAACAAAAATAACGTTGACTTCACTTCGCAATCACAATTCAAAAAGAATAGGAAGTTTTTTAGGCAAAGAGGAGGAAAATCTTCGAAAAGATGCACCCCGGTGACGGGGCCAATGTTGGATTTTTACCGGCTAAAAACCTCCTCTTGGGGTTCCAGCCCGAAGGCTATAATCCCCACGTAGAGAGAAAAGTAGCGGAAGAAAAAGGTGAACTCTGATGGGATGTCCGAGGGGAGGGCTGGGCGTGGAAGCCCGATATTCCGGAACTCGTGGAGTCCGGAGTTTAGCTGGGCGGATGCCCGATTTGGCTGGGCGAATGCCCTAAAACATCCAGGTTCGCATCTAATTTTCAATTATAGCACTGAAAAGTGCAAATTTCCTCAATAGTCGGTGTGGTCCACTTTATTCAGCCGACGTCAGCGGTGGTGCACAGGCAGACGCAAAAGTGACCGCGACGGTAACCTGTGCCAAAGTCCTCTCAAGTCTTGCTGAACTGGGAGTCCAAGCCATGCTGAATAGGAATCCGCTGACGCTGGTGGACGGTCTTCTCAGGAAAGCTTCCAACGAGGAGTGCATCTGCAGCGCATAAAATGGGCCTGCACGGGTACAGATGCCTAAGTCCCGCCTCACTATGATCTCCACAGTCGGGTATCCGCTGGAGCTCCTGGGACAACTTCTCTGGACGGCTGATCGTTGCTGAATAATAGTAGGAAGTTGGAGAATTTTCAGATTTATACTTATTTCCGTCGGGAAAGAGTATTCATCGATGTGGGTATATGACATATAATCTAGCATGCGCATCAAGCTCCCAGTAGTCTGTATACCAAATTGAAGTCATTGACTAAGTATATAAATCAACTTTGTTGAGGTGCAGGGAGCATACTGTCTGCAGCATGATGATTTCGCTTCTCTCCTCAATACAAGTAGCAATATAGTAGTAAGAATTACATATATGCTTCAAGGACTATTCTGTGGATTGGACTTATCTCCCAATACTTATCAATTGCCAAACAGAGTTACTACGCTTGCGCCAATGTTTGATGAAGCCGAAAGTTTTTAGCAAACCCTAAAGTTATAAAAGTTATTAGGAATTACATGAGCGCCATGAATTTGAGGACATACACAACGTACGAAGGGTCACAGTGCGATGTGTAGAGGACTTCCCCGGCAGACATAATCGCCGATGAAAACAAATCAATTACCTATCGTATGCGCATTCAATTTAAATGTTCAAATAAATGTTTTCACGTACTATGTGCTGCTTTATGCAAAAATGAAGCTTTAACTAAAACGTTTTTGAGAAGGGGAAGTATCTATTTTTGGAAAACTAACTTAGATTTAATGATAAAAGTTATAATTGTAACTTGTTGGTAATATACTGATTATTCGCAATTTGGTATCTCTTAATGTGATAACACTGTTCAAGAAAACCAAAGACTGGTTGGTTATTGTGGTTATCAAAATTACTATTGAGTACCTGAATAGGAAGATACTAGTTCATAGGTTAAAATCGCCTAATATACTAAATACCCAATCTACTAAAAGCCTAATATACTGAAAGCGCTTCCATATCATCTATACTGAACGCCTCATTCACTGGCATTAATACTTAATTGCTCTTTATGTTATATTTAATCCCCTGATATATAACCTAATAGATTGTTACGGTAAGGAAGGCTGCTTCGAGTAATGGATACTGGCTCATGTTCAACAAGAATTTCAACACTATTCTCTATTTGCGATTCAAAGAGATATATTTAATCTCAAAATCTCAATTTCTCTTGTGTTGAGCTGTTATAAGATGGAATTATAGAGGTTCAAACATATATTCAAAAACGAATCGTTTAATCACACATTAAGCATAGAAATTCAATAATAAAGAGCTCTAATAATCATTCAAAACAACTCTCATTATTCTTCGAGCATAGGAAAAGACCGTCAGAAGATGATTATGCCAGTTGTCAGTAGCCAAACTGAAGTAAGTAGTACAAATAACCGAGAAGGAGAAGATTAATTCCAAATTTCGAGTTCGACGATGTCAAATCAGGAGTTTCAATCTTTTGATTTTCGTCCGTACTCAACTGTCCTAATTCAAATAAGAAACATAAATTTCAATTTTCCAACCGAATTGAAAAACAGAAAAAGGCTGAAAACTGCGAGATGAAAAGAATTTATTCCAACAAGTCATTATGAACCTTCATCCCAGACATTCCTGTTAATTGTTTTTAGAAGATACTAATCTAAAACTCTCGAATTACTCGGTAACTCAGAATTCTCAAAAAAATCTTGGAAATTCTCGCACTTTGTAGAATCTAGGTCATTCCATTTTAAATTGTCTATGTATACTCTATTCATACTAATTGGAACTGAACAAACTGACAAATTATACGAGAACTCAATTTTATTGGACAGTTGCGTCATCTGCTTCATAAAATTGAATTTTTTTTATAAAAGTATTACAAAATTTAATAATACTTGAACTGAACATCAGTCCCAAAAGGAATGAAATTTTTTCTGAGAAGATTATGATTCTTCAAGTACTCGAAACCTAATCCATTTCAATGACATTACGACACCTAAAAGACGGAGCATTGCCCCCTTACATGACATTTCCCGATATAATTTGAACTGACAATATATATAACATTAAGATTTCGTCAAACACATCTACAAATCTCTTTGAAAGAGTGTGAGAAAAAGTATCTATGTTGATATATATGTCAATGTTTCAAATACTATTTTACTCATTCTCAAATCTCAACATTCTTGATAAATGCACAACTATGTTAAGTTATCGACATTGATATTTGTAAAATTGACGTAAAAAATATATCTTCCTCGATACAAAAGTTTCAGTACAATTCTACGTTTCTACGTTATTTATTTGGCAATTTATTTGAAGAAATCATTTCTCCCAGGGTCTGGGTTTCATAACTGTGAACTGAAAATATTGAGATATTTAAGAGAAGCATAACATTATATTCTTGAAACATAATATTCGATCATTTTCAAATACTCCCTGTATTTTCTGAATTCATTATGATAGGTATTGAAGAAAAAATACTCAAATTTATACTGAAATTAATTTAACTTCACAGTAACATCAGAGCCATATAAAGTATTTCACTTGTTTATGTACACTTACAGACTCTCAGAATAGAACAGAATACCCTTCTTACTTGTACAGTATGTATGTGTCTTGACTATTGTAGCAAGATATATTAAACTATATTTTGTCATTTCATTTAGATTTCCTTCATTTGAAATCTCAAATCACCATGAGCTCCCTAGAACATATAAAATTTCCATTCACATTTGAATTTTAATAATTGAATTTTGTTCGTTCTCGGTCCTGACTTTCTTGTTTTATTATGTCAGAAGCAACAACAGATATTTACTTCCAAGACAGGTAAATCTTAGCTAGTTTGAAATCATTTAAACACCCCTGGTACATTACTAACGCCATAATTATGAATTTTGCCTATCTTACAACAAGATAGATAATGGATACATGGCATGTTATGAATAACTTTCAATATTCGTATCATATCAAACGTCTGAATGAACATCCTGTCAGTAGAAACATACACAACAAGGCCTATTACCAGTCAATAGACGCTGAAGAATATTCTATAATTTTTGTTTGATTTCAATTCATAAACAATATCACACATTAATTTCTTAAACAGATGAAATTTAGCCTAGTTTTGAATAATTTCAGTACCCTCGTATATTAGTGAATTCATGTCCATGAATTTTTGTATCTTGTATCTAACAGTTATAGCAATAGATACATAATAGATACCAACAATGTTCTCAATAACCTTCGATATGAATGTATTTGCGTTAACAGTAAATTCCATTCTGAAAGAAATATATACTGAAAAGCCTTCTTTTACCTGTCAATAGCGCCTTGGAAAATATCCCATTCTTTAATGAAGGTAAGCTTGATTTATTTCATTCAGAATCAGAAATATTTTGTTTTTCTTGGTCCTGACTTTTTTGTTTTATTTGAAGTCGGAAACAATAATAGATATTTAGTTCCAAAACAGGTGAAATTTAGCTAGTATGAAATCATTCAAACTCCCCTCGTACATCACTAAACTCATCATAACGAAATTTTTGTATCTTATAACAGTTATAAAAACAGGTAGATAATGGATACATGACAAATAACTATCAATATTCATATCATACCAAATGTCTAAACTATAATTTACATTATTTCAAAACGTTATTTATGACAAATTCAATTCACTGATTTTCATCTCTTCAAATCAACTGCTAAAGATGAAATGAAAATTACCTTTTAAGGATTCTGTACCTTAAAAGGTAGAAAAAACCTGTATAAGATAATAATGCTGTGTGTCAAAACTATTTTCTCAGGGATAAGTGTAGCTAGAGTTAGAATTGATACAGAATGTTCAAATTGTCAATCTCTTGGAGATGCTTGACTTAGAAGCATGTAATTTGGCGAGAAACAATATCTTACAGCACCTTTTCTCAGGAATATATGAAGATATCGTGTTGAGATTGATAAAAAATACTCAGGTTCGCGATCTTTTGGAGCAGTAAATAATCAAACTATTCAGTCACTGCAACTGAAAAATACGGCCGCTTATGATAGATTCTGCTGCATATTTTAACTTGCAGAAGAAAATCAAAATCTATAAGATACTCAATGTTCACCTAGAAACATGAAATTTTGGCGTGAAACGATGTCTTTTAACATACAAGGAAAAATTCCCAAACTGTAGATTTTTAGTTACATCATGAAAACTATTTTCATTTTGCTAGGATGAACTTTCACAGAACTGTTGGTGCAGAAGTTCTTTAGTATCTGTTTTATTAATTATCAGTATTAACCTTCATTTTAAAAGTTTCAAAATCAATTTATATTAATTATCCTACTTGGAATTGAATGTCTAAAGATCTTCAAATTTTGACTTTGGCTGAACATTGAAGTGATTCTCAATTAATCAGCTAGAAATCAACAATCCACTAGTCACTAAATTATATTGACAGCTTTGTTCTGTGACTATGGACATACACGAATTCAAAGTTTGTCTATTTATTTGTACAGATTATTGAGCGGTATTTATGAAAATTTTTCCAATTTCTGCAAATGTGCAGTCTTTGAAATTGCTGTTGAGTTACCCATGCAGCAGTAACCTACGTTAAAGCGCGACGACAAGTCAAAATTTTATCCATGCAAAATCTGAAGAAGTTTAATAAATTGAAAAAAACTAAAATATTAGCAAAGAATTTAAGAAAGTGATGTCTCAAACAGTATTCAAGGAATTATATTGCAATAAAATTTTACAGAAGTATACAAAAAGATAACGAAATACATTATTTAGCTTATCTCAAACAAATCGTTTTTGAAAATTCTAATGTGCAATATATGAACATCACATCTCCAAAATACCATCATAATGTTTCCACTAGAACTACTCAACTCAGGGATTACAGGGTTGAAAACTGATTCAAATTTTCTCATTACATAAATTTAAAAAATCTGGGATAAAGTCTAAAATTCAAAACTTAAGTCAAATTTCAATGAATTCGATATTGAGAAAGCTGTGATGTCTCACACTATTTAAATTGCACTTGTTCATTTCTTGTTGAAGATTTCTTTCTCAGTATAAACAATGAATTGAGAATTATAAATTAATATAATATTGAATCAGTTCCGCCATCATATACTCATACAATTAAAAATTAATTCATTTCCTAGGTCGTCCACTTCCTTTTTTTCCACCAAAAGTTTGTTTGTCTTTAGTTTTGCTGTTAAGCAAAGGATGTACTTCTGAAAGGAATAATATAAAATTAGTATAATTTCCTAAACTGATTTGAAAGTTAAGATGAAAAAATATCGAATATTATAAAATTATAATTTCTGGTATACATACATAAATTTGCTTAGCTTTTTACTTATCTAAGAGGTAATCCAAAATACATTACTTCGAATAATTGAAAAAAAATTTAAAAGTAGCTAGTGTAAACCTTTTTTTGACATGACTTACCTCCATCACTTATATTCTCAAGTTGGATATCATATGACTTATATTTCTTCTTTTTTGGTGGGGGAGGCCCAATGCTTGAATTTGTAGGTGGCAGATTAGATTCATTTGGAGTCCAAACATCTTCTGGATCTTCAATCTGGTTTGAGAGTATAAACATTATACCAATTAATAGCAATAGATTGATTAGATTATTATAAAGTCAATTCGATTACTTCACAAACATGATCAATAACCTACCTCAGGTGCGATTGGCAGAAACTGAAGACAGTCTGAATTCTCATTTTCTTCATCTGAACTGCAGAATGCTGCTACAGGTTCTATAGAACAAACATCCACCTAATGAAATTAAATTAATCATTTATTATAAAATACAATAACTTTCATGAGTACATACTTCCAAGTCTATATCTTCTTTACAATCCCCCCCACTAGCAACTGATTCATCTTCATCTTCCAAATCGAATTCACTTTCCCTTTCATCATATTCTACATTTTCATCCAATTCCTTGAAATCTGGAGCAAAAGCAGACCAGTTTTCCACTTGGTTCTGAGCCCAAACACTAACAACACCTTGAATTAAGAAAATTAACCTGTATGATTAACGCCAAAAAATTTTGATTATGATTCAGTAATAAAAAAATCAATTTCATTATCGGGACTTTGATAGCAACTTTAATGGCTGCGGAAAATGAAAAATCTGTCAAGTACGAATAAGACTGCAACTAAGTCCATTATAGTAGAAAAATTTTTCTTTTCATGATGTTAGAACACATTAACAATTTTCGATTTTTTCCCTATAGCCATGAAAAGTAAAAAACATTGCTTTTTGCTAAATTTCATGTTATAGGTCAACAGGAAAAATCTATCAGTCTTGATTCCCTTACAAGTGACAAAAAAATGCAGCAAAATGCAATTTTCTGGTTGAGCTGTTTGAAAAAATTTGATTTTTTACAACATCAAGGAATTGCAGACATAATTGAGGTTAGTATCAATCAACTCGATACCTTCACTCGTTCCTGATTAAAGACGAATAAGTTCATTATCGCAATTTTTTTTGTGATGTAACTACAGATCAGCAGTTTTCGCGTTTTTCCTGTAACGTTCTATAAAACATTACTTCTCGCCAGAACGGATGTTGCATGCCAAACAGAGGACCACGCTTTCGACCTTGCGTGGTTTAAAATCTGTTTGCAGGATAAAACACTGTTCTTATGCTGTCTATATCGCTCGCCAAACGATATTCACTTCCCTAGACTGTTTCAGTACCTAGGTGATAAGGTGGATTGGATTCAGACACATTATCTGGCATCTGAGGTCATTGTACTGGATGACTTCAACGTTCACAACACCAACTGGCTCCGCAACTCCAATAGAACAGATGAAGCGGGACGATAGGCTGAAACTTTCGTAATCAGCCATAATCTAACGCAGCTAGTCGACGAAGAGACAAGATCACCCAACCGATTTCCCGAACACCTTGGATCTCTTTTTGATTTCAGATCCAGATGATTTTGGAGTGGAGGTCTCAGCACCGCTAGGCAACTCAGATCACAACCTTATATCTGCTACTGGAACCATTGTGCTGCCGCTAAACCAAGAACTTAAACCACCCAGACGCATTTGGCACTATAACCGTGCTAATTAGTATGAGCTGCGTGAATTTTTTTTCATGCTTCCCATTCAGTGATGTTTGCCTATCAGATCCTGATATCAATTTGTGCACTGAATCTGTTACAGAAATCATTCATGCAGGAATGGATTTCTACATCCCTCATTCCATGAAAATAACAACATCACAAAAGCCATGGTTCAACAATGACTGCGAAAGAGCCTCTGCAGCCAAGAGCAGAGCTTACAAGTCATGGAAGATTAATCCAACAGAGGAAAAAGAACAACCTTCGTACGAATACGGAACGTATGCAATCTGACAACTGCAAGAGCAAAGGCCAATTTCAACGAAGAGGTAACTAATAAACTCCTTGAACAGGCAAGCGGGACTAGACAATTATAGTCTATGGCGAAGACTGTCAATGCCAATTTCTGCAAATCTGCGTTTCCGCCTCTTGTTAGAGAAGACGGAAGTATAACATTATCTCCGAAGGAGAAACCCGATCTCTTTGCTCTTCTGTTCTCAAAGAATTCTAAGCTAGATTCTTCTAACGCACTACCACCGAACATTCCACCTACAAATTCTTCAATAGCAGAAATCAAGTTAAGAGCCCGCACTGTGAGACGGGCTCCCGTCTGCAAGAAAGCAGTTGGTCTAGACGAAATACCGCCAATCGTCCTGAGAAAGTGTGCTCCCGAACTGGCACTTGTTGTTTTGTAGACGATTGTACGGTTTCGTTTTTCCGTAGTTTGCGGCCGATTACAGCTGCGGAATCTCAGCGTCAAAGATGTCAACAAATTAACATCTTAAACTCTGACTTACAGAGGATATCTGAGTGGGGTCAGTTGAACCTGGTGAGCTTCAACGCAAGCAACTACGTTTTCTAGAAAGGTTCCCGCTGGAGAACCTGTTCCAATGATGCAAGGCCAACAAATTGCATCCAAAGATTCGATGCACCTTCTCGGAATAACGGTCAACTCCGGGTTTTGCTGGGATGAACATGTATCAGCAATAGCTAAGTCGGCATCAGCTAAACTTAGTTTTCTTTTCAGAGCCAAGCGATACTTCACGTCATCTCAGCTCTTGCTTCTATATAAGGCGCGGATACGACCTGCTTTGGAATATTGTTCCCATGTATAGGGATCTGCGCCAAACATTCGTTGCGGATGTTAGATAGTGTGCAAAAAACGGGCTGTGCACCTCTTCGACCACCCGGAGATCACCCGCGATCTCCAACCGCTGGCTCTCAGAAGACAAGTTGCTGACCTTTCTCTGTTTTACAAATTCTTCCACGGAAGATGCTCCAAGGAGCTGAAAGACCATGTTTTGCCGCAACACTAGGCTGGCAAGGAGTTCTCATCATATGGCGGTACATTGCTTCTGTCCAACCTCTTCCCAACATCCTACAATTTGGCCCTCTTCAAGAAGCGAGTAAACAGACACCTCAATTCTTCCCAGGCGCCCACTCATGTGATGTAACAAGTTCGCCTATTCCTGGGAAGCGCGCATAAAAAAAAAGGGGAATACTCTATAAGCTCTGGTTCCCTTGCGAGTGACGCGATTGCCGCAAAAATGCGAACAAAAACGGCAATATCTTTAATTGCCTTAAGTTTGATTTTTTGACAGCTCCAAGAAATTGGCGATCTCTTCAATCCTTTTCTGCCAGTTTATCCACTATTTTGTTGTCTATGTGCTCCTCATGACCTGGAATCCACACCACTCCAGTTCAATTGTGTTGCAAGTCCCTATTCTTTGAGACAGCTGTAGCACTTGTATACAGTTT